>CM062804.1:967260158-967860158 GCA_031772625.1 Pinus tabuliformis | reverse complement strand
CAGGACGCGGCGGCTACAAAGGTACTGGCTGAGTTGGAGCATGATCTAGAGCGTCTGACGACGGATATGCCTGAGACTACCATGGATGATATTCCTATCAGGCTTCAGCGCTATGTAGTCGCGGTCCCTGGACCGTTTAGGAGATTTTTGCGCAAGGTAGCCCGTGCAGTGGTGTCGTACAGGGAGCACCACCAGTGATTGGCTAGTCACTTTGTAGACACATGTGACATTTTTGACTTTTTTGTACTCTATCATTTTTGCCGATCATAAGGTGTTTTTCAACCTATGATCGAAGACGATGTATATTTTTTGACACACTCCTATCTATATATATATCACTATTACCGGCTTATCTTGTTTAACATATGTGATGAAATGTTTTTAAATTTACTTGCATGATTATCGTAAATGTCTCTCTAACATTCGAGAAGCAATTGCATCTGCTAATGTATTTAAAGACCTTGGAATATGCTGATATTCAATGTAATCAAATTCACGTTCCAAGAGACGCACCCTCAAAAACAACCTTAATAACACAGGATTTCTAATGGCATAAACTCTATTAAGTTGTAATACAACAAGTTCAGAATCTAACCTCACTATCAAACGCCGAATTCCAAATGAAATAGATTTGGATAATAATTCAACCACTGCACTGTATACCCACCATGCATAGAAACTAACTCGTCAGAGGGTGAATAGATAACCCAAGCTGCGGAAGAGATATTCCGTGTACTACGACAAGCACCATCAACAAATCCAATGTATGTTTGGAGAGGCGTCGACATCTGCAATATCAAGAGTAAAACCAAGATAAGCCAGAATAACGACGAAAAACCCACTCTCTAAGCTAAACACACTGACTAACTAACAAGCATACTAGCTAGAAAGAAAACCTAACCTAACTAAAAAATTCTCCATACCCACCATTTAAGCATAATACCTCTTTAGGTAAAGGCCATTTCTGGGTTTACCCAAAGAGTCCCCATCAAAATCAACCAGCTCATAAGCCCCTTTTGCTAGCTTTCGCTTTACAATGTAGGGTCCATGCCACATAGGAACGAATTTTCCAGCACCTAGCTTATCGTTAGCTTGATCATATAATAGCACTAGGTCTCCCTCCGAAAAACTTCGAGGGGTCACATTTCTATCATACTGAGCTTTCATTCGCTTCGCGTGAGTCTCGATTGCCAATGTAGCGTCACGTCGAGTCTCATCTAATTTAGCTAAGTATAATAAACGTTTCTCCTCTTCGGAAGTAGCTGGGAGTAATTCGACAGCCATTTGAAGTGATGGGATTTCGCATTCAATGGGTAACACAGCTTCCAAGCCATAAACTAGCTGGAAAGGAGTGAACCCTGTTGAATTTTTCACTGAGGTTCGGTATGCCCATAGCGCTGAAAATAACATGTTGTGCCAATTCGACCGATGAATACCAATGGTTCGTCGGATCATGATAACCAGAACTTTGTTGATAGACTCAACCAAACCGTTGTCTTGCGGATAATAAGGAGTAGAGCTATCGTGGCGCAAACCAAGCTGGCTTGTAAGCTCAGTCATCATGATGTTTCGAAAATGGCTCCCATGGTCAGTAATGATTGCTTGTGGGACACCAAACCTAGTTATGATATGATTGAATATGAAAACTGCAGCTGTTTTGCCGCTTGCGTCGAATGTAGGCATCGCCTCGGCCCATTTAGTAAAATAATCAACCGCGAGGATGATATACGCATGCCCCCCGGTCGAGTGAGGGTTACAAGTAATAAAGTCGATACCCCATTTGGCGAATGGACCAACAGCAATTATAGGGTGGAGAGGAGCAGGTGGTGCGCGCATCTTTCGATCAAACACTTGGCAGTTGTGGCACTTCCGGACTGCAATGATACAATCTTTAAACATAGATGGCCAGAAGTAACCAGCGCGCAACACCTTCTGAGCTGTGGCATACCCAGACATATGACCGCCACATGCTCCAGAGTGACAATCATTTAAAACCTTCTCAGCCTCTTCATGAGTTAAACAACGTCGAAAAACTAAGTCTGCCCCCCGGCGATAAAGTGTATCTCCAATAATTTTATATTGCTGGGATTGAAACCGAATTTTTCGACGGTCCGCTTTGGAAGCTTCAGGCCGAAAGGTTTGGGTTTGGAGATAGATGATTATATCTCCGTACCACGGATCTAAAGTACTGATAAGAAACAAAGATTCGTCCGCAATGGACTCCTCTGCCACAGTCTCTGTGTCAGCACACGGGAAATCACACATCAATTCCGCAAAAACTAAGGATTTCTTAGACTTGGACTTCTCGAACTCCAAGTCGAACTCTTGCAGGATAACGATCCATTTAGAGTACTTGCCCCCTAGCAGTTGTTTTGTCAAAATATAAATCATAGGGTTGCAATCCGAAATAACTGTAGTTTTACGGAGAAGAATGTAGTGACGAAAACGCTGGACAGCTTGAACGGCTGCCAGGGCCAATTTCTCCACATGCGAATATTTTAACTCAGTGGGATTTAAGGTCCTACTAAGATAATATATCACATGTTCCGCTCCGAATTCATCTTCTTGAACTAACACCATTCCAATGGTGGAATGCGAAGCTGCGAGGTATAAGAAGTAGTCCTGGTTGTAGTTGGGAGGATGCAACAATGGTGCATGGGTCAACGCGTGTTTTAGTGCATCAAAAGATTGTTGGGCAATCTCGTCCCAAGAGAATTGAGCGTTCTGTTTCAACAACCGTGTAAAACCTTTAGTGACCTCGGCGTAGTTTGGGATGAATCGGCGTAAAAAGTTCGCTTTCCCTTGCAAACTTTGGAGTTGGCGCAAACTCGAAGGAGGAGGCAATTTGATGATAGCTTCGACCTTCGAGGGATCGACGCGAATGCCGGCTTTTGAAACAACAAATCCCAGCAATCGACCTGTTTCTATACAGAAAACACACTTGTGGGGATTCAACCGAATTCGATAATGCCTACACCTCATAAAGATTGCTCGTAAGTGGACAAGGTGATCAGCTCGATTTAAAGAATGAGCAGGCAAATCATCGAGGTATGGTTGCACAATGTGCTTGATGTCATGAAATGCGTAAGACATCGCCCGTTGAAAAGTGGCGCCGGCATTCTTAAGCCCAAAAGGTAATTTGCAATAAGCAAATGTCCCCCATGGACAAATGAATGCCGTTTTTGGTTGGTCGGCAGGTAGAATATTGATTTGATTATAGCCCGAAAAACCATCCATAAAGGAAAACATTTCACTTCCGGCACAATCATCAATAATTTGATCGATATAAGGCGTAGGATAGTTGTCTTTTGGACAAGCTCGATTGATATCCCTATAGTCGATACAGATTCTTATTGTTCCTTGTTTCTTGTTGACCGGAACAATATTCGATACCCAATCCGTTAACGGGATCGGATATATGAAACCTGCTTTCAACAGCTTTTCGACTTCTGCTTTAATCGCAGCCGCTTTTCGAGGGTGAATCTGACGCAACCGTTGCCGGACGGGTTTAGCATCCGGGTAGGTCTTTATTTCATGAACAACAATGGCAGGATCGATTCCCGGCATTTCCTCGTAAGACCAGGAAAACACATCGCGGAATTCTTGGAATAGGGCCTTGTAAGTTTGGATTTCATCTTCTGTACATGCGGCACCTATATGAATGTTTTCCTCAATTCCGGGTTTCACTGAAATATCAATGGGAATAGTACGAGAAATATTCCCTAAATTCAACTCTGAATCAGAATGTTTCGTTGGATCCTGAGCGTCTTTGACATATTCAGCGGTAAAGATAGATGAAAAATCATTTTCAAAAGCATCATCCTTAGGTAAAAACGAAGATCTGTGATGAAGATCTTCCCATGGTAGATCGTCTACACTTAGGATTTCGCGAAGTTGTTCGTCAGATGACACGACTTCGGGAAACGCTATCCGTTCTAAGGTTGAGGTGAAAAGTGATTCTTCACTGACCACATTCATTTGGTCGATTTCGGTTGAACGCGAGTCGGTAAAAGACATGACAGCTTCATAAGCAATTTCATATGGACTCAAAGGCATAGCTTCACCGAATGAGTCTATCTCAGATTCAGATGGGACAATCCAAGGATCATCATAAATAATGTTTTCTGATGTAATCATATGAATTGTTGCAAATGAAGAATCTACGCTGAGTGGAGGGAGAGGAAAAGTTCCCAGTAAACCGGAATCTTTAACTAAACCTACACCAACGTCCCTATAAGGGATTGTCGTCTTACCGACATGCTGGATACTCTCTGAAGAGGCTGGGTCGGATGAAAAGTATGTCAGCTGATCAATAGTCACGATCTTACCGTTATGTGGAAACTTAATTACTCTGAAGACCGATGAAACGACCGCTGTCATAGCATATGACCAACTTCGACCCAAAAGAAGGTTGTAGTCTAGAGGGGCATCAACCACCTCCACATCCAGACTAACGGTTTTGCCTTCTACCCCTATAGGCAATTCCTGTAGAATACCAAACGGACGGAACCCACGGCCATCGAAGGCCTTAAGGATGGTGGGGGATTGGTTCAACGAAGGAGAACCAAGAGATCTCCAACATTGAATCGACATAATACACGTAGAGGCTCCCTCATCAATCACAGTCCGATGAATAGGCCTGTTTTTGACTATCACTGGAATTTGGAAAGCCATTTGATGGGGGAGACGTGGTGTACTATTTTCTAGATCGAAGATTATCAGGTTCGGGTCCTGAACATCAACAGCTCCGATAGCCGACAAAAGTAATTTTCGTTGTGCTGGGCATGATTGCAACACTTCTAACGCCGACATTGCTGAGGGTGAAACAGCTAAGTCCTCAACAATGTTGTAATTCTGGGCTGCTCTCGCATGTGGATTGAAAGCAGACCTTCGAAGTACACCCTTGGCGGGCGGTTTAATTACTAAGTCCGGGTTAGGTTTTTCGATCTGTAGTGGATCGGAACCAGGAGCTGAGGTTGATGGGTTAGAATGAGAAGATTCTGCTTCCTTACCATCAACAGGAGCCTTACTACCATAATCTTGCGATCGAGTCGCAATCTGCACATGAGACATCATCAAAATGGGTTCTTCACTGGCATTTGAGGAAGAACCTATCATCTTATTCTCCTGCTCCGGAAATGGATTTTTTAACACAGCAGGAGTGGGAGAACCTTTAACTATTTTCACAACCTCAGCCCGATGAGGGCAATCTCTTGTAAAATGATCCTCTTCGCAAATAAGACAAGGATATCGAGGTTTGCATTTTCCGTCATTGGTTTCCGACTTTTCCGTTTTCTCCTTCGGAGCCTTTTCTGCTTTAGCCTTCTTCTTTCCTTTCTTCTTTCCACCGTTTTTTGATTTGGCCGTAGATGTCTCTACAGCGTGAATATCGGCGGTAAGTTCAGGAGAAGACTCTCCTGTCGGGGAATTAGGCAAAGTGATAATAGGAGTAGTCGAAGCCTTGGAAGACTTCTTCTTGCTCTTTGTATTCACGATACCAATCATACCATCAGCGGCATGAGATCCCGAAGGAGCAGCAGCAATTTGATTCGACTTTGGAAGATCCAGAATCTTCTCGTGTAACGTACCCGACTGAGTGTAAACTAAGTCAAGGTATTGCGCCTGAGCAATGACTTGCTCCTCAGTAACTACTCCGGCCTTAGCTACATCTTCAGTAATCTTCGGTAATAATGATTTAACAAACCATTCAGCTAAGATTTGGTCCGGGATAAAAACTTTCACTAGCCTTCTTCGACGTCTCCACTCATGAATGTGATCAGAAATATACGTGGACGTTGATTGTTTTAGTGAAGTTAATAACTCCGTGCCATTATCGTATCTGACCGGCAACTGAAAGTGAGTTAAGAACGAGGTAGCTAACTGGCTAAAATTGTAAAAAGAGGCCCGTGGTAACTCAATGTACCACTTGGCCGCGAGACCAATGAGTGTACGCTGGAAAAGACGTAAGCGGATCGAATCATCCGAGATAGAATTTGAAGCACACCAGAGGTGGTAAGTCATCACGTGATTGGACGGATCCTCTCCAGACTTACCTTCGAACTTGGGTATATCACTGGGCAACTTATTTGGCATTGGCGGCCAGAACTGAAGATATTGAATTGGATCGTTCGTTAGGCGCGTCAAGTCTGGTAAATCCAAAGTTGCGATAAACGGTAACTGCCGGTTAGGATCTCTAAAACTCTGGGTCACAATACCGGCCCCAGGAGGAGGATATCCAGGATAACTAGGAACAGGAGTCGCATTTGGGATATTATATCCTCCTGGAAAACCAGGATTAACCGGACCGTACTGGGGTTGTTGAGGTTGTTGATAAGTGTACCCAGGATACGGTTGATACTGGTAAACCGGTTGTTGGACAGCTTGCCCAGGTTGGTACTGTCCCTGGTACGGTTGGTGAACAAATTGAGGTTGAGTAGTGACAACCGTACTTATACCAGGCTGACCTACAGGCATCTGGACCATGGTTTGAATCGTAGATCCAGACAACGGTAGAGATGTCTGAGGAGTGGTTACAGAGACAGTAGAAACCGGAGTCGTCGATACTCCAGAAGTAAGTATGGTAGATGTGGCGGTAGTTGCAGCAGCCGTTTGAGATGGAGTACTAGGTGCAATTGGCGGCTGAGTAACTACCGAAGTTACAGAAGTTTGAACATTTGACTGGACAGGTTGCGGTTGCTGGGGTGGACCAGAAACTACGGGTTGTCCAGCTTGAGGTACCAACTGTATACTTGGCTGCAACACCTTTTGACCCTATGACGGATCCCACACTAACATTCCAGGGTATTGACCCGTAACAGGTTGAGGATACTGAGATCCATAGCCGGATTGAGGATAGGATTGATAATTGTAAGGTGTAGTTCCCACATTTTGACCATATGATTGACCTTGAGGTGGTTGATAACCTTGAGGTAAATACGGATACTAGGGTTGACCTTGACCTTGAGGTTGGTACCCTTGAGGTTGATACCCTTGGGGTTGATACCCTTGAGGTTGCCATCCTTGAGGTTGCCATCCTTGAGGTTGATATTGATACTGAGGTTGACCCTGGGGTACATATTGAGGCTGGGGTTGACCTTGAGGTATGTATTGCACCATAGGCGCATACTGACCTTGAGGTTGTCCCCCAGACACAAATGATGTACCTTGAGGTTGCCCCCCAGGCGTTAACTGAGGCTGCCCCCCAGGCGGTAATTGGCCACCTTGAGGTTGGGAAACGGGAACTGAACCTGACATCATGTAAATGTCTCCTACACCCAATGGTATATTACCACTGTTTCCAACTAATAACCCATGATCAACGGGTTGAGGAGATGCCCCCGCAAAAGTACCAGAAAGAGATTGATACCCGGTGGGAACAGAAGGACCGCCGTGTAAGAAAGATTCAGGACTTTGAGTAAACACGGACGACTGACCAGACATATTTACAGGAGTATGAATACCTCCAGGTGGAAAAGGAGTACGAGGTGTAGAAAAACCTAGCCCAAAGTTGTCTAAATGATTGGTTAACGAAAGGTGCCAAGTAGTACTTCTAGGAGGACTGTAAAAGATAGATTCACGCTCCCTTAGATCAATAGTAAGTTGATCTTCAAGGTTAGAGACGCCTATTTCTTCCTCTGGAGCAAGTTCTTCAATAGCAATCAAACCAGTAGGAAGATTTTCGGTGATAATTCTTTCTATTCTCGGTGAATCAGGAACACTAGAAGTCGGAGTAACAGGTTCAGATATTTCTGGTTCTTCGCCTGTATCGCTAGCAGACGAAAAACTACCAACAAGCTCAGAAACTGTAACAGCTTCGGGATTATAACCTGTCTCTAAACTTTGGTAATCTGGATGGACTACCAAGGAAGATTCTCCTTCTTCAGGTGAACCTACTCTACTGCCACTAGGAGGAGTTACAAGGACCTTCAACCCTTCTACTGACCCGGAACGTCTTCAGGAGATCCACCCCGCGATCTACGGAGTCTTCTTAACAAATCTGTTCCGGTAACAATTTCAGGTGACTTGCCCCGAAGTCTACGGGACTGTCTCGGTAATTCCGCCACAGCTAAAAACTTTTAACTACTACACACGAAAACAAAATAAAATTTCAAATCAAACCACCTAAAGCCTCTAAAGAACCAAACAAATTTGAATCACACGCCTAAAGAATCTAGGGCGTCAAACCAAGCACAAACAGTAGCCTTCCAGACCGAAAGTGCTAGTTGGTGATGAAGCCCAACATTGCTGGATTCAGTACAGAAGTGGCTGGTGGAACAGTTACCCCGACAACCTGCTTAATGAATAGACTGGACCAAGTTCCTCCACTTTAACCGTCTCGAGTGAAGTGAACCCCCCAGAAAATCCAAGTGAGTATAGCCGACGTCTGCTCCAGGTACAGTGGGACCTTCCCTCCACCGTCACCTCGGTAGAATCCTAAAGATAATGTTCACTAAGGTTACCAATCGCAACAAATGCACCTGGGGGAACAGTCTAAACTTCGACAGCACGCAAGGGCAGAGTAGCAAGCTCAATCCCCTTGCCGGCTCCTTGACAATAATCCAAGGTTTACCAACAAGTGACCCCTGGCTCCTCGACAATGGTTAATCCGAGGTTTACCGTTTGTAATACGTGCGTGTCTGGCGTCGTTCCCAACGAGGGGGGAATGATCCCCTCACTGGTTCGGACACGAGCTCGTGCTTCTCCTTTAAGAGGAGCTTTCCCAGAGTACAAATGAGACAATTGGATTTATTCTATCACAAGATAAGCTACTTGTTTGGTTTTGTTGTCTTGGAGAGTTAATTACTCACCTACTCCAAGACACTAGCCTGATCTAAATTGGTGCTTCAGAGCCCTAGTAAATAAAAGTTACTACGTCGATTTTACTTTAAGCGTTAATTTTATGGTTTTTCTTAAAGACAAAAGGTAGCGGAAGTGAAACCAATGGTGTGTAGACTCGACTCAAACCACTACAAAGATGCACCTAAGATGATTTATGCTACTTTTCCTTTTTCAATGAATTTCTTAACTAAGAGAGTTGAGAGAATGCAAATTTGAAAGAAAACAACTTTCTTAATAAAGACAATCAAAGAAACAATTCTCTTTTTCTTTTCAAGCATACAAACACGACCACTCCTTACGTGCACGAAAAAACTCTTTTTCTTTCAAAACTTTTCAAAGCTACTTAAAACAAAACTTTTCAAAGGAGATGTTTTTGTATTTTCTCTTTTTAATAAAGCATATAAATCTATTGTAACGAAAATCAATCTTAAAAGCTATAAAATCTATGAAAATATGACTCACAAGCAAATCAAAAAGGAAATTACTCTAAGCAAACCTAACAAGGCAAAAGCTCACAAAGATGATTCTAGGTTGTTTTACTTGACCAAAATCAAATCAAGGACCAGCTAATGCAGAATCAAAAGACTAGTCAAAACAAAACTCAAATCTTTTTGTTCTTTTTGTAAAATGGAATTCAAGACTTAAACAACAAGCACTTCGAAATTTGCCCAAAGAGACAACTCAATAGTAAGTTGCTCACACAGGTAGACTTTATGACAGGTCTGACTTCTTAGAATGCTGACAAAACCAGGGAGATCTAAGGCTTGACAACTTCTACCGCCAAAGTCACTACAAGACCTACTCAAAAATCAAACCCTAGGGCTTAAACTTCCATGAAATCCACTAAAACACTCAATGCTATCGAAACAAGTTCAGGTGAAGATCTTTGACAAGGGACTAATGAATCTGGGCAGTAAAAACTAAGAAAAAACTAAATCTAAGAGCAAAAATGCAAAAAATGGAATTTTCTCAAATTTTAGCAGGGGACGCAGGCGACCCGTTAGCACAGGTGCGGGCCCGCTCTGTGCACACAGCGACAGTGCGTCCAGGGACGCACTGTGCAACACTCAGAGGGTGCGTCCTACTGAAAAACTCAAGAAAAACCAAAAAGAATCTAATCCTAAGCTAACCCACCCACAGACAAAGTCACAGAGCCAAAACCAGAAAAATAAACCAATTTTCTCAGAGCAAAGTTCACACAAAGGAAAAGACTTTTCACATTAATGGAATCCCCAGTGGAGTCGCCAATTTGTCAGGCGGAAAGAGTCGATTGTGCGGACACAACCAACCTCCCTAGGAGCCTAAGACTCTCTAGTGACAAACAAGACAAACTAGAACTATCCTTCTCTAAACATGCATTATAATATGAGAAATCAAGTGTTTTGTTCTTACCTTTGTCCAAACGTTGTTGTAGAAGTCCAAGCTTTGTTGATCTGGATGAGCTCCTCCTTTTCTCCAAAACATGCAATCACCAACAGTCAAACAATTAAATAGCACCTGATTATAACATAAAACAAAGCATATTCAACATATAGACCAAGGAGTACATGAAATAACTCATAAACAACAAGTTATTGAGAAGAATGGACCAATTTGAATTAAAGGTAATCAAAAGGAACCATTACAACCTGAGCCTTGGTGTTGTGCAAGCTCCTTCCAGGGTCCACAAGAGTCTTCCTTTACTTTGACAAAGCTCACCCACTTCCAAATAGAACAAGCAAAGATGGCAATCTCTCCTCACAAGCTTCTAAATGGGAGTCCTAATTCCTACAGCATTTACCCTTAGAAATGTATAGCTTTCAACCTCCTCTCCTTCTGGCCCAATGCCTGTACTTATAGTGCTCAAGAGGAAGTTAATCAGGTCCACCATCAATGGGATAATCCCCTCTTTGGATGGGATAGCTCCCTTATTGATGGGATAAGTTCCTCTTTGGTAGGAGTGCATGAACCATCTGGAGGCGCTCAATACACGTCGAACAACCTTCTAGAATGCTCTAGAAATAACCACAAGTGACTTTTTAAAGATGAAACTTGCGCATTTTAACCTTTTCAGGGGGACGCACCTGCACCTTTACATACAGAGCGTCCAAAGACGCGGTTTTTGTGAACATTGGGTGCGTCCCCGCAGGTAAGGTTGAGAGAACCTGCGTCCCCAGAGATAAATACATTTAGAAAGACTTTCTCTCTTTTTGGAGTTTGACATGGAAAGCAGAGGCATAAGACTTGCCCAAGAGGGTAGCATGACTGTTGATAGAGTCATCCTAACTGTAAATGGTCATGGTGACATTTTTTAGTGTAACATCCGTCTACTCCAACGGACTCCCACTGGCTCTACCGCAAAATGGTATATTGAATTAGCTCGTGGAACTTTTCAAGACTTTAACTCGCTTGCTATGGCATTTCTAACTCATTTTCAGTTGCCAATTCGATATGAAATGGGCACACACCTCCTAACATCTTTGAAACAGGACACGACCACACATATCTCTGATCATATTCATGAATGGAGGAGGCGTCGTCGTCTGATTAAGTTTTGGATCCCTGATTAGCTTCTGACTGACTGGTTTACAACCTCGTTCGTCGGTCCGATAGCCCGGGATATTGCTATGGGGGCATGTGTTACTGAAGAGCAAGCTATTGTGTGTGCTCAGTATCTTGACTTGGTTTATTCCCAGTCCGGTATGCTATATGATTATTTTCCTGATGCTCCGTGACCCGGAACTTCCAAAGCTCCATCAATGCCATCTGTTGATGGTGTCATTGGTTCCGTTAGTTCATCCTCCCGAAAGTCTTCCGTGAACCCTGCAAAGAAAAAGTCCGTTGCTCCAACTGAAAATGCTTCTCAGGTCACATCCAATCCTGGTAAAACTTCTGAAGTTAATGCCATCCAGTCCACCACGGTAGATAAAACTTTGAAAGGTAAGAAAAAGGGAAAAGGGAAGAATAAAGATGATCAACCAAAGCAGGACCCTCCTAAGCCTCCGGCCGAGCGCAAACCTAAGTACCCTTGTCTCATTTGCGACGAGGATCACTATACTAAATACTATCCTAGACAGTTTGAGGTTAGTCGTTTGCTTAAGGGTGCCCCTGGGACTCCTGCTGTGCTCAAAGAACCTTTTCCCTCACAACAGACTCAAATGGTGGCTGATCAACCTCAATCTTCTTCCACTTTCAGCTCTCAAGTCTTTATGGTTGGGATGGTTCCCATCCATATTAGTACTCGGTCAAAAGAATATCCTCCACCTGCCGGGAAGGAAACTGAAATCCCCTCCAGTGTTCCTTCATCCAGTACTAGTCCCCTCCATATCGAGCAGCCTAGTACCAAGGCAGTCATTCGACCTCCTCCCAAAGGAGTGCTCCGGAAGTCTTCCTACAACCCTAATGCTCGTGCTACGCAACACTATAGCATTGTTGAGGACCTAGCCCAGCTCCTTTGGCTATGTCTGTGTTGGAAGTCCTCCAGAGCTGTCCCTCCCAGAGGAAGTCTCTACTATTAGCCATTGGTGGCATTGACCTGACTGACTCGGATTTGATCACTTTTGATCTTGATAATCATGTACCGAGATTGCCTCATCAGATTGCTTTCCTCATTCAGGTCATCATTAACTCTAAGAATATTCATCGCACCGTTATTGATGAGGGCGCCTCCACTTGCATCATGTTTGTTGCTTGTTGGAAGGCTATTGGTTCCTCGACCTTGAGTCAGTCTCCAAATACCTTGGAAGCCTTCGATGGAAGTGTTGGAAATATTGAGAGGGGGGGTGAATCAGTATTTCTTTTTCTCACTATTGTTTTACTAGTTAAAACATATATATTCAGAACACAAAATGAACAGCAGGAATAAACGCTTTTATTAATATAACTGTGCAGTAAAATAAATACAATAAATAGATTGTCACAATTGGTTGACAAGCTCCAACTTGGATTTTGGTGAGGCTCCAACCTCCTGAGCACCAACTCTATTTTGCCAAGACACCAATATTGGACTTAGGAGCACCAACTCCCAAGGACTTCAATCCTGTTCTATTCTAAGGCTCCAACCTCTTTGGTATACACTGGTGTGCTGCTGTGCTCTTTTCAGCTTCCACTGCTTCTGCTGCCCCCTTTTCTTCTGCTGCTTCCACTATCTCATGCTCAGGTTATACCGTCCACGAACAACAACAACTACTCTCACTGTTTTCTGCTGTTTTTTTTTTTTATATGCTCCATGCCTCTGTCCCTTCATTTCTTCTTTCTCATTGGCTCTTTGACTTCCTTTCTTCACAGGCTCTTCAGCTTCCTTACTCCGTAGGCTCTTCGGTTTCCTCAGCGCTTGCTTGCCCTGTCAGTTACCTCTGTTTATCCAACTGTTCCAATAATCACAGGATACATACGTCAAAATTATAACAACACTCCTGTTTTGCTCATGATCGCAGGCATACATTGGAGCCGCTTGACACTTCGGCTTCCATTTCTTTGCTTTTTTTTTTTGTCTTACAGGCTTTATCGGTGCTTTTAATCACCCATCAAAAGCCTTATATATATATATATATATATATATATATATCTTAAACCCCTGTGGACATATATCATATAATATATCAATACATGGAACCAACAATAAAACCGCTCAAATCAACACACGCGGATCTCAAACTTTATAATTCCGCCTTTATAAATTTCGGTGAGTCCAGATTTCGGCGGTCTCCATAAACTTTTAAGCCCTGACCTCTGACGAGGTGTGGACCCGACGCACTTTTAGACTCCCTTTATCAGATTTCGCTAATCGCTACCTCCACTGCTCCGATGCGTTGTAAGGATTCTGCGGACCCGATGTGGCTGTATATTCTGCTCTATAAGATTTCGGCTCCGGGCTGTCGGAGCTTACACTTCGGCGGTGTCACATATCACATCCCCCGATCCTTCCGACGTGATCGCTCCAATATGCCAATTTCCGATTAGATCTCCACCGTCCATTATTCCTTCAGATCGGACGGTCAGTGCTAAATCGCATATCGCGTCCACTCTCACCCCTAAGGGTTCCGATACGATATCGCTGCTATTTTCCTCCACTCCCAATAATCGTTAATACATGCATATGTGGGTTTTCATTGCCCGAAAAATCGCCCGATAGTATTAATGAAAGCATATATGCCTCAACAGCTCCCGATAATGTTGTCTGAGGCATATATGGCTCTGTTTGCTTCACTTGCTCCTTCGATGGCACCTCTTGCTTTGGCATGTATATGGCTCCTCCGATATGGCTCCTCTTGCTCTGATATATGTGGCTCCTCCGATATGTCTCCTCTTGCTATGATATGTGGCTCCTCCGATATGTTCCTCTCTGCTCCAATGTGGCTCCTCTTGCTCCTCTTGGCTCCGATATGCTCTGTCTCCTCCTCCTGAATATTGCCATATTGACATCAATGACAATCTGTGTCCAACAATCTCACCCTTTGTTATTGATGGCAATATTCTTCTGCTTTCTCCCCCTTTGACATTAATGGCAAAGGAATACATACGAACTCCCCTTGTCGAACTGCTCCCCCTGTCCTGCTTCATCTTTATGAATGAACTTGAGTGATGATAAAGAGATAACCCCCATCTTTTGTCGCAGATGTTCGAATGCTTCCCGAGGAAGAGGTTTTGTGGAAATATCAGCTATCTGCTTCTTAGTACTGATATATTCCAGAGTGATGTTTTGTTCAGCTACTTGCTCACGGAGGAAATGATACTTGATTGGTATGTGTTTGGTTCTTGAGTGCATCACTGGATTTTTGCTGAGACTGATAGCACTAGTGTTGTCAAAATAGACGATAATCGGTTGATTTGTACATCTGTCAAGATCTTTTAGCGCTTCCTTCATCCAAAGTATCTAAGAGCAACAGTCTGCTGCAGCAATATACTCGGCTTCGGTTGTGGATAATGATATGGATGACTGTTTTTTACTGAGCCAGGATACCAAACAGTCTCCTAGGAAGAATGCATTCCCACTAGTACTTTTCCGATCATCTATGTTTCCAGCCCAATCAGCATCGGTGTATGCAGTTATAGTCAATGTTGAACTCTTTGGGTACCAGAGACCAAAATCAGAGGTTCCCTTCAAATATCTGAGAATTCTTTTTACAGCTAATAAATGAGATTGTTTGGGAGCCGATTGAAATCTTCCCACCATTCCTACTGCTTGCGTTATGTCTGGTCGTGTAGCTGTTAAGTATAGAAGGGCTCCAATCATTGACCTGTAATGAGTTGCATCTACTAGAGGGGAGTCATCATCTTTGCTCAGTTTGCAGTTTGGGGTCATGGGAGTGCTCATGGGTGCACAGTTCTCCATTCCATATTTTTTGAGCATGTCTTTTAGATATTTGGCTTGAGATATACACAATCCTGCTCTGGTTTGAGATACTTGAAGTCGAAGGAAGTGGGACAGTTCTCCTATCATTGACATCTCAAATTCTTTTGCCATGCTTTGAGAAAATTCATGGCTCATTTCATCATTATTACTAGAAAAAATCAGATCATCGACATAAGCAAGAGCAACTAGTAACTTACCTTGATCTGTCTTTATGTATAGATTGCTTCCAGCCACTCCCCTTTTGAAGCCTTGTTGTTGAAGATAGTTATCCAGTCTTGCATACCAAGATCTAGGAGCTTGTTTCAACCCATACAAAGCCTTTTTCAACTTACAGACTAGGTCCTTTCCTACTGTCAGATCAAAACCTTCTGGCTGCTCCATGTAGACTTCCTCCTTGAGTTCCCCATTTAGAAATGCTGATTTCACGTCCATTTGATAGATTTTGAATCCTTTCGAGCAAGAAAATACTAAGAACATCCTGATAGCTTCCATATGGGCCACTGGTGCAAATGTCTCTTCAAAGTCAACTCCTTCAATTTGTGAATAGCCTTTACAGACAAGTCTTGCCTTGTTTCTGATAACCTATCCTTCCTCATTCATTTTATTTTTGAACACCCATTTGGTTCCTATTATGTTTTTGTCCTTTGGACGAGGTACCAGCTCCCATGTCTTGTTCTTATCAATTTGGGACATTTCTTCTTCCATTGCTTTTACCCAATGAGGATCCTTACTTGCTTCTATGAATGTTTCTGGTTCTATCATAGATAGGAGGGCAATGGCTTTTCTCTTGGGTGAGGTTGTTATCCTTCTTCTAGTTTGCACACCTTCATCTTTATCGCCAATGATCTGTTCTTCTGGATGATATCTTTCTACATACTTCATCTTTGAAGGGGTATGAGGTGGTTCTCTTTCCTCTTCTTCTTCTTCATCATCTATCTCTTCTTCTTTAGGTTCTTCTTCTTCAATGAGAAAGTCATCTTCTTGTTCTTCAATTTCCTTTTCTGGAAGATCTTCATCAACCTTTACATCGATGCTTTCCACTATTTTCTTCAGTTGAAAATTGTAGCACTTGTAAGCCTTGCTCCGTGGAGAATATCCAAGAAATATCCCCTCATCAACCCGAGAATCAAATTTTCCAGGTGAACCATAATTTATTTTTATGAAGCACTTGCTTCCAAATATTTTGAAATAATTCACTGAAGCAGGTCTCCCTTTCCATAGCTCATAAGGAGTTTTGTCACAATTTGGTCTCAATTGAGTCCGATTCAATGTATAGACAGCTGTCCCTACTGCTTCCCTCCAGAATTTAGGTTGTAGGTCTGCTGCTAACAGCATGGTTCTTGCCATTTCTTGGACAGTTCGGTTTCGTCTTTCAACTACCCCATTTTGCTGAGGTGTTCTGGCAACCGAGTATTCCCTTTTAATTCCATGAATATTGCAGAACTCTCTGAACTCGTTTGATGTGAATTCTCCTCCTCGGTCTGTTCTGAGACACTTAATTTTTGAATCTTTTTCATTTTCTACAAGGGCTTTTAGATTCTTAAAACACTCAAAAGTTTCAGATTTATACTTTATGAAATATATCCACATCATTCTAGTATAATCATCAACAAATAATACAAAGTACCTTTCTCCTTGGAGTGCTTGATTTCTAGTTGGCCCACACACATCAGCATGTATGATCTCCAAGGGCTTTGATGTATAGTGTTCCTTTGTCTTGTGGCTGGTTTTGGTCTGTTTTCCATGTTGACATGGACCACACACTGCTTGATTTGGTTTGGACAACCTTGGGATGTCTTGTACAGATTTGATCTTGCTGATATTGACCAGATTTTCGAAGCTGGTATGTCCAAGTCTCTTGTGCCACAACCAACTCTCATCTGCCTGACTCAAGTAGCATTTTTTTTTCCTGAATCTTGTTCAGAACGTAAATATTGTCTGGTGTTCTCACTCCTTTTGCCACAAGTTTCCCAGAGGCAGAGTTCCTTATTTCACAGTCTTTGGTGCTGAACACAACCTTATGTCCTTGATCACAAATTTGGCTGACACTCAGAAGGTTTTGTTTGAGTCCGTCAACCAGCAGAGCATCTTGAGCTTTTCCTTTTCCATTGATCAGAGTAACTGTTCCTCTTCTTGCAATTTTGCCAGTTCCGCTTCCAAAGGACACATTCCCTTCCTTTTTGCTCAGTGAGATAAATTTCCTTCTGTCTCCTGTCATGTGTCTGGAGCACCCACTATCCAAAAACCACTGGTTTCCATTATTTTGCGCAAATAGAGCCAGACCGCATTTATCCATTGCAGAGATCTTGCTGCCCGTCTTTCTTCCTTTGAGTGGGCAGTTTTGTTCATAGTGTCCATTATTGTAGCAAAAAGAGCAAGTTAGATCAAATTTAGTCAAGGGATCGAATGAATTGAAGGTTTTGTTTTGTCCCTATCTTTTGGGAGCATATGAGTTGATTACTAGGTCCTTTTGTGTTGTCTTTTCACTTCTGCGAGCCATACAATGTCTAGCTTGGTGACCGAAGTTTTTACAGTGAAAACAGTGTCCAAGAAATATGGTTTTGAAATAACCACGGTTTAATTCGCTTTCCTTTCTGAGAATTACTCCTCCCTCGTCCTTTGGATCTTTGATGGGCCCTTGGTGGGGTATAGATTTGTATTTGCTGTAGTGTCCATGATTCGACTCCACATTCTTCTTTGGAGTAACTCTTCCTTTATTCTTGGAATCTGGGATGCACTTTTGATAAGATACTTTTTCATCTTTTGGGTTGCAGGAAAGTGCATCGGCATAGCTTTTCGCACTATTCTTAGTGCTTGAGGATTCTCCCTTGAAACCTATTCCAGACTTATCATGTTGAGGTTTTTGATTTTTCAGAATAGTATCAAGTATTTGAGAGCTTTTACAACCTTTTTTAATTTGCTCCAACTCCTTTCTTAGAGATACTACTTTGGCCTCACGTTCTTCACAAGTCTCTTCTTTTTCCTTAAGCTTTGTTTCCAAGAGATCTCCTCTCCTTCTTATTTCCTCGTTTTCCACTTTGAGAGAGATAATTTTGTTCCATAGTTTCTCGTTCTCTTCAATGGCACTTATTAACAGTTCATCCACATTTCCTTCTGGCCCCGAGTCATCATCATCTGTGAGTGCCATGAATAATGCTTCTTGGCTTTCATCATGATCGCTTTCTTCATCTGATTTCTTTTTGATGACCATAAACTCATCCTCATTAGACTCACCTTGTTTGGAGAGAAGGTTTTTCTTATTGAACCCTTTCTTTTTGTATGTCATTCTTTTAGAATTTCTTTCATCATCACTGTCTTGTTTATGAGGACATTTTGCTGCATAATGACCTATTTTACCACATTTAAAACAGATAAGAGGATACTTGCCTTTAAGCTTAGATCCTCTCTTCAGCTTTCGTACATATTGAGCCAATTCGGATTCCACATCTGACTCATCACTACAATCAGTCCTTTCTTTCCCTTTCTTTGACTTTGAGGCCTTTAATGCTGCATCTTTGGAGCTAGGTCCACCTTTCCTCATTTCATAGGTAATGAGAATTCCATGGAGTTCATCCATTTTGAGGGTGTCAAGGTCCTTTGATTCTTCTATAGCACTTATTTTGGAGTCAAATCTGTCTGGAAGGGACCTTAATACCTTTTGTACAATAGTAATTTCTTCAACCTTTTCGTCCAATACTTTCAGGGAATTTACCACTTCAGCTACTCGGAGGAGGTATGCTGCAATATCTTCTTCCTCTTCCATCTTCAAACTTTCAAATTGTCTTCTGTGAGTTTGAAGCTTTGCCTTTTTGACTTTTGAGTCTCCATCGTACAAGCTAACTAGCTTCTCCCACATTTCTTTGGCAGAGTTACAGTGCATGATTTTTGTAAACTCGGAATCAGTGATTCCACTAGTGATAGAGTTCATGGCTTTTGCATTTGCAATGTAGGCTTTCCTCTCATCTTGGTCTATTGGAAGAGTGGAAGTCGCTCAGTATTCAGTTTGACAAAAATGCCAGACTTCAGGTCTAAGGGACATTAAATAGTAAGTCATTCTTTTCTTCCAAAACCCAAAGTTAGTGCCATCAAATAGAGGAGGTTTTCCTGATGCTTCATGATTTCTCATCATGGTTGCTGATCCTTCTTCAAGCTGTTAGGCTAGAATGAAGAAGCTTGCTCTGATACCAATTGTTGGAAATACTGAGAGGGGGGGTGAATCCGTATTTCTTTTTCTCACTATTGTTTTACTGGTTAAAACATATATGTTCAGAACACAAAATTAACAGCAGGAACAAACGCTTTTATTAATATAACTGTGCAGTAAAATAAATACAATAAATAGATTGTCACAATTGGTTGCCAAGCTCCAACTTGGATTTTGGCGAGGCTCCAACCTCCTGAGCACCAACTCTATTTTGCCAAGACACTAATCTTGGACTTAGGAGCACCAACTCCCAAGGACTTCAATCCTATTCTATTCTGAGGCTCCAACCTCTTTGGTATACATTGGTGTGCTGCTACGCTCTTTTCAGCTTCCACTGCTTCTGCTACTCCCTTTTCTTCTGCTGCTTCCACTATCTCATGCTCAGGTTATACCGTCCACGAACAACAACAACTACTCTCACTATTTTTTGCTGTTTTTTTTTTTTTTTTTTATATGCTCCATGCCTCTGTCCCTTCATTTCTTCTTTCTCATTGGCTCTTTGACTTCCTTTCTTCACAGGCTCTCCAGCTTCCTTACTCCGTAGGCTCTTTGGTTTCCTCAGCACTTGCTTGCCCTGTCAGTTACCTCTGTTTATCCAACCGTTCCAATAATCACAGGATACATACATCAAAATTATAACAACACTCCTATTTTGTTCATGATCGCAGGCATACACTGGAGCCGCTTGACACTTCGGCTTCCATTTCTTTGCTTTCTCTTTTTTTTTTTTCGTCTTACAGGCTTTATCGGTGCTTTTAATTACCCATCGAAAGCCTTATATATATATATATATATATATATATATATATATATATATATATATATATATATATATATCTTAAACCCCTGCGGACATATATCATATAATATATCAATACACGAAACCAACAATAAAACTGCTCAAATCAACACATGCGGATCTCAAACTTTATAATTCCGCCTTTATAAATTTCGGCGAGTCCAGATTTCGGCGAGTAAGGATTTTGCGGACCCGATGTGGCTGTATATTCTGCTCTATAAGATTTCGGCTCCGGGCTGTCGGAGCTTACACTTCGGCGGTGTCACATATCGCATCCCCCGATCCTTCCGACGCGATCGCTCCAATATGCCGATTGCCGATTAGATCTCCGCCGTCCATTATTCCTTCAGATCGGACGGTCAGCGCTAAATCGCATATCGCGTCCACTCTCACCCCTAAGGGTTCCGATACGATATCGCTGCTATTTGCCTCCACTCCCGATAATCGTTAATACATGCATATGTGGGTTTTCATTGCCTGAACAATCGCCCGATAGTATTAATGAAAGCATATATGCCTCAACAACTCCCGATAATGTTGTCTGAGGCATATATGGCTCTGTTTGCTTCACTTCCTCCTCCGATGGCTCCTCTTGCTTTGGCATGTATATGGCTCCTCCAATATGGCTCCTCTTGCTCTGATATATGTGGCTCCTCCGATATGTCTCCTCTTGCTCTGATATATGTGGCTCCTCCGATATGTTCCTCTCTGCTCCACTGTGGCTCCTCTTGCTCCTCTTGGCTCCGATATGCTCTGTCTCCTCCTCTTGAATATTGCCATATTGACATCAATGACAATATGTGTCCAACAGGAAGATATTCCCGTCCTTTTGGTATCCTCCCACAGTTGCCTATTACTCTGGAAGGGTAGACAGTTGAAGTTGAGGTCGAAGTTGTCAATGCCAATTTAACTTATAATCTCCTCTTAGGTCGAAGTTGGACATATGTCATGTGAGCCGTGGCCTCATCCTTATTTCATGTCCTTCATTTTCCCCATAAAGGGAAAATTGTCACTGGTTGAGGGGAAAGTACCCCTAGGGTCCTTTGGGTTAAGACTCTACCAGACTGAAAATTGCTTATTCAAAGAAACACACACACAGCCATTATCTTTACTGTAAGCAAATTCTAATGTTGAGGGTACGTACCTAAGGTCCTACGTTCGAGAAGGCCTTTAGGGTCCAAACCCTTCTTGGAGTTCCCTTCTTCTCCTTTGACCTGAAACACCTTCAGCAGGCTCCAAGCAAAGCTTCCTCCCGGATTCGTTCCAGCCTCAAGCCTCCAACAAGAGCTCCTTCCAAGTCTTACTCAATGGTGATATAAAGAAGGAATGATCACCAATACACATGAAAACAAGGGTTTCCTATAAAAAATGGGGGAAGTGCAGAAGGCACCAAGGACTTCAGACCTGGTCTAAGGGGAAAATCTCAGCATAATAATCTTGCTCTCTTTTCTCTCCCTTAGGCCTTCCCTTTGATGTCTTTTTATACCATCTCCAAAGTAGTTTTTTAGTTAGGAGTTGGTTGGGAACAGTTGGGCCACGGGAACTAACAGGTGATCAGCAGGTAAAACCAGCGATCTCCGCCCGAAAATAACGAATTATTTATTTTTTTAAGTGTTTTAATACATACACGCGGGTTGGGCATACACAGACCTGCGTGTACACGCGTTTAACTCAGGGCAATGTCGCGTATAAGGGATAAAACACTGTTTTTTAAATTTTAGGACCAGGTCTGGAAGGAGGAGTTGCCCTAGGCCATGAGTGCAGCATCACAAACCATAAGAGTGAGATTTGGAGCTATAACAGATGCCCCCTAATATATGAGGTCAGAAGGGGAACATGATGGCCGAAATATATTATGTAAGTACATGGAAAGGAAGTCTTGTCGAGAAACCGAGGAGGACTTCACCAGAATTCAGCCTGCCAAGCCACCAAAATGAGATCAGAAAGAAACACTGTCTGAGGCGGGCATACCCATGCTCAGAAAAAGTAAAGCATGTCCGCATATCAAGTACAAACAGATCCACTAAGTATACAAGTATAAATGACTGGAAGATACATAATGGATCATCTGATCATAAGGAGCAAGTACATGTCTGAATATCACATATAAGACTGTCAATGATGCTGAAAGATGTAACGGATCACTGATATCAAAGACTGATCCCAAAAGGTACCAACTGAACATGATGGAATAGGATGGTACTACACTGCAAACTCAGGTGCCAGCATATAGAATGTCGCCATGATTGACTGCAACATATAATGTGGAGTGGTATCAACTAGCAGCAACAGGAGCAATTGTCAAGTGAACCAATGAATGCTAATACAACCTGAGGTCTTCACCGACCACCGTGGTACATTTCTACACTATGGGAATAAATGATCTGAAGTCGACCATGTGAGAAATCGTTTGATTACTGGTCATTGATGTATACCGTTAACAAATGCGAGACTACTAACCGATAATGATAATGAGCGTCAAGGTACCCAGTACAATCTAACAAGTGTGAATAGATGAGCTGAAGTCAAACACCTGTAAGAATCTATCGATCAGGAGACAATGATGGTTTCCCACTGTCGATAGCGAAGGATCTGACACTAATGACTGCAAACCCCAAGGTACTGCCAAATGGACTCTAGATCTTTGCCCCAGAGCAATGAGTTGGAGTCGATAGGGAAAGATCCGCTAGAAGGAAGGCATTAAGGCATCCTCCATCAATCTAGCGTGAGTGTAACCCGTAGGCCAATAATGTGGAAGGAATTAGACGAAAAAGATGTAGTAACCCAACCGAAGTACGTTTCCGGCGTACACAAGATGTGGCTAGCGCACGGCAGAAACCCTCTGAACCAACCAATAATGAAAGCTGACACAGAGGCGAGGTATCCACCAATAGGGTCAAATGGAAACCAAGGTACTGCACAAATCCCAATGTGTGATAATGTATGCTGATGTCGAACACAAGGGAAACCACTCAGTCAAAGACCCATGATACTGATCGATGCTGAGCACAAGGTGACCTATCAATAATGAAAATAGGGCTAGGGTGCGGCTCTAGGCCTATCCTCAGAGCAAGGTGTCGTCGTCGATAAGGACAAGACCCGCCAGCAAGAAGTCAATGGGGACCTTCTCAAACCGGCACGAGTAAAGGACCAATATAGCTGATGTGATGATAGACATGATACCGAGAACCAGGAATGGCCGACTGAAAAATGAGTCAAGAGACACCGCAGAGAGGCCGACTCAGGCTAACTTCCCTTGAACAAAAGCACGACTCAATGTGACTATGTGGCAGCATATGATGACTCTGTATAAGTTCGCCATGCAGGAGGCACGAACGAACCCTCCATATGATTGGAAGAGATAACCAATCGGGGGAGAACTGACTCAATAACAAGGTTATGGCATACCTAAGTCAAACTAAATCCCACCCATGCGGAGGAGACTTTGTTTTGAGTGCTTTGTTCAAGGGCGACACGACTGACTCTAGCTGCCAACAATAAATGGAAATAATGTCCCTGTTCTCGCTCTTTTTTGGAATATTTAATTTTTTTGTCTCTTTCTGTTAAGCCGGAAAAAGAATAAAAGAATGCTATGGTACAGTGGAAAGAACGAGTTTCAGTGAAACAGATGATCTAGTTCCTGGGAAGGGAACGTTCCTATGCTCAATGCAGGGAGGTGAAAACTGGTCAGTGACACTCAGAGGTATGTTCTTTCCACGGATCTGGGTATGTCAAGCTACAGAAGTCAAAGGTATGCAAGGTTGATTTTGCAGATTTCATGGTCAAAAGTTGGCTTAAACACGAGTCCAAGTGAAGCCGGCTCTAGGCCAAAAGGTGCAAATGGTCAACATGCAATGCAGAAGTACAACTCAACATACATAGGAGCCTCTAGGGTATAAGGCCAAAATGAAGTGAAGAAGCAAAGGGGAATGAGTCTTCAACGAATAAGTCATGGCGGGACTACAGAGGACTCCCGAGCCTACTCAAAATGAAGCAGCATGGGAAACAAATGTCAGTGAGGTGCTAACTACGATGCCCATGTAAAGGGATGGCTCTACCATCGTGTCATGACTTAAAGAATCGGTGAGTGAAAATGGCTTACGAACCATAACACGATGGGGTGGACCCTACGGCAAATGTATCGGTCATATGGAGGCTAGTATGCATAATGCAACGGAAAAATGGTGTCCCTAACCTATATGCCAGTGAAAACACGATACCTGCCATGACGGGTCAGCGGTCATGGAACCGTCTCGAACTGTCGAAAAATGTCCAAAATGTCCTGAAAAACAGACCAAACTCGGCATTCCAAGCTCCCAAGTTAAAAGTCACATGAGGCAAAACAAAATAAAATTTTGAAAAAATTTTGCATTTTCAAAACTTAGAAAAGGCATTTTGACTCACCATTTTCACCATTTGACTTGGAGAGCAAAAATTGTGGAGCAAAAGGAGCAAACTTCCCGGTGACCAAATCAACCGTTCAAACTTGCCGAAAACTTCCAAGTAAGCTTTAAACTTGTCTTGCAATTAATTGTGATAGTTTTTAGGAATTTTAGTTGACGTTTTACCATTGGATTTTTGCAAAAAATTCCTTCGTGGCGTACACGCGGGTTGGCCATATAGAACTCGTGTATACGACGGCCCTACACGCGACTGTGTATATAGGAACCCGGGTGTGCGCAGCGAGCTAATTTTATACACAAAACTAACAGATGAAAATGATTTTTTCTTCCAGGATGACTATCACATGGCGTGAAAGAGAGCACTCAGCCGTGGATAATGAAGTTATGCGCAATGATGAGGCATTAGATGCCCTACGGGGATGCGGGTTGCTTAAATTCTTCAAATTGCCAAATATGAAAGCAAACACACGTCTGCTCGAGAGGCTCATTGATTATTGGGATGTCGATGAGGAAGCATTTGTGATTGATCAGATGCCACTCAGGATAGAAGTGGAAGACATATATTTTATCACGGGCCTTTCCCGAAGGGGAGAGGTAGTACATTCCTAGGGCAGGACACGGAATAGCCTCAGTGTAGATGACTATGTACAGATTTACTGCCCGGGTCATCGGAAGGTCGGGAGCCAGATCTCTATCCCACATGTGGCGAGTTTGTCACTCAGGATAATCTTGTTCACCATAGCTCGAGTGAACGGATCATCCTCACTACATCAGGTGTCACGGGTAACCATGAGCGTGGCTGTGGACTGTCTCACTACTGTGTTTGACTGGTGTACTCCTCTTCTTGCCAACATGAAGGAACAACTCACTTCTATCAGGAGGGGACAGACCAAGAACTTTGGGTTCAGAACCATCTTGTGCACTTTCTTCTTCGAGAAGGTTCCCGCACTCCGCCCCAGGGTAGCAGTTGCCATCAGTAGTCCACGTGATCCACGCATGGGCCGGTGGGCTGACTTGATGAAACATCTGGGGGGTGGGGAAGTCCCAAGGAATGCATTTGACGATGAATTCTTTGCCTGGTGGGAGCAACAGATCATCTCTGTGGATGACTACCCCTATGTTGGGCTGGATTTCTGAGGAGATCGTGATCTAGTGTTACCACCGGATGCAGCATGGGGCGAGATTGGTAAGAATTTTTTTTATTTTATGATTTTTTGGATTTTTCAAATATAATGATGAATTTTGAAAAATATTTTTTGATGAGATTCAAATGACTAATATGATGATCATGTTCCAGACATTGGGCCTGTACGACCAGATGGATTCCCGCGGCATGGACGGCGTGGCCGAGGAGCCGAAGAGGCGGTTGCGGATACGGAACGGACCCTGAACAACGTCCAACGACACTTGGCGAGACTGAGCTGCCGAGTACCGATGGCCGAGATAGAGGACCTTCCTCCGGATATGCAGCGTCATGTGGTTGGCATGCCACGTGACTAGGTTCGCGTCTTTCGGTGCGTGGCCAATGCTATAGTGACATACTTAGACGCTCATCCTGAGCCGAGGCGTTAGATATGCCTGACATGATTATGGGCATTTGTGTCCCAATTTTGTATATTTTTGGACACACATATGTACACTCGAGGTGTTTTATGATATATATATATATATACAGTTTAACTTTTTGATGTATGATTTTATGATGATGAATGATTGATATGCCAGTCTAATGCGTGATTAGCGATAGAATCAACTAACCAATTTTGAGATCTTGGAATGTCCAAATAATTAATGTAAATGAATGATCTTTGCAACAACCTCACCCTTAAATATTGGCGACATAATAAAGGATCCCTAACCCGATAAATGTTATTTAATTGAGACACTATCAATTGAGAATCAAGATATACTAGCAACGAGTCGATCCCATAAGAGATTGCCTCGGATAATAAATTGATAACAGTTGTATACTCGGCCATATTGTTTGAAGCAGGACCGATACACACGCCTCTCGATACCATCAATTGACCAGTTGGATAATAAAGTACCCAAGCTGCGGAAGCAAGATTCCGAGTGTGTCGACTAGCACCATCGGCGAACCCAAAATAGACCAAATCATCCATCAGCACCTGCCACAGCAGACCAAAAAGCACTGATATCAGAAAACGCTCGACGATATATGTATAAATATATACATAAAGTACAAAGAAGTCATTGCCCAGCCTGAACTAAGCAAAGTACTTCTTTAGGTAGAGCCCATTTCGGGGCTCCGCCAGCTTGTTCCCTTCAAAGTCGATTAACTCATACGACCCTTTTTCTAAAACTCGTTTAACAATGAAAGGACCGTACCACATAGGCCTAAATTTGCCTGCCCCCAAGGTGTCTTTATCTTGGTCGTAGACCAAGACAAGGTCACCTTCAGAAAAGACTCGAGGACGGACAGACTTATCATACTGCGTTTTAACCCTTTTCTTATGAGCCTCATTCATCGTGGCGGCGTCTCGACGCTGCTCATCGAGATGTTCCAAGTGAACTAGGCGCTCTTCGAGACTCGAAGTCTCTGGAAGGAGTTCGACAGCCAACTTAAGAGATGGAATTTCACATTCAACCGGGAAGATGGATTCCATCCCATAAACCAACTGAAAAGGTGTAAAACCAGTAGCCATTTTGATGGAGGTTCGGTATGCCCATAGAGCCGGATACAACATAATGTGCCAATTGGATCGATTTTTATCGATTGTTTGTTGGAGTATCGTCTTAAGAGTTTTCTTAACTGCCTCGACCTGCCCATTGGCCTGAGGATAATAAGGGGACGAATGCTCCTGACGGAAGCCTAATTTACGAGCCAATTCAGACATCAGTTGGTTCTGGAAATGACTGCCATGGTCAGTGACAATCTCTTTTGGGATACCGAATCTTGAGATGATCTGATTGAAAAGAAACAAAGCTACCGTGTCACTATCATTCTTATAAGTAGGCATGGCCTCAGCCGACTTCGTGAAGTAGTCTACAGCCACGATAATATACTTGTGATTCGCCGCTGAAGGCGGATTACAAGTCGTAAAGTCAATGCCCCACTTAGTAAAGGGACCGACAGTGACAACGGGGAAAAGAGGAGCTGGATGCGCACGCATCTTGCGAGTAAAAATTTGACATGGGTGGCAGCGTTTAACTGCTTCCACACAGTCCTTAAAAAGTGAAGGCCAAAAATAACCGGCACGTAAGATGCGTTGGGCTGTAGCAAGCCCTGATAGATGACCACCACAAGCTCCACTGTGGCAATCATTGAGCACGGACTCTGCTTCCTCTAAGGTTAAACAACGCCGGAGGATTGAGTCAACCCCTCGACGATATAATGTGTCACCAACAATAACATAGTTTTTTGCCAGGTGACGTAATTTGCGACGTTCATCCTTGGAGAAAGTAGAGGGGCACTTTGAAGTCTAGAGATAAACAATGATATCTCCATACCAAGGGTCTTGTGCAGAGATGAGGAATATATGTTCGTCGGGTAAACTTTCCTCATAAACAATATCATCTCCACAAGGTAGCTCCGAGATAAGTTCCGCAAAAACCATGGATTTCTTAGATTTGGTAGACAAGAACTCGAGATCGAATTCTTGCAAAATGACTATCCATCTATTATATTTTCCCCCAATCACTCGCCTACTGAGGACAAATTGAAATGGATTGACTGCCGCTAATACAAAAGTTTTACGTAGCAAAATATAATGACAGAGCCGTTGGACAGCATGGACAGCTGCCAAGGCCAACTTCTCAACTGGAGAATAGCGAAGCTCAGGGCCTATTAAACCTCGGCTCAAATAATAAATGATGTGCTCGGCGAGAGCATCGTCCTCCTGAACTAGAACCATACCAATGGTTGATTCTGCCGCAGCGAGATATAAAAGGAAGTCTCTACCATAATCCGGTGGACTCAAAAGCGGGGCAGAGACTAATGCTTTTTTCAAAGCATCAAACGACCGCTGCGCGAAGTCATCCCATATAAATGGAACTCCTTTCCGTAGTAGACGCGTGAACCCTTTAGTGATCTCGGCGTAATTTGCTATAAACCGTCTTAAGAAGTTAGCCTTCCCTTGAAGACTTTGAAGTTGCCGAAGTGAAGACGGGGGAGGCAACTGAATTATTGCCTAAACCTTGAAGGGATCAACCCGAATCCCTTCATTGGACACAATAAACCCTAACAGCCGACCAGACGTAACCGCGAAAACACACTTGTTGGGATTCAACCGGATTTTATAAAAACGACATCTCTCAAAGACTAATCGAAGATGACTAGGGTGATCTGTTCTCTTTCGAGAACGAGCAGCGAGATCATCTAAGTATGCCTCGATGACATGTTTGATGTCGTGGAAAGCGTATGACATGGCCCGCTGAAACGTGGCTCCAACATTTTTAAGACCAAAAGGCATCTTTCGATATGCAAAGGTACCCCAGGGACATATGAAGGCTGTCTTATGCTGATCCTCAGGACGGATAGAGATTTGATTATAACCTGAAAAACCATCCATGAAGGAGAAAATCTCGTTACCCGCACACTCATCAATAATTTGATCAATAAATGGCGTGGGGTAATTGTCTTTTGGACAAGCCTTATTTAGATCCCTAAAATCGATGCATACACGGATTGTTCCTTGCTTTTTATCTACGGGGACTGGATTAGAAACCCAATCGGTAAGAGGAACAGGGTATATAAAACCCGCCTTTAGCAGCTTCTGGACTTCAGCTTTGATAGCTGCTGCTTTCCTAGGGTTAACCGGACGAAGTCTTTGACGAACAGGTTTCGCGTTTTCATATGTCTTGATCTCATGTTGAACTATAGAAGGATCAATGCCAGGCATTTCTTCATAAGACCAAGCAAATACATCACGATATTCCTTAAAGAGGTCGGTGTAGATTTGAATTTCTTCAGGGGAACACTCGATCCTGATGAAGATATTCTCAATGATGTTAGGGTCCCTAGAGATGTTGATGGGTATCGTTTTTGAAATTACCGACATATTACCTTCAGCGCGAATGTGTGATGGAGCCAAAGGGTTCGACACCATATCAACACCATTAGTACAGAGCTCGGAAAACCTAGATTCCACTTCCTGCAAAGGAGGAAGAAAGTACGAACGATGGTGTAAGTCTCCCCATGGTTGATATATACCCATCATTGCTTCAAGGATTGCTTCTTCAGAAGGTAAAATTGAATCCAAGCAATCCAAGGTAGAGATAGAGTCTAGGCTCCAGGCTGGGGCCACATGACCATCCAACTCTTCTTCAGAAAAAGGAGTGGAATGGTTATCTGCAGAGTCTACGATAGACTGATATCTAAGCTCAACTGCAGATATAGGAAACGCCATTCCATTTACATGTCCTTCAACTAATGTGGTCGTAGGTGAAGGCAAGGTCCAAGGGTCAGAAAAATAATGAGTTCGGAAGAACTCTTCTCGAGGAGACTCCTTGGATGATGAAATAGCATTGATTTTTGCAAAAGGAGAGGGAAGATCAAACGTACCCATCAATGAGGAATACATCCCTACTCCTAAATTCTCAGTCGGCGGGCGAGGGTTATCCACCAAAGGAACAGTAGAGTCGGAGCTTGCTTGAGGATCGATTGGGGAATAGTCCAATTGATCAACCTTAACGATTTTCCCCTCATGAGGAAAGAAAATGACACGAAACAGAGTTGATACGACGACTTCCATTTCGTATACCCAGTTCCTTCCTAATAGGAGATTATAGTCTAGGTTAGCATCTACGACTTCAACTTCGATATTAACGACCTTCCCTCCAACACATATAGGAAAGGCTGGGATAATCCCATGCGGCTTGTGAGAATGACCATCAAATGCAGTTAAGACGGTTGGTGAAGGAACAGCTGAAGGTGAGCCAATAGCCTTCCAACATGACATCGACATGACACATGTGGAAGCTCCTTCATCTATAATGGTGCAAAAAATATTGATTTTCTAGTATGTAGACTTTATCTGAAAAGCCATATGATGAGGGAATCGCTTTTTGACATTTAACATGTCAAAAGTGAGCACTAAAGAATTAGCCGGATCAACTGCTCCAATTGCGGAGAGTAAAGGACTTCTCTGAGCCGGACACGACTGGAGAACCTCTAAAGTGGACATAGCACACGGGCTTTGAGCCAGATCCTCCACAATGGAGTAATTCTGGGCGGCCCTAGCATTAGGGTTAATTGTCGCGCGTTTGGCGGAACCTTTCGGTATCCGAGGTATAGTCTCAGCAAGGGGTCACTTAATATGAAGGTCAGTACTTCCGGGAACAGTTTTATCCTTAGATGTTTCGGCTTCACCATAATCACGTGACCGAGTAGTCACATGGACATTTGAACCCATCATAAAAACATTTGATGCTTTTTCCCCTTCCTGGTTGCCCCTTGAGGAGGTCCCAGGATTCGGACTCGCGCCAGCAAGAAGTTGCTGCCCTTGGGGAAACGGGTTGGTTAACACAGCTTGCGAACTAGAAGTCCCTTGCTGTCCTAACAAGCGCTGAGCGTCTTCAATCCTAGGGCAGAGATGAGTTAGATGGTCTCCTTTGCATAATTTGCAAGGAAACTTAACTTTCTTTCTCGACTCACCTTTACCACCACCAGCGTTGTTACCGGATTTATTTGCATCGGGCTTCCCATCTGAGTTCTTCTTCTTACCACGTCCTTTCTTTTTCCCATTGGAATTTTGATTTCCTTTGGGGTTATCGGATTGGACGGCATTAATTGAAGAAGTTTGGGAAGCGGGAGGATTAGACAATGTGACTTGGTTGTTAGAAGCAGTTTGCAAAGACAAATGCTGCAATTGATTCAACAAGTTCACTGTAGTTGTGTCTACTGACCCAACGATACCGTCCACGTGCGGACCTGGCTTCGCCTTAGCTAAATCAACCTTAGATCCAGGAGCATCTGGCAAGTACTTTTGTAGGATCCCAGACTGAGAGTAGATCAATTCTAATTGCTGGGCCCTAAAAATGGCTTGCTCCTATGAATAGACCCCAGACATGGAGACATCCTTGGAGATCTCGGGTTGTAAAGACTTCAAAAACCACTCGAGACGGTATTCCAGGGGAATTTCGGCTTTAATGAGCCTCTTTCTCCGTCTCTATTCCTGAATGTGATTGGAAATGTGAGTAGCCTTATCCTGACGAAAGGTGGCCAGAAGTTCAGTCCCGGCATCATAGCGGACAGGCAACTAGAAGTGGTTTAAGAAAATATTGGCTAAGTCGGCGAACGATGTAAAGCTGCCCCGTGGAAACTCTATATACCACTTGGCCGCATTACCAGTCAAGGTGAGCTGAAAGAGTCTCAACCTAATCGAATCATCGATGAGGGAGTTGGATGAGCACCACAGATGGAACATGGTTACGTGGTTGCTTGGGTCTTTACCACTCTTCCCTTCGAATTTTGGAATGTCCGAAGGGAGTTTGGTTGGGATCGGAGGCCAGGCCGGATTATACCTGATTGGGTCATTTGTTAACTTAGTGAGATCTGGCAAGTTTAACGTTGCCAGAAACGGAAGCCTAGGAGGACCTTGGGGATTCCACCCTGACTGGGCAGAACTCCCAAAGCTCTGAAAAGATTGTCCTGGAATTTGGGAGGCACCAGGCTGCCCGAAGTGACCAGTAGAACCGGCTGAACCAAAAGGCAAGCCTTGTGGTCCAGCAAAATTCAGAGTTTGACCAACTCCTGCCATATAACCTCCATAACCAGCAAAGTTTCCTCCTAAAGGATTGTAGGGATTTGATAACCCTTGATATGGATTCCAAGCCGAAGCAAGGGGAGGAATACTTTGAAACGAACTAACAGTGGTGTACGGCCTATTCCCTTGTTGGCCGATAAATGGATTCCCAGTTCTCGCGCTGCTAACCCCAGGGTTATTCCAACCTTGGAAAGGATTGTTGCTTTGTCCTACTGAAGAAAAAGGCATGGATCCTACCGTCAGGTTGGAATGTGGTATATGACCACTTCCGAAAGGAAAACCCTGGAATGAAGCCGATCCGCCCATCATGGATGTAGCGACACTAAACGGAACCGATGGAATACCCTATGATTGGGTGCCAAAAGGGAAGAGTCTAGTACCAAAAGCATTGGTTTGGGAATTTCCACTCGTGGACGGAATGGAGGTAGACCCAAGTAGAGATGTGCTCGCAAAAGATCCAAACAAGGAAGTGGAGGGGATGGAAATAGTTCCTCCCCCTTGCACTGATGTTGGGGTTTGCATAGTCGTAGCACTTGTAGAAGCCATGCTTCCTGTAGTGGTCATGAATGGTGAGCGCGTAGCGTAACCTGGACTTGATGGTCTATGTGATGGAGTCCCAACGTATTGCAATACGTCTGGATGACTAAATGGTAGGGGAGAATTCGGAGCCCCTAACGACTCTGAGAATTCTTCTACCTCTACGTTATTCTCCGCTTGAAAAAGAACTCGAGAAAGGACTGGAGTATCCCTCTCTTGTTCAGAGGTACCAGGCCTTGCTTGGGCAATAATGCCTCCACTAGGAGGATCAATCTCCGATGCGTCAACCGGCGTAGGACGAAACCCACCGGTGGTACTCCCTCTGCGCCTTCTCGGAGAAGGCTCTAAACTTGGCGGCGAAAGACCACGAAGTCTTCGAGACCGTCTAGGAGATCGGTCAGCCACTTTGAATTTTTTGTTATGATCTAACTAAAGACTCAAAAAATTGAAAGCTAGGCCAACTAAGAGCACAGAGCACACACTATAAAGTCCCTAAAGATACAGCCAGTCAAACAACTTCCACGTATTTCCGCTCCGGGTGATTAGGACCAGACACCAAAATATGAGAAAGTGAATCAAGGGGCCTTCCGAAGATAGTCTGGGATGATGAGGGCCCAGTCCTATCAGCGAAGGTATCAGAGGAAGTTACGCTGACCTCCTAACAAGAGCCTGCACCGGTGCAAGCCCCCAAGCTTCGCAAGGGTGCCCTCCAGTAGTACTGTCGAGAGTGATACAACGTCAACCTCAGGTGCCACGGGATTCCCCTCCGCAGCCACCTGTGTAGATCCCTAGGAGAGGCAACTATGGGTACCAACTCGTCGCAGAAGCCAGGCGGAACAGTCATGAGGTAAGTTTGGACAAGTAGGAGAGGGGGTATCTCTCTTCCCTGTCTTCACAGACCCTCATGCTTAACTCCCAGATCCGGAGCTTTCCTGGTCTTCCTAACGCTATTGGATTTTCTCTCGTTATTCAGACTCTTATTTTTGACGTTTTATGTGGCCTTGGAGAGTTAACTCTCCACTCGCCTAATCCAAGGCCCTAAAATCCTAAAATTGTTGGTGTAATTGACTAAAACAAAAAGTTCTAGTGGATTTTAATTAGCGCTTGATTTTATTAGGCTGTTCTTTAAGTCACAGGGTAATGGAGATGAAACTTGTGGTGTTTTTATGGACGCAAAAGAAATTAATAAAACTTAACTACATGCACATGCACTTTTTGTTTTCGATGAAGAGCAATTTCTATGAGGTTCAGAGGTACTTCTAATATAAACAAATTTTCCTTTTCTTTTTAGACTCCACACTCACAAAAACTAACAAAACTATATATGCCTAAAAAAAGATGCAAATATATCCTAATGAAAGAACTATATGTGGATGCAAGATTTAAAGACTACTGTAAAAACAAAGAAGGAAAGTTGCTGCCTTATCAAATTTTTCTTGCCACTAAAATGCTTAGATAGAAGATGATGTGTTACCAATCATTTCGTCCAAACAATAAAAACAAGTTCTAAGATAAACACAAAGCACTTTCACTTCGCAAAAAAGGAAATCAAATGAAAAGCAAGTTTAAGAAAGCGAAACTCAAAACTTTCAAAAGATTTTCTTTCAATGAAGCCAAGAAGTCTTTTTCAAAGAATGCTCTCAAAAATATTGACACCAATGATTGATGAATAGGCAACCAAACACTTTTGTGAATTGACGCCTTTCAAATGATGAAAACCCAACAAAAATAAATGCGTTTGAAATCGCTCATGACAATCAAAAGCAGCAATGAAAGTCCAAAAGATCAAAAGACAAGTTTCAAGAAAATGGTAACAAACAATTTTCCTAAAACTAAGGAGCAAATGGTCACAAAAATGGTTTCGTTAAGCAAACAGAAGGGTCACCGAAACAAAATGAACACAAAGATTGAATCCAATCTTCCTACTCTGCCAAAACAGAGCAGTCAATATTCTTAACCAGAAATCTTGTATGTCAAAAAACAATGACGCTTGCAATCAACGAAAACAAGACTAATACTCCTTATAACTACAGAGAGTTCAGAACAGGATGCCCCCTGTTAAACAGAGGACTATTACCGGAAAATGACTGCTTCAAACTGACCCAAACCACCAGACAAACATTTAGCAAAAAGAAAATTTATAAATCTTGAAAATTATGTAATATACGCGCCTGCAGTGATGTGCAGAATGCGTGTACACGCGACTGTAACTGAGGAAACCTGTGTATACGCGGGTTCACTTAGTTCAACTTGTGTATATATGCTTCTGTAATCTAGAAAAACAGCGTATCTGAAGATTTTCAAGAAAAATAAAAAACACAGACTGAAAAAACTGGAAAAGCTTAGAGTTCAAGAACAGATCAGACAGTCAGAGCCAGTAAACAGAGGGGCTGAGCCTTGATTGGATTGAAGACTACCCAAACTAGGAACAACAAGAGTGTTGTTCCCCAGCGGAGTCGCCAATTTTGGTTGAGGGGAAAGTACCCCTAGGGTCCTTTGGGTTAAGACTCTACCAGACTGAAAATTGCTTATTCAAAGAAACACACACACAGCCATTATCTTTACTGTAAGCAAATTCTAATGTTGAGGGTACGTACCTAAGGTCCTACGTTCGAGAAGGCCTTTAGGGTCCAAACCCTTCTTGGAGTTCCCTTCTTCTCCTTTGACCTGAAACACCTTCAGCAGGCTCCAAGAAAAGCTTCCTCCCGGATTCGTTCCAGCCTCAAGCCTCCAACAAGAGCTCCTTCCAAGTCTTACTCAATGGTGATATAAAGAAGGAATGATCACCAATACACATGGAAACAAGGGTTTCCTATGCGAAATGGGGGAAGTACAGAAGGCACCAAGGACTTCAGACCTGGTCTAAGGGGAAAATCTCAGCATTATAATCTTGCTCTCTTTTCTCTCTCCCTTAGGCCTTCCCTTTGATGTCTTTTTATACCATCTCCAAAGTAGTTTTTTAGTTAGGAGTTGGTTGCGAACAGTTGGGCCACGGGCACTAACAGGTGATCAGCAGGTAAAACCCGCGATCTCCGCCCGAAAATAAGGAATTATTTATTTTTTTAAGTGTTTTAATACATACACGCGGGTTGGGCATACACAGACCCGCGTGTACACGCGTTTAACTCAGGGCAATGTCGCGTATAAGAGATAAAACATTGTTTTCTAAATTTTAGGACCAGGTCTGGAAGGAGGGGTTGCCCTAGGCCATGAGTGCAGCATCACAAACCATAAGAGTGAGATTTGGAGCTATAACAGTCACGGTTGACCAATTTTCCTTCTTCACTTCTTCTTCTTGCGATGGAAACGTGCCTTTTGTGGAGCATACCTATGTTCCATATGAAAGTGTGGGTGCGGGACTTTTTAAAGATCTTGCCCTTATGGGTGTTTTTTCGCTCCCACCTCCCAACGTCGCTCCCATCAATATGATTTCTGTCCGTTATGATCCTTAGGTCCTTCCTCCCGTCGATCAGGTAGAATCTTGGGGTGATGTTATGCCATTGAGTCCTGCCGAGCTCAACTATGTCGAAATTGTTTCTGCATTGGCTTCATCTTCTGAGCCTGCTCCTTCAAGTAGGGATCTTGACACGTATGTACAATTCCCTTGGCTTGGAGATAGCGCTTCTTTAGATCCGTTACAGGAAATCTTTCCTTCCGATGAAGCGATTATCGAGGTTATGTCTTTTGAGGAGCCTCCTTGGTTTGATCATCACCATCGCTCCTTGTTTCTCCCTAGCCACGGGGCTATGACTACTTGTCTTGAGTAGTTTGCTTCTTGTGTCCTCTCCCAACCCCTTCAGATGCCTATTCAAGTCCATGAAGTCTTCTTTGAAGGCAATATGGGGAACATTACGCAAATGATTCCCATTGACATCTCTGTCAAACCAGGGATTGTCGAGAATATTCACATTGGAGTAACCTGTACTCTGGAGAAGATTCGACTTTATACTGACCTTTTAAGAGAATTTCGTGACGTTTTTTCTTTGTCATATGAAAATATGCCCAGAATTGATCCTAGTATCATGGTGCATGAAATACCTATGTATCCGGGTGCTAAACCCATTCGACAGCGTTTACGCCCCGTGCACCCCTGAAAGGTTGTAGCTATTAAAGGAGAAGTTGAAAAACTTCTCAAAGCTGGGTTCATTTACCCTATCCCTCTCACTAATTGGGTCTCTAATATTGTCCCTGTCACTAAGAAGCAAGGCACTATTAGGGTTTGTGTTGACTACTGTGACATTAATCGTGCCTGTCCCAAAGATAATTATCCTATGCCTTTCATTGACCAGCTCATTGACGATTGTGCTGGAAGTGAAATTTATTCGTTTATGGACGGTTTTTCTGGTTACAACCAGATCAATATATCGCCTGCGGATCAACACAAAACTGCCTTTATCTGTTCGTGGGGTACCTTTGCCTATAAGAAGCTCCCTTTCGGTCTCAAAAATGCCAGTGCTACCTTCCAACGCGCAATGTCCTATGCATTCCATGACATTCGTCACATTGTGCAGCCTTACCTAGATGACCTTCCGACTCATTTAGCAAAGCGCCATGACCATCCAAATCACCTCCGCGAAATTTTTCTTCGCTGTCGACACTACCATATCTGTCTTAATCCACACAAATGTGTCTTTTGCGTCGAATCCGACAGAATTCTTGGGTTTGTCATCTCTAGGGAGGGCATCCGTCTGGATCCCCTCAAAGTCGAAGCCATTCTGAATCTCCCTCCTCCTGCTTCTTTGCAGCAGTTGCAGAGTTTGCAGGGTAAAGCAAATTTTTTACGTCATTTTATTCTGAACTACGCTGAAATTGCTAAAGGCTATATGCGGTTATTAAAGCGTGACACCTCCTTTGTTTGGGATGCCGCTGCACAAGAGTCATTCGAGCAACTCAAGGCACTCCTTGTCTCTGCTCCTTTATTGCATTTGCCTGATTATCACCGCGACTATACTCTTTATTTGGCCGCCGCCGATAGCACAATCGGCATGGTCCTGGTACAAGATGATGATGCTGGTACCAAGCATGTTGTCTATTATCTCAGTTGCAATTTACTCGACACGGAAACTCGATATGCTTATGTCGAGAAGCTCGCTTTGGCAGCTGTTCATGCTGTCCAACGATTTCGTCACTATATTTTGTTGCGCACGACTATGGTGATTTTTGATTGCAACTCGATGACATACATCTTGTCACGTCAGTTGCTGGGGGGCAAATACTCAAAATGGATTGTTATCCTTCAAGAGTTTGACTTGGAGTTTACTATGGCCAAGTCTAAGAAATCCCTTGTCTTCGCTGAATTGTTGTGCTCGTTACCATCTGCTACCACACCCTCTCGGTTAGAGGATCACATTCCGGATGATACTCTTTTCTTGATCAACACCCTCGATCCCTGGTACGGGGATATTATTGTCTACCTCCAGACGTCCTCTTTTCATCTTGATTTGTCCAAGGATGCTCGGCGACATATTCGCCATCATTCTCAGCCTTATCGCATTATTGGGGACACCCTTTACCGTCTCGGCATTGATTTTGTTCTCCGCCATTGTTTGACGTTTGAGGAAGCTGAACGAGTCTTGAATGATTGCCACTTTAGCGCCTGTGGTGGTCATATGTCCAGTTATGCTACTGCCCAAAAGATCCTTCGTGCTGGTTATTTTTGGCCCTCTATTTTTAAGGATTGCATTCTTGCCGTCCATTCTTGTCATGCGTGCCAAATCTACCAATGGAAGATGCGTGCGCCTCCCTCTCCTTTGCACCTTGTCATTACCGTAGGCCATTTTTCCAAATGGGGCATTGATTATATGACCTATAACCTTTGCTTAGTTAGGGGGCATGGGTATATCATTGTTGTCGTTGATTATTTTACAAAATGGGCCGAGGCGATGCTTGCATTATCTAATGACGGTAAGACAACGACTTAGTTTCTATTCAATCATGTAATTTCTCGATTCGAAGTCCCTCAAGCTATTGTCACTGATCATGGTTCTGATTTCCATGGTCATATGATGACTGAGTTAACAACCCATCTAGGCTTGCGTCATGATAGTTTGACACCGTATTATCGTCAGGCCAATGGCTAGGTAGAAGCCGTCAACAAGGTGTTGGTCACGATGCTTCAGCGTACCATAGGTATGCACAAGTCTAACTGGCACTTGATATTGTTTTCCGCCTTATGGGCCTATCGTACTTCAGTGAAGGATGCCACTGGATTCACCCCATTTCAACTTGCTTGTGGCCTGGAGGCTACCCTTCCGATTGAATGTGAGATCCCTTCTCTTAAATTAGCTGTCAAATTACTCCCAAACACTACTCCGGTAGAAGAATGCCTTCTTTACCTAGAGCAGTTAGACGAGACCGATTGACTAGCCTCTTTAGTCATTGAAGCACAGAAGAAGAGAGTAAAAACTCACTTCGATCAAACTATTACTCCTCGTTCTTTCATTGAGGGAGACTTAGTCCTGCTCTATGATCAAGCGAATGATAAGCTGGGGGCAGGAAAATTTGAGCCTATGTGGCATGGGCCTTATATTGTGAAACGTGTTTTGCAAAAAGGGGCCTATGAGCTGATTTTTTATGAAGGGAACCCTCTAGATAAGCCTCGGAAGGGGCTTTATCTAAAAAAATATTATGCATGAACTTTGTGCATCTGCTTTGTACATAGGTGTGTTTTCAGTGTGTGTGCATGTGTGGCTTGGTGTGTAGGCGTTATTGCCGCTTATTGTGTCTTTTTGCTTCTTGTGTAGATGTCTGGTGCACCTTACATTGGTTTCGCTGATGGTGCCTGCCATAGTACCCGGAATCTTTCCTCTGCGGCATGGGTGATCTACGATCCTTCAAGGTGTTTGTCTAGGTTGTACCACAAACAATGTCGCTGAATATAGTGTTGTCATTGAATTATTGACCGAGGCTGTTAACCTCGATATTCATGCATTGGTTGTGAATCTGGATTCTCAACTTGTTGTTCTCCAACTTAACGAGCGTTATTCCATCAGAAATCCTCAAATTCTAAGGTTGTATTTGCGTGTTAGATTATTGGAAAGAAATTTTGATTTTATCACATATCAACACATTCCAAGAAGATTAAACACATTAACTGATGCATTGGCAAATCATGTATTAGACAGACATTTACACAATTTATAATCAAACATTGTATACAAGCATTTAGACACAGTAATAAACCATAGATAGTATATATATATATATATATATCATGTGGCACACCAAGGCACTCAAAAATAATGTGTATGTCAAAAAATAGAGTATGTGTTCATGATCCATCCGAGACACATGTCTCTAAAAAATAGCAGCAAAAGAAACCTAGGCGTCTACTATGGCTGGTTCTGCTCCTTATAGCAGACCACCACTGGCACTACTCGTCTCAACAGTCTGTGGATCCTAGGTGTTACGCCAACAATATGTCTCTGGTACTCTTGCAGGACCTCCTCGACCCCCATGTAATCCGGGATCCCCTCGGTCAGGCCCTCGAGGTTCTGGGCAATCTCCTCCTCTGCATCACCGCCTGGGTGTGGTAGAGTCAGCTCTCTATTGTCCTCCCTCCATGCTGTAGGAGCAAGACCCACAGGTCTCTCAAGTCCCACATCTGCAAATAAAATGAACATAATGATTAAGGCATATACATGTAAAAATCCAAAAAACATTGTAAAAAACAAAACACATAAACAGTGTGATGGTTAACCAAGTGTGTTACCTCTCTCGTCCCACTGCTCGCCAGGTGGGAGCAACATGTCAGGGTCCCCTTGGAAGTCTGTGCCCGCATAGGGCCAATCCTCAACGATAACCTTCTGCCGATCCAACCACTCCCGGAAGAGTGCTCCCCATGAGACTGGTCATCCACCACCTCCTCGTGGCATCACATGTGCCCATCTGGTGATGCGAGTCTCTTGCAGTCCTGGCACGTACAGGTCCATGTCTTGCAGCTGAAGTGATGGTACTTGCTCTAGCATGAGCGGTATCAGGATGGACCCATATCCAAACTGTTTGGTCTCTCCGCGTCGGCATTTAGTCAGTTGTCTCTTCATGTTCAGAGACACTGCCTCAGCCCAGTGATACATGGTCGGGTTAAGAGCCAACCGCAGTTGGGTCTTAATTGCCTCATGCTATGTCTGAGAGCATGATTCTCTAGTAATCGTGAATAGTATGACACGAAGTGTCAAATCCTCCACCGTTGGGATCTGTAGTTTCCCACTGGTGGCTGATTTGTGTGCCCCCAGGCACACTCGTGCAATCAGCATATCAAGGGTCTCTCTGGCAACCCACATGCCTTCCATGTGAAGTTTCTTGCCTCGACGAGATAATCCTGTTAGGAAATATATGTCGGTCGCATCGAACTCAATATCCTGACCCCGAATGACAAACTTGCCCTTTGTCGAGTTCCACGAGCGAATCAAGAGCTCAAGCAGTCTAGCTGTGCCTGAAGGAGTGGTGTAAGGAAAAATTTCAGTAGCCCACAGTTTCACAGGGCTCTTTTACATTGAGGATCATTGAATGCTCTTTCATCATCAGTCATGAGTTCGCTCTTGCCACATGAACACCATTCTCACACCCTGCATAAACCAATAACATCAATTAGAATTGTTTTGACCATTCAAAATGCTGCCAAAATAAAAAATTCATATTTCGCGGTGCCGTCACAACTGTTTTTAAAACAATAACGACGACTTGATTTCTTAGTTTATTTTTTGTCGGGTCATCGTAGCAGTACACCTGTTTCTTGCGACGATTCTGGTTGTGGTGTGTGTGAAATCCTTGATCGTCGCTAACCCATGAGGGACTTCTGTGACGACCGAGGCGCGGTTGTGAAACAAAAAATTCACCCAAAACCACCTAAAATGCATGAAATTCAACTTCAAAACAATCAAAATGCAGAGAATGGCTTGATGTACTTACTTGGTGAAAGTCTCACGCGAAATGGTCGACCGCAGGTACCGGAATTGAGCTCCAAGAATTAGTTGAAAAATTACCAAAGGGTAAAAACTCAAAGCACAATGTAAAAATGATTTACCATAAGCCTTTATATAGCTATTTTTCCAAATTTTAGGGTTTTAAACTATAGGGCTTGGGGTTTTTCGACATGTTTTGGGGTTTTACCTATGGTTTTAGGGTTTTTGACCTAATTTTTCAAATTTATAGTGCATTTTTGTCGAATGGATCTTATACTTTGGTTTTTTTGTGCAAAAACAAGGGCGATGGATACGTTTAATGATTGATACTTGCTTGGCCCATATTGTGAAATTTTCTACAAGTCTTTTTTAAGCTCTCTTCCAACTTATAAAGACAAAAAGATTGCCAAGTTTTCCTTTTTAACTCATTAAATGGAATAAAAAGGCGGTCCACTTTCAGCTCTTTTCTGACCGTATAAATGCGAAAAGATGGCCGGGTTTTTGTCGTTTCAATTTCGATTTTGGTTATGAAACGTCATGTCTTTGATTGCTTTTTTACATTTTCGGGTCAGGAACACTAATTATGAAAAGTACTCCTTGATCGTAATGGTCAAGTGGTTCTCTCGAGTATTATTTTCTACTTTTTCGGGCTTGAGGGACACAAATTTACGAAAAGGGACCCTCCTGGAGTTTTCTTTTCCGTGTCTTTTTCAAACTCTCTAAACATGAAAAAGACTCCGAGTTTTACCTATGTCAGACTCATTAAACCCTGACGACATTAGACTCGTCGCCATGATGGGACTCGAGCTTCTCCTCCCTAGGGCTCGTTAAACTATCACTAGGTTGGATTCGTCTGAAGGTCAAACTTATACCAAAAGCATATGCTATCCCCTTCAAGCTTGTTTTTCAAAAATAATTGGGGTACTCGCCAGCAATGGTGGGGGAAAATTTGGAATTTGTTATTGGTTACCTACGGCAGCTAGTCACTCTTGAACATCGACACACTTTCTTCTCGTCGGGTTGGGATATCCTCACATTGTCATTGGCCTTCCAGGGTTTTGGGTTGTCATTTTTCCTCATTCCATCTGATCCATGTTGTCTCCACTAAACTTCCGATCCTTTGGTCCCAAAATGCTGCCGCATTCTAGAGTCGTGTCACCGATATGTTCAAGAGTATAATCCTTCTGTAGTTTTCACCCTTACTTCCTCCTCTGATTCACTATTTCACCATCTACCACTTGTTCCTTGTCTTGCGTCGTTGATGGGGGAAACATTATGGCCCTCCTGCGACAGATCGCCTCCTGTCGACACCAGCTTATTATCCAGGAGGTTGATCTAGAGATCCCTTTCGGTACCTTGGAGCTTGCATGCCTCAATGGCAAGTTCTTCGCACCTGATGACAGACTTTCATCATTGGTCTTCGATTGGGTGATTCCACGAGTGTTCGACTTCAGATCATTTTTCACACTTAGTGGATTGTACTGGTAGTACCTTGAGAACCATTGACATCATTGATGGTCTCTCTCGCGCTTGTTAATGGTTTTCGTCATTGATCGGTAATCAAGCGACTTTCTATCATGCTCGACTTCAGCACATCTGTTCGCATGCTAGAACTTGTACTATGATCGGTGAGGGTTTCAAGACCCTAGACAAAGATTACACCTGTTCGGGCTGCATGGATTGGTTTGTGATTATATGCATGACTCTTTGATTGGATGGTTGTGACCATACCTGAGTCTTCATGGATGGCTACGACCATACCTTTATTTTTATATATGGTCTTACTGACTGGGTGGCTGTGTCCATACCATAGACCAAACTTCATATGTCTTTTGGATGGCTGCACCCATGCCTAGACTACGTGTATTTCACTATCAGAGATATCAGTTGTACTTGCGCCTGCAGGTTCTTCATGGTGGTGTTCCAGTTCGGTTATGATTTCGTAAAGCATTTCACCCCTCCCACTCTCTTGGGCTTCATGCTTTAGGGGGCATCTGTTACACAGTAATTTGTCACTGACCTCATCTCAGTCCCTCCATTGTGTCATACATCAGATAAACATGTCCATATCTTCCTACTCATGCAAGAAGATTAAGCAAGTGCTCTCTAATGCTGAAGATTGACCCTCTTTGCCTAAGTTTTTGCATCGTCGCAAGTAAACCCTTAAAAAGTGTGACAGTTCCTTGTCATGAACTGTATCATTGCGACGTCATCGTAGGTGTACACCTGTTTCCTGCAACGATCGAATTTTAGGGCTCGGAGCAAGTCTTCCAAGGTTTATTGTGATGATTGGTCTGAACACATTGCTCCCTTGCGATGTCATTGCTAAGCCCTAGTTCATGACCTGCGACGGTCGAGATTTGGCGAATTAGTTCAAACAGTCGGCCTTCTGGGTGATTCTAGAACTGGTTGTTAGGTCAAATTGGTTTACCTTTCCTCCTCTGGGATGGTAGTTCCACCTTTTATGAAGCCTCCCTTGAGGATAAACTCCCTCTCCCTCATTTCCTGGAGGCTCCTCCTCCTATAAAAGCACTCACCATTACTATGATCGGCTGGTTCCTAGTGACTGGTTGCTAGTTGGATTGAAGCAGATCAGATAGCTTTGGTGTGAGTTTGACAAGTGTGGAATTGATGATAGTTTGGTAAGAGGTTGTGGAGTTCCTTAACCTTGCATTAGAGTTTGTGAGTGAGAGAGAGATATTATCCATTTGGGAGACCCATTCTTGAGAGTGAATGCTTGAAGGAACATACCAACTAGACCCTTTGAGAAGGCTTGCGATGTCAAGGCTTGGTTGTAAGCTTTGCTCTTGATTTATTTTAATACAATCAATAACGATTTCCTATATCTTGTGTATAATTTACTTGATAGCTTATGATTCCTTGACTTTATAAGTAAATAGATCATTTTTGTTCTCGGTTACGTGCTCTATTGTTTTCTTGTGGTGTTTCAGGTCAATTACTCATTAAGGAGAAAGAAACAGAAATTGGAGCAGCGCAACGGAAGCTTCACCAAACACCGGTATTGAGGTAGGCCTCCAACGATGATTATTTAAGGAAATCGATTATTGTTTTGTTTTTCTGTGACTAGACCCACTCTAAGGCTAGAGGGGTTGCCTCTGTCCACAAAGGGAACACTTTCCTACTTCACAGTCCTGGAGGGAACCAGTCAATTCAGCTGCACATGCAAGAGGCTGCTCAACTGCTGGGAGAAATTGTACATTTCTGGTTGGGAGTTGGGTTGGCTGCTTAGAATATTTGCACAATTTTTGGGTAGAGTAGCTAACTACTGCCTAGATTTGCACAAATTATGGGTTGAGCAGCCTAGCTGGGAAGGATTGCGTAATTTTCTGGGTGAAGCTTGATAAGAAGAATTGTGCAATTCTGGGGCCCAGCAGGCTGCCAGTTAGGATAGTGAAATTTCTGGAGGGAAGGATGGTTTCCCTCGAGATTTGTGCAAATCATTAAAGGAGTCGTTTAGCCTGCAGCTGGACCAAGTCCGGATGAACAACCTATGAGGGGAATGCATTAAGGTTTGATCGACATGTTGTCTTTCTGCAAGAAAATCATTGGAGCTTGTGTACTTGACGAAGCAAGACATGCTTCTATGAAAGGTTGGTAGGGAGGCTCCAAAACGAAGCTAAGGAAACATTTTGGAGGGTGGTTTTAGCTGCTACAACACTTGGTGACACACTGGTAGAACTCCAGCTCTTTGAATGGACCTTGTTTGTGAAAAGCAAGTCTAACACCTCCGAAAGTATTCTTTAGTTCTCAACTTGTCTTGGATTCACACTGAAAATATTGTAAGATGTAGCATCTGGCAAGCTCTTGGTTGATTAATATAGATTCCAAGCCAAGTCAACATAGGTGTTTCGATTGGGGTTGAGAGGTATATTTATGCGCAAGCATTATAGTCGTCAGAGTCTTAGTTTCATCTCTAGTGTTGCTTCGTTGCCAGCAGGCTTGGACAATACCCCGACAGAGTCACATTGGAACACAAGCATGGCTCTGCTGCCAGTGAGCTTGGTCAGTACCCCAACGAAGTTACTTGCATCACCTCTCTATGCAAGAGGCCTTTCTCTTCTTTCGCCTTATTCATTTTTTAAAACTTTTTTCACCTTTTCATTTTTTATTTTTATTTTTCATCTTCATAACTGTGCATAGAACTCATTCATTTCATAGGTGGAAGAGGGATCTCGACTTATTGATAGAAGAAGAGGTTGTTTCTACAGAGAAGTAGTTTATTATACCTCTGATGTGCCTGTTAAGTTTTTCCCCCTCACCTTATTCTACTTGACTGAGCTGACAAGGATTAACCCAAAAACAAACGACTAGAGTAGGTGATACTAGTGAGCATGCAAGCATTGTGTTTTCACCAAGGTTCACTTCAAACAATACATATTTTCCATTGATGTATCATGGATTGAAGACAACAAGTTCTTACATAAGAGAGTGGACAAAAGATAACCAAATTTTGATAGTTGTACAATTCCTCTCGTACTTTACCCAGCTTGTTTCAAGAGTCATACATGGTTTCAAACGAAACTAACCTACGAATGAAACAAGAAAAAAAACATCAAAGCAAAGAAGAAGTAGAAGAAAAAACGAGTAAGAAAACAAGCAAGAAAGTGAACAAACCAACAGATAAAGTAAGCAAACAAGCATGCAAGCAAACAGACTGAAAGGAAACACTACTCGTACTCCTAAGCTAACGGTGCATGGGCCATCTCACGTGATGTGATACTTCCAATGTAGCCACCGACACATTGGTTGACCCATGTTGGTGAAGGCATGGTTCGCGAATAAGACATCTATGTGAACTAGCAAACAAGAAAGATATAATAGTGAAGAAAAGCACACTCCGAGTTTACAAGTGACCACAGAACAAAGATGAGTGAAAGTGCATCATATGCATTATGTGAAGCTGCCATGGTGCTGTGCTACACTATGTGTAGATGTTGAGTGTGTGCATTCTCTCGATTGTGACATGCAAGAAAACGTGAGAAAGTTAGACCACTTATGTTGTGCATGTGTGCTTGCTGTGTAAGGTTCCTCCAACGCATGAGCAATGGGATTGTGTATCTCGAGTGGAGGAAGTGAAATCTGGGTGTTTTGTTGATATTCAATGCAAGGCAGAGAGTGATGAGGGGCCTTGAGAGTTTCAGAAATTTCCTAACCGAAAGTGAAACCAAACTCAGGATAGAAAGGGCTCGACATAACCATCAACTCGGGCTGAAGTGCCTTGAAAGTCTGGGGGTTTCGACTTCATTGACAGATAGATCATCATAGACCAGTGTCTTAGACAGATTAACAATGATTGAATCAACATCGTGATCAAAAGAAGAAGTAGAGAGATCACGACAACCAAGATTAGAAAATTCAGGATGTTTTTCGGCATCCTCATGATTTGATGGATCGGGCAGAGGGGTAGATGGGAAGAAAAGATGTTCACCCTTTGTGTTTTTAAGAAAGATAGATGATAGATTGGATGGATTTTCTGAGGAAGATGTGTCCTCTCTGTATTGTAATGATAGAATGACATTCGACATGTCTTGTGAATGATCGGAAGTAGAAACATCCAGAAATGAGTTTTCACAGGGGAAATCAGCAGTGGCAGAATCACAAGGGATGTCAGGATGACGCAGATGAGGCGCAGTTGGAAGGGAGTCATCCTTCACCCCCGGTTCTTCTATAGATTCCCACACACACTCATCATTAATGATGGTGCAAGTTGGCTGCATAACACCAACTCCGTCAACAACTTGATCCTCGTTCACAACAGGGGAGGAGTCCAGAATGGAAGAACACAAGACAATACAATCCATAGGATCAACAGAACACGAGGACATAGGTCAAGGGAACAAATCCACGTGACAACCAATAGGATTGAAAGCCAAATCTATGTAGATATCAAGAGCAGGTGGGGTGGGAGGATGTGACAGTTCAACAGAGGTATGTGCATGATCTCCCACATCACTCCACGGTGGTGGAGCTATTTGATGAGGTGAAGGCGGACAGTCACTTGTGACAGTGACTATGCCTGCTCATGATTGCGTAGTTCCATCACCGGAGTATGAGTGGGATTCAAGTGATTTCAAGAATTGTGGATTTTCAGATATGTAAAGAAGATACTCAAATCTCCCATCGAGAAATTCCCAATCAATATCATCTTCGGGGAATCAGTATGCAAGATTAAAAAAGCGTGTGTAAAACTGTTCAATGGATTCATCGGGTGCTTTTTGTAATTCCAGAATTTCTTTGTTGAGTGCTTGATAGTTAAAGTGATTGAAAGCACGGTCTATCTCTATGACCAGATGAGAAAAAGAATGAATAGGTTTTCTGGGAATTGTGGCACACCAGTGCATTAGGTGCCCTTGAAGCATGTAGATGAATAGCATGCAACTCATGTATTCTTCAAAGAATCCTTGTCTTTCGCATGAGCCTATAACGCCGACCACACGCTTAACCAAGGCTGCATAGCCTCCACCATCATATGTTTTATGAGACAAGTTATCTGAGAGATTTTCCGAGATAATGAAGTCGTTTCCATAAGACATGCACTTCAGAAGAGCAACTCGGTAGTTAGTCATGATAGATATGTAGAGATTCAAAACAAATGTGAGGACTCAGCTTTTCATCTGGCCCTCCTTCTAGTGCCAAAATTTTGATGGTGTTGGACCCGCCAACATGTAAGGGGATCTCCCTGGTAAGAAGTCCCAATTAGACCTCAGACCGTTTGGTGTAGGAGTCCCAACAATGGGTCGTATGGTAATGCCTTGACCGCGATTTCGCACAGAGGCAAGTAAGATGTCTCTATTGGTAGCAAGGGTGTGACAACTGCAGTAAGCCAAGGAAGGTGCATGAGAGGTTATAACACACTGAGGGTGAGGTGAGTGTGCCCCTTGGAAACCTATAATAGTACGCGGCTTGGAAGGGAACACATGAGCGAAGATGCATCACAAGCTGGAAAGCAAGTTAGCGAGCAATCCAAAGTGATGGTTAAACCAACAACACATTTCAGAAAGATTCATACATACTTATATAGAATAGTCCATACATGCATGTGTAAGCAAACAAATACATATATCATTTAGAGTAAACTAGATAGCATAGAATACAATACAACATATGCATGAAACATGTTGGCTCTTGTTATATTAAGAAGTTTAGGTTCTAGTCATACAATACATCCATGTCCAACCACTAGTTCCAATAGTGGAACGTTACAGCCACAACCGCCTGCTCCTCCAAAGAGATATAATAGCTTTGTGCAGTGGAGAAGCCAAGGCTTGTTGCAATACTATCCAAGCTCTCTCCAAGATAGTCTTATCAGAAGCTTGGCTGACCAAAAACCTATACAATGAGTTATGAGGGACTATTTATAGCAAAGGGTGGGGTGACCCTTGACATTCCCCTTTGTGACAGTTCAACTACCCTCATGACTCTTCATCTACTCTATGACTATTACATCCAACTATCAACATTTGACTTACACTTGACAATACATTACATTACAATGCACACGTATTCATGTGAGACAACATGGCTTGAGCCAGCCATGCAAGACATCACTGACACTCGGTCCATTGTGATGAGACAAACTCTTTGACATACTTGTGATGGTGAAGATGGTGAGATGATGCCAAGCTTAGTCGTTTGTGATAGTGTGCATGCGCCCCATGGTGACATCTTGCTGAAGCGAACTCTTGCCTCTGTTGCATCCGGGTGCATTGGTATGGCTCCTCCATCCAACTCGTTTGCTAGCATGCACATGGTCTTCTTGGGTGCGGCTAAACCAACAACACACTGATGCATAATGTCTGTGCTGATCTTCTAGTGTGTGCCGGTGGTCATGCACATCAACTGTCAACTACATGTTCAGCTCCAGTCGGACTTGCTTCTTGTCTTCACCTTGGTGAGTGTGCTGAATGGGTTGGATCACATGCATGCACACAATGACATGCATGCTACTAAATCCCTTGGATGTGATCAACAACACTGCTCACCATGTCTGCTCCGTGTCAGCTACTGGGATGGTTCTATAACTTGTATGGGCACAGTTTCATCCGTGAGTGCATGTTGTGCCCCCTGCTGTTCCTGTTCTTGCTGCAACTTATTCGCTTTTCTGTGTAGCTCATGTTCTTCCTTGAGTTGCTGCTTCAGCACATGAACTCCTTCTTTGTTCCATTCTCTGTCTTCACACGATTGCGCCATCACCTCATAGCCCGAGTCTCCGAATTCTCTTTCATCATCAGTGGATCTACTTGAGCTTGCAACTTTGTTCCGCCTTTGTGTTGTCAACAAAATTCCTCTTGCATTCGTTGCACTCGATATGCTACCTTCAACTACTTTTCATGATGCTACTCGCTGTGATGCTGCTGCTGTCATATCTTGATGTCCTTGTCTACGAACAACTTTTTTTCTTTGTGGGTAGGCAAGTTCATAGACACTTGATCGACTGCATCCCCAAGTGTTCTCTGAACGATGTCTTTGACTCCGCTCTCTTGGAAACCATTGTACTTGTGCTGATGAGAGGCAGATGAATATCTGCGATACCTAGAGACATGGAAACACTCATGGCAAGCAATCTGTCCTTTGAAAACCAAAATGAACTTGAGAACTGACTTGCAACATACTTGTGTGATTGATCATGAAGGTCACACAATTTCCACAGGGAGGTCGGGAGACTGACTTCCAAGACTGTGCAAGGCACAGTCTAGGCTGCTATTGGGAACAGGGCCCCTAGGGCTCAACTTTGGGGTTACAAACCCAAGTTTTGGGGCAGAAGGCCCGAATTTTGTATAAAGAATGTAAAGTCTCCACAGTTTGTGCTCGCGGAGCACAAAGATATATAAAGTCAAAAAGGGTTTTCCGCCCTTAGCCTAGATAGGTTGTGTCAGTTTTGGAGATCCGCCCTTGGTTCACGGACCATGGGATTGTATAAAAAGGAGAGTCTTAGAGAGTCTAAGGCAGTGTAGTTGTCATGAGTCATTGATGTAATAGGTTTGTGAGAGCTAAGAGCGGGAGTCTTAGCGGAGGAAGAGGCTATGCAGCTGAGTGCGCAAAGGCCTAGGGTAGAAGTCTGCAGCTGAGTGCGCGGACCCTTGCAGCTGTGTGTGCAGGGTGGTTAGATTCTGTATTGAAAATCTGAATCATCAATAAATAGAAGTGTTCTAAAATTACTGTGTACTTTCCATCTGTGAAAGTGTTATTTTACTGTTGATATAAATGTTACGATTAGGTAAACTTGACTCGGGATAGAGTCAAAGTTGACCAGGTTAAACAGTGATGGTTTTGGGGCATATGGTATTGTGCACCCATAGTATTCTGCCCATGGTATTGTATGTAATGGAGCTTATAAAAGGTTGGAAGGACTTCATTGTAATGCAAGGCCTGGAGGTGAGTGGTGAAGGCTCACTTGGTCGGATTGGCCAGGGTTTTGGCCAATGCTAATGAAATATCATTAGGTTGGGTTTTTCCTCGGATTTGGGGTTTTCCTGGATAAACATGTGTATTTATGTGTTTATGGTTGTTGCTGGTTAATTTTTATATTTGTTCCTCTCAGTAATTTTCAATATTAATTTATGTTCTCTGAATAATTTCTGATATTATATGTAATGGAGCTTATAAAAGGCTGGAAGGACTTCATTGTAATGCAAAGCCTGGAGGTGAGCGGTGAAGGTTCACTTGGTCGGATTGGCCAGGGTTTTGGCCAATGCTAATGAAATATCATTAGGTTGAGTTTTTACCCGGATTTGGGGTTTTCCTGGATAAACATGTGTATTTATGTGTTTATGGTTGTTGCTGGTTAATTTTTATATTTTTTCCTCTCAGTAATTTTCAATATTAATTTATGTTCTCTGAATAATTTCTTAACAATTGGTATCAGAGCCAGATATTGGCTTCAAAGGGATTCTTTGATGCCAAGGGTTTATAGGGCTTGATGAGATCAATGAAGCCTTTTACATATCTGGGTCTGGAAAATAATGGTACAAGATTTGTGTATGAAGGTACTATATCAATATATATCTGAAGAAGGCGTATTTGGTTAGATTTGATCCAAAAAAGGGTTGCTGGTGTCGTGGCTATTTTTTTTTGGGTTTTCCTATATCTACACGTGCTCAAGGTGTAGGTAAATTACTCCGGTTGTAGGATGTCGTTGCAGCTGCCGTCGATGGTGGAGATCGATGAAAATCTCGCAAAGAACATTTTGAGAAGATTTTGAATATGAGCCGGAAGAGAAGAGGAATAATTTATGCTACGACCCTCCTCAGCCAATGGCGTGGAGGAATCCCCTTCGGCTTTGTGTTGAGAATGGAGCAGGGAGAACGAAAGAGCGAGATTCCCCATACCAACAGAGCGAAATTTCCGATGAATCCCTACAGAGAAGGAAGAAAAGGGCGTGCTCCATTCCCACCAATAAAGACAGAGACACCAATAGTTCAGAGTTGAATATAGTGGGAAGCTTCCGCAGCAGAGAGAGCATTTACTCAAAAGCCTTCAGCTTTTTGTTCCCCAACAAAAGTTATCCCATGGACACTTCCAATTGCATTTAGATTGATACCACTCATTGGGTTCTGGACATGTCCGTCTTTGTAGGTCAAGAATATAGCCAAGTGAAAGAGATCTGTGTATTCCTGGTCAGAAAAGTAGTTTTTTCCTCAAGGAAAGGCGTTGGCAGTTTAAGCGCAGTATACTATTCCCGACCATGTACACGTGTCACCTAAATGCAAGCAGCTGCTTGGCCGTATTAAATGAGAGAGGATAGGTTAGGAGAGCAACAATGAAAAAAAAAAATTAATGAAGTCAAAATTATTGCATGTAAATGGGCATACTACTATAAGACTTGGTAAGGCATGTGTACCCCTGGGTAATCACTGGTAAAGTTTGGGTTATACCTAGGTGATAGGGGGATGTCAGGTTAACAATAACCCGGGTAAAAACTATGAGGGGGGTAAGGGCTAGAGTGAACGGGATTGTCTCACTTAGCAAGTTTGGCTGGAGTTAGTCAAGGAACCCCAAGTAAAGTTTAAGGGGGAAATTGTTAGGTAAACTTGACTCGGGATAGAGTCAAAGTTGACCAGGTTAAACAGTGATGGTTTTGTGGCACATGGTATTGTGCACCCATAGTATTCTGCCTGTGGTATTATATGTAATGGAGCTTATAAAAGGCTGGAAGGACTTCATTGTAATGCAAGGCCTGGAGGTGAGTGCTGAGGGCTCACTTGGTCGGATTGGCCAGGGTTTTGGCCAATGCTAAATGAAATATCATTAGGTTGGGTTTTTCCCCGTATTTGGGGTTTTCCCGGATAAACATGTGTATTTATGTGTTTATGGTTGTTGCTGCTTAATTTTTATATTTGTTCCTCTCAGTAATTTTCAATATTAATTTATGTTCTCTAAATAATTTCTTAACATCGCAGACCTTGGGATTGTATAAAAAGGAGAGTCTTAGAGAGTCTAAGGCAATGTAGTTGTTATGAGTCATTGATGTAATGGGTTTGTGAGAGCTAAGAGCGGGAGTCTTAGCAGAGGAAGAGGCTATGTAGTTGAGTGCACAAAGGCCTAGGGTAGAAGTGTGCAACTGAGTGCGTGGACCCTTGCAGCTGTGTGTGCAGTGTGGTTAGAGTCTGTATTGAAAATTTGAATCATCAATAAAGAGAAGTGTTCTAAAATTACTGTGTACTTTCCATATGTGAAAGTGTTATTTTACTGCTGATATAAATGTTACGATTATGATATGTTGAATGATGTGTTTAAGATATAATGTTAAGTTGATGTGCAAAAATATATGTTTCCATCTGTTACATGAACACAAGTAATAATATATGTTTACTCTAGGATAATCTTAATTGCATGGTACAGTGGGCTAATACCTAAGATAATTTGGGGAAAAAGACAATAACCTAGTTACAGAGGCGCGTAAGTGCTTGAATCATCATCTAGGGTTGCACGAAGGAAAATCAGATACCTTCACGTAGGTTTTGAAAGACGGAAGAAGAGGTACATTGATAAGCCTTAAATGCTTATCGATCTACGCAAAGACAGGGGTTAGGGTGTAATATTGACATCACGACTATCTTAGGGTGCGGAAACTTGGTCCCTGCATCCCCCCATTCTACTTTGGGTGAGACTTTAGTTCGCGCTCCGTGGATTGATGTCAAAAGGGCCAGTAGTGTAGGGATTTTCTTGGCTGCTTAATGTTGAACTTGGGTTAGGACCCATCAAGCCAATAAATGGTTTCGTTACCATGACCAAGATCTACATAACTAGATGTGTGATGTCTTATCATTGGAATCCAACTAAGAGGGAGATCGAGAACTAGTTGGATAGAAAGATCCACGAATTCGTGGCGCAAAAAAACAAGAATCCACGATTGATGAAAGAACAATGGTTGGACAGATATCTATACACAGAAAGACATGACATCTTCTTCTGTTCCTTCCTAGTTGATTTATATAAGAGGATCGCGAAGTTGGAAGACGACTAAGGAAGGTGGAGGCTTGACAATCTGATTGTGTCGACACCAGAGATAGTAAGGAGATTGGAAACCTTTGAAGATAAGAAAGTGTGTGTTGTCGACCATTGGCTCGACTGCATCATAGGAGGATTTGTGACAGAGTTTGCAGTTGATACTTCTGTCAGTCACAGTGAAGCAGAGCCTCGCTTCTTTAAAGGGCCATGAGGTAAGTATTTGAAGTCACTATATACTTGGATTAAGATTCTCTTGTGTGAAAATCGGGTAATTCGGTTACCTTGATGTTTGGGGCTACGCGAATCGGAAAGTATTTCAATGATCTGAAAATGGAATGTACTTGAAAAAAGGGGGTAAGGTATCCATTTTCATTTATGTCAATGAGTGAAAAAGAACTCCAAGTTTTAAATTTGAAAATGTGAGAACTTCTTATTTCTAATACAGAGATACACTGTAGGGGCATTTACCGGATATGTCACCCCTAAAGAGAGGATGAGATCTAGAAGCTATCTGACCCTCTACAGATTCTGCCTAAAGAAATAATAGAAGTAACAATTAGATATAATTAAAATGATCTTGCTTGAAACTCCATGTCTTGTGGAAATAAACAAAGAGTTTTGAACAGTTGTAGAAGGTTATTTCTGACTGTATTTTCTGTTCTAAGTCCATTTCTACAGCTCTTTTTGCCTGTTGAGGCATTTTTTACCTCGAATTTCTTCAAGGAAGCTTTCAGGGCCACCAGGGCCATTCCAGTGCTTGAGTTGTTTGGGGGCTGTATTCATATATTTTTGGTGATTCAAAAGCCTACTTCTACTGTCTTTGACCTTTTGAGTCCATTGGCAGAGGTTTCAGAACCATTGGAAGTCATCTTAACCTCGAATTTCTTCATAGAAGTTTAAAGAGCCACCAAGGCCATTTGGAGAAAGTACTGTTTAAGGTACAATTTCACTGTTTAGTGCTTGGGGAAGAGAATTCTTAGCTATTTTCTATCTTCTGATTCTATTTTTACAATGAGATTTGCCTTTAGAGGCACTTATTTACTTGTATTAGCCTTTACAATTTTATTAATACAAGAGGACAAGCCCATTTTGGGAGGCTTGGTCCAGCAGATGTAGCCCAGGAGGGGTGAACTGCTTCATCATCTTTGTGTCATCATTTGTTAAAGATATCATGCTAAAAAAATTTGATATAATGTGTTAAACAACAAATTTAAATAACTTGCCTCCACACATAAACACCTAAACAACTGCTCGAACTTATTTGTTTATTTCTGCAAGACATCGAGTTTCAAGTAAGACCATTTTTAATTATATCTGAGTGTTTACTTCTATTATTTCTTTAGGCAGAGTCTGTAGAGGGCCAAGTATCTTTTGGATCTCATCCTCTCTTTAGAGGTGACATATCTAGTAAATGCCCCTACAGTCTATCTCTGTATTAGAAATAAGAAGTTCTCACATTTTCAGAGTTAACCTTGGAGTTGTTTGCACATTTAAAATTATTGGAAATGGATCCCTTGCACCCTTTATTCAAGTACATTCCATTTTCATATCAAATGGTATTAGAGCAAGTTTTTGCTGTTTATATGCTCTAGGAAAAGTTATATAAACTATAGACAGAGTCTGAAGCAAGCCAGGAAGCCTTCGAACCGCTTTTGTTATACAATTGCGTAGTAGATAAATGCTACTTCAGTCAATCTCTGGTTTAGTTTATATTTTGAGCATTTATGCAATCAACCTTGACTGTTTTATTATGTGCATGAGTTTGCTTGAGCTCATTTTGGGATAGCTGGTGTTAACCCTCTCCAAGAGTTGAAGGCATTTGGTCAACAACTTGTCATTGTTGAAAGCTTTGAGAACTCTGTTTGAAGTTCCTTTTGTTATTTGACCATTTACATGATGTCAATTTCTTCTGCAAGTGAAGTTTCCTCTTTCACGAAACTCTTCAGTGATGACATGAAAGAAGAGTTCATTAAGGTGAAGGACATGGTGTAGATTCTCCTTGAGGATCAAAGGGAAAGTGTTCAGCTTCTTGCAAAATTGTTGGCTATGCAGGAAGAGAAGGAAATGATTCTCCAAAGACTGCATGACATGGAGAAATAACTCCTGCAAGCTCAAGAAGCCTTGTCCAAGAAAATACCTCTTCTTCAGGATGTAAATCATGTTGGAAATAATACTGAGAGGGGGGGTGAATCAGTATTATCAAGCCAAATAATTCCTTTTTAAATTCCAGATGATATACGCTACTTCAGTTAATAAAAATCGCGTATATACGCAACTCCAGATAAAGAAACCCGCGTATATAAATCAAACTTATAATTTGAATTATCTTTCAGATGTCAGTTATTAATCTGTGATTCAGATGCACATAAACAGTACCAGAAACAGTGAAACAGAGCAGAAGACAGTCACACACAAGAACACAAGATATAAGGAGGAAACCCAAAGTGGGTGAAAACCCCCTGCTGCAATTCGTCTCTATCTTCTTTTTAATTAGAAACTTCTCTTTACAATGTCTTGTACTGGAGCAGACTTTACCAGTACGCAGGCTGCAACCTGCAGAGAGCTACAACTCTCTCTCGTTTTCCAGCTTCCCTGGAAGGGAGCTCCAACCCCCTTAGTTCTTGTACTAGCTTGAGATACTAGTACGCAGGCTCCTACCTGCAGAAGGCAGCAACCTTCTCTTTGCTTTCAGGGACCTCGTTTCATTAATTTTCAGACTGGATCCATAAGTAACATCAATCAAACATCAAGAATTTCTGCATAACCCAAACTCCTTTTCACCAATCAAAAGCTGAAACAAATAAGCACTTCTCTGACCACTGAACCCAGAACACAATAACTGTCATCAAACACACATTCTGAACCCAGAACACTGCAGCAATAAAACAGAAGCAGCTAGAACATAAATCAAGATATATACGCTACTTCACTTTTCATCAACCTGCGAGTATACGCTTCTGTACCACAACCAACCTGCGTATACGCGCCTTTCATTCACATAAAAAGCATATATACGCACCTTCAATTCACTAAAACTGCGTACAGATCTATAAAGGATAATTTATTCTTTTAAGCATTCAGACATTAGTTAGCCCAGATTAAGAGATCAAGAGTGTGCCACATATAACAAATCAAAATCATACAGAGATACCAATGTTCAAGCCTTGAGATTTAGATCCATCAATAGTCCTTATCCTTCTTGCGCTCAGGTTCCTCCTTCATTCAGATCTAGATCTGCACCATAACCCAATCACCCGTATTCCAGATCTATCACAATATCAGATATTCAAATAATTCACATCATACCTTGCCACATGATCTCCTTCCTCTTTTATAGTTTTAGGCCTTCCTCAATACCACGGTCCAAAACCATAATAAACCAATACCATCAACTCAATACTAGGGATCAACACGTCTGTCGAGATACCATGGTCCAAAACCATAGGTTCAAATTCCAAGGACTAACTGCCATGGACCAAAGGTAAGATTTCCAACATATATGCGCTTTTCCTTGCATGAAAGTGCGTGTATACGCATACACACTTTTATAAAGTCCAACCTGCGTGTATACGCGACTTGATCTTAATGAACCTGCGTATCTAAATTTTCTCTTCATTCTTGTAGTCTGAATTGAGATCTGTCATCAGAGAGAGTTGCCATCAAGGACAACGCCTGTACCATAGTGTCACACCTGTGCCATAATGCCAACAATCTCCCCCTTTGGAGTTGATGGCAACCCCAAGATCCTCAAAGTCATTCTCCCCCTTTGTCATCAAGGGCAAAGGGTTGTGCTCCCCTTGAGTTCATGCTGATATCTCTGCTCTGCTGTGCTGAACATGCTCCCCCTGACTGTAGGCAAGATCTGCAAAAATATGTTCTTCAAGAAGAACCATGACTTAAACATCATAAAGAACCTTCCTAGACTCAATACATACAACCATCACCCAACCAAGTGGGGATCATCCATCCAACCAAGTGGAGATACAATAGAAATTCACATATGACAATCAATTGCATCAATCATCCCAGGCATAGTGGGGAAACCAAAATAGGCCGTTACATGACCTTGATAAAAAATATACATGACATAGAGACGAAATATCAAGACTAAGCAAAACACCAATGACAATTATCATCTGACAATCACTGTCGATATCAGCAATCAAGTTCTCCTTCTGATCCCTTTCTGCAGCTGATCCACCTGAACCAAAACAGCTTGAGTACTAGAACCAAGAACTTCTAAGGTAATGCCAACAATGCATTATTAGAAGATTAATTGCTCCCCCTGAACCTGTGCCTGATGATCTCTGACAGACCCATATCAGATGCTCTTCAACCAGAATCTGCCCTTGCTGATTTTCTTCAGAACTCCATATACGCGACTGCACCTGCACAAATCAGCGTATGTACGCGGATTACCCTCATCCAACTCGCGTACACCAACTTTTCTTTGGAACAGACAAGCTTCAACAGCAGGATGAAGCATCAATGACTCCCAGCTTCTGTCTGAGATATTCAAAAGTTTCTCTGGGCAGTGGTTTGGTGAGAATATCAACAACTTGTTCCTTAGAAGGAACATACTCCAATTTGACCTTTTGTTCCAACACTTGTTCCCGGAGAAAGTGATACTTGATCGGTATGTGCTTGGTCTTTGAATGCATGACTGGGTTCTTTGAAATGCTTATTGCACTTGTATTATCACATAAGATAGAGACAAGTGGAGTACAAGTGATTTGAAAATCCTGCAAGGTTTGCATCATCCAAAGGAGTTGTGTGCAACAAGATGCAACAGCTACATATTCCACTTCTGCTGTAGATAAAGCAATCGAACTCTGTTTCTTGCTGAACCAAGATACTAATCTGGAACCCATAAAGAATGCACCACCACTTGTGCTCTTCCTATCATCCACGCTTCCGGCCCAATCTGCATCTGTGTAAGCATGAAGTGTGAGATCTGAATCTCTAGGATACCATAAGCCATAGTTTTGAGTTCCTTGAAGGTACTTGAAGATTCTCTTCACTGCCTGAAGATGAGTTTCTTTTGGATTTGCCTGAAACCTTCCAACTATTCCCACTGCATGCATAATATCTGGTCGGGTACCTGTCAAATAAAGCAAACTCCCAATCATGGATCTATAGGTTGGTTGATGCACTGCTGCTGATTCATCATTTGCACTAAGGCTGCATCCTGTAACCATGGGGGTACATACAGGTTTCGAATCTTCCATGCCATACTTCTTCAAGATCTGCTTGAGGTACTTGGTTTGAGACAAGAAAATACCGCCTTCATTTTGTTGGATTTGCAATCCAAGAAAATATGTCAATTCTCCAAGTAATGACATTTCGAATTCTTTCTGCATCACCAATGCAAAGCTTTGACTCATAGCTTCTTCATTGCTCCCAAAGATAATATCATCTACATACACAACAAGTATTAGCAATTTGTTATTTTCAATTTTTATATATAGATTGCTATCTGCTGATCCTTTTGAAAATCCTTGTTGATGAAGGTATTTGTCCAACCGATAGTACCAAGCCCTTGGAGCTTGTTTAAGCCCATAGAGAGATTTTTTAAGTCTGCATACAAGATTTGGATCATTTCCAAGGATAAATCCATCTGGTTGCTCAATGTACACTTCTTCTTCTAAGTCTCCATTCAAAAAGGCTGACTTCACATCCATTTGAAATACTTTGAAATTTTGAAAGCTAGAGAGGGCAAGGAACATTCTGATGGCCTCAAGTCTAGCAACAGGAGCAAAAGTTTCTTCAAAGTCTATTCCTTCCTGTTGAGCATACCCTTTGCAAACAAGCCTGGCCTTGTTTCTAATAACTTCCCCATTTTCATTCAACTTGTTCTTGAAGATCCATTTTGTTCCTATGACATTCTTGTCTTTTGGTCTAGGAACCAACTCCCAAGTGTTGTTCTTTTCGATCTGCTCAAGCTCTTCATCCATTGCCTTAACCCAACACTCATCTTTGCATGCTTCTTTTACATTTTGTGGTTCAGTGGAAGAGAGCAATGCCAAATAGCTTGAAGCTTCTGCTATTGTTCTTCTTGTTTGTATACCTACCTCTTTCTGCCCCAAAATTTGAGATTCTGGATGATTCTTTTGAACATATCTGGATGGAGTCTTCTCTTCTATCCTTATCTGTTCCTCTGGTGCCTCTTGGGGTTCTTCTTCATCATCTGCCTGATTTGGAGAGTAGTCTTCATCCTCATCGATGTTTTCATGATATACTTGCCTGGGGATGTATCCTTTTTCATCAACCACTACATCAATATTGTCAACAATTCTTCCAAGTCTTTTATTGTAACACTTATACGCTTTGCTGTAGGGAGAACAACCAAGAAGAATGCCTTCATCTGCTCTAGGTTCAAGTTTGCCAAGCTGCTCATCAGTATTCTTAATATAGCATTTGCTCCCAAAAATTTTGAAATGCTTTACCGAAGGAGTCTCACCATACCAGAGCTCATGAGGAGTTTGAGTGCTGTTCACTCGGACATTTGTTTTGTTGAGAATAACAACCGCAGCATATGCAGCTTCACCCCAGAAAGTTGCGGGAGTTCCGGATTCATCAAGCATAGCACGAGCCATTTGTTGGACTGTTCTGTTCATTCTTTCTACCACTCCATTTTGCTGAGGAGTTCTAGCTGTGGAGAATTCCCTTCTTATCCCATGTTCTTCACAAAAATCAAAAAATTCATTTGAGGTAAACTCCCCACCTCTGTCGGACCTGAGGCACTTAATTTTGTAACCTGATTCATTTTCAACCAAGGCTTTGAAGGATTTGAATTTTTCGAATGCTTCATCTTTGTGCTTCATAAGTCCTAACCAAACAAACCTGGAGAAATTGTCAATGAATAATATCAAGTATTCTTCTCCTCGAGGTGTCCTTTTCCTAAAGGGACCACATACATTTGTATGGACTAGCTCAAGAGGCATGCTAGCTGATCCTTCCTTCTCCGGAAAGTTAGTTCTGGTTTGTTTTCCAAACTGACATGATTTGCATATGGTGTTGTCTGGAATTTTGATATCTGGAAGACCACGAACTGCCTGATATTTGCATGCCTTCCTTATTTGTGAAAAGCTTAGATGCCCCAGCCTTCGGTGCCATAACCAATGTTCATCATCCTTGCTCAAATAGCATTGTTGTTGTCCTTCTTCAAATATGTATAGATTATTTGGAGTTCTTCTACCTTTGATCACCGTTTTCCCTGTATCAAGATCACGAACACTACACCCATTTGATCGAAATATTACTTCGGTTCCTTGGTCGCACATCTGACTGACACTTAGAAGATTATGCTTCAAGCCATCAACATACAAAACATTTCCAGCTTTGACCTTTTCTTTCAACTGAGCAGTGCCTTTTCCTTTTATAGTTGCAGGAGTATCATTTCCAAAAGAAACTTTCCTTTCCTTTTCTAAAGTAGAATATGATTCAAGTTTTTCTTTATCACCTGTCATATGCTTCGAACATCCACTGTCAATGTACCATAGATTTTCCTGTCCCTCTGCATAAAAGGCTATCCCACATCTTTCTGTTTGTGGTTCCTTTATTCTCCATGTTCTTGAGCTTGAGGCTTGTTCCTTTGTCTGCTGAAACCTGCTCCTGCATTTAGAATCTTCATGACCGAAGTTATTGCAAATAGAAAATTCAATTTCATTTTCAAGAGCCGAAAAGTTGTTATAGGTCCTTTTTGTAATCCCAGTCATACTTCTTCATTTTTGAGATTCTCTAGTCATGATTGTTTTATATGCAACACATTGAGCTACTTTGTGACCAAAGTTATGGCAAGAGAAACATTGTCCATTGAAGAAACTTCTGCGGTTATCAAATCTACCAGCCGAATGATTGTAATTTCTATTGTCATTCATTCTTGAAGAAAATTGAGAGGATTTTACCTGTGGCTGATTGTAGCTTTTGTTTAAGATGGATTGCCCCTGATTTACCTGATAGTCTTTGTTTGTTCTTGATGTAATTCGTCCCTGCTTTACCTGGTGATCTCCATTGTGCTTTTGCTCATTCCTTCTTGCTGCATCAAGGTAACTCTTTGAGGTGGAAGCTTGAGATGTTTCTCCATTATACCCAAGACCTGTCTTGTTTAGCGGAGAACACTGTACATTGATGATCTCATCCAGAGTTTCAGATCCTTTGACAAACTTAAGATTAATAGCCTTTGTTTTCTCAATTTCTTTTCTAAGGCCGACAATTTCACATTCTAATTTTTCAAGAAATTTTTCTTTTTCATCAATTTGAAATTGTAGAGTATCAATGATCACATTCTTTTCTTCTATACATGTCTTGAGTCTAGAAATCTCTTCATAAAAACTATCCACATCTATAGCATCCATGTAATCATCATCTTCAAAGGCCATTAAAAGTTTATAGTCATTACCTCGTTCATCTTCATCACTATTTGATAGACCATCACTGTCTTCATGAGTGTAGTAGCTTTTCTTATTTGCATTCCGTTTCTTGCTCCATCTAATAGGTTCCCTTCCCTTGTTGATCTTATCCTTGTGAGGAAATTTGGCAGCATAGTGACCTACTCTTCCACAAGCAAAGCATTTGAAGGGCAACTTACCTCTGAACCGTCTAGCACCCCGTTGAAGATTTCTGACAAAATTTGATTCTTCTTCTTCTTCTGACCCATGTCTTGATTCATAGTACTCTTCTTTGCCTGAAGCCTTGAAGGCAGCTTCTCTCCTGTCAGATGGACCTCCTTTCCTCATTTCATAAGCAGTTAGAATTCTGTGTAGCTGAGACATAGTAAGAGTTCGTAGATTTTCCTTTTCTTCTATTGCAGACACTTTAGATTCAAACTTGGGGGACAATGATCTTAGGAATTTTTCAACCACAATAGCCTCTTTTATTTCTTCACGCAAGTTTTTCATACAATTAACAATCTCATCTACTCGAAGGAAATAGTTAGCCACACTTTCATCATTATACATTCTGAGATTCTCATATTGAATCCTGAGGGTTTAAAGTTTAGCATGCTTTACCTGTTCATCTCCTTCGTAGCTCAAGACAATGTTGTCCCATATTTCTTTTGCAGATTTATATTGCATAACCTTCACGAATTTTGTTTGAGATAAGCATCCCAGCAGAGTATTGACTGCTTTAGCATTTGTTTCATATTTCTTCTTCTCGGCCGGATCTGTAGGAGTAGCTGAAGGAAAAGTGTAGCCTGTATCTATGATATCCCAAACTTCTGTACCAAGAGATTGAAGATAGGCAGTAACTCTTACCTTCCAATAATTGAAGTTTGTCCCATCAAAAATTGGTGGCCTGATTGATGCTTCCCTCTCGTAGTTGCTCATGATGAATGATCTTCCTTCAAGCGATCAAGTTTCTCTGAAGGACCTACTCTGATACCAATTGTTGGAAATAATACTGAGAGGGGGGGTGAATCAGTATTATCAAGCCAAATAATTCCTTTTTTAAATTCCAGATGATATACGCTACTTCAGTTAATAAAAATTGCGTATATACGCAACTCCAGATAAAGAAACCCGCGTATATAAATAAAACTTATAATTTGAATTATCTTTCAGATGTCAGTTATTAATCTGTGATTCAGATGCACATAAACAGTACCAGAAACAGTGAAACAGAGCAGAAGATAGTCACACACAAGAACACAAGATATAAGGAGGAAACCCAAAATGGGTGAAAACCCCCTGCTGCAATTCGTCTCTATCTTCTTTTTAATTATAAACTTCTCTTTACAATGTCTTGTACTGGAGCAGACTTTACCAGTACGCAGGCTGTAACCTGTAGAGAGCTACAACTCTCTCTTGTTTTCCAGCTTCCCTGGAAGGGAGCTCCAACCCCCTTAGTTCTTGTACTAGCTTGAGATACTAGTACGCAGGCTCCTACCTGCAGAAGGCAGGAACCTTCTCTTTGCTTTCAGGGACCTCATTTCCTTAATTTTCAGACTGGATCCATAAGTAACATCAATCAAACATCAAGAATTTCTGCATAACCCAAACTCCTTTTCACCAATCAAAAGCTGAAACAAATAAGCACTTCTCTGACCACTGAACCCAGAACACAGTAACTGTCATCAAACACACATTCTGAACCCAGAACACTACAGCAATAAAACAGAAGCAGCTAGAACATAAATCAATATATATACGCTACTTCACTTTTCATCAACCTGCGAGTATACGCTTCTGTACCACAACCAACCTGCGTATACGCGCCTTTCATTCACATAAAAAGTGTATATACGCACCTTCAATTCACTGAACCTGCGTACAGATCTATAAAGGATAATTTATTCTTTTAAGCATTCAGACATTAGTTAGCCCAGATTTATAGATCAAGAGTGCGCCACATATAACAGATCAAAATCATACAGAGATACCAATGTTCAAGCCTTGAGATTTAGATCCATCAATAGTCCTTATCCTTCTTGCGCTCAGGTTCCTCCTTCATTCAGATCTAGATCTGCACCATAACCCAATCACCCGTATTCCAGATCTATCACAATATCAGATATTCAAATAATTCACATAATACCTTGCCACATGATCTCCTTCCTCTTTTATAGTTTTAGGCCTTCCTCAATACCACGGTCCAAAACCATAATAAACCAATACCATCAACTCAATACTAGGGATCAACACGTCTGTAAAAAGATACCATGGTCCAAAACCATAGGTTCAAATTCCAAGGACTAACTACCATGGACCAAAGGTAAGATTTCCAACATATACGCACTTTTCCTTGCATGAAAGTGCGTGTATATGCATACGCACTTTTATAAATTCCAACCTACGTGTATACGCGACTTGATCTTAATGAACCTGCGTATCTGAATTTTGTCTTCATTCTTGTAGTCTGAACTGAGATCTGTCATCAGAGAGAGTTGCCATCAAGGAGAACACCTGTACCATAGTGTCACACCTATGCCATAATGCCAACCAATCATTTAGATTTGTCTTCAGTTTCCTTTATTGAAAAGTGTGTTGGTTCTTTTGAAAGGTATACAAGAGGTATAGGGTCCAAATTGATGTTGAAAATGTGCTACCAATAAGGCAAAGGTTTGGGCAAGCATGCACAAGGCATTGTTGAGCCTATTTGTGTTGTGGAGTGACCCAAGAATGTTGGTCTTGGATATGAGCAGTCTAATGGTGAAGCATTGATCACATGCATTCAAGAATGTGATGCAAATTTGAAGAGAACATTTCTCCCAAGTTCTCAATTGCATCAATGTCATGATGGAAATCTTCCTTACCATTGTTTGAAGCCTTTGTTGCAGCAAGAAGATGGTAGACATGCAGCTTATGGCAAGCATGCAATTTTAGGTAGTTTTCAAGACAAGAACGATGATGTTAGTTTGCAATTGAAAGCTGGAGCCTCTACTAGTTCATCTCCTCATGGAGGCAAAAAGGATGAACATGCAAAGCAACAAAAGAGGTATAAATCTTCTCATGATCAATTCGATTGTGTTTCTGTACGGCATGATAATTTTACATGCTTTAATGGAAGAAAGGTTTGTTGTACATATTGTGGTCGATTTAACCATCATGTTTCGAGATGCTGGATGAGAAAGAAAACACACAGGAAGAAAATGAAGAAAAAACTACCTTAAAAAAAGGTGCATAAGATTTGCGCTTTTTGTCAAAAGAGGGGACATGTTGTCCCTCATTGTTGGACTTTACATCCAACTCGTTGTCCCACACACATACAACAAGAGGACAAAAAGATTGGCGAAGGTGAAACCACAAATGCCATTCTTGATGTGAAAAGGGAAGTTTCACATGAGGAAGAATTGCAACAACAAAAATCGCCATAGAAGTGGTTTGGTGAGAAGTGGGTGGACTTCTTGACACAGTAAGACATACTCATTTTGTACATATACAAACTTTGGATGTATGCATGTTTTTTTATGTTGTTGCAAAATTTTGCCATGGAGCTAAAAGATGAGTATGGTACTCACTATTATTGCAGCAATGTTTTTCATTTCAGATCTTTGTCACCCCCATGTTTTTTTTTGGGTTGATGTACTTGTTGGTCTTTGAAAAGAAGAGTTGAAGTTGCATCTGTACATAGAGGTTGTAGGTGTATTTGTCTAACTTTATATAGTTCATTGTACATGATACATGCATATGTGTTTGTAAATGTATCTTGTTGTTGGTCGACTAGTGTCGCTTGTGAGCACACTTTTTACATTGTCGATTGTGTCACACAATGCTTATCTACTTGTGTCGATTTTGTTGCACCTTAATTATTGACTTGTGTCGATTGTGTTGCACCTTAATTATCGACTTGTGTCGATTGTGTTGCATATGTTTTTTCGACTTGTGTCAGTTGTGTACACACTTGCTACATTTATGGTTGAGTTAATTTTTCATCACATTTCAGGTCAACTTGTCGTTGATGATTGTCTTGTTGCACAAGGTACCTTTGGTGTCATTTGGAGCAGGGAACGAAATTGGTGCAAAGCAGTGCATGATTCCATGAGCTAGAAAAGTATGCAAGAAAAGAGGCCTCAAATTTCAGCATGGGTTTCTAGTTGGTTCATTATGGTTTTCTTACTTTTATTGTTCGTGAACAAAACCATTGTACTTCTTTTTGGAGAAGTTTTTATAGCATGTATCCCAAGATTTTTGGATGAGCATTGGCATTAGTTTTAGCATGCTACAGCTAGTACAAGCATTCTTCTACAACTACTTCATTTTCAGAATTTTGTTGTGGGTATTGGCATAAGTCACCTTCAGTTTTTCTTCTGGAGAAGGAGGTGCCATTGATGGGCATAGTGACAGTTGGCAAGCCCACATGTTCAGTGAAAGATTTCAGCTCATACATCAGAAAGTGTCATTGCTGGTTTCTGCAGTTTTCAGATTTGTCTGGCGAGAAAACTTGGTTAGGATTCAATAAGTACTTGGATTATTCAACAAAAATTTGCCATGACGACACTTGGAAAGGCAAGAGATTTTGGTTATCTTTCTGCTCTTTTGACTGAATAGAAGAGGATGCTTTTGTTCTCTCATTTGCTGTACAATTTAGTTCAGAGTTTTCAGTAAGCTTTTGGGGTCCAAAAGCCTCTCATTTGGGAGGTGTGATCAGGAGCTCAAGACCAAGTGTAAAAAAATGCTCAAAAATGAAAGTGCTCAAAACTAGTTCAAACCTGAATGACTGGATAGGTCTCATCTTCCTGATCACAGTGCCATAAATGGTTCGAAAAATGGACTCCGTATGCAGAAGTTATTCCAATTTTAAAATCGCCCAATATCCTCCATTTTTTGAATTTAAAAAAAAATTTAAAACATAATATTCTGAGAATATTTCATTTCTGGCAACGAATAGAATGCTGCCATGTGGTAGGCCTAGAAGCCGCCACGTGGCCTAGGTGATGTCAACATATGGGTTGGGTTCATATTAAAATTTTTGTATGGCAAACTTGGGGATTGAACTTGTGATCTGTTGGTCACAAACCTTCGCCTTTACCATTGCACCACGTTGGTATTACTTGACAAATGTTGAGTTCAGATTTAACTTAAGGTTTAATTCCGCAAACCAAACAATCAGTTAACCCGCCTCTAACGGTCACATGTGTCCACGTACACTTGAAATTTAATGTAACTGTAGTTTGACTACGGAAAGCTTGGCGGGGCGCCATTTTTTCTAGACCTGCCATCTTTGGCGGACTTATTTGGCAGTTAGCCAGACTTAGCTGGAGTTATTCTAGGCCAGACTGGTAATTCATGAATATGCCATAACTTTGGCTATGAGAGGCCTTTTTAGGCGAATTGTATTTTGATTTTGGGTCTCTTCGACATTTTGAATCGATTGGCACAGGTGTCATAGCCAACAGAGGTTGTTTGCAGGTGATTTTGCTTCGGGGAAGTTCCAAGAGCCACCAGGGCCATATTAGTTTGGGAGCTGCATTAGGATGCATGCAGCCATTGAATGTGAAACAAAGGTCATTTCTGACTGTATTCTGTGTTTTGAGTCCATTTCTACAGCTCTTTTTTCCTGTTGAGGCATTCTTCACCTCGAATTTCTTCATAGAAGTTTAAAGAGTCATCAGGGCCATTTGGAGAAAGTACTGTTTAAGGTACAATTTCACTATTTAGTGCTTGGGGAAGAGCATTTTTAGTTGTTTCCTATCTTCTGATTCTGTTTTTACAGTGAGATTTTCCTTTAGAGGCACTTATTTACTTGTATTAGCCTTTGTAGCTTTTTTAATACAAGAGGACAAGCCCATTTTGGGAGGCTTGGTCTAGCAGATGTAGCCCAAGAGGGGTGAACTGCTTCATCGTCTTTGTGTCATCATTTGCTGAAGATATCATGCTAAACAAATATGATATAATATGTTAAACAACAAATTTAAATAACTTGCCTCCACACAGAAAGACCTAAACAACTGCTCAAACTTATTTGTTTATTTCCACAAGACATGGAGTTTCAAGCAAGACCATTTTTAATTATATCTGAGTGTTTACTTTTATTATTTCTTTAGGCAGAGTCTGTAGAGGGCCAGGTAACTTCTGGATCTCATCCTCTCTTTAGAGATGACATATTCGGTAAATGCCCCTATAGTCTATCTTTGTATTAGAAATAAGAAGTTCTCACATTTTCAGAGTTAACCTTGGAGTTGTTTGCACATTTAAAATTATTGGAAATGGATCCCTTGCACCATTTATTCAAGTACATCAACTGTTAAAAACTGGAATGTACTTGAGTAAAGGGTGCAAGGTATCCATTTCCAATAATTTTAAATGTGCAAACAACTCCAAGGTTAACTCTGAAAATGTGAGAACTTCTTATTTCTAATACAGAGATAGATTGTAGGGGCATTTACCAGATATGTCACCTCTAAAGAGAGGATGAGTTCCAGAGGCTACTTGGCCCTCTACAGGCTCTGCCTAAAGAAATAATAGAAGTAAACACTTAGATGTCATTAAAATACTCATGCTTGAAGCTTGATGTCTTGCGGAATAAAACAAATAAGTTTGAACAACTGTTTAGGTGTTTATGTGTGAAGGCAAGTTATTTAAATTTGTTGTTTAACACATTATATCAGATTTGTTTAGCATGATATCTTCAACAAATAATGACACAAAGATGATGAAGCAGTTCACCCCTCCTGGGCTACATCTGCTAGACCAAGCCTCCCAAAATGGGCTTGTCCTCTTGTATTAAGAAAGCTGCAAAGGATAATACAAGTAAATAAGTGCCTCTAAAGGAAAATCTGACTGTAAAAATAGAATCAGAAGATAGGAAACAACTAAGAATGCTCTTCCCCAAGCACTAAACAGTGAAATTGTACCTTAAACAATACTTTCTCCAAATGGCCCTGGTGGCTCTTTAAACTTCTATGAATAAATTCGAGGTGAAGATGACCTCCAATGGTTCTAAAACCTTTTCCAATGGACTCAGAAGGTTGAAGACAACAGAATTAGGCTTTTGAATCACTGAAAACAGATGAATATAGCCCCCAAACAACTCAAGCACTGGAATGGCCCTAGTGGCCCTGAAAGCTTCCCTGAAGAAATTCGAGGTGAAGAATGCCTCAACAAGAAAAAAGAGCTATAGAAATGGACTCAGAACACGGAATATAGTTAGAAATGACCTTTGTTTCACATTCAATGGATGCACACATCCCAATGCAGCTCCCAAACTGATATGGCCCTAGTGGCTCCTGGAACTTTCCCAAAACAAAATCACCTACAAACAACTTCTGTTGGCTGTGAAACCTATGCCAATGGATTCAGAATGTCGAAGAGACCCAAAAAAAAAAAATTTGCCTCAAAAGGCCTCTCCTAGCCAAAGTTATGGCATATTCATGAGCTGCTAGTCTGGCTTAGAATAACTCCAGCTAAGTCTGGCTAACTGCCAGATAAGTCTGCCAAAGATGGCGGATCCGCCAAAAATGGCGGCTCGCCAAGTTTTCCGCCAGTCAAACTGTAGTTACATTAAATTTCAAGTGTAAGTGGTCACATGTGACCATTAGAGGTGGGTTAACTGACTGTTTGGTGGGCGGAATTAAACCTTAAGTCAAATCCGAACTCAACATTTTTCAAGTAATACCAACGTGGTGTAATGGTAAAGGCGGAATTTTGTGACCAACAGATCATAGGTTCAATCTAGAAGTTTTCCATATGAAATTTTTAATATGCTGCCAACCCATATGCTGATGACACCTAGGCCACGTGGCAGAATTCTATTGGCTGCCAGAAATGGAATATTCCCAGAATATTTTGTTAAATTTTTATTTTATTTTATTTATTTTTTAAATTCAAAAAATGGAGGATATTGAGCGATTTTAAAATTGGAATAACTTCTGCATACGGAGTCTGTTTTTCGAACCGTTCATGGCGCCGGAATCAGGAAGATGAGACCTATCCAGTCGTTCAAGTTTGAAATAGTTCTAAGCACTTTCATTTTTGAGCATTTTTCGACACTTGGTCTTGAGCTCCTAATCACACCTCCCAAATGAGAGGCTTTTGGACCCCAAAAGCTTACTGAAAACTCTGAACTGAATTGTACAGCAAATGAGAGAACAAAAACATCCTCTTCCGTTCAGCCAAATGAGCAGAAAGATAACCAAAATCTCCTGCCTTGCCAACTATTGTCATGGCGAATTTTTGTTGAATAAGCCAAGTACTTGTCGAATCTCGACCAAGTTTTCTTGCCAGACAAATCTGAAAATTGCAAAAACCAGTAATGACACTTGTTGATGTATGAGCTGAAATCTTCCACTGAACATGCGGGCTTGCCAACTATCCTTATGCCCATCAATGGCACCTCCTTCTCCAGAAGGAAAATTGAAGATGACTTAGGCCAATACCCACAACAAACTTCCAAAAATGAAGTAGTTGTAGAAGAATGCTTGTATCAGGTATAGCATGTTGAAAGTAATGCAAATGCTCATCCCAATATCTTGGGATACGTGCTGCAAAAACTTCTTAAAAAGAAGTACAATGGTTATGTTCACGAACCATAAAAGTAAGCAAACCATAATGAACCAAGTAGAGACCTATGTCACCTACTACTTGTAAATGCTTAACAAGGTATACAATTTAGTAAATATACTTGTGCAAATGATGTACAGGTCTTGCAGTTAAAAACAAATGAGTTTTGATGCAGTTTTTAACCCTTTTATGTGTAAGAGGATTAATTCATTTTTCTGTTTAAGATACTAAAATAGATTTTTTCTGAAGGAAAACTAAACCATAGATACAACAACATATGATGAAGCAGTTCACCCCTCCTGGGCTACATCTGCTGGGTCCAAGGCTCCCAAATGGGCATGTCCTTGGTTTGATTAAAAGCTCAAAATGGTTGTACAGTGGAAAACAAGCCTTAACAGGTGAAATGGACTGTAAAAATGTATTTAGAACACTCAAAACAATCAGAAATGACTACTGCTTCTCATCCAATGGGTACCTGCAACCCAATACAACTCTCACAATGCTAGGCCCTAGTGGCTCCTAGAACTTCCATGGAGCAAAATCACCTATAAATGACCTCTAATTGCTCTCAAACCTATCCCAATGGCTTTGGTCACCTGATTAGTCAAAGAAAAAAAATCATCTCAAAAGGCCTTTCCTAGCCAAAGTTATGGCACATTTACTTAGACTACCAATTTCCCCTGATTTAACTCCAGTTATCTTTAGTTAACTGTCAGATAAGTCTGCCATATTTGGGGTGGCCACCAAAATTGGTACCACCACCAAACCTCCCGCCAAACTGGCTGTTACCGCTGGGTTAATTGTAGCTAACTGCTACATGTGAACGCGAGCTATGGCATGGTTTGCGACATTAAATGTTACGGTTGGCTTGGATAGCCGTGACTTCACCGTAACTTCCACCGGAACATGTGACCGCAACCGTTTAACATAAATGTTGATTGCCAAAACATAACCACTGGAATGTTTAAGCCAGGGTTCCAGGACTACGGTTCTGTGTAGAGGGGGCTGGCCCCCTTTTGGCCCCAACCGACAGTTCTTTAACCTTCAAATATAACTTATGCCCCAACATGGTTAAGAACCAAGGCCGTGGGCTATCGGTAAAGCGCTGCACTGTGTTTGAGTAGGTTGTGTGTTCGACCCACCGAATTGCAAACAAATTTTTATATGCCGTTCCATTGTCCACCTTGGGGCCACGTGGCAGCCTCCAGGCTTGCCACGTGACACCCTTCTATTGGCTGCCCTGAATGGAATATTCCAGGAATATTCTATTTCAATTAAAAAAAAAATTCAAAATTAAAGGTTATTGGGTGTTTTTCAAATTGGCATAACTTCTGCATACGGAGACCATTTTTTGAACTGTTCAAGGCAATGGAATCAAGAGGACAAGACCTATCTGGTCGTTTTGGTTTGAACCAGTTTTGAGCACTTCCATTTTTGAGCATTTTTTGACACTTGGGACATGAGCCCCTGATCATGCCTCCCCATTGGGAAGCTTTTGGACCCAAAAAGCCTTCAATTACCTGTTAAAAAGGTTAGGGTATAGCTCCCTCACTCTGTCCACCTCCATCCACTTTGGCTTATCTGGTTTGCTGCCTTTGAGACCAACCCAAACATAATCAACATTTCCCCTCCTTGAAGTGCGTGTCCTTCTGTCAAGGATAGCATCTTCTTTTAGCTCATCCAAAAATTCTGGTGAGAAATCATCTATAGATGGCAACTGAATATCACTTTCATGACCAACAATCAATGGAGGTTCATACAAACATAAATTCTCCACATTGACAACATAATACATTTGCATATATGAAGGCAAATCTAGTTGAAAAGAATTATTTCCAACTCGTTTTAGGATTCTGAATGGACCATAAAGAATAGGCTTCAACTTTTTACCTTCTCCTTGCATTCTTTCCTTACTAATGTGCAGCCATACCTCATCCCCTTCTTGAAACTTGTGATCGACTCTATGCTTGTCATGTCTTTCCTTGTACTTACCTTGACTTTTTTCAAGTTGTTCTTGAATTTGCTGATGTATTAGCTGAATTCTTCAATGAACAAGCGAGCTTTGTCAACATCACTATGTCCTTCAATGGCGACATCCTTCTCAAGAATGAAATCAAGAGGTGACTTTGGCAGGTAACCAAAACAAGCTTCAAATGGTGAGGTGTTTTTGGAAGAGTGCTTGGCACAGTTGTAAGCATGTTGTATGTAGTGCAAATGTTCATCCCAAAGCTTGGGATGCTTGCTGCAATAACCTCTCAAGAGGTGCACAATGGTTTTGTTCACTACTTCTGTTTGGCCATCTATTTGCGGATGGAAAGCAGTACTCTTCTTCAACTTGGTGTCCATCATCTTCCATAGATTGGACCAAAAATTCCCAACAAATCTAGAATCCCTGTCACTAAAAATAGAAGTAGGCAAGCCATAATGAACCCATACATGTTGAAAAAATAATTCAGCAGTTTGTTCAGCAGTTATAGTTTTCTTACATGGCATAAGTATACACATTTTTTCTGAAACGATCAACTACTACAAAAAGATAATCATACTGCTTTCTAGACATTAGTAAACCTCCTACAAAATCCACAGAAACACTCTCCCATGGTCTAGAAGGTATCGGCAATGGCGTATATAATCCAAGCTTCATATTACTAGGCTTGCTTGTACATGACAGTTTGAGGTACTAGTGCTGGCTTCGTGCACAATCGTTGGCTATGCAGGAAGAGAAGGAAATAATTCTCCAAAAACCGCATGACATGGAGAAACAACTCCTGCAAGCTCAAGAAGCTTTGTCCAAGAAAATACCTCTTCTTCAGGATGTAAATCATGAGGTAAATCATTCAGATTTGTCTTCAGTTTCCTCTATTGAAAAGTGTGTTGGTTCATTTGAAAGGCATACAATAGGTATAGGGTCCAAATTGATGTTGAAAATGGGCTATCAAGAAGGCAAAGGTTTGGGCAAGCATGCACAAGGCATTGTTGAGCCTATTTGTGTTATGGAGCAACCCAAGAATGTTGGTCTTGGATATGAGCAATCTAATGGTGAAGCATTGATCACATGCATTCAAGAATGTGATGCAAATTTGAAGAGAACATTTCTCCCAAGTTCTCAATTGCATCAATGTCATGATGGCAATCTTCCTTACCATTGTTTGAAGCCTTTTTTGTAGCAAGAATATGGCAGACATGCAGCTTATGGAAAGCATGCAATTTTAGGCAGTTTTCAAGACAAGAACGATAATGTTAGTTTGCAATTGAAAGTTGGAGCCTCTATTAGTTCATCTCCTCATGGAGGCAAAAATGATGAACATGCAAAGCAGCACAGGAGGTATAAATATTCTCATGATCAATTTGATTGTGTTTCTGCAAGGCATGATAATTTTACATGCTTTAATGGAAGAAAGATTTGTTGTACATATTGTGGTCGATTTAACCATCATGTTTCGAGACGCTAGATGAGAAAGAAAATGCACAGGAAGCAAATGAAGCAAAGACTACCTTAAAAAAAAGTGCATAAGATTTGCACTTTTTTCCAAAAGAGGGGACATGTTGTCTCTCATTGTTGGACTTTACATCCAACTCGTCGTCCCACACACATACAACAAGAGGACAAAAAGGTTGGCGAAGGTTAAACCACAGATGCCATTATTAATGTGAAAAGAGAAGTTTCACATGAGGAAGAATTGTAGCAGCAAAAATCGCCATGGAAGTGGCTTGGTGAGAAGTTGATGGACTTCTTGACATAGTAAGACGTACTCCTTTTGTACATATACAAACTTTGGATGTATGCATGTTTTTTATGTTGTTGCAAAATTTCGCCATGGAGGTAAAAGATGAGTATGGTACTCACTATTATTGCAGCAATGTCTTTCATTTCAGCTCTTTGTCACCCACATGTTGTTTTTTGGGTTGATGTACTTGTTGGTCTTTGAAAAGAAGAGTTGAAGTTGCACCTGTACATAGAGGTTGTAGGTGTATTTGTCGAACTGTATATAGTTCATTGTACATGATACATGCATATGTGTTTGTAAATGTATCTTGTTGTTGGTTGACTAGTGTTGCTTGTGAGCACACTTTTTACATTGTCGATTGTGTCACACAATGCTTATCGACTTGTGTCGATTGTGTCGCACCTTGATTATCGACTTGTGTCGATTGTGTTGCATATGTTTTGTTGACTTGTGTCAGTTGTGTACACACTTGCTACATTTATGGTTGAGTCCATTGTTCAACACATTTCAGGTCAACTTGTCATTGATGATTGTCTTGTTGCACAAGGTACCTTTGGTGTCATTTGGTGCAGGGAACGAAATTGGTGCAAAGCAGTGCACAATTCCATGAGCTGGAAAAGCATGCAAGCAAAGAGGCCTCAAATTTCAGCATGGGTCTCTACTTGGTTCATTATGGTTTGCTTACTTTTATTGTTCATGAACAGAACCATTGTACTTCTTTTTGAGAAGTTTTTGCAGCACGTATCCCAATATTTTGGGATGAGCATTTGCATTGCTTTCAACATACTACAGCTGGTACAAGCATTCTTCTACAACTACTTCAATTTTGGAAGTTTGTTGTGGGTATTGGAATAAGTCACCTTCAGTTTTCCTTCTGGAAAAGGAGGTGCCATTGATGCACATAGGGACAGTTAGCAAGCCCGCATATTCAGTGGAAAATTTCAGCTCATACATCACCAAGTGTCATTGTTGGTTTATGCAATTTTAGAATTTGTCTGGCGAGAAAAATTAGTCGGGATTCTAAAAGTACGTGGCTTATTCAGCAAAAATTCGCCATGACGACAGTTGGCAAGGCAAGAGATTTTGGTCATCTTTCTACTCATTTGGTTCAATGGAAGAGGATGTTTTTGTTCTCTCATTTGTTGTACAATTTAGTTTAGAGTTTTCAGAAAGCTTTTGGGGTCCAAAAGCCTCTCATTTGGGAGGTGTAATCAGGATCTCAAGACCAAGTGTCGAAAAATGCTCAAAAATGAAAGTTCTTAGAACTAGTTCGAACCTGAACGACTGGATAGGTTTCGTCTTCCTGTTTCTGGTGCCGTGAACGGTTCAAAAAATAGACTCTGTATGCAGAAATTATTCCAATTTTAAAATCGCCCAATATCCTACATTTTTTGAATTAAAAAAAATGATTTAAAACAGAATATTCCATTTCTAGTAGCCAATAGAATGCTGCCACGTGGTAGGCCTGGAGGCGGCCACGTGGCCTAGGTGCCATTAGCATATGGGTTGGGCACATATTAAAAATTTTGTATGGCAAACTTGTGGATTGAACTTGTGATCTATGGGTCACAAACCTCCACCTTTACCATTACACCACATTGGTATTACTTGACAAATGTTGAGTTCGGATTTAACTTAAGGTTTAATTCTGGTGACCAAATAGTCAGTTAACCCGCCTCTAATGGTCACATGTGACCATGTACACTTGAAATTCAATGTAACTGCAGTTTGACTGGTGGAAAACTTGGCGGGGTGCCATTTTTGGCGGACTTATCTCGTAGTTAGCCAGACTTAGCTGGAGTTATTCTAGGCCAGACTGGCAGTTCATGAATATGCCATAACTTTGGCTAGGAGAGGCCTTTTAAGGCAATTTTTTATCTTTTTCATTTTGGGTCTCTTTAACATTCTGAATCCATTAGCATAGGTTTCACAGCCAACAAAGGTCGTTTGTAGGTGATTTTGCTTCGGGGAAGTTCTAGGAGCCACCAGGGCCATACCAGTTTGGGAGCTACATTAGGATGTGTGCAGCCATTGAATGTGAAAAGAAGGTCAATTATGACTGTATTTTGTGTTTTGAGTCCATTTCTACAGCTCTTTTTTCCTATTGAGGCATTCTTCACCTCAAATTTCTTCAGGGAAGCTTTCAGGGCCACTAGGGCCATTCCAGTGCTTGAGATGTGTGGGGGCTATATTCATCTATTTTCGGTGATTCAAAAGCCTACTTTTGCTGTCTTCGACCTTTTGAGTCCATTGGAAGAGGTTTTCAGAACCATTGGAGGTCATCTTCACCTTGAATTTCTTCATAGAATTTTAAAGAGCCACTAGGGCCATTTGGAGAAAGTACTGTTTAAGGTACAATTTCACTATTTAGTGCTTGGGGAAGAGAATTCTTAGCTGTTTCCTATCTTTTGATTATGTTTTTATAGTCAGATTTGCCTTTAGAGAGACTTATTTACTTGTATTAGCCTTTGAAACTTTCTTAATACAAAAGGACAAGCCCATTTTGGGTGGCTTGGTCCAGCAAATGTAGCCTAGGAGGGGTGAACTGCTTCATCATTTTTGTGTCATCATTTGCTAAATATATCATGCTAAACAAATATGATATAATGTGTTAAATAGAAAATTTAAATAACTTTCCTCCACACATAAACACCGTAACAACTGCTCGAACTTATTTGTTTATTTCCGCAAGACATGGAGTTTCAAGAAAGACCATTTTTTATTATATCTGAGTGTTTACCTCTATTATTTCTTTAGGCAGAGTTTGTAGAGGGCCAGGTAGTTTCTGGATCTCATCCTCTCTTTAGAGGTGACATATCCAATAAATGCCCCTACAATCTATCTCTGTATTAGAAATAAGAAGTTCTCACATTTTCAAAGTTAACCTTGGAGTTGTTCGCACATTTAAAATTATTGGAAATGGATCCCTTGCACCCTTTATTCAAGGTATCCATTTTCATTTATGTCAATGAGTGCAAATAAAACTCCAAGTTTAAATCTGAAAATGTGAGAACTTCTTATTTCTAATACAGAGATAGACTGTAGGGGCATTTACCGGATATGTCACCTCTTAAGAGAGGATGAGATCCAGAAGCTACCTAGCCCTGTACAAACTTTTCCTAAAGAAATAATAGAAGTAAACACTTAGATATAATTAAAATGATTTTGCTTGAAACTCCACATCTTGCGGAAATAAACAAAGAGTTTTGAAAAACTGTATAGGTGTTTATGTATGGAGGCAAGTTATTTAAATTTGCTGTTTAACACATTATATCAGATTTGTTTATCATGATATCTTCAGTAAATAATGACACAAAGATGATGAAGCAGTTCACCCCTCCTGGGCTACATCTGCTGGACCAAGCCTCCCAAAATGGGCTTGTCCTCTTGTATTAAGAAAGCTACAAAGGCTAATACAAGTAAATAAGTGCCTCTAAAGACAAATTTGACTGTGAAAATAGAATCAGAAGATAGGAAACAGCTAAGAATGCTCTTCCTCAAGCACTAAACAGTGAAATTGTACCTTAAACAATACTTTCTCCAAATGGCCCTTGTGGCTCTTTAAACTTCTATGAAGAAATTCGAGGTGAAGATGACCTCCAATGGTTCTAAAACCTCTTCCAATGGACTCATAAGGTCGAAGACAACAGAAGTAGGCTTTTGAATCACTGAAAACAGATGAATACAACCCCCAAACAACTCAAGCACTAGAATGGCCCTGAAAGCTTCCCTAAAGAAATTCGAGGTGAAGAATGCCTCAACAGGAAAAAAGAGCTGTAGAAATGGACTTAGAACACAAAATATAGTAAAAAATGACCTTCGTTTCACATTCAATGGCTGCACACATCCCAATGCAACTCCCAAACTGATATGGTCCTAGTGGCTCCTGGAACTTCCCTGAAGCAAAATCACCTGCAAACGACCTCTGTTGGATGTGAAACCTGTGCCAATGGATTCAGAATGTCGAAGAGCCCCCCCAAAAAAAAAAAAAATCATCTCAAAAGGCCTCTCTTAGCCAAAGTTATGGCATATTCATGAATTTCCAGTCTGGCCTAGAATAACTCCAGCTAAGTCTGGCTAATTGCCAGATAAGTTCGCCAAAGATGGTGGGTCCGCCAAAAATGGCGCCCCGCCAAGTTTTCCACCAGTTAAGCTGCAGTTACATTAAATTTCAAGTGTACGTGGTCACATGTGACCATTAGAGGCGGGTTAACTGATTGTTTGGTCGGTGGAATTAAACCTCAAGTAATACCAATGTGGTGTAATGGTAAAGGCGGAGGTTTGTGACCAACAGATCACAGGTTTAATCCACAAGTTTTCCATATGAAATTTTTAATATGCACCCAACCCATATGCTAGAGTCACCTAGGCCACGTGGCATCCTCTAGGCCTGCCACGTGGCAACATTCTATTGCCTACCAGAAATGGAATGTTTTGTTTTAATTTTTTTTTTTTTAATTCAAAAAATGGAGGATATTGGGTGATTTTAAAATTGGAATAACTTCTGCATACGTAGTCCATTCTTTGAATCGTTCACGGTGCCAGAATTAGGAAGACGAGACCTATCCAGTCATTCAGGTTTGAATCAGTTCTGAGCACTTTTATTTTAGAGCATTTTTTCGACACTTTGTCTTGAGCTCCTGATCACACCTCCCAAATGAGAGGCTTTTCGACCCCAAAAGATAACTGAAAAATCTGAACTGAATCGTACAAAAAACGAGAGAACAAAAACATCCTCTTCCATTCAGCCAAACGAGCAGAAAGATAACCATAATCTCCTACCTTGCCAACTGTCGCCATGGAAAATTTTTGTTGAATAAGCCAAGTACTTGTCGAATCCCAACCAAGTTTTCTCGCTAAACAAATCTGAAAATCGTAGAAACCGGAAATGACAGTTGCTGATGTATGAGCTGAAATCTTCCACTAAACATGCGGGCTTGCCAACTGTCACTATGCCCATCAATGGCACCTCCTTCTACAAAAGGAAAAATGATGGTGACTTAGGTAAATACCCACAACAAACTTCCAAAAATGAAGTAGCTATAGAAGAATGCTTGTACCGGCTGTATCATGCTGAAAGTAATGCAAATGCTCATCCCAAAATATTGGGATATGTGCTGTAAAAACTTCTCAGAAATAAGTACAATGGTTCTGCTCACGAATAATAAAAGCAAGCAAACCATAATGAACCAAGTAGAGACCCATGCTGAAATTTGAGGCCTCTTTGCTTGCATGCTTTTCCAGCTCATGGAATTGTTCACTGCTTTGCACCAATTTCGTTCCTTGCACCAAATGACACGAAAGGTACCTTGTGCAATAAGACAATCATCAATGACAAGTTGACTTGAAATATGCTGAACAATGGACTCAACCATAAATGTAGCAAGTGTGTACACAACCGACACAAGTCGACAAAACATATGCAACACAATCGACAATGTAAAAAGTGTGCTCACAAGCGACACTAGTCAACCAACAACAAGATACATTTACAAACACATATGCATGTATCATGTACAATGAACTATATACAGTTCGAAAAATACACCTACAACCTCTATGTACAGGTGCAACTTCAACTCTTCTTTTCAAAGACCAACAAGTACATCAACCCAAAAACATCATGTGGGTGACAAAGAGCTGAAATGGAAGACATTGCTGCAATAATAGTGAGTACCATACTCATCTTTTACCTCCATGGCAAAATTTTGCAACAACATAAAAAACATGCATACATCTAAAGTTTGTATATGTACAAAAGGAGTACGTCTTACTGCGTCAATAAGTCCATCCACTTCTCACCAAGCCACTCCCATGGCGATTTTTGCTGCTGTAATTCTTCCTCATGTGAAACTTCCCTTTCACATCAATAATGGCATCTGTGGTTTCACTTTCGCCAATATTTTTGTCCTCTTACTGTATGTGTGTGGGACGACAAGTTGGATGTAAAGTCCAACAATGAGAGACAACATGTCCCCTCTTTTGGAAAAAAGTGCAAATCTTATGCACCTTTTTTGAAGGTAGTCTTTGCTTCATCTGCTTCCTGTGTGTTTTCTTTCTCATCCAGCATCTCGAAACATGATGGTTAAATCGACCACAATATGTACAACAAATATTTCTTCCATTAAAGCATGTAAAATTATCATGCCTTGCAGAAACACAATTGAATTGATCATGAGAAGATTTATACCTCTTGTGCTACTTTGCATGTTCATCCTTTTTTCCTCCATGAGGAGATGAACTAGTAGAGGCTCTAGCTTTCAATTGCAAACTAACATCATCATTCTTGTCTCTAAAACTGCCTAAAATTGCATGCTTGCCATAAGCTACATATCTACCACCTTCTTGCTACAACAAAGGCTTCAAACAATGGTAAGGAATATTTCCATCATGACATTGATGCAATTGAGAACTTGGGAGAAATGTTCTCTTCAAATTTGCATCACATTCTTGAATGCATGTGATCAATGCTTTGCCATTAGACTGCTCATATCCAAGACCAACATTCGTGGGTCGCTCCACAGCACAAATAGGCTCAACAATGTCTTGTGCATGCTTGCCCAAACCTTTGCCTTCTTGATAGCCCATTTTCAACATCAATTTGGACCCTATACCTCTTGTATGCCTTTCAAAAGAACCAACACACTTTTCAATAGAGGAAACTGAAGACAAATCTGAATGATTTACCTCATGATTTACATCCTGAAGAAGAGGTATTTTCTTGGACAAAGCTTCTTGAGCTTGCAGGAGTTGTTTCTCCATGTCATGCAGTCTTTGGAGAATTATTTCCTTCTCTTCCTGCATAGCCAACAATTGTGCACGAAGCTGAACACTTTCCCTTTGATCCTCAAGGAGAATCTGCACCATGTCCTTCACCTTAATGAACTCTTCTTTCATGTCATCACTGAAGAGTTTCGTGAAGGAGGAAACTTCACTTGCAGAAGAAATTGACATCATGTAAATGGTCAAATAACAAAAGGAACTTCAAACAGAGTTCTCAAAGCTTTCAACAATGACAAGCTGTTGACCAAATGCCTTCAACTCTTGGAGAGGGTTAACACCAGCTATCCCAAAATGAGCTCAAGAAAACTCATGCACACAATAAAGCAGTCAAGGTTGATTGCACAAATGCTCAAAATATAAACTAAACCAGAGATTGATTGAAGTAGCATTTATCTACTACACGATTGTATAACAAAAGCAGTTCAAAGGCTTCCTGGCTTGCTTTACTCTATCTATAGTTTATATAACTTTTCCTAGAGCATATAAACAACAAAAACCTGCTCTGATACCATTTGATTTGAAAATCGAATGTAATTGAAAAAAGGGGGCAAGGTATCCATTTTCATTTATATCAATGAGTGCAAAAAAACTTCAAGTTTTAAATCTGAAAATGTGAGAACTTCTTATTTCTAATACAGATATAGACTGTAGGGGCATTTACCGGATATGTCACCCCTAAAGATAGGATGAGATCTAGAAGCAACTTGGCCCTCTACAGACTCTGCCTAAAGAAATAATAGAAGTAGCACTCAGATATACTTAAAATGATCTTGCTTGAAACTCCATGTCTTTCTGAAATAAACAAAGAGTTTTGAACAATTGTATAGGTGTTTATGTGTGGAGGAAATTTATTTAAATTTGGTGTTTAACACATTATATTAGATTTTTTTAGCATAATATCTTCAGAAAATAATGAAACAAAGATGATGAAGCAGTTCACCCCTCCTGGGCTACATCTGCTGGACCAAGCCTCCCAGAATGGGCTTGTCCTCTTGTATTAATAAAGTTGCAAAGGATAATACAAGAAACTAAGTGCCTCTAAAGGCAAATCTGACTGTAAAAATAGAATCAGAAGATAGGAAAAAGGCAAGAATTCTCTTCCCCAAGCACTAAACAGTGAAATTGTACCTTAAATAGTACTTTCTCCAAATGGCCCTAGTGGCCCTTTAAACTTCTATGAAGAAATTCGAGGTGAAGATGACCTCCAATGGTTCTAAAACCTCTTCCAATGGACTCAGAAGGTCGAAGAAAATATAAGTAGGCTTTTGAATCACCGAAAATAGATGAATACAACCCCTAAATAGCTCAAGCACTGGAATGGCCCTGGTGGCCCTGAAAGCTTCCCTGAAGAAATTCGAGGTGAAGAATGCCTCAACAGGAAAAAAGAGTTGTAGAAATGGACTCAGAACACAGAATACAGTCAGAAATGACCTTCGTTTCACATTCAATGGCTGCACACATCCCAATGCAGCTCCCAAACTGATATGGCCCTAGTGGCTCCTGGAACTTCCCTAAAGAAAAATCACCTACAAATGATGTCTGTTGGCTATGAAACCTATGCCAATGGATTCATAATGTCGAAGAGACCCAAAATAAATAAAAAAATTCACCTCAAAAGACCTCTCCTAGCCAAAGTTATGGCATATTCATGAACTTCCAGTTTTTCCTAGAATAACTCTAGCGAAGTCTGGCTAACTTCCAGATAAGTCCGCCAAAGATGGCGGATCCGCCAAAAATGGCACCCCACCAAGTTTTCCGCTAGTCAAACTGCAGTTACATTAAATTTCAAGTGTACGTGGACGCATGTGCCTGTTAGAGGCGGGTTAACTGACTGTTTTTTCGGTGGAATTAAACCTTAAGTTAAATCCGAACTCAACATTTGTCAAGTAATACCAACGTGGTGTAATTGTAAAGGCGGAGGCTTGTGACCAATAGATCACAGGGTCAATCTACAATTTTGCCATACGAAATTTTTAATATACCCCCAACCCATATGCCAATGTCATGTAGGTCACGTGGCGGCCTCTGGGCCTACCACGTGGCAGCTTTCTATTGGCTGCGAGAAACAAATATTCCCGAAATATTTTGTTTAATTTTTTTTTTTTTAAATTCAAAAAATGGAGGATATTGGGTGATTTTAAAATTGGAATAACTTCTACATACAGAGTCCGTTTTTCGAACCGTTCACGGCACTGGAATCAGGAAGATGATACTTATCGAGTCGTTTAGGTTTGAACCAGTTCTAAGCACTTTCATTTTTGAGCATTTTTCGACACTTGGTCTTGAGCTCTTGATCATTCAGGGACAGAGGAAGAAAAGTGTTACTGGGAAATCTAGTGTCTATTCAGAACTGCTAGTCCCACTAAGACGGGTAGCTATCTTAGAAACAAACAAACTAAAGTCACTTGTTTTTCCTTTATGAGAGAGAGATGAGAAAGAAGCAGAGAGTACCAACCTCAGTCTTTCGCTTGGCTCCTTGCTTGTTTCCTTTCCCCTTTGACAGAATCTCGCCACTGCTTCCTTACTTGTTCCACTTCAAAGAGCACCTGTAGAGTCACAACAGCATAATACCATCAAAGCATAGAGATCTATCATTGTAAACAATATAGGATCAGATATATATTGACCATACAAATGCATATATCAACACAATATTCAGAGATACACAAGAATATGGAGGAAAACTCAAATAGCTTTATTGATGAAAGTAGTAGAAGAGAGGATTACAACCACTTGGTCTGACCCAGCACCATCCTCCCAGCTTGAAAGCCCTCTTCACCTCATACAAAGCAAGATCACCCAACAATGTCTTCAAAGAGAAACCAACAACACCTCTTTGCAAATTACCAAATTCCAACCTCTGGATCTCTGGGATGAGGGATCCATATATAGATATTTGCAGGGGGGTGAGTCAGCTTCTGGGATTTTGATTAGTGTCATCTCTCTGATAGTTCTTGGTTCCACTTGGAGATTTCATGATCTCTTACTCATCCTTGGGCAAATTCAGGGAGGCAAGTGTCAAATGAATAGTTTCTAGAAGATTCTCAAGGTCTCCACCTAGAAAACTACTTGTGCCATTTGTCTGCTCTCACTCATCGCACCCTACAGAAGGGATTTCCAGTATGCATCACACTTTTTGCATGTGGCAGGTGAGATGCATCACACCCTTTGCTCTGGGCAGTCTGTATGGTCCTGTTTTGACCAGTTCTGAGTGGTTTTTTATGGAGAACTTTTGGGAGATGATGTAATCAGCTGACCTTGCTCCTTTAGGGTATGAAACAACACTTTTAGGGACTTAGAAGCCCTTGGTTTATGGACATATGTGATTGGGGTTGCAGTGCCCAAATATGTCTATAACAGTTGCCCCATAAAGCATGAGGTCATAAATCTTTTGATGTCGGGTGAAATGCTTTATAGTGAGGATCCGAGGTTTTTCGAACTGGAAGGTGACCTGTAATAAGATACAATACAATACATTATCTTCATAATATTTTCATGATTTGGCTGAGGTAGGCATTCCCATGCTCAGCTTGATAAATTCATTTTCATGTACATAGGACAGACAACCGTCTGTGTGCAGACTGATGATTCTGGTAGAGACATCATCCCTTAGTTTGGATGATTATCTGTGCAGAAATGATGTACATTTGAGTTCTTTATTTTCTTGAATATATCGCAGCCCGGATGGATGAAACTAGATCCGGGGTCTTCAAAACTCATTCAATATTCGCTCGAAAGTACAAGTCGATCCATGTGAAAAATATGTTCTGATGTCGAACATGGAAGGACATCGCCTGATTACCAACCAATGACGTAAGATGTTAACAGGCGCGAGAGGAATCACCGATGATGATGATGACCCTCAAGGTATTGCAGTACAATTCACATGGTTTGAATACATGAGTTGATGTTCAACACCACGCAAACTCTTTCGGTCGAAGGTCATTAATGTAAACTTGTCGCCAGAAATGAGAAACTTGCCATTGAGGCATGCAAGCTTCAAAGTACTGAAAGGGTTGTTCCTAGGTCGGCTTCTTAGATAATGAGCTGATGTTGACAAGAAGTGACCCGTTGTAGGAGGGCATTGATGGATCCCACATCTACAACATGGAACAGAGCAAATGATTTTGTAGATGTGAAAATGATTTGATGATACAAGGTTCAGGGTGGCGGTCATGAAAGAATGAAGCGTGAAGGTATTGCAGTGGATGAGACACAAGCTGGGTAGGTAAATTCTCTGAGAGACTTCTCTTGAACATATCGGCAACACTGAAATGGATTGGTAGCGTTAACCCCAAAAGTGCATGGTACAGTGGACCAATGGTGATATGACCGGTGAACGGAATAACCCAACCCGACTCAATCATGGTGATGGAGTGAAAGTGTCATGTTCAAGAGCGACCTGCTACCAATAAAGCTTCTTTAAGTTTTCTTCCCAATTTTCCCCAGTCATTTCTGACTAGTACCTCTTTATTTTTGTCAAGCTTGAGGAGGATAACATATGCTTGTTCTATAATTTGGCCTTCGGGCAAACCCGTCACTATGTTTTAACGAGCCTAGCGACAGTGTAACTCACTCTTGTCTGAATGGACAAGTTTGTTGCTATTATTTTAATGAGTTTAATGACAAGGATAACTCGGTCTTTTTCAATTTTAGAGAGTATGAAAATAGACAGAAAGGAAACTCCAATATTCCTTTTTCATAGTATAATCCCTTAAGTTCGAAAAAGTATAAAACAATGCAAAAGGGATGACTTTTCGATAGTTTTAACGAGCCGAACAAGACAAACACTCGATCTTTTTGTGTAATAATCCCTCAGGTCCAAAGAGATTAAAATCTAGAGGAGGGATAGCACTTCCAATCACTTTAACAAGCTAGAGAGGCCAATTGCTCGACAATCTTTTCATATTTTATGAGTCAGATGAAAAGAGCTTAAAGGAGACTCGTTTTTTGAGGAATGAGTGATATTTTAGGTAGCAGTTGGTTCTAGGTGAGGGTTGGAACTTTCCAATCATGACAGTGTTAAGAAGGTGGCTAATAGGATCACTCATCGCAATTGTTCCTCAAAAGGGGTAAACAATCAAACGGAGGCGTATGACCAGCTAGAAAAGAGTGGAGGTGATGGTAAGAACATGACCAAGGCTCAAAAGCTGATAATAATGCGATCGCACTGGTTATTTATTGAAGGTGGGTTCATTTTTTAATGAGCTTAAACTCTGGTGGAACATATGCTCATTTCTAGGTTTATTTTTTAACGAGCTTGAACTTCGCGTAAAACTGCTCCTTGCTAGGTTTATTTTTTAACGAGCTTGAACCTCGCATAAAACTGCCCATGACTAGGTTTATTTTTTAACGAGCTTGAACTTTGCGGAAACATTGCTCCTGGTGGGTTTATTTTTTTTAACGAGCTTGAACCCTGTGGTAACACTGCTCGTGGCTTGGTTCATTTTTTAATGAGCTTGAACCGTGCGACAACATATGCTCAGATTTAGTTTCATGTTTACACAAGCTTGAAATGAAAAAATATGCTTGTTATAAGTTCACATGCCCCTAGCATAATGACGCAAATCGAGGTGCATGCCCCCCAAGCTTCATTGCATTCAACGCGGTGGTTGGAATGAAGGTTTACCTTTGAAATCTTTGAAAGAATCGACTTGGATTTTACAAGATCGTAATCAAAGACTCGATGGGAGTTGTTTAATTTTTTAATGAGGTTGACACAGTAAAAGAACTATCCTCATAATCCACCATATTTATAGTGTTTGATAGAAAATCAAAAACTAAAGGATGATTAAGGTCATCGGAGTAATCTTCGTTGTAATTCGGAAGATGGGAACGATGGTGGTAATCTTCCCATGGTGCCCCCTCTATGTTCATTGACTAAACAATTCCTTTGTCTATAGAATGTAAGCAAGGATTTGAAGAGGTACCATACTCCTTAGAACTATCTACCCAAATGCTTGATGAGCATTCATTTGGGTTTGCCTCCCATGCCAAGAACATTGATTGCTGCAATACTTTTATTGGGCTTGGCGGAAATACCTGGTGATGATCCATGCTAACATCGTGTTCAGATACCTTCTAAATGGAAATATTGCAGGTTCCCACTGTGGCCACTTCCGCCTGGTTGTTTGGAGGCGGTAGGGAAAAATTACCCATCAATGTAGGGTCTTTTAGCAGGCCTACTCCAATATTTTGAAGCAACTGAGAGCTTCCGTGGATCATCGGGATGCTTCCCGTAACTTGTGAAATGTTTGGGAGAAAGGTTTGTTGGTCAACGATTGTAATTCCTCCTTGAAAAGGAAATGAAATATTTCTGAAGTATGTTGACACAACAACGGACATAGCATAAATCCAAGGCCTTCCCAGTAGGATGTTATAATCGAGATTTCCATCGATAACTTCAACATCAATTTCTACTGTTTTTTCCCCCAGTTCAACTTGTAAGTTACTCAAAATCTCGTATGGAGTGTATGTTCGTCCATCGAATTCCTTTAACACCGTTGATGATCTCGACAAGGGTGGTGATCCTAAAGTTTTCCAGCAACTCATTGACATAATACATGTAGATGCCCCCTCATCAATAATTGTTCGATGAACAGTTTTGTTGAGGGCTTTCACTTGAATGAGGAAAGCGAGTTGAGCTGGTAACTGAGTTTCATATCCTTTATGATTAAAGGCCACAAGATTGGAATCTATTGGGTCAATCCCACCTATTGCTGATAATAGAGCCTGCTTTTGGTAGGGGCAATTTTGCAGTACTTCAAGTGTCGACATAGCGGACGATGATTGGGCCAGGTCCTCTACTATATTATAATCTGTGCCGCTCTGGCACAAGGATTAAATGTCGATTTGTGTACTACTCCCTTTGGCTTCATTATCATTAGCTCAGGAATGATGGGTGGCACAAATTCAGTTGAAGTTGTTGTCAAACTACTAGGTTGATCAATAGCCTTGTTGTTCGACAGTTGTGGATTCCCATAATCTTTATTCCTTGTTGATATCAAAGCATCATTCTACTATTTTGAAATGGACAACCTGAGCCCTTGGGATGGGGAAGCATTGTCGCTAGCAACCAGATTGGTTCCTGGGTTAGGAAATGGGTTAGTTAATACTGCTGAAGTTCTTGAATTCTTAAAGATTTTCTTAACTTCAGCTTTATATGGACAATCCCTCGTCCAATGATCCTCGTCGCATATGAGGCATGGCTGACTAGGTTTCTTTTGCCCAGAAGGGTTTGCAGAAGATTTTTCAGGAGACGAATCGTCTTGTTTCTTCTTTTTTCTCTTCCCTTTCTTCTTGCCCCCTGGTTGCTTTGGTTCTTTGCCTTTGTTAGTCGACATGACATTAACCTCTGAGGCGAGAATTTCTTCATTTGCATCTTGACCAGAAACCTTACGGACTTTCTTGGATGCAGCCTTTGTTGATTTCGTGCTTGTCGTACCTATCATGCCAACGTTGGCATGAGAGTCATTGTTTGATTTAGGAGGAGGAGGAACAGAAAATTATGGTCTTGGAGCATCAAGGATTTTGTCATAGAGCGTGCAAGAGTGAGTATAGATCAAGTATAGATATTGCGCATGAGCAATGACTTGCTCTTCAGTGACGACTCCTCCCTTTGCCACATCTTCTATAATAGAAGGTAACAAGGACTTAATAAACCATTCAGCTAGTAGCTGATCAGGGACATATTTTTTTACCATTCTTCGATGACGTCGCCATTCATGAATATGATCAGATATGTGAGTGGTCGTCGTCTGTTTGAAATTGGTAAGAAGCTTTGTTCCTATTTCGTACCTTATTGGTAACTGAAAATGGGTTAAAAAGGTGGTGGCAAGGGCGCCGAAGTTATCAAATGAAGCTCTAGAAAAATTCGATGTACCATTTTGCCGCCAGACCAGTTAACGTTCGCTGAAAAAGGCAAAGCCTAATCGAATCATCATTTAGAGTGTTGGAGGAACACCATAGATGAAAGGTCATCACATGATTCGATGGATCTTCACTCGGATTTCCATTGAATTTAGGAATATCCGACGGAATTTTATGAGGAATTGCCGGCCACCAAGGGGCATAAGCAATTGGATCGTTCGTTAGCCGATTTAGATCTGGTAACTCTAGAGTTGCTACGAAGGGCAACTATTGATTCAGGTTCGGCGAAGCGTACCTAGGATAAGATGGGATCACCTGAGCAGTGGGTCTTTGCATACCAACATAATGCATTTGATGCTGATAACTTTGATAAGGTTGCTGGGCATAACCAATTTGGGATGACTGGTGATAACCGTTTTGAATATACGGTTGCCCATTACCTACAAAGCTTTGTTGCTCAGGTCCTTGGTAAGCTTGTTGGAATTGCGGTTGTTGATGTTGCACCAGCCATGGTTGTGAAACCATTTGCTGTTGCCCAATATTGGATGTTTGACCAAGATGAGGGGTAATATTACCCGTTTGAGCCTAAGTTGCTCCAACTAAGGAGCCACTAATTGGCAATTGCAGTTGTGTCGTGGAGACAAGAGGCTATTGTACTACGACCTGAGAAAATTGAGGCTGGCATACAACAGGCAATGCTTGCACTTGCAACACTGTCACAATAGTCGGTGTAGTGGGGATATTCGACACAGGTAGACTCAGTTGCATTGAGTATACAAATCTTGGTTGTTGAGGCAGTATTGGCACCCAACCACTGGATGTGATTCCAATTTGACCCAAATTCAGTTGTGAACTCTCATATGGTTGTTCTCTCGGAGGGAATAATGAAAGGGTATAGTGCCCCCCATACGGTGGCAATCTAGTGCTCAAAGGAATGATTGGTCTTTGGAGACTAGACTGCCCAAACTGATACTGTTGTGAAGGATCAATTTGCTGAGATTCAACATAAGAAATTCCAGATACTATTCCGGACGAACAAACGGGAACAAACCATAATGTCAAAACAGTCCCTGAGTGGACTCCCCAGCGGAGTCTCCGTTTTGTTATCGGGAAATCTAGTGTCTATTCAGAATTGCTAGTCCCACTAAGACGGGTAGATATCTTAGAAACAAACAAACTAAAGTCAACTTGTTTTTCCTTTACGAGAGAGAGATGAGAAAGAAGCAGAGAGTACCAACCTCAGTCTTTCGCTTGGCTCCTTGCTTGTTTCCTTTCCCCTTTGACAGAATCTCGCCACTGCTTCCTTACTTGTTTTGCTTCAAAGAGAACCTATAGAGTCACAAAAGCAGAATACCATCAAAGCATAGAGATCTATCACCGTAAACAATATAGGATTATATATATATTGACCATAAAAATTTATATATCAACACAATATTCAGAGATACACAAGGATATGGAGAAAAACTCAAATAGCTTTATTGATGAAAGTAGTAGAAGAGAGGATTACAACCACTTGGTCTGACCCAATGCCATCCTCCCAGCTTGAAAGCCCTCTTCACCTCATACAAAGCAAGATCACCCAACAATGTCTTCAAAGAGAAACCAGTAGCACCTCTTTGCAAATTACCAAATTCCAACCTCTGGATCTCTGGAATGAGGGATCCATATATAGATATTTGCAGGGGGTGAGTCAGCTTCTGGGATTTTGATTAGTGTCATCTCTCCGATAGTTCTTGGTTCCACTTGGATATTTCATGATCTCTTACTCATCCTTGGGCAAATTCAGGGAGGCAAGTGTCAAATGAACAGTTTCTAGAAGATTCTCAGGGTCTTCAGCTAGCAAATTGCTTGTGCCATTTATCTTCTCTTGCTCATTGCACCCTACAGAAGGGCTTTCCAGTATGCATCACAGTTTTTGCATGTGGCAGGTGAGATGCATCACACCCTTTGCTCTGGGTAGTCTGTATGGTCCTGTTTTGACCAGTTCTGAGTGGTTTTTTATGGAGAACTTCTGGGAGATGATGTAATCAGCTGACCTTGCTCCTCTAGGGTATGAAACAACATTTTTAGGGACTTAGAAGCCCTTGGTTTATGGACATATGTGATTGGGGTTGTAGTGCCAAAATATTTCTATAACAAAAAGGTACTGAGTATAGCCCACTGATTGAGCCTCCTTTGAGTGACGACGAAGGAGTAGCACAGTCTTCTCCACTGAGCTCTGTTCAGCTGATAAGACAAGGGTTCCCGCGAATACCTACACTACCCCCATCCTCTTCCCATCCATCCTCACCGCCTCCATCATCACCTCCTCGACCCACCCCATCACCCACACCACCGCCACCTCCACCGCGGTTCAACATGGTGAACTCCATAAGGCTACCTGTATTCAAGGGTGTAGGAAATGAAGACCCGAAATAGTTTTGGTTCGCTGTGGAGGCTGTATGGGAAGCTTAGGGTATCATAGATGACCAAATGAAGAAAGCCATACTGGTTAGTTCTTTACAGAACTGCACACTAACGTGGTACATTAAGTACAATACCGATAACCCAACATCTACATTGGCAGATATCCAGGCTGTGCTGAATAGAGAATTCAGTAGACCTAAGTCTCAAGTGTAGTCGATTGTTGGATTCAAGGAGATCATGATGAAAACTGGGGAGACGCCCTGGGATTTGGATCAGAGATTAAAGTGTACAATCCATGAACCTAACTGATGGGGAGCATTGCGAATGGTTCATGGCCTCGCTCTTGCCCCACCTAAGGGTTGCGCTATCACAACAGAAGATTGGGACCCAGGTTGAAGCTCTAAAAATTGCAATGAGACTGCATGAGACACCAATGCAGGATGCAAATTTTGGGGTTCAGCAGATTCATGCATAGTTACAAAACCTTTGTCTCGAAATGCAAAGTCTGAAGAAGGACATAACAGCTTAGCCAGAGGCACGTGAAGAAGTTTGGTGCCTAAAATGCAAAGGTCAGGGGCATGATAAGGATCACTGCCCAGTCTTCGCGGACTATGGTGCAACAGGGGGACCAATGCCTCTACGGTTGGATGTTACGGTAGGGGAAACTGCAGGACCCGCGCTATGGTGGACTATATGCTAGGTGGCTGGGAAACATGCAACTGACAATTGCCATTTGCTGCAGAAATTCGTACAGACACCTCAACAACGCTTCTGCAATTTCTGTCAATCAGTAGGTGATGACGAGTGCAATTGCCATAGTTACGAATTAATGATGGACAGGACACCTACATACAGGGTGAAAGCATAAACGCTACCTCCGACCAAGGCATTTGGGGAACGCATGGTGAGTATCAGGGGCGCGACCTAGGCCTAGGTGGAGGAGGTCCTTGTAGAGGTCGAGGGTAGCTTATTTTTTACAATTATGGAGAACCAGAACACTATGTGAGGGACTGTCCAAATCCGACGTGACTATCGTGCCACTACTATACTTAGTTTGACCATGCAACTGAGGATTTCCCTATATTATTGGCTAAGATTCACGAAAAGGGGGCAAAACATCCATAGCCAACGCAGAACTTCTAGATGATGAGGGATGAGCCTCGTGAGGAAGACCCTAAGGTAAACATTATCCTGTGAAGCAGAACTATGACTGGGGAGGATAAAGGCAAGTAGCCTGCAGAAGGCGAATGTATCCGCAAAGCACCAGAAAAGGAGACTGGGTTTGATTTGGAGCGTGCAAAAGAAACATTTATGGAAGCAAAGAAAATCTTCGCTAAGGCCTCTACCTCAGGAAGTCAGGAGAAACCAGTTGAAGAAATGGACCCATCCATGATTACCACATTCTTGGAGACCTGCATGAAGCTGCTCCACGATAGTAAGGCTGTGAAGGGCCTGCAGGAACTGATCAATTAGTGTGTTGGCAAGGATGGCACTACTGGTGAACCGCGTGTAGTTAGAAAGCTTGGTAAGCATAAGGCAAGGACCGGGTGTGAGATGAGACTCACCATGCAGATAGGGGAATACGAAATGGACCAAGTTATCTTGGATCTCAAGTCTGATGCGAATGTTTTGCCAAATCAGGTATGGGAACGAATGGGGAGACCTGCGCTCCAATGGTCTCCGATCAAATAAAGGATGGCAAATCAATAGAAAATTATCCTGATGGGGAGGCTGCAAGGGGTAACATTTGACATCGAAGGCATGAGCACACTGGCGGATTTTGAGGTAATAGAGATTGTGGATGATAGCAATCCTTACCTTGTGCTCCTTGGAATTGATTGGGCCACTGATATGATTGGGGTAATCAACTTGAAGAAGAGAAAGATGATATTTGAAAATAAGTCACTCCGCGTAGTAGTGCCACTGGATCCTGCAGAAGGACCACACTATACAGAACCAGTCCGTGATTATGAAAGTGATGACGATTTGGACAAGATTTACAAGATAATGACACGAGACCAAGATTGGGTAAATCCGACTGCGGACAGATCTATTTCATGGGACCGCGAGGCTCCTGCATGTCAGATTCAGACAAAGAAATAGAGCACTATCAGAACCAGTTGCATGAAGTATCTATGCTGCGTTGTAATATGGTGACCAAGTAATTGTGCTGCATGTCATCAAAAGTAAGGGATCTACCTCACTATGATGGGCTAATAGATGTTTATCACTTTTTGGATGCATTTGAGAGAGAAGTGCTAGAGAAACATTGCTTCTAGGCCTTGGACTGGGTACTATGCGCTACGCCTGCAAGATGGTGGGGTACGCATAAGGATAATTTCAGTGATTGGTGTGACTATAGGAGGATGATGAGAATACATTTTGGATAACCGAAAGTGTGGATGACAGACAAGTATGATGGAAGGGATGGTCTACGTGATCACTTGGCTAAATGGACTAAGGCTTATGGAGTGGAGCCCCAACCTGAATGGCTACATCTGTTTTGCCATACCCTGGATTTCATAACAATGAATTGGTAGTTGGAAACAGAGCTCCACCATGGCACTGAAGAATGGGACATCTTGTGCTAGGGGTTTATAATGATGTTCAACTTTGAGGATGGGTTTGTATTGACGTGATGCTACAGGAGGTTAAAGCAGCAATCTTTAGGATACCGCAAGATCCTTTAAACCTGATTCAACCTGATTGGACTACCCAGGTGAATCACGTACTGGAATGCTATAATGTGATCACTGAAGAAGAAGACGAGGATCCTAGAACAATTAATATTACAGAAACTAAGGGTCATCGTGAGGTTGAAGGTCCGCAGATAGAGGATCCAGACATAACTGCGCCGCTGAAAACTATGCAAGTCAACATTGGAACCGAGGCGGAACCGAAATTTGCAAAGATTGGGGACTATTGGGACGATGCGATAGTAGACAAGGTTGCTGAGCTCCTCCGCGAATATTAGGATTTGTTCCCCACGAAGTTTTCAGATCTGAAGGGAATCATAGGAGACTTGGGTGTCATGAAGATCACCTTGAACCAAATGCAAAACTTGTAAAACAAAGGCCTTACCGCCTTAATCCAAAGTATAAGGAAAGGGTCCGCGCTAAGTTAGATAAGATGCTCACGGCAAGAATTATTGAACAAGTGGAAGAATCTAATTGGGTAAGCCCGATAGTGGTTCAGGAAAAGAAACAGAAAGAAGAAATAAGGATATGCGTGGATCTCTAGAAATTGAATGACACTTGTGTGCATGATCCTTTCCTGACCCCATTCACTGATGAGGTCCTGGATAATGTAGGTGGCCAAGAAGCATGCTCTTTCACTAATGGGTTCTCTGGGTACCATCAGATCAAAATCGTGCCTAAGGATAGAAGCAATATGACCTTCGTGACTGAAGGGATGTTTTCAGTACACTGTAATGCCTTTTGGGCTGAAGAATGCGCCAACAATATTTTTTCGCGTAGTCATTGTGACATTCAAAGACTTCATTCATAAGTTTCTGGAGGTATACATTGATGATTGGACAATGCTTGGATTGGTCAAGAACCATGTGACAAGTCTGCGATTGATGCTAGATACATGTCGGAGATACTAGATCACGCTCAATCTGAAGAAGTGTCTATTTTGTGTCCCTTTTGGGATCTTGCTGGGTCATGTGGTATGCAGACAAGGATTGATGGTAGACCCCATGAAGATCGCGGTGATAATCAACTTGGAGGTGCCGAGGAATGTGAAACAGTTGTGTGCAACTCTAGGGCATACTGGATACTATAGGAAGTTCATCAAGAGCTATGCCCAGATCACCGCACCTATGGAGAAATTGTTGAAAAAGGATGCTATGTTCTATTGGAATGATGAATGTCAGAAGAGCTTGGATGTGATGAAAGAGAAAATGGTCACCACGCCGATCCTAGTCTTCCTGGACTGGAAGAAGGAATTTCATGTGCACATGGATGCATCATGTATTGCGTTGGGAGCAGTACTGACACAGGCTGGTGAGGGAGAAGTGGACCATCCTATAACGTTCGTGAGCTGGAAGTTGTCCAAGGTTGAGAAAAATTATTCCACGACAGAGCACGAAGGATTAGCTATGGTGTATGCACTCCAGAAGTTTAGGCACTATTTGCTGGGTGGACATTTTAAGATGTATACAGATCAGTCTGCGTTGAAATACCTAGTCAACAAGCTTGTGTTGGGGGGGGGAATATGTAGGTGGTTGCTGTTGTTCTAGGAGTACGACTTTGAAGTTATTGTGAAGCCAGGATGACTGAACGCATGACCTGATCATCTGCCGCGCATTGAAACTAGAGAAGAACCTACTAATTTGGAGGAGGGGCTGCTTGACACGCAACTTTTACAGTGCGCATCATAGATAATCACTTTGAAGATATCATACATTTCCTAACGATGGGAACTGCTCCAGAAGGGTATACAAGCTAGCAGAAGAAGGATCTAGTAGTGCGCGTTGCAGAATTATCCGTAATTGCAGGGAACTTGTACAAAATGGGTCAGACGAAATATTGCAACGTTATGTACCTGACTTTGAATGAAGCAACATCCTCGTGGAGGCTCATGGAAGAGCTGCAAGAGGACATTATGCAGGGAAAGCAACGACGCAGAAGGTTCTACGTGTTGGGTTGTGGTGGCCAAACCTGCATAAGGATTCGAAAGCATATTGCATGGCATTTGACACATGTCAATGGACTGGAAGCCCATCGTGGGGGGAAGAACTGCCTTTGATGCTATAGCTGACATTACAACCATTTGATAAATGGGCGATTGACTTTGTGGGTCCAATTCAGCCTCAGGGAAAGAAGACAGGTGTGTGGTACATCATCACCGCGACTAAGTACTTAACTAGGTGGGTGGATGCGCAGCCTGTGAAGGATTGTATATGCGCAACAAAAGAAAAGTTTATTTTTGAATACATGTTGACAAGATTTGGCTGACCAAAGATCTTGATGAGCGATCGCGATACACACTTTATTAACGAAACAATCAGCGCGTTGACAAAAGAATTTTAGGTGTATCATAAAAAAAGTGTGCCTTATCATCTATAGGCTAATGGGATGGTGGAAGCATTCAATAAGATACTGGAGAGTGCACTGACAAAGGTCTACAATGATCAGATAAATGATAGGGATGTGCATGTACTCGCAGTGCTATGGGCCTATAGAACGACTTGCAAGAAGCTGATTGTGCAAACGCCTTTCAGAATCGTGTATGGTGTAGAAGTTGTGATGCCAATGGAATACATTGTACCTATTCTACACATAGTGGCATTCACAGGAATGGTGGACTATGGAACCTTGGAAGAGAGGCTCGCGCAGCTAGCAGAGCTTGAGGAGGATCGATTTCTACCTAGATTTCATCAATAAGTTCAAAAGGAGCGCGAAAATGCATGGCACGATCGACACATCAAAATGCACACCTTCAAGGTAAATGATTTGGTCTTGTTATATGACAGTAAATTTGATAAATTTCCAGGGAAATTTCGGATGCACTGGCTAGGGCCATATGTCATGAGGGAGATTACTGATGATGGAGCAGTTCAGTTGGTTATATTGAATGGATAACCCTTCCCTGGGAAGGTGAATGGCAGCCGATCGAAGCCATACACCAGTAATTAAGCTAGGTGACTATATGAGGGAAGCACAGTCTTAGCACTCCATGTAGCTGAATGGAGGTGCGGGACTATAAACTATACTGCCCGGGTTGGAGAGTTGCGCAAGGAGAGAACTGTGCGGAATGAGGGAATGTCACATAGTCCACAACAACGCGCGGAGAACTGAGCTACCAAGGGAGGAACCGCGCAGACCAACCAGAAAGTGACTGTTAAAGTCACTGTTCATGATTTGATGATGAAAAAACGACCAAATGGAGCGCGGGGGGGGGGGGGGGGGGAGGGGGGCGAATTTAAGTCAGAATTTATGGGCAAGATCTTTGAAAATCTACCGCCAATTTAGCATTAATGAACCGATTTTGGGGGGAACAGTTAGATTTGAATTCAAAATGGCTTATAAATTACAAATGGCCACTCAGCGGAAAACACTTTGCATATTGAGAAATTGTGAGTTTTACTGTGTGTTGTGCATGAACCTTGCATTTTTCAAAGAGCTACTTTATTGCCCAGTGTTCGATCGATTTCCAGAAACTGTCCGCAAAATCAACCATGATATTATTCTAAGAGCAGCAGCCATGGACGTTGAAGGAATGACAGCCGAGGGAGTTATTCCAGAGATCGTTATGACATCAGAAGGAGCTGTCCCAGAGGTTGCGCCTGTAGAGATCCTAGCTGAAGTACCAAAGTCTCCATGGTCGCCCAGACCAAGGCCTACCCTAACCAAGGAGGGTCCCAAGAACAAGAAGAAAAATCAGGCCACGACACCGCAGCCGGTGCGCTCATCTCCTAGAAAATATCCACAGAAGGATAAGCCCACCACACAGGAAAAGGGAAAGACGATTAACCTGGAGCCGAAAGAAGAAGAGATTGAGGATATCCCAATGGATGATGAGGATGTTGGGGTGGAAATAGAGGATGTTGAAATTGAGGGGTTTGACCCCATCATTAAGCTGCCTGAGTATGTTCCTCCATGCAGGGGCAAGACCAAGGTGCCCAAAGACATTGATGAGAGTAAGGTCACCCTGCACACACCCCTCTTACCGGACCAAATTGTGTTCGAAGGACCGTGCTTGGGGCATGTACCCCTTGTGAAATTAGAAGACTGGGATTTAGCGGACATAGAGTGGTTCCCTCATTTAGCAACAAACCAACTTATGCACTGGGTCCTCCACAAAAATACTGGAGAGATCACGTTGGAACCACGGAAATGGATGAGAGGTGTGGATAAGGCAGGACTGCTCAATCTGCTATGGGTGCCGCATTGCAACCATGTACCCATCACAATGGTGGTAATCAAGAAGCTACTATGCTTGGTACACGATGGGTGTTTGTGGCTAGAGGAGCCAATACCCATCATTGGTATGCTGATCCATAGGATTACGTGACTACCATACACAGGGGAAAATCCAACGATGGTGTTACACAGTAATTTGTCACTACCTTCACCCCAGTCCTTCTACTGTGTCATGTGTCCAGTAAAACATGCTCATACTGAACAAATGCTCTCTTATGTTGCCAATTGACCCAATTTTCCTAAGTTTTCTGCCTTGTCGTGAGAATTCACTAAATTTATGTGACGGACAGCGGTCATAAACAATCTAGTAGTGCCTCTGTCGCAGGAGTACATCTGATTCCCACGATGGTCAGATTTCATGATCCGGCGTGAGGCTATTAGCTATCTTTAGCGATGGTTTGATTGAATAAATTTCCTTCTAGCAATGTCAGCGCTAAAGCTTAGTTATGAACTCGCGACAATCCAGATTGGGTGAATTTGTTCCAATAGTTGGCCTTCTGGATGTCTCTAGACCTGGTTGTTGGGTCAGTTTGGGTCGCCCTCCTCCCTCTAGCATGGTAGTTCCATCTTTTGTGCTGCTTGCCCTGAGGATAAGCTCCCTCTCCCTCATTTCATGGGGACTCCTTCTCCTATAAAATAACTCACCATTGCTATCATCTGCTAGTTCTTTTGGTTGTACAGTGTTGTTGCTGCTTTTGAGTTTGATAGATAGATGGTGTGGGTGTGACAAGTGTGGGATTGATTTGTAGTTTGCAATAAGGTGTGGAGTGCCCTTAACCTTGTGTAAATCTTGTGAATGAGAGAAATAGAGATATTTTTCTATTTGGGAGACCCATCTTTGAGAGTGAATGCTTGAAGAAACACGCTGGTTGGACCCTCTGAGAAGGCTTGCGACGTCAAGACTTGGTTGTAAGCTTTACTCTTGATTCATTACTAATACAATCAATGATGATTTCCTATGTCTTGTATGTAATTTACTTGATAGCTCATGACTTCTTGACTTTATGAGTAAGTAGATTATTGTTGTTTCTCAGTTATGTTCTTTGTCATTTCTTTGTGGTGCTTCAGGTTGATTGCTCATTAAGGAGAAGGAAATGGAAGCTGGAGCAGTGCAATGGAACTTCATCAACCACCGGTTTGAGGTAGGCCTCCAATGATGACTATTTAAGGGAATTAATTGTTGTTTTGTCCTTGCTGTGACTAGATCCACTGTAGGGCTAGAGGGGTTGCCTTTGTCTGCAGAGGGAACACTTTCTTGCATCAAAAATTGGCAACTCTGCTGGGGAGTCCTTTGTATGTTGCTTCTCTTGTTTGCTCTTGTTTTGATTTTGGATTTGGTGTCTTTTGAATTTTGGGGATAAACTATCAATCTTTTGGGTCACCTGGGTTGATCTGGGAAATCCCAACATTGATTGAAGGATTGACTGGTTTTTGTTTTGGTTTTTTTTTGTTCGTTTGTCATTGTTTTCAACATCGTCATGGAAAATAGTTTAACAGTCGCGCCGACGTCGCCTTTACTCTTTTGTAAAGTCCTGTTCGTCACCGAATCCTATTGTATAGTCGCGACGACTCCTGAAATCGGTCCGTCGCAGAAGAGACGTGTACTCTTGCGACAATGTCACTCTATTGCTATGGCTATTGACTGATCGCCGCTAGTTGCTTGTGTATTACTCGCGATGATTCCTGTAGAATTGTTTTTTCATTTCTACCTCCTCAATTTACCAGTCCTGTTGATCCCTTGCCTTCTTTCTCTTGCTTAGTCACTTGTTTTTGACTATTTATGGTTAAGGCACTCTTTCCTTGGCTTTATTGAATGAATATTGCATTTTTCTTGTGTAACCTAGTTCGTTCTTTCCAACTCTTGAATTGATTGGCTTGGTTGCTGGTTTGTCTAGGGTTCATTTGCAACTTTCTTGTTGGTTTGTTTGAGCCTTCTCCATTGCCTGTTTCTGGTTGATTTCTAGTGACGATTATTGAAGCAATCTTTAGTATTGATTCGATTTCTCTTCACTACCGAACATAGATCACAATTGTTTGGATCGAACGGTTTTTTCACACTTGCTTGTTTGTTTCTCTTAAATTTAAAACAATCAAAATCAAAAGACTGCATTCATTTAATATACGAAAGTGAAAGTGAATTTTCATTTCAAGTTTTCATATTGGAAAGCAAATGATAAAATCTATCATTAGTAGTATTCGTGCACTGTAGGGTTGATGTGTTTTTGCATTGTGTCTCTTGGTTTATCTTGGTTTCTTGGTTTGGGAATGATCTCTCTACCCTCCTATAGGTAGGTGTTCATTGAAGTAAAAGGATATTTCACTCATTCTAGCTGCATCCTAGGTTTTGTTGTATACATACGGTAAGGCCTGAAAACTGAAACATAATTCAAGATCAACTCTAAAATGAACTGAATGAACTTAACAACGCATTGGAACATAACGCACACTATTTAGAGGTCTAGGCTAGAGACGTGCTCTGGCGTCATTAAACCTAGTCACTATTGTTTTCACTCAAGGTTGGGTGATTCCTCCTTCTGTGACTCAATAGCGGTCTAGTACGGAATTGTGCTCCCAGTACCGTCGAGTATATGTTGGGAGACCCCACTAGGTTATCATCCTATATCCCTAGGAAGCCGTGTCTACTACCTTGCAAACCGTAACGCACCAAACATAACATTCGGGAAGATTGACTTCCGTACGGAAAGTCCTTGGTTTTCATATGATCGCCAAGGTGTATATGCAGTTTTACGGGATGTTTGGTAAACCTTTTGCCTAGTTTCTCTAGAGCAATCACTTTCATTCATTTTTGGACTCCGTAAAAGAAAAAGTCCATCTGAGCACTTGTCACTTCAGGCTCATTAGATAATTGAAGGTGACTAGAGTCATCTTTTCATCCTTTTCTCGACTCTTTAAAGATTAAAAGGTCAAGTTCCGTTCTTGTGTCTTAAAATTTATTCGACCACGTTCACACTTACCCTGTTAGATCTTGTTGCATTTTAGTTTGCGTAGGGTTATTTCTCCTTACTCGATTAGTTATCCCTAGGGATGTTGAGTTAAATCATCCTGGCAGAATCACTGATCCCGTCTCTTGTTCCAAGCGACCAAGGATCCCCCTCTTTTGTCGCTCTTGAGGTACCGGTTGTTAGTGATACTCTTCCTGTTATTCTGAGTATCCAACCGCTTAAATCTCGCGCTTCGGAAGACGAGTCTTATGATATTCGTTGGAACCCCATTTGGGAGCCTTCCGAAGAAGATTTTCCCCTTACTCCTCCTGGTGTTTCGGTCCCAATGTCTTCTTTTGACATGGATGACACATCCCCCGTCACGAGTGAAGAGTCCTTGATGATGAGTGGTGAAATTCATATCCTGACGGAAACTTCACCCTTCCATGTCACCTCCCTTGGTATCACGTTGCCTTTACGTTATAATGCTCTAGTTGATATCATGGGTTCTAGGTCTCCCCTTACAAGTTCCATGTGGTCTTGTACTGTCACTCCGACTTCAGGATCTTTCACTCCCCAGATTCACAATGTGACATCTGTCCCGACTATGCCAACTGTTTGTGTGGCTTCCACATCCCCCACTGTTAGTGCCGCCACTGCATCTTCAGTGGTGACCACTGTTGCTAGGCCTTCAGTAGGTCCTTCACATAGTGGCCCTATGGCACCCATATCTGGGGTTGTTGACCCTAGCCTAAATGCCCCACCTTCTTCTGGTTCCATTCTGGCAGGGGGGAATATGATAAATATCCTCAAATTCCTCAGAATCTGGATCCTAAAAATCCGTTTAATTATTATGATTCTCGAGGAGCCCATATTAATCACCCTGGACCCATAGCATCTCAAACTTTTGTTGAAGTTTCGGTTTTGTTGTCTGTTGCTTGGGGTACCACAACTTACCATGGTGGCCAAGCATAGTCTTCAAATATTCAAGTACCACCCTATCAAGGTCAACCATCTTATGGACAACCGTACTATGAGCAACCTTATTCTGGGCAAACTGTCGGCCCACAAGGACAACCCATTTCGGGACAACCTTCGGCCTTCAGTGGGTCTTCTTTCACGTACTTCGAGCAACCTTCTGGTAACCTAGGACAACCTTACATTCAACAAGGCCAACTTGGTACCCAGCAAGGTTACCCTTCTGGACAAGTTGGTCAGTCTCAAATTCAACAAGGCCAGCCAATTGCCCAGCCTACTCAACCATTTGGTCAGTCCGGACAGCCTTTGGTTCCACAAGGTCAACCCAACTCCCAGCAAGTTCAAACTTCTGGGCAAATGGGCCAACCTCAACCTCAACCGGGCCAACCTTCTGGCCAGATGGCTCAACCTATGTCTTCTCAAGGACATCCATCTGGGCAACCAGACACTTAAATGATTGTTGCTTCTCAAGCTCCACCCATATTTTAGCCCCAGTCTGGGCTCCAGACCCAATCTTGTCTTCAAATTCAGGTTGGATCCCAATCCCAACCTACTTATCAAACACAACCTGGCTCCCAAGCTCAGTGTAGAGCCCAGCTACCTTATGGATTTCAGCAATCCCAAGGGCAAACCCAATTTACCCCATATCAAAATTATCAACAACTGCAGGTGAATCCTTACCAGAATTTCCAACAACCATATGTTGCTCCTGCAGTCCAAGTCGTTAATCAATGGAATTCTGGGGGAAAAATCTAGGGTCAACCATCTAGTTACAACTATAACCCCTATGGACAAAATCCCTACAGACAAAACCCTTACGGGCCAAATCTGTCTGGACAAAATCAATGGGGGCAACAAGTAGCTGGGTGGAACTCTAGTGCTACCTCCTACCCGCGGCCTCAGATGTCCTTTAACCCTCAATTACCTTTTTAGCAGGGAAAATTTTAAGAACCACCCCTAAATTTATAAATATAATAAATGGGCGAATCTCCATGGTATATAGGAAAAATGGAAGGCGATTTTATCAATAATATAATATGTACATATAATTTTTTGGCGAATCTCTCACCAGGCATGGCGAATATATTACTCAATTATAAAATCTTGTAAGATCTTGGCGATTCTTTCACTAAATAATAAAACTTTGTAAAGTCCTAGTGAATCTTAGCATAAGCTACATGCTGGTTTAATTCCCCCATTTAAATAGGCTACATTCCAGGTGAATACCATGGGTCAATACCATGTGCCATTTTGGTGAATAACATGGGCCAATACCATGTGCCATTTTTATTTTTATTAATTCTAATATTAGGGTTAATGATGGTTTTTTGCATGGTATTAATAACAATTTAGTCCATGGTATTTGTCCCATAGTATTTTGGCCATTGGTTTCACCTAAATATAACCCATTTTTGAGTGTTCGTAAATATAAGGTGACTTATGGAGTAAATATAAAAAAATGTTTTATTTGTTTACCATACCTCTCGTTTATTTATATTTTTATTAATTTACCATACCTCTTTTACAAATATGGTATTTGGCCCATAGGATTCACTTAAATAAAACCTCTTTCTTGAGCCTTCATAAATAGAACGAGGGTTATGGACTAAATATAAAATAGGTTTTATTTATTTACGATACGTCTAGTTTATTTATATTTTTATTTATTTACCATACCTTTTGAGGAAGTATAAAAAGACGTTTTATTTATTTACCATACCTCCACTTTACTTATATTTTTATTTGTTTACACCCTTACATGTATATAAGGTGACTTATGAAGTAAATATAAAAAATGTTTTATTTATTTACCATACCTCTCATTTATTTATATTTTTATTAATTTACCATACCTCTTTTATAAATATGGTATTTGGCCCATAGGATTCACTTAAATAAAACCTATACTTGAAAATGGGCGAATGGATTCACTTAAATAAAACCTATTCTTGAAAATGGGCGAATGGAAGGTTGTAAGTCCTAATTTCAAGGGCTAAATTTACCTTTTTTACCCTCTCCCTTAAAATAAGGTGGGCTATTTGAGGTGATTTGTAAAAATGTACTATGATACAAAATATTCGCCCACTAAAAATTTAAAACCCCTTAATTCCCCCAAAGGGCGAACATTCGCCCCTATTATTATCCTTGCTTTATAGCAACATTGGAGTTACCGGATGTGTCCAAACTAACAAATGATCCTATTCTTCATAATCCGTATTGGCCACCGGTTCCAACTAAAATTCCCGGTGATTGTCCCAAGTTTGACGATAAAGCTGGAGAAGATCCCCATGTCCATGTCATGACTTATCATCTATGGTATTTGTCAAACTTATGGCTTGATGTTTCAATCCAGCTTCACCTTTTTCAACAGACTCTCATTGGCTCTGTTGCTAAATGGTATATTGAGCTAGCTCGCAGATCTTTTTAGGACTTTAACTCCTTGGATATGGCATTTTTAACTCATTTTCAGTTGCCAATTCAATATGAAACAGGCACACACCTCCTGAGATCCTTAAAACAGACCACAACCACGCATATCTCTAATCATATTCATGAATGGAGATGACATCACCATTTGATTAAGTTTTGGATTCCTGATCAGCTTCTGATTGACTGGTTCATAACCTCATTTGTCGGTCCGATAGCCCGGGACATTGCTATGGGGGCATGTGTAACTGAAGAGCAAGCTATGGCACGTGCTCAATACCTTGACTTGGTTTACTCCCAGTCTAGTACACTATATGATTATTTGCTTGATGCTCTGAGGCCTGAAACTTCCAAAGCCCTACCAACACCATCTGTTGACGGTGTCATTGGTTTTGTCCATACGTCCTCTAAGAAATCTTCTGTGAACCATGGGAAGCAAAAGTCAAATGCTTCGAATGAAAACACTTCTCAAGATGTATCCAATTCTGGTAACACTTCCGAGGTTAATGTTGTTCAGTCCACCACGGCAGACAAAGCCTCGAAAGGGAAAAAGAAGGGAAAAGGAAAGAATAAGGCTAATCAACCGAAGCAGGATTCCCCTAAACCTCCACCCGAGGAAGGTGCCAAATGAAAGCCTAAGTATCCTTGCCTTATCTGTGATGAGGATCACTATACTAAGGACTACCCCAGGTGGTCTGAAGTTAGTCGTTTGTTAAAAGGTGCCCTTAGGACTCCTACCATGCTCAAAGAGCCTTTTCCCTCGCAGCAAACACAAATGGTGGCTGATCCATCTCAATCCTCTTCTCCCTTTGGTTCTCAGGTATTTATGGCTGGGACAATTCCTGTCCACATTAGTACTCGGGAAAAAGAGTATCCGTCGCCTGCCGGGAAGGAGACTGAGGTCCCCTCTAGTGCTCCTCCATCCAGTTCTGGTCCCCTCCATATCAAGTGACCTAGCACTGAGGCGGTCATCCGACCTCCTCCTAAAAGCGTGCTCTAGAAGTCTTCTTACAACCCTAATGCTCGTGCTGCTCAGCACTACAACATCATTTGAGGACTTAGCCTAGGCTCTATTAGCTATGTCCACATTAGAAGTCCTCTAGAGCTACCCCTCTCAGAGGAAGTCCTTACTATCGGCTATAGGTGGCATTGACCCGGCCGACTCGGACTTGATCACTTTTGACCTAGACAGTCATATACCGAGACCGCCTCACCAAATTGCCTTCCTTATCCAGGTCATCATCAATTCTAAAATGATTCATCATACCATCATTGATGAAGGCACTTCTACTTGCATAATGTGTGTTGCTTGTTGGAAGGCTATTGGTTCTTCGACTCTGAGCCAGTCTCCCACGACCTTGGAAGCCTTTGATGGGAGAGAGTTTCATCCTTATGGTATACTCCAACACTTTCCTATTACTATAGAAGGGAAGATGGTTGAAGTTGTTGATGCCAATTTAACTTACAACCTCCTTTTAGGATGAATCTGGACGTATACCATGCGAGCCGTGTCTTCATCTCTATTTCGTGTTATTCGTTTTCCTCATCAGGGGAAAATCGTCACGGTAGACCAGTTGTCATTCTTCACCTCTTCCTCCTCTGATGGCAATGTGCCTTTCGTGGAGCATACCTCCATTCCATGTGAGAGTGTGGGTGCTGGACTCTTTAAATATCCAGCCCTTATGGGTGTTTTCTCACTCCCACCTCCCAGCATCGCTCCCATTAATATGATTTCTGTTCGCTCTGATTCTTGGGTTCTTCTTCCTGCTGATCAGATAGAATCCTGGGGCGATGAGATGTCGTTGAGTCTTGCCGAGCTCAACTACGTCAAAATTGTTTCTGTATCAGCTCCATCCCCTGAACCTGCTCCGTTTAGCAGAGCTCTCGACTCGTACACTCAATCCCCTTGGCTTGGAGATGCCACTTCTTCAGACCCTTTGAAAGAAATTTTTCCTACTGATGAAGCGATTATTGAGACCATGTCTTTTGAGGAACCTCCTTGGTTTGATCATCACCATCATTCCTTGTTTCTCCCTACCCATCGGGAAATGTTTACTTGTCTCAAGCGGTTTTCTCCTTGTCTCCCCTCCCAACCCCTTCAGACACCCATCCAAATTCATCAAGTGTCTTCTGAAGGGAATATGGGGAACATTACACAAACTCAACCAATCGACATCTCTGTTAAACCAAGGATTTTCGAGCACATCCATGTTGGAGTAACTTGTACTCTAGAAGAGATTCAGCTTTATACTGATCTTTTTCACGAATTTCATGATGTGTTTGCTTGGTCTTACGAAGAGATGCCCGAAATCAATCCTAGTATCATGGTGCATGAGATACCTACATATGCAGGTGCTAAACCTGTTCGGCAGCATTTACGCCCCGTGCACCCCCGAAAGGCTGCAGCTATTAAAGCGGAAGTTGAAAAGCTTCTTAAGGCTGGCTTCATTTACCCCATCCCACTCACAGATTGGGTTTCTAACATTGTCCCTGTGACTAAAAAATAGGGCACTATTAGGGTATGTGTTGATTATCGTGATATTAATCGTGCTCGTCCCAAAAATAACTGCCCTACACCCTTCATTGACTAGCTCATTGATGAGTGTATCGGGAGTGAGATATATTCATTTATGGATGGCTTTTTTGGTTATAACCAGATTAATATTTCACCTGCAGATCAACACAAGACCGCCTTTATCTATCCGTGGGGCACTTTCGCTTATAAAAAGCTCCCCTTCAGTTTAAAAAATGCCGGTGCCACCTTCCAACGTGCAATGTCTTATGTGTTTCATGATATTCGACACATTGTGCAGCCTTACCTGGATGACCTTCTGGCTCATTCAGCGAAGTGCCAGGACCATCCAACCCACCTTCGCGAAATTTTCCTCCACTGTCGACACTATCGTATCTGGCTTAATCTGCATAAGTGTGTCTTTTGTGTTGAGTTAGGCAAACTTCTTGGGTTCATCGTCTCCCGAGCGGGTATCCGCTCGATCCCCTTAAAGTCGAAGCCATCCTGAATCTCCCTCCCCTTGCTTCTTTGCAGCAATTGTAGAGTTTGCAGGGTAAAGCAAATTTTTTATGACGATTTATTCCAATTATGTTGAAGTGGCCAAAGGCTATATGTGATTATTAAAGCGGGACACCCCTTTTCTTTTGGAGACCGTTACGTAAGAGTCATTCGAGCACCTAAAGGCCCTCCTTGTTTCTGCTCTGTTGTTGCATCCCCCTGACTATCACCGTGACTACACTCTTTATTTAGCCACTGCGGATACCACTATTGGCATGGTTCTAGTTCAAGATGATGATGATGGCACTGAGCATGTCGTTTACTATCTCAGCCGCAATTTACTAGATACGGAAACTCAATACGTCTATATCGAGAAGTTTTCTTTGGCCACCGTTACTGCCACTATATATTACTGCGTACCACGATGGTGATTTCTGATTGCAACCCGATGGCATACATTTTGTCACGTCAGTTACTGGGGGGAAATACTCGATGTGGATTGTCATCGTTCAAGAGTTCTACTTGGAGTTCACCACCGCCAAGTCTAAGAAGTCCCTCGTCTTTGTTGAGTTTCTTTGCTCCCTACCCTCTGTTACCGCGCCCTCTCGGTTAGAGGACCATATTCCGGATGAAACTCTGTTCTTGATTAGCACCCTCGATCCTTGGTACGGGGATAGTATTGTCTATCTCTAGATGTCCTCTTTTCGTCCTGATTTGTCCAAGGATGCCCGTGATGGATTTTCCATCATTCTCAACCTTATCACATTATTGGGGACACCCTGTACCGTCTTGGCACCGACTCTGTTCTCCACCGATGCTTAACATTCGAGGAAGCCGAATGAGTTCTAAATGACTGCCATTCTGGCGCCTGTGGTGGTCATATGTCCAGGTATGCTACTGCTCAAAAGATCCTCCGTGCTGGTTATTTTTGGCCCTCTATCTTCAAGGATTGCATTCTTGCCATCCACTCTTGTCATGAGTGCCAAATCTACCAATGGAAGATGCGCGTGCCTCCTGCTCCGTTGCACCCTGTCATTACCGTTGGCCCTTTTGCCAAATGGGGCATTGATTAAATGATTGTAACCCTCACTCGGCCGGGGGGGGCATGGGTATATCATCGTTGCCATTGATTATTTCACAAAATGGGCCGAGGCGATGCCTACACTATCCGAAGACGGTCACACAGTGGCGCAATTTTTATTTAATCATGTCATTTCACAGTTCGGAGTCCCTCAGGCTATCGTCACTGATCACGACAAACATTTCCGTAATCATATGATGACTGAGTTAACAACCCAGCTAGGCTTGCGGCATGATATCTCGACACCATACTATCCTCAGGCCAATGGCCAAGTGGAAGCCGTCAACAAAGTTTTAGTGATGATGCTTCAACGCACCATTGGCATGCACAAGTCCAACTGGCATTTGATGTTGTTCTCTACCTTATGGGCCTACCGAACTTCAGTGAAGGATGCCACCAGGTTCACTCCATTCCAATTGCTTTATAGTCTGGAGGCTACCCTTCCAATTGAGTGTGAGATCCCTTCTCTGAAATTAGCTGTCGAATTACTCCCCAACACTACTCTGGTAGAAGAACATCTTCTCTACCTAGAGCGGCTGGACGAGACCCATCGACTAGCCTCTCTAGCCATTGAAGCACAGAAGAAGAGAGTGAAAACTCACTTTGATCGTACTATCCATCCTCATTCTTTTGTTGAAGGAGATTTAGTCTTGCTTTATGGTCAAGCAAATGATAAGCTGGGGACAGGCAAATTTGAGCCTATGTGGCATGGGCCTTATATTTTAAAGCGAGTTTTGCAAAATGGGGCCTATGAGCTGATTGATTATGAAGGAAACCCTCTAGATAAGCCTCGAAATGGGATTTATCTAAAAAAATATTATGTATGAACCCCATGGATTTTGATTTGTACATACGTGTTTTTTCAGCAGGTGTGTTGTGTGTATGTTTTCATGTCTGGCTTGGTGTGTAGGCGTAATTTCCGCTTATTGTGTCTTTTTGCTTCTTGTGCAGATGTCTGATACACCTTACATTGGTTTCACTGATGGTGCCTGCCGTAGTACCCGGAATATTTCTTCTGCGGCATGGGTGATCTACGATCCTCATGGTGAGTTAGTAGACCTTCAAGGTGTTTGTCTGGGTTGCACCACAAACAATGTCACTGAATATAGTGTTGTTATCGAATTACTGACCGAGGCTATCAACCTCGGTATTCGTACATTGGTTGTGAATCTGGATTCTCAGCTTGTTGTCCACCAGCTTAATGGGCGTTATTCTGTCAGAGATCATCAGATTTTAAGGTTGTATTTACGTGTTAAATTGTTAGAAAGAAATTTTGATTTTATTACATATCAACACATTCCAAGGAGATTAAACACGTTAACTGATGCATTAGCAAACCATGTATTAGACAGACATTTACGCAACATGTAATCAAAACAACATATAGAAGCATTCAAACACAATAATGAACCATAGGAATATGTATATATATATATATATATATATATATATATATCTCGTGTGGTGCACCGAGGCGCTCAAAAAATAAGTGTATATGTCCAAATAGAGTCTGTGCTCTCCGTACATTCGAGACACATGTCTCTCAAAAAATCAGTAGGAAATAAAACCTAGGCGTCTAACTGTGGTGGGTTATGCTCCCTGTAGCACACCACCGCTCATGCGACTCACCTCAAAAGTCAGTGCACCCTAGGTATCACCCCTACTGTATGTATCTGGTACTCTATGGGGACCTCCTCGATCCCCTTGTAATCAGGGATCCCCTTCGTCAGGCCCTCAAGATTGTGAGCCACTGTCTCCACTGAACTGCCAACTGGGGGAACCAAGGCCAGTTCTCTGATGCCCTGTGGATCCCTCTGCGCCTTTGGAGCTAGTCCCATAGGCCTCTCTGGTCCCATGTCTGCAAATACCATAGAGTACATCATTAGGAAATATGCATATATATATATATATATATATATATATATATATATATATATATATATATATATATATATATATATATATATATATATATATATATATATATATATATATATATATATATATATATATATATATATATATATATATATATATATATATATAACATCATAAAAGATAAAATACAAAAATAGTGTGATCAAGTGTTTTACCGCCATCGTCCCACTGCTCGCCAGCAGGCAGCTGCATGTCGGGGTCTCCACAAAAGTCCATACCAGCATATGTCTAGTCCTCGACGAAGATCGTCTAGTGATCCAGCCACTCACGGAATAGTGTCCCCCATGACACTGGTCGTCCGCCACCCCCTCGTGGCATAACATGCGCCCACCATGTGATCCTGGTCTCCCGCGGTCTAGGCCTGTCCAAGTCCATATCTTGCAACTGAAGCACCGGCACCCGCTCCAGCATGAGCGGGATCAAGATAGACCTATAGCCAGATTGTTTCGCATCCCCGCGATGATAGTTGGTGAGTTGTCTCTTCATGTTGGTCGTCACCGCTTTCGCCCAGTTTTACATGGTCAGGTTGAGGCACTCAAGAGCCAACCAGAGTTGGGTCTTTGTTGCCTCGTGTTGGGCTTGGGAGCTCGCTGCCCTCATCACCATGAATAGAACTGCATGAAGAACCAAGTCTTCCACCATGGGAATTGCCACCTTCCCACTTTTTGATTTGCGTGCCCGTGGGCAAACTCATGCTATCAACATGTCTAGTGATTCGCCCCCGATTCGTTGGCCCTCTGGAATCGACCTCTCACTATGATGGGACAATCTGGTAAGGAAATATATGTCCGTAGCATCGAAATCAATGTCTCTGCCACGGATAATGAATTTTCCGTCTGTTGGGTTCCAAGCACGAATTAGCAACTCTAGCAAATCAAGTTGAGCCCGAAGATGCGGAGTGAGAAAAATTTTAGTAGCCCGCAAGCCCGTAAAGCATTTTGGCACCCAGCATCATTGAATGCTTCCTCATCGTTGACATCGTGAGTTTGTTCCTGCCAAACAAATGCCATGTTGCCTTGCATGACAAGAAAAATGAATTAGAGCTCTTTTTATAAATTTAAATTTAAAATTTACATAAAAATTCAATTTCACGCCGTTGTCGCGCCTATTTTCAAAACAGTGGTGACGATGTTGAGTCAATAGTTCATTTTTCCGTACATCAGTTTCTCGTGACGATCACTGAAGTGGTATGTGTAATCATGCTCGGTCGTCACGGAGCGGAGCGGCTTTTCCGTGATGACCGAGAGGCAGACTTGGATTTGAAAATCCGCCTAAGCCCACCTACCTAACACTAAATTGTATGAAAAAACTTCTAAAATGCAGCACAAGGAGGAATGTACTTACTTGGCGAAGGTTGCAAGATGAACTGCGGATGGACGAGGATGGAATCAACTTGAGAAATTTGCTCAGGTTGGTGCTCCAAATGCTCAAAGGTAAAATGTGCAATGTAAATGGTAAAAAAAATGAGTTACCCCACCCTTTTTATAGTAATTTTTTGAAAAAATAAAAAAATAATATTTTAGGATGTTGATTTTCTCATTTTTATTGCATTATTAATTAGGGTTTTTTGGTTTTTTAATTGTATTTCCGCATATATTGATCATTTATGTCTAATGGGTTTTACGTTTGACATGTTTTGTGCAGAGCTACAGGTGGTGAGGTTATGCCATACTTTGTATGCATTTGGTCCGTAAAGTATTCTTTAACGCTCTTTTCTGACTTAAAAGATGAAAAGATAGCCAAGTTATTCTTTTTGACTCATTAAACAAAATAAGAGGCAGTCTGCTTTAAGCTCTTTTCTGACTGTATAAACTCAAAAAGATTGCCGGGCTTTTGTCGTTTCAGATTCGTTATTGGTTATGAAACGACGTGGCTTTGTTCGCTTTTCTACTCTTTCGGATCGAGGTCACTAATCACGAAAAGTACTCCTTGATTGTAATGTTAAAGCGATTCTCTCAAGTATTTTTTTATACTTTTTTGGGCTCGAGAGACACAAATCTACGAAAAAGGACTCCCCTGGAGTTTTCTTTTCCGTGTCTTTTTCAAACTCTTTAAATATGAAAAAGACTTCGAGTTTTACCTATGTCGGACTTGTTAAACCCTGATGGCATTGGACTCGTCACCATGATGAGACTCGAGCTTCTCCTCCCTAGGGCTCGTTAAACTATTACTAGGTTGGATTCGACCGAAGGTCGAACTTATATTACAAGCATATGCTATCCCCTTCAAGCTTGTTTTAAAAAATAATTGGGGTACTCGCCAACAATGGTGGGGGAAATTTGGAAGTTGTCATTGGTTACCTGCGGCAGCTAGTCACTCTTGAACATCAACACTTTTGCTTCTTGTCGGGTTGGGATATCCATACATCGTTTTTTGGCCTTCCGGGGTTTGGGTTTCCATTTAGCCTCATTCCATCTGATCCATGCTGTTTCCATTAAGCCTCTGATCCCTTGGTACCTAAATGCTGCCACCCTCCGAAGTCGTGTCACCAACATGTTCAAGAGTATAATCCTTCTGCAGTTCACATCCTTACCTCCTCCTCTGATACTCTATTCCACCATCTACCACTTTTTCCCTATCTCGTGTCATTAATGGGGGAAACATTATGGCCCTCCTGCGATGGATCATCTCTTGTCGACATCAGCTCATTATCCAGGAGATTGATCTAGAGATCCCCTTTGGTACCTTAGATCTTGCATGCCTCAATGGAAAGTTCTTCGCGCCTGACGATCGACTTTCATCATTGGTCGTTGATTGGTTGATTCCACGAGTATTTGACATCAGATCATTATTCACACTTCGTAGATTGTACTGGACAGTACCTTGAGAACCATTGGCATTATTGGTGGTTTCTGTCACGCTTGTTAATGGTTTTCCTCATTGGCCGGTAATCAAGCGACTTTCTATCATGCTCGACTTCAGCACCTCTGTTCACATGCTAGAATTTGTACTATCATCGGTTGGGTTTCAAGACCTCGAACTACGATTACACATGTTCAGGATGCGTGGATTGATTCATGATTACATGACTCGTTGATGGATGGCTACGACCATACCTAAGTCTTCATGGATGGCTACAACCATACCTTTATCATTATCATGGTCTTACTAGCTGGATGGTTGCGTCCATACCACAGACCTAGTTCGTATGTCTTTTGGATGGCTGTGCCCATGCCTAGACTACATGTATTTCACTATCAGAGGTATCAGTTGTACTTGCACCTGTAGGTTCTTCTAGGTGGTGTTCCAGCTTAGATAGTTTCGTAAAGCATCTCACCCCTCCCACTCTCTCGAGCTTCATACTTTAGGGGGCATTTGTTACATAGTAATTTGTCACTGTCTTCACCCCAGTCCTTCTACTGTGCCATGTGTCCAGTAAGACATGTTCATACTGAACAAATGCTCCCTTATGTTGCCAATTGACCCACTTTTCCTAAGTTTTCTACCTCATCATGAGAATTCACTAAATTTATGCAACGGATAGCGGTCATAAACAGTCCAGTCGCACCTCCGTCACAGGAGTATATTTGATTCCTGTGATGGTCGGATTTCATGATCCGGCACGAGGCTATTAGCTATCTTTAGCGATGACTTGACTAAATACATTGCCTTCTAGTGATGTCAGCACTAAAGCTTATTTATGAACTCATGATGATCCAGATTGGGAGAATTTGTTCCAACAGTCGGCCTTCTAGATGTCTCTAGACCTGGTTGTTGGGTCAGTTTGGATCACCCTCCTCCCTCTGGCATGGTAGTTCTGTCTTTTGTGTTGCTTGCCCTGAGGATAAGCTCCCTCTCCCTCATTTCATGGGGACTCCTTCTCCTATAAAATCACTCACCATTTCTATCATCTGCTAGTTCTGTTGGTTGTACAGTGTTACTGCTGCTTTTGAGTTTGATAGATAGAAGGTGTGAGTGTGACAAGTGTGGGATTGCTTTGTAGTTTGCAAGAAGGTTTGGAGTGCCCTTAACCTTGTGTAAAGCTTGTGAATGAGAGAGAGAGAGATATTTTGCGATTTGGGAGACCCATCTTTGAGAGTTAATGCTTGAAGAAACACGTTGGTTGGACCCTCTGAGAAGGCTTGCGACATCAAGAATTGGTTGTAAGCTTTACTCTTGATTCATTACTAATACAATCAATGATGATTTCCTATGTCTTGTATGTAATTTACTAGATAGCTCATGACTTCTTGACTTTATGAGTAAGTAGATTATTGTTGTTCTCGGTTATGTGCTATGTCGTTTCTTTGTGGTGCTTTAGGTTGATTGCTCATCAAGGAGAAGGAAATGGAAGCTGGAGTAGCGCAATGGAACTTCATCAACCACCGGTTTGAGGTAGGCCTCCAATGATGACTATTTAAAGGAATTAATTGTTGCTTTGTCCTTGCTGTGACTAGACCCACTGTAGGGCTAGAGGGGTTGCCTCTGTCTGCAGAGGGAACACTTTCCTGCATCACAGATGGCCTTTGGCAAAAAGGCTAGCGAGCATGTCCTCGCGAAGACCATGAAGGAAAAGTTCAAGTTAGTAAAGCAGCCACGCGACTACGCCATTTCAAGCATCTGTGACCCTGTGGTTAAAGTAGCAACACAAATATTGGCATGCATGGTCACGCGAAAGTGTTGCGCAGATGAAGTGCCAACACCCGTCATAGTTTTGGCGGCCCAATGCACGGAGGGAGTTCAATTTAATTGGGTGCACTACCTCTGCAGAGAGTTCCTCATGAACTGCCTCGAGGCACATGATCTTAGCAAGCCATTCCACTATGCATGGCTCTTGCTATCCATAGTGCTGGTAGCATGGGAGCTACCCAAAGACAGTTAGTTTCCTCTGGTTGTGCTGAACCTACCAGAGGCAGTGAAGTACGCTTCACTGTGGGTGACTAAGGACCCTCAGAGGATAAAAGACAGCAAGATCTTTTGGATCTTGATGGAGATGAATGTGCATATGGCCATCAACCGCAAGCCGCGGTTGTTGCCTACCAATTTTGACAGATTACAGGAGTATGTGGAATTCAAGGCTGAATTCCACCACATCTCAATATGGGCATGAAAGGACCCTGAGAAGAAGTGGCATGACTTGCCCTATTTGGCAACAGATGACACAATTGATGCGGTCCTTGACTGCTGGCCGGCAGAGAGGCGCACTGCCTCGGACTTGGCTGCGGGATCGAGTAAGTTCGTTGCACAACACAAGAAGGAAGAGGCCAAGCTGAAGATGGAACAACTAGCTATGGAAAGGAAAAAGGAGGTTGATGACAAGGCTAAGGCAGAGCGCGTTGCCACCCAATAGTCGGGTGGGCAGGCAGGAGAAGAGGAGCACGGCTCTGACGGAGGTCAAAATTCGCCTTCACCACAAATATAGGAAGAAGAGGAAGAACAGACAGAACATGGAGGAATAGACCTAGAGATGACTCCATTCCATATCAAGCGCACCAGAGGACTAGAAAAGGTAGTGTAGTGGAAGAAGTCCAAGGCTAGCAAGGCATCTTTGGATTCGATCACCCTGACAGTGGGGGATCTAAATGGTATAGGGGATGCAGTGCGGGATACCACTGTGAAATTGCTGCAAAAACAACAGGCATTGGGGGCTATTCAAACAGGTCTGCGTGAGCTATAGATCCATGTGTCACAGACTCAGACCAACGCGACATCCATCAGTTTTTCCTTTGGCACCTCAAAAGCCACAGGGATGCTGTGCACAAGGGACCCCTGAGCCATAGTGATGCCAGATGGAGCATTGATGACGACGACTGAAGCTGACAGGCCCGTTGTCAACACCCTCAAGGGAGTGGGACTTAACTTGGTTGTGCTTCCTAGCGAGGCGCTTCACCTTCTGCAGGATGGTGTGATTGCAGAACTTCGGGCTTGTGAACAACACTCTTTATAGGTGATCAGTGAGAAAAAGGTCAACAACGATAGTTGACTATGCAAAGAGACTCCGCTATTCATCTTGTGACAGACTTGATAGAAAAGAATAAAAAAATAATACGGTTGTGGATGAGGCATTCCAAACTGTCCGAGAGTTGGCCATTCCTGAGGCTGAGCCAGTAGATGTGCAGGTTCGGAAACTCACTACGGGAGTGTGCGATGCATGCACAGTGTTAGCAAAGGTTCAACTGGAGCTGAACCTCAAAATTACAGAATTGCAGTTGAAGGCCCAACCTTTGACTCTGCTGGAAGTTAGTGAGAAGCGTGCGACTGCCATGACAGATGCGATAGCAGCAGTAGTGAGTGCAGTGACGGACTACACGACACTTTTTGAGCAGTCACTTGAGGTACTCACCAGCCTGCAAGAAGACCCCAATGTGCAAAGGCTGGAGATAGAAGTGCGGGAACTACAACAACACTATGATGAGGTTAAAGCGACAATGTGCACTGTCGCCATCACACAGAGACTAGCGAAGCTACAGGAGGCTAAGGCATTGAAAGAACAGGTAGACGCAACTCAGCACAAGGAAGTCGTGCTGAAGGCTTGCTTGAAGCCTTGGTTGGACAAGGCCTACGTAATCACAACCACCATTGAAGGCAAGCTGGCTAGTTTGCAGGAGACTCAACAGAAGCTACAGGCTGATAGCATAGGGCTAGCGACAGAGCAGTTGGTCGAGGAGACGAAGCAAGCGGCAATGTAGTGCGCCACTGAGGTAGTAGTTGTCCAAGTTGAGCCGGGAGGTCTTCCTGACAAGATCTCTGTGCTAGCTGAGTGACTCAAGGGCGAGTCACCATGTTTGTGTTGGGGGCCTATTGGGAACAGGTCCTCTGGGGGTCAATTTTTGGGTTACAAACCCAATTTTTGGGGTAGAAGGCTTGAATTTTGTATAAAGAATGTAAAGTGTCCACAGTTTGTGGTCACGGAGCATAAAGATATCTAAAGTCAAAAATGGTTTTCCACCCTTAGTCTAGATAGGTTGTGTCGGTTTTGGAGATCTGCCCTTGGTCCGTGGACCATGGGATTGTATAAAAAGGAGAGTCTTAGAGAGTCTAAGGTAGTGGAGTAGTCATGAGTCATTGATGTAATAGGTTTGTGAGAGTTAAGAGTGAGAGTATTAGTGGAGGAAGAGGCTTTACAGCTGAGTGCATAGAGGCCTAGGGTAGAAGTCTGCAGCTGAGTGCGTGAACCCTTGCAGCTATGCGCGTAGGATGGTTAGAGTCTGTCATCACCTGGATTGAACCTCAGGCTGAAGGAAGGCAATGCCAAGGTAACCACAAACCACACTTAGCCAAATAGCTAGCCCTATTAGGCTGGGAGAGGGCTCTCTCCGTAACGATCTTAGCCAGGATGACTCGATCGGGTAAAATATATTAGGCTAGGTATAGTAGCACAAAGTTTTGATTGGATTTTGAAGGGGTTTTACCGAATTAGGAGGAGCTGGACAATTTAGGGCTAGGGAATTAGGTCAAAATTGCAGGGTGTTCAATGGGGCAAGGTAGGCATAGGATTTAGCACTTTATGGCTTGATGGGGTGAGATGTTTAAGACTAGTGAGAAGCTAAGAAGAGCATGTGAAAACCATGGATCCTTCCTAGACTGCAGAAAACATGAAATGGTCAATGGTTTCCCAAGGCAAAGCACTGATGTAATGAATTTGGCCTATCAACTTGAAAACATTCAACTAGAAGAAATGAAATGATTAATTGAATACATAAAACACATTAAAATATGATCATAGAAGAAGAAACTATACTAAAATTCCATACCACATGGATCCCATAAAAATAGCTGCAATTCTTATTAATCTCCTGCTAAACTGCTACAAATGGTGTACAATCAAGGTATGAGCATCCAGTTGAGTCCAACCCTTTACAATGAGAAAGAAGAAGAAGATATAGACATGAATTCAACCTCCTCCCATCCTCAAGGCTCGAATCCCTAAGATGAGGAGCTAATCTAACTAATACTAAACAAGAAACAGGAATATAGGCATCTCAACAACTTGCCTCTAAAAGTGAAAAACTGATTCATTTGAGCTCAAACTGACTTCTAAAGCAATGAATCTACCCTCTATTACTATACATCTATCATATTTACATGCCAAGTCATCATTTACAATGGTGAAACAACCTCCATGAGAGAGAATCCAAGAACACAGTAAAAAAATGGAAAATAGCCATCCTGAGCAAAAACTGCCCTACGCACAACGTCACTAGCCCAACGCACAACGCCACTTTCAGGTCCCTTTCGGAGGCCTTACCCGCATCCAAATTGAGCTCATGATAGCTCATTGAAAATTCTTCAAGTCTACTTTCCAAAACACCTAGAATTTCTACATTGGAAGCTCATTTGACCCCTCAAAACTTGATTCTCCCAAGACTGCTTCTGTGTGTCCAAAAAGTGGCAGAAAGGTCATTTTTAGGATGTTTTTTTGACCTTTTGGTGGACATGTTCTGCCCCAAAAACTTTGAAAATATCTAGGGTTCATGTCCTCATCACTCTGAATCCAAAAATGCAAACCATTTCTTCATTGGGTGCCCCTAGGAAAAGCCAGTTTTCCTGTGTGTAGAATTTCAAGATTTGCAAGTGACAAAATTTCTTCTAAACTTTCCCAAAATTGGTGAGAAGCACCATCATCAAGTGTCTTGATGAGCCAAGGAAGCTTCAGCAAGAATCCTAAGCCTATCATCCTCCCTTTTTCCTTTCAAAGCCCGCTTTAGCTTAGCTTTCATTTTCTTGACCATCATGTTGCAAATCTTGTTTCGGGTCCTGTAGTGGTAGGTCATGTGCCTGATCATCTGATTGTCTCTATTGGCCTTCTGTAGCATCTTCTTAAGGTGCAAGTTGACTTTTTCAAGCCAAGTCTCTCTATAATCTTCAATTTCCTTCTCAATAGGAGTCAAAGTGACTTGTACCTCTTTGTCACTTTGTCATTTCATCTTGATCATTTCCAGCTCCATGAGGACTTGTTTGTCACTCAACTGCTTGTTTTCTTGCTCCAAATATGTGATGACATACTTGGCCCTCTCCAAATTGTCTACCAAAGCTTGTACTTGAGCCTCCCTTTCTTGTATGATGATATCTTTTATGGTTTCTACGTCCTGAGCCTCTAAGTCAATTTCCACTCCATGATGAGTATAACACTACTCTGGCTCATATGCTTAGTCAAGTCAAAGTCCCTTTCCTCCTCATCATCAAAACTCTCCTCCGACATCTTTTCCTTCGCTTTGTGTAGCTATTGCACCTATACCTGTTGTGTCGATGAAGAAGGAAAAGCCCGTTCCACATCCTGTGGAGCTAGCATTTGCCTATGTGCTGATGAAGAAGGCAAGGTCCCTTCCACATCCCATGGAGAAAACACTGGCTATCAGCTGCAAATAATCTCCTTGTGCCCCTCTGATATGTCATGTAAATGGGCACCTCAGTAGTTCTAGTTTCCTTGGCTTCCTCATTTGTTTTCACTTGAGCACTGCTAGAAGGCCTCCCTGCTTCTTGAGACACTGGTGGAGGAATTTGAGGACCCCTGAAGATATCATGAGAAATAAATGTCTCCCAAGAGATATTGAGGGGACTGAGATGATGAAGTACAATCATCTTGATCAGGGAATAATGATAGAGACTACTCATCTACTGAGGGTATGGCTTCTTCTGGACAAAATGAGCCATCTTCTCAATATTCCTGAACAAGAAATAAGGGAGGTTTAACATCCTCACCCTAGTAAAATGCATGAGGAGCCTGATGTGATAAGTGTATAGCCTGGAGAATCTACCCTCACAAGTGAAATACTTCATAATTATTTTCATCATGGGGACATACTTGTCTTCAAGAAATCTGAAAGGAAAAAGTATCTTCACCTCATTTCTGTACTGGGGTTTGATATAAGGCTCATAATAGTGTTCATCTAGGTCCTGGGCCTTGTACCACTTCTCCCCTACATTCAGAATCCTGGTGGCATTTGAAATGATGGAGGGTGAGACTGTGAATGTTACCCCAACAAGAGTCACCCTGTTGTCCTAAAGATGAGCTACAAAAATTCTAGTGAGCTCAGGGTGGTGTTGAACTCTCTCTACCTACTCACAGAACTCATAGCAGCCAAGATATCTGAAACATGTGACAGCCAACTGAGAGGCTTGCAATTCCCTAAGGTTTGATGGCTCTTCTTTGATAATCCTACCTCCCTTGTGTGGTTTTCTCTGATGCCTAGATCTATCTGCTAAGGTGTCATTGCCTGTGTTTTCCTCGTCCTCATAGTCTCGGTCTTCGTGGCCCATATTTGCAAGGCTTGATGTTGTATGGAGGGAGTGAGTGAAAGTGTTTTAGGAGTGACGGGATGGAAAATGACTTTATGGGATAAAAATGAATGAGGGAGTAGATTTTGTTTTTTCACTTGAAAAACCCACTTTCTAATGTTTCTTGTCCTTCTTCAAAACTCTGTTTTTAATGTCTTTTCTTATTTGTGTCTTTGCAGTTGGATAATGCTCAACTTGAACTGATTTTTGCAGTGTTTCTTTGTCTTGTAGAAAGGAGAGATACTCTGGTGTAGATGGGATCATTTATTACATACAGTGACTTAAAATTACATAAGATATACAAATTAACTCAAAATACTCCATTTTCACCTCAAAAACATGTTTTTGAGGTGAAAATTACATTAGGTAAAAAGATAATTATTTAGTGGCTATGACCTACAAGCCATCATGTTTGACTTATTTATCATCCTCATACCCTTGCTGACCTTTATTTACATTTTAAAATTAGGCTCTTGACCTTGGAAATGAAACCCTAAGACCTAATGAAAACATGCCCTATGACCTAATGAAAGCATGATTGCAAATTGACAATGAAACCATGACTGAAGACAACGTGAAGAAGTGTCAGGAAGTATACTTCTATAAGGGATAAATTTAGATTTTCTGAAGAGAAGACAACCATCAGTGGATCAATTTGGCATGACCTAATGAAATGATGTGAAAATTTCAGTATGGGACCCCTAAAATGAAAATGCAAAGAGAAAATTTTGATCCCTGATGGAAGTATGCAGATACTGACACTAACATTGGCCTTATTGGGGATGGCAGCTCCTTGGAGGTGTCAAGAACACTGTAGACCAAGTGCCTCATCCATTGGGAAATACGGTCAAAACAAAAAAAATGAAAAAAAATGACTCAATACAAACTGAAAACTGACTCACAACCAAACCGACTCTAAACTTGACTATAAACCAAATCAACCAAACTTGACACTAATCATTCAAACTTTATAGCCTTCACTTTGGGCCCCAAGCTCAAATGACAGTGTACTTGAAACCTTGCAAGGAAAATCAAACTGGTATATACAATGAAGGTGAAGTAACTTCAAGGAACAACCTCAAAAGTAGTAGTGCTTCAGGAGCCTACCATTCACTGGCCCTCCTGAACATTCCTGACCATCCATTTCCTTCAACAAAAATGCATTCTGTCCTTGATAAGCTAAGATTTTATACAGTCCTTTCCATAAATTGTCAAAATTACCATGCTTTCCCTTTTCCTCATTCCATGCATCCCACCGCAACACTACATCTTCCAGCTGAAACTTTTCTGCTTTGGTTTTGTGGTCATAAATCTTCTTTATCTTCTCTTGCAACCGGAAAGTGTTTTGGGAAACCTATTCTCTTGTTTGCTGAGGGTGAACCATTTGATTAATTCTACACTGAATATAAGCTTCGAGCTTCCTGTAATAATCTCATGACTGGGACTGCAAGTGATGTAGGAAATACTTTATTAGTACCATAAACCAACTCAAAAGGTGACATACCTATGGATTTCTTGCTTCTCACTCTGTCGGCGCATAAGGAATTAACAATCTTATGATGCCAATTCTTCTTTTTCTCCTCCAACATTTTCTTAATAATGTTCACCAAGGATTTATTTGATGACTCAGCCAGCCCATTGCCCTGCGGGTAGTATGCCGTGGAATGACCCAATGTAATATTGTACTTGTGGCAAAACTCAACCATCTTCTTGGACTTAAATGCTGTTGCATTGTTTATTATAATCTTGTGAGGGAACCTAAAATGAGATAAGATATTAGATTCTAAAAATTGGATAATTACCGTATCCATGGCTTGCCTTGTTGGAATGGCCTCAATCCACTTGGTGAAGTAATCGGTAGCTGCCAAAATCCATCTGTGTTGTGATGATGATGTAGGATGGATTTCCCCTATGAAATCAAGTCCCCACTACTGTAAAGGAGAATTTACTTCAATTGGCTTCAAAGGAAGAGGAAGCAACTTCCTTTTTCCTTGAAAAACTTGGCATTCATGGTAGCCCATCACTGTCTTATATAAATCTGAAAACAAAGTTGGCCAATAATATCTTGCTCTCAACACTTTGTTAGCTGTTGTTTTCCAAAACAAATGACTTCCACAATCACCTCTATGGAAATCATTCATTACCTTCTGAGCTTCATCTTCAACCAAACAATTAAGAAGAACTCCTCCCGGATCTTTCCAATAGAGAGCACTATTTAAAATGCAAAATTTTGCAGACTTTAGTTTTAGTGATCTACCTTTACTTCTTGACATTCCAGGAGGTGGCGAAAGATGCTGAAGAACATAAACTATATCAGAATACCAAGGTGATTTGAGAAACATTTCTGATACTTGAATGAGTGAGCCACCATCTTTGTCCTTTGACATTGCTACAATAAGATTTATGTCTAAAGCATGAAGATTTGATTCAGCCATAAGTTTTGTCAAGCCTTGTCCTTTGATCAGTTTGGTAGGTTTAATCTCAAGCTCATACTCCAACATTGCTGCTATCCACTTACATCTTCTTCCCTCTGAATCAGTTTGCATCAGAACATCCTTGACTGTTGCATTAGGAACATATGCTATAGTATGTGAATGCAGAATGTATAATCTAGAATATTTCAATGCTTTTATAAGAGCTAGTGCTTGTTTTTCAATGATATTGTACCGCAAGGCAGCATCTCAAATAGTCCTACTGAAAAAAGAAATGGGTTGCTCCACCTGATCCCTCTTTTGCATCAACACCGCAGCCATGGTGTGCTCAAATGCAAATGAAAATATAATAAAATCATGAGTATAATCAGGACTAATCAAGACTGGGGCTGTAGTCAAAGAAAAATTTACCAAATTGAATGATTTCATGGCATCATCGGTCCATTTCATAGTGCTTTCCTTCTTCAACATATTATTTATTTCACATAAATGCTCAGCCAAATTTGGTATAAATATGTGTAAGAAATTCATCTTACCATTGAAAGCCTGAATCTCCTTTTTGATGCATGGAAAGTCTATATGCTGGATTGCCTCCACACTTGAAGGATCAATGCGAATACCATATTTGGAAATTATATGACCAAGAAGTTTGCCCTCGTCCATGGAAAAAAGACTCTTCTTCAGGTTTAGAGAAATCCTGAACTTGCTACATTTCTGAAAGACAATCCTTAAGTGGTGCAAATTTTCAACATCAGAACCAGAAAATACTGTCAAATCATCTAAATAAACTACCAAGAAAACATCCTTCTCATTAGCAAAAGCTATGTCCATCGCCTGCTGAAAAGTGGCTCCAACATTCTTCAATCCAAATGTCATTTTGGCATACTGAAAAGTTCCCCAAGGTGTTGTGAAGGCAGTTTTGTCTTGGTATTTTTCATGCACCAAGATCTGATTATATCCTGAGTAACCATCTAGTAGTGACATCCGTGATGCTCCAACTACTCTTTGCAGAATATGGTCCATCTTAGGAAGTAGGTAATTATCCTTTAAGGACACCTTATTGAGGTTCCAAAAATCTATGCATAACCTTATTTCTCTGGTCTTCTTTCGTACTGGGACCAAATTTGAAATCCAATCAGAAAATCTAATTGAAACAATGATGCCAGCTTTAAACAATCTATTTACCTCTTTCTCGATGGATGGCAATAGCTTTGGATTGATCCTTCTCAACTTCTGTCTAAAAGGCTTTTGATCCGACTTGATAGGAATAGTATACTGAATGATATCCTTGTCATACACCTTCAAATCTGAATAATCCCAAGCAAAAACATCAAAAAATTCAAAAATTAATCTAACATACTTAGCCTTTACTTTGGGAGACAATGCTTTTGATAACTTTACAAGCTTGGGCTTGTCAGCTATTCCAAGATTTACATCTTCAACTCCTTTGTCCGTAGGAACTAAGCTTGGTTTTCTTGCCACATCATCCTGATCAAAAAGCTCCTCTAAAGGTATGAGACCTCTAGGAATAATGTTATCCTTCAGCTGTAAAACCTCCATCTGATTTACCTCAATCTCTTGTTCATTGAAATCACAATCATCATCAATGGAAGCATTCTTAAACTTTCCTTCATTCTGCAAAAAGGCATTAATTTCATTATCATCCCAAAACACTTGCCAATACCTCAAATTATCAGGAACAACAGGCCTATGTTTGACATGAATTTCAAATTTGTTGCTAGAATTCATTGGAATCTTCAAATTACTGGCCACAGTGGCGAGTGAATCTGCAATGATGTTTTGAGTCTGGGGTACTGCTGTCAAGGTATATTCAGGAAACATCCTCAAAATATCCAGAACTGCATTTCTATAGGCTCTCATTCGTGAATTTTTTGATTGATATTCTACTTTTATCTGTTTAATCACTAGCTCTCAATCACCATAAACTGAAATCTTTTTCGCATCGAGCTTTTTCAAAATTTTAAGACCTGTAATCAAAGCCTCATACTTCGCTTCATTATCAGAGCAATCAAAAGATAACTTGTAGGAACATACTCTAATATTACTTGGGACTTTGGCAGGCTGGAATGTAGGGCTTAGAATCCAAATTCCAATACCATCACCATCCTTACCCACAGTGCCATCGAAGTCCATCTTCCAAAGGCCAGCTTCATCTTCTAGATGTTGAAATTTTGTTTCCTTCTCTACCTTACCTTGGTTGATTACTTCATTTTTCTGCTCTTCACTAACCTTTTGATGCTGTGTAGGCTGCTCAGAAGAACTTGCTATTTTTTCTTTTTCTTGATTAAGAATTGCTCTAAAATTCTCAGAAATTTATGGTACATCATCTACTTCTACAAGATGAATATCTACATCATTCAATCCACTATCAGAGTACAAAACAAAGGACTCTAAATCAGTATGTACAACATTTATTGGATGATTCATAGGCTTCTCTTTACTAGTGATCATATACTTCATTTTATTTTCCCAGTACAACTTCCTCAATTGACCGAAAACAAGGATGGTATCATAAGAGAAGTCAAGTTGTAAAGTGCCTTTGAGTTTAGCACCCCACAATCTAGATAAGAGCATACCAAATCGAGGCAGTATATCATCAACTACCACATCCATCAAGGCATTTTTGGCTGGGATTTGATCTAAAGAAACCACCAAATGTTTGATGAGACAAATATAACAAACTCTACCGGAGTCAAAGGAGTACAAATCATGATATTTCCAGGTGATATCTAGGCCCAAATTTTCCATAATGGCTTTAGGCATCAAATTGTGTGAAGCACCGGAATCTAACATATCATTACGGAGAATGTACTCATGCAATCTAAGACTCAGATAAAAGGGAGGGACTTCACTATCTTCAAGTTGACCTTCTATGGCTAGGCCAAAAATGAGTTCTGGATGATCATCCTCGACATTCACCATGTCTGACAAAGGATCAATTTTCAATATTCTAGATACATGGTGTTTATAATTGCTATTCTTAACCAGCTCAGTCAAAGGAATGGACACTTCTAATTTAGCAATTTCACTTTCTAAGTTAAAGGATGAAACTTTTTCTACCTCTTTGACACTAATGTCCTTCTTATCTGCTTTCTCTTTTGCTGCACTATCTTTTTCCTGACTGTTCTTATCGTTTACAGTGATACTTGTTGATGGTACCTTGCTGGGATCCAGATCAGCAAGCTCTTTCTCTTTCTTCTGAATGTTTGAGGAATCATTCTTGGATTGCACATCTTTCCTTTTCTGAATGGGATTAAGCAGTACATCTCTGCTCCTTCATGAATACTGCCTCGGCTGTGCAGTCAAAGAATTCATATAACCACATTGATAATCATTACATTCAACGTCCAAAACCACATCATTTGCTAAGATGTAATCTTCATCCCTTTGAAGGTCTGGAATTTCTGCATATTCTTCATCTTTGGTCAGAAATATAGGCATGCCATCAGCAATAAAAAAGTGACTTGTTTTAATTATCGGATCTTCGTCATCTTCTTCTTCCATTCCTTGAACATAATTCTACTATAAGGGAGTTCTGATATGTTGTTGTTGCGCTAGTTGCTCTGGTGCCTTTTGTTCTCTCTGCTTGATTCGGAATTGGGGTTGCTGTTGTCCTCTAAAATTTGGATTCCGGATTGGTGGTTCAGGTCTATCTGTGATGGTTAATCGGTCAACCATCCTTTCCACTGTTCGAATCAATGTATCCATCTTTACATATGAAGTAGATGCTTCTTCTTTTATGGTCACTCTTTTCTCAGATCTCATTCTTGCTCTTTTGGCTAGCAAGTTTGCTTCTACACTCACAACATTCTTTTGCATGTCTTCTAGTGTGGTAGGATCACGTTCCTGCAACTGATATGCCATATCAACATCGAAACCGTCTGGAAACTTGAGCAAAGCCAATCCCTCCAGTGGTTTAATGTTAGCAGGAATAGCATTGTATACTGCATTAAACCTCACACAATAGTCTTGCACACTCTCGCTGGCATTTGTTTTGATGTTCTCATACTTGGACAAAATCAGAAGTGGGTTCTTCTTCACCTCCCACCAATCCAAGAATTGCCTATGGAGGATTGGTAAAGTGGTGATAGAAGCTACTAGTAAAGCTCTAAACCGTTTTCGAACTTCTCCTCCAAATCTTTGTACAAGCAATCTCATCGTCGCACCTTCAATTTCTACTTCATGGAGGTCAAAGAAATCATTCATTTTATCAACATGTTGCCAAGATGTAATGGTTTGAGTGGAATCAAAGAAAGGTATCTTGGTTTGATAATCAGTGGGCATGGCACCAAGATTTTGAGGTAAACAAGGGGTGCATACTAGGCAGCCATAACTCGATGTGTATTCAAAGCAAGGATTGGGCTACTGGAAGTTGATGGAGTAGTTGATGGAGAACTAGGATTAATAAGTTATTGATGGGGAATGATAGGTTGATGGGGAAGTGAAGGTATGAATGGAGGCGGGGAATGAACTTTAGAGGTTGAAGGGAATAATGATGAACTGAGGGTAGTGGACACTAGTTCAGAAAGCTCAGGGATCTTAGCAGTAGTGAGGGATGATTGAGGGGAATTTAGGATATACTCATCAATTGACCAGTTTGCCTTTTGGACTTCTAGATATGAAATAAAATCCATATCTAGAACTATATCATCAAGTGCACTTTCAGACCTAGTTCTAAATAGGGAAAGGTCAAATGATAGATCAAATGGGAGGTCCTCTAAAAACAACCACTCATCAGGGTAGGAATCTACTTTTATTGAAGGTGTGGGATTGACTGAACTTTCTTGTCTTTTGAGTCTTCTTGAAATCAAGTTAGGATTATCCACTACTAGGGTAGGGTTTGGATTTGGATTGGCCCTAGTGTACTTTCTCGAAGCCAGTGTGCTCAAATTTCGAAGTTTTATATATTGCTTTACAACTTTCCAATTCAGCCTAGTAAATTCTAAAACTCATCATCCATAAGCTTAAGAATTCAAATTAAAGATATTACCTGGGTGATTAGTCTTTTTTTCCCCAGTGGAGTCGCCATTATGTTATCACCTGGATTTAACCTCAGGCTGAAGGAAGGCAATGCCAGGGTAACCACAAACCACGCTTAGCCAAGTAGCTAGCCCTACTAGGCCGGGAGAGGGCTCTCTCCATAAGGATCTCAGCCAAGATGACTGGATCAGGTAAAATATATTAGGCTAGGTATAGTAGCATGAAGTTTTAATTGGATTTTGAAGGGTTTTTGCCGGATCAGGAGGAGCTGGACAGTTTAGGGCTAGGGAATTAGGTCAGAATTGTAGGGTGTTCAATGGGGCAAGGTAGGCATAGGCTTTAACACTCTAGGGCTTGATGAGGTGAGATGTTTAAGACTGGTGAGAAGCTAAGAAGAGCATGTGAAAACCATGGATCCTTCCTAGACTGCAGAAAACATGAAATGGTGAATGGTTTCCCAAGCCAGAGCACTGATGTAATGAATTTAGACTATCAACTTGAAAACATTCAACTAGAAGCAATGAAATGATTAATGGAATACATAAAACACATTAAAATATGATCATAGAAGAAGAAACTGTACTAAAACTCCATACCACATGGATCCCATAAAAATAGCTGCAATTCTTATTAATCTCCTGCTAAACTGCTACAAATGGTGTATAATCAAGGTCTGAGCATCCACCTGAGTCCAACCCTTTACAATGAGAAACAAGAAGAAGACATAGACATGAATTCAAACTCTTCCCATCCTCAGGGGTCGACTCCCTAAGATGAGGAGCTAATCTAACTAATACTAAACAAGAAATAGGAATATAGGCATCTCAACAACTTGCCTCTAAAAGTGAAAACTGATTCATTTGAGCTCAAAATGACTTCTAAAGCAATGAATCTAACCTCTATTACTATTTATCTATCATAGTTACATGCCAAGTCATCATTTACAATGATGAAACAACCTCCATGAGAGAGAATTCAAGAACACAGTAAGAAACTAGAAAAATAGCCATCCTGAGCAAAAACTGCACTACACGCAGTGCCATTCGCCCAACGTGCAACGCCACTTTCAGGTCCCTTTTGGAGGCCTTCCCGTCATCCAAATGAGATCATGATAGCTCATTGGAAATATCTTCATGTCTACTTTCCAAAACACTGGAATTTATGCATTTGAAGCTCATTTGACCCCTCAAAACTTGATTCTCCCAAGCTTGCTTCTGTGTGTACAAAAAGTGGCAGAAAGGTCATTTTTGGGTGTTTTTTGACCTTTTGGTGGACCAATTATGCCCAAAAAACTTTGAAAATCTCTAGGTTGCATGTCCTTATCGCTCTTGCTAGTGCCTAAATCTACCTCAAGCTGAGAAAGGTAGGATCTAGGGTAACATCAAACCAAGCTTAACTTGGTAGCTAGCCCTACCAGGTCGGGAGAGGGCTCTCTCCCATAAATCTCTGCAAAAATGATCAATGAGGCTTGAGATGACTTGAATGAAGACTGATTTTAGGCTAGGTATTTGTGAAAAAGGTTTTGATTGAATTTGATGATGTTTTGTTGGCTCAAATGGAAAGGTAGTTTTTGGGTCTTGGGAATGAGGCTCAGTTTTTGCAGAGGTCTCAATGGGGCAAGGTAGGCGAGTGATTTGATACTTCAAATTGAATGAAATGGAGAGATTTAGATAGGTGAGGAGTTGAAGAGGGCAATAAAACCTCAAGGATCCTCTTCAAACAGCTAAAAACATCAATAACTAAGCAAACCCTAGGTAGAGCACTGCAATTTCAATGGATTCTACCTTTATCCTTGTTTTTTTTCGTTAAGAAGAAGCAAGAGAGATAATGGCATACATAAAACACATATAAAATCACATTTACAGAAGGAAACACAATATCAAAACAACATGCCACATGAATCCCATAGAGTGCTGCAAACCCTAGTCTATTCCTTAGCCAAAACTGCTGAGAAAATGCATACAATGAATCTCCAAGCTTTCTTAAAAGTCCAACCATGCTAAGGACTGAAAAAACATAAGATATAGGAAAACAAAAACTCATCCTAGCCTCCAGGGGTCGAGCTCATGATTTTAGGAGTTGTTCCAACTAATTCTAAACTGAGAACTACAAATTAGGCAGTGGAACAACATGCCTCTAAAAACTAGGGAACTGATTCATTCAGTTGCAAACTAACTTTTCATGGATGAATCTACCTTCATGAGTGAAAATTTGACATAATTACATCAAGATCCATCAATTTACATTAAATTACATCATAATTTTTACATTAAGAAAGAGAAAAATCAAACTGTCAAGGAACTAGGCGAAAAACAGAGTATACTTGGTCAAACTGAGCAAAATTTCCCCTATGCGCCGCGCTGATTTCTCTATGTGTAGTGCCTGTTTGCAGCCACTTTTGGAGGCCTTCCTGGTGTCCAAATTTTCTCCAAGTGTGCTTTTTGGAAAGGTCTACCTATCTACTTTCTAGATCAAGTGGAATTTTTGAATTTGGCCTCCATTTTCCCCTCCAAAACTGAGTTCTCCCAACACTACTTCCTGTGTGTCAAAATAGGGGCAGTAAGGTCATTTTTTGGGTGTTTTTGACCTTTTTGGGGGCTCAAAACCTGTCAAAATTTCTTGGCCATTGGTAGGAATGCATATTTTTCCAAGACAAATCCAAATATGCTGAGTTTTTTTCATTTGGAGGCCTCCATCAAAAGCGAGCGCCAGGTGGCACGGCGCATTGGGCAGAAAATTCTGTGTTTTAGCCCAAAAATTTCAAAAATACAAAAAGTGTCCCAAATTTTTTGAAATTTGGGCTGAGTGTACTTCATCAAGTGATGTGTTGGGCTGAGGAAGCCTCAACCAAGATCTGAAGTTTATCTTGTTCCTTTTTCCTCCTCGATCTCTTCTTCAATTTTGCCTTCAAGCTCATGGTTCTAGCTTGGCACACCATATTCCTTGACAAATAATGATATGCCATGTTTCTCAACATATTCTTCTCATTTATGGCTTTCTCCAACATCCTCTCCAACCAAGACTCATGATTAGCATTGATTTCTTGCTCAAGTGTTGTGAACGTGACTCTCCTCCATTTGGCAGCTTGCCGGTTTTCTCATATGTTTCTAAGCTCCATTATGGTTTGCTGATCCTCTAGTTGCTTGTTTCTTTGCTCTAGGTATTTTATTATCCACTCAGCTTTTTCCAAGTTGAGGGAAAAAGCATTGATGTCCGCCTGTTGCTCTTGGATGCCTTCCTTGAGCTTTGAGCTTCGTGGGCCCAAATCCATGTCATCGTCTTGAATGAGAATGAAATCGGTCTCCTGCTCACCTAAAGGTCCCTCATCATGCAATGGCCTCTTGCCCTTGTCCTGAACCTACTGTGCTAATGAAGGAAGCGAGACCCCTTCCACCTCGGGTGGAGATAATACTCGCTTTGCTGCTGCAAACAACCGTCTAGTTCCCTTTTGATATGTGACAAATACCAGCACACTAGCGGTCTGTGTCTCATGACCCTCCTATTGATGAGAAGGTCCACTTGTCTCATGAAAAGTCTCTGGTACCTGAGGAGCTGTGAAGAACTCTTGAGAAATGAAATCCTCCCATGAGATGCCCTGCAAACCAAGCTGATGCATGACCACAATTTTGATGAGTACAAAATGGTATATACTGTTAAACTGTTGCCGAGGAGTCTTCTGTTGTACTAGTGTGGTCATCTTCTCAATATTCGGCACATGAAGTAGGGGAGATTCATCATTCTCACCCTGGTAAAGTGCATCAACAATCTGATATGATAAGCATATAGGCGAGAAAACCGGCCCTCACAGCTGAAATATTTCATTATGAGTTTCATCAAGGGAGCATATGAGTCTTTCAGGTACCGAAAGGGAAACACTCTACTGAGTTGTCTCAAATAACCGGGCTTGATGTATGGTTCATAGTGTTCCCTGTCAATCTGCTACCTTTTATTCCACTGCTCTTCGACATTAGGAATGCCGGTTGCTAGAGAAATAGACTTCGGTGTCAAGGTGAATGTCACACCAGCTAGAGTGGTTTGGCCATTATGTAGATGAAGCACAAACAACCAAGCTAGCTCATGATGATACTAGACTCTAGCAACCATCTCACAGAACTGATAACAAGATTGGTGTTGGAAGCATGTGATAGCAAGAGGGCAGGCCTGCAGCTTAGCAAGTGAAGTAGGCTCCTCTCTTATATGTTTGCCACCCCTGTGAGGTCTCCTTGGTGCATGCACTTCTATAGGAGAGTCACTGTGTGTCTCTTCTTCTCGGTCATATGAAGGATCAGATTCCATGCTTGCTAATGTGTGAGTTTTCTTGATGAGTATGAAGAGATTTATGGTGATTTTGATGTTTTTTGCCACCAAGGGTAAGAATATGTGAGGGACTATGGATGGGGAGAATATGAGGGGTTTTGGGACTATTATGACAGGGTTTTGTGGGAAATAGGGGATTAGGGAACAATATGGGAGTTTTAGGGACAGCAATTAGGGTTTGGGGATTTGTAATTAAGATTTGGGAAAATGGGATTTGGGGATAGGGGTAAATGATTTTTAGGAATATGGGGATTAGGGAATGGGTTGATGAAACTGGAAAATGAATGAGGGAATCAAAGAGTGAGGGAGTGATGGAGTGGAATTGGCAGCAAAAACGCAAATTGTAAACCCTATGCAACTGTTTTTGGCAAAATTGCAAGGAAATAGGGTTTGATTTTCTTCACACAACCACCATAAATTTTTAAGACAAACTCCTTCACTAGCAAGGAAAATATCTTGACTTACTTGCACACTAGAAGACTTGAGTGATTTTGGCAATGTGATAAAGTTTTTAAGGAAATCGGGATGGGTAGCTCTATGCGCTGCGCCTCAAACCCAACGCACCGTGCCTCCTGTGTGCACTGCGCCAGTTCAAATTTTACATTGAGGAGGACTACCCTATGCTCCACGCCTCTTGTATGCGCTGCGCCTCTCACCCAGTGCGTCGTGCCTCCAAAACTGGAACTCTTTGCTGCGATTTTGCTTCCTTTTCCAACACGACCTTCACTTTGCTCAATCTTTCTTCTTTTAGTGCCAATGAGCTTTTCGAATTGTAAAGATGGTTTATATACAAGAGCCTTTTAATTTTTGATTCATAAAACCCTTTTTTATAATGTTTGCCATATGACTTTACTTTTCACCTCTATTTTTTGAGCAGTTTACTTTATTTGAGCCTTTTGATGAACTGAATGACTTGATTTTTGTTTGCCTTGCAGGGGATGGAGCTACTGAAGCTTGGCAAGGTGACCAGGGTTGCCACTGAAGTGATTTACATACAAGAGAACTGAAAATACATGAATTTATACAATGAAAAGCCTAAAATACTCTGTTTTTCCTCAAAACAAAGTTTTGAGAAAAAATACATTTCTGAGCAATTGATTATGAAATTTCTTGGTACTGGAACTTTATTCAACATCCTCAAGTGCCTACTGGCTATTATTAGACATTTTTAAGACCTCTTTGATGAAACCCTAGAAATGAATTTTGAAAATTTAAAGATAGAAAGTGACTACAGATGATCTTGATGAATGGAAATGGGTCAGCAGGTAAAGGACATGAGGAAAAATGTACAGGAAAAATACATTTCTGAGCAATTGATTATGAAATTTCTTGGTATTGGAACTTTATTCAACTCCTCAAGTTCCTACTGGCTATTATTGGACATTTTGAAGACCTCTTTGATGAAACCCTAGAAATGACTTTTGCAAATTTAAAGATAGAAAGTGACTACAGATGATCTTGATGAATGGAAATGGGCTAGCAGGTAAAGGACATGAGGGAAAATGTACAACAAGCCACTACCATCAGATGATCCATGCTCCTAATGGAATGCATCTGACTGAGCGAGACACCTAATATGCAATGCAAAAAAAGAATTTGATCTCTGATGGAGGGATGAAGACGCCGACACTAACATTGGCTCCAATGGGGATGGTAGCTTCTTGGAGGTGCCAAGAACTACAGATCGCTGGGAAAGCATGTAGTGCCTTCATCCATTGGGCTATGGAGTCAATAACTTCAGCGAACTAAAATTAATATCTTGACAACAAAACATCGAAACTCAAGACTCAAGACTCATAACTGAAATGAGTAAGACTAGCTCAAACTGAAACAAGACACTCAAAAGCTGAAACTAGACATTCAGCAGCTGGAACTAGACATTCAGCAACTGAAACTAGACACTCAAAACTGACGAAAACAAAAAATGACTCAAGACTTACTTAACTGAAACAAGTACTTACAAATCTTTTTAATGGTAGCAGACCATCGAGATTTGAGGGCTTCAAATCATGATGACAACCACCTGCCTACTGATGAAATATGTACAATCATGTGTAGTGAGCCTTCCAATGTAACCAATCCAGTAGATGGCTACATACTGAAATTCTGCTCTCACTTTTCCCGAGCAGGTAGAATGATGTAAATGTAAGAAACTCATAATAACCACTGAAACCAAGGCTTATAATAACAAACCATGCAACATCCATCTTCTCTAATTCTTGCAAAAGAATGCCGAAGGGATCTTGAAAATCCTGAAGCAATAGCTTGTCTTGAGATCTAGCAGCAAAAATACAAGTACTCCCTTCATTCTGATCTGAAAGAACAACTAGTTGCTGAGTGATAGGAAGGCACAAAGAGGTATAAGCTTCTGCCATCTGAGTGTTAGCTGTAAATTCCTTGACCATGAGAAATTCTGGCATATTGTCTCTCTCAAGCTCATATCCCTCAACTTCATGGTCTAGGTCATTCTTAAACAGAAAACAATCTTCAAGATTATCAAACATGACAGTCTTATCATTTTCATGAAGGAAAACATTATCTTTTCGCTGATCAATAAAGCTAATTTCAAGACTATCATTATTTTCAAAAGTGGAAGAAGTTTCACCAACACTTTCTTGACCATGTGCACACTACAGACCTACATTAGTTTGGGCTGTAACCTGACCTTTCAGGAGTTGATCTATCTCATCTTCAGACAGAGGAGATACTACTTTTTGTTTTCTTTTGCTCAAGCGATTATTTTCTTCGTGAAATAACATTTCAAAACATGAAAAACCTGAATGACAATCCTCATTTCCCTGATCTTCTGAAATTTGAAAACATTGTTGATCATCTTCATATGACATGGCAATCAAATTATCATTTACCACTGAGTTATCAAAAGAATATTTTTCACTTACTTGAACAAAAATCTCATCTTGTTTTTCATAAAATGACTGGATTACCTCCTCGTGAAAACTTTGTTCTAATGAAATGAGAACACTTGGATCAATAACTCTATCTTCTTCATTCTAGATGATCTCAACAGTAGAGCTCTCCTTCATGGGATTCAGACCAAGGTACTCTTGATCATCACGATCTGAATCTAGATCTGAAATAGCCGACTTGACTTTATCACATTCTGAAATTGAAACTTGACTTTCCTGCATACTGTTTTCTTCTATGGACAGATCTGAAATAAAACCTTCTCTTTCATTATTTTCCATTGTACTAAGATCTTGATCCTGTTGCAAAGTTTCCTGAGCATCTTGATGAGTACCCTCTAAGTTCTTTTTATTCTGCTGAAATGGATTTTCGTACAGAGCCTCCATGACCTCATCGTCCATGAAGTCATCATCTTCATAAACTTTTTCAAGATTTTCAATAAAACTACAAACATATTTACAACAGTCCTGAACTAAGGTTAAGGATGGATAAGATTCTTTATACCTCTCAAAGAACATGGTATGAAAATCCTTCAAACAGTAAATACAAGCAGGCAGCAAACTTTCATACCAAGATCGGGCTTCACCTTCCAGAGTGGCCATGAATATCTTCATCAAACAATCTTCAGGAAAATCAACCTTCAACTTGCGAATATGTATGTGAAATCTAACCAAATGTAAAGCAGCATCCTTCCTATCATCATCTTTAAACGTAGGCAAATTCCTTTGCCAATCTACCTTAGGAATTTTATTTGGGAAACCTGGAATGTGATCTCGGCTCATGGGAGCATACCTTCGATCCAGCGAAACCATTTTGATAACAATGAATTCACCAAGAAATTCTTCAGGCTACTGGTTCTTGAAGAGTGGAGTTGCCATAAAAATTCTGAAGCTTGGGATTCTTTGACACTGGAGTTTCCAGGAGAATGATTTCAGCCTTCATATGTGTCTGACTACTATCCACCATCAACAATCAGATCTAACTTGATTCATGTACTGGGGCAATTTGCAAGTCAGATGTTCAGCTTATAAGACTAGACCGGAGATTGACTGAAGCTGCTTTTATCTACTTATGCACTCGCAAAGCAATGTGTAGTTCGAAGGCTTCCTGGCATAACTTTAGGCTCCGTCTATAGTTTATAAAGCAAGAACACTAACAAACAAATAATCTTTTCTTCCCCAGTATGGTTGCCACTATGTTAGTGCCTAAATCTACCTCAGGCTGAGAAAGGTAGGATCTAGGGTAACATCAAACCAAGCTTAACCTGGTAGCTAGCCCTACCAGGTCGAGAGAGGGCTCTCTCTTGTCAATCTCAGCAAAAATGATCAATGAGGCTTGAGATGAATTGAATGAAGACTGATTTTAGGCTAGGTATTTGTGCAAAATGGTTTGATTGAATTTGATGATGTTTTGTTGGCTCAAATGGAAAGGCAATTTTTGGGTCTTGGGAATGAGGCTCAGTTTTGCAGAGGTCTCAATGGGGCAAGGTAGGCGAGTGATTTGATACTTCAAATTGAATGAAATGGAGAGATTTAGATGGGTGAGAAGTTGAAGAGGGCAAGAAAACCTCAAGGATCCTCTTCAAATAGCTGAAAACATCAATAACTAAGCAAACCCTAGGTAAAGCACTGCAATTTCAATGGATTCTACCTTTATCCTTGTTTGTTTTAGTTAAGAAGAAGCAAGAGAGATAATGGCATACATAAAAAACATATAAACTTACATTTACAGAAGGAAACACAATATCAAAACAACATGCCACATGAATCCCATAGAGTGCTGCAAACCCTGGTCTATTCCTTAGCCAAAACTGTTGAGAAAATGTATACAATAAAGCTCCAAGCTTTCTTAAAAGTCCAACCATGCTAATGACTGAAAAAACATAAGATATAGGAAAAAAAAAACTCATCCTAGCCTCCAAGGCTCGATCTCATGAGTTTAGGAGCTGTTCCAACTAATTCTAAACTGAGAACTACAAATTAGGCAGTGGAACAACATGCCTCTAAAAGCTAGGGAACTGATTCATTCAGTTGCAAACTTACTTTTAATGGATGAATCTACCTTCATGAGTGAAGATTTTACATAATTACATCAATATCCATCAATTTACATTAAATTACATCATAAGTTTGACATTAAGAAAGAGAAAAATCAGTCTGTCAAGGAACTAGGCGAAAAACAGAGTATACTTGGTCAAATTGAGCAAACTTTCCCCTATGCGCCACACTGATTTCTCTATGCATAGTGCCTGTTCGAAGCCACTTTTGGAGGCCTTACTGGTGTCCAAATTTTCTCCACGTGTGCTTGTTGGAAAGGCCTACCAGTCTACTTTCTAGATCAAGTCGAATTTTTTAATTTGGCCTCCATTTACCCCTCCAAAACTGAGTTCTCCCAACACTGCCTCCTGTGTGTCAAAATAGGGGTAGTAAGGTCATTTTTTGGGTGCTTTTGACATTTTTGGGGCCTCAAAACCTGTCAAAATTTCTTGGACATTGGTAGGAATCCATATTTTTCCAAGAAAAATCCAAAGATGCTGATTTTTTTTCATTTGGAGACCTCCATCAAAAGCGAGCACTAGGTGGCGGCGCATTGGGCAGAAAATTCTGTGTTTTAGCCCAAAAATTTCAAAAATAAAAAAATTGTCCCAAATTTTTTGAAATTTGGGCTGAGTGTACTTCATCAAGTGATGTGTTGGGCTAAGGAAGCCTCAGCCAAGATCTGAATTTTATCTTGCGCTTTTTGCTTTCTCGATCTCTTCTTCAATTTTGCCTTCAAGCTCCTGATTCTAGCTTGGCACACCATATTCCTTGACAAATAATGATATGCCATGTTTCTCAAAATATTCTTATCATTTATGGCTTTCTCCAAAATCCTCTCCAAGTGGATATTAGTCCTCTCCAACCAAGACTCACGATCAGCATTGATTTCTTGCTCAAGTGTTGTGAACTTGACTCTCCTCCGTTTGGCAGCTTGTCGGTTTTCTCATATGTTTCTAAGCTCCATTATGGTTTGCTGATCCTCTAGTTGCTTGTTTCTTTGTTCCAGGTACTTTATTATCCACTCGGATTTTTCCAAGTTGAGGGACAAAGCATTGATGTCCACCTGTTGCTCTTGGATGACTTCCTTGAGCTTTGAGCTTTGTGGGCCCAAATCCGTGTCATCGTCCTGAATGAGAATGAAATCGGTCTCCTGCTCACCTGAAGGTCCCTCATCATGTAATGGCCTCTTGCCCTTGTCCTGAACCTGCTGTGCTGATGAAGGAAGCGAGACCCCTTCCACCCCGGGTGGAGATAATACTCGCTTTGCTGCTGCAAACAACCATCTAGTGCCCTTTTGATATGTGACAAATACCAGCACACTAGCAGTCTATGTCTCATGACCCTCCTGTTGATGAGAAGGTCCACCTATCTCATGAAAAGTCTCTGGTACCTAAGGAGCTGTGAAGAACTCATGAGAAATGAAATCCTCCCATGAGATGCCCTGCAAACCAAGCTGATGCATGACCACAATTTTGATGAGTGTAAAATTGTATATACTATTAAACTGTTGCCAAGGAGTCTTCTGTTGTACTAGTGTGGTCATCTTCTCAATATTTCGGCACATGAAGTAGGGGAGATTCATCATTCTCACCCTGGTAAAGTGCATCAACAATATGATATGATAAGCATATAGGTGAGAAAACCGACCCTCACAGCTGAAATATTTCATTATGAGTTTCATCAAGGGAGAATATGAGTCTTTCAGGTACTGAAAGGGAAACACTCTACTGAGTTGTCTCAAATAACCGGGCTTGATGTATGGTTCATAGTGTTCCCTATCAATCTGCTACCTTTTATTCCACTGCTCTCCGGCATTGGAATGCCTGTTGCTAGAGAAATAGACTCCGGTGTCAAGGTGAATGTCACACCAGCTAGAGTGGTTTGGCCATTATGTAGATGAAGCACAAAAAACCAGGCTAGCTCATGATGATACTGGACTCTAGCAACCATCTCACATTACTAATAATAATATTGGTGTTGGAAGCATGTGATAGCAAGAGGGCAGGCCTGCAGCTTAGCAAGTGAAGTAGTCTCCTCTCTTATATGTTTGCCACCCCTGTGAGGTCTCCTTGGTGCATTCACTTCTATAGGAGCGTCACTGTGTGTCTCTTCTTCTCGGTCATATGAAGGATCAGATTCCATGCTTGCTAATGTGTGAGTTTTCTTGATGAGTATGAAGAGGTTTATGGTGATTTTGATGTTTTTTGCCACCAAGGGTAAGAATATGTGAGGGACTGTGGATGGGGAGGATATTAGGGGTTTTGGGACTATTATGATAGGGTTTTGTGGGAAATAGGGGATTAGGGAACAATATGGGAGTTTTAGGGATAGCAATTAGGGTTTGGGGATTTGCAATTAAGATTTGGGAAAAAGGGATTTGGGGATAGGGGTAAATGATTTTTAGGAATATGGGGATTAGGGAATGGGTTGATGAATTTGGAAAATTAATGAGGGAATCAAAGAGTGAGGGAGTGATGGAGTGGAATTGGCAGCAAAAACACAAATTGTAAACCCTATGCAACTGTTTTTGGAAAAATTGCAAGGAAATAGGGTTTGATTTTCTTCACACAACCACCATGAATTTTTAAGACAAACTCCTTCACTAGCAAGGAAAAGATCTTGACTTACTTGCACACTAGAAGACTTGAGTGATTTTGGCAATGTGATAAAGTTTTTGAGGAAATCGGGCTTGGCAGCTCTATGAGCCGCGCCTCAAACCCAATGCGCTGCGCCTCTTGTGTGCACCGCTCGAGTTCAAATTTTACACTGAGGAGGACTACCCTATGCGCCGTGCCTTTCACCCAGTGCATCGTGCCTCCAAAACTGGGACTCTTTGCTGCGATTTTGCTTCCTTTATCCAACACGACCTTCACTTTGCTCAATCTTTCTTCTTTGAGTGCCAATGAGACTTTTGAATGGTAAAGATGGTTTATATACAAGAGCCTTTTAATTTTTGATCCATAAAACCCTTTTTTATAATGTTTTCCATATGACTTTACTTTTCACCTCTATTTTTTGAGTAGTTTACTTTATTTGAGCCTTTTGATGAACTAAATGACTTGATTTTTGTTTGCCTTGTAGGGGATGGAGCTACTGAAGCTTGGCAAGGTGACCAGGGTTTCCACTGAAGTGATTTACATACAAGAGAACTAAAAATACATGAATTTATACAATGAAAAGCCTAAAATACTCTGTTTTTCCTCAAAACAGAGTTTTGAGGAAAAATACATTTCTGAGCAATTGATTATGAAATTTCTTGGTACTCGAACTTTATTCAACCTCCTCAAGTACCTGCTGGCTGTTATTGGACATTTTTAAGACCTCTTTGATGAAACCCTAGAAATGACTTTTGCAAATTTAAAGATAGAAAGTGACTGCAGATGATCTTGATGAATGGAAATGGGCCAGCAGGTAAAGGACATGAGGGAAAATGTACAACAAGCCACTACCGTCAGATGATACATGCTCCTAATGGAATGTAGCTGACTGAGGGAGACACCTAATGTGCAATGCAATAAAAGAATTTTATCTATGACGGAGGGATGAAGATACCCACACTAACAGCTCTGAATCGAAAAATGCAAACCATTTCTTTATTGGGTGCCTTCAAAATTTGCAAGTGACAAAATTTCTTCTAAACTTGCCCAAAATTGGTGAGAAGCACCATCATTAAGTGTCTTGATGAGCCAAGGAAGCTTCAACAAGCATCCTAAGCCTATCCTCCTCCTTTTTTCCTTTCAAAGCCCGCTTTAGCCTAGCTTTCATTTTCTTGACCCTGAAGTTGAAAATCATGTTTCGGGTCCTGTGGTGGTAGGTCATGTGCCTGATCATCTGATTGTCTCTATTGGCCTTCTGTAGTAGCTTCTCAAGGTGCAAGTTGACTCTCTCAAGCCAAGTCTCTCTGTCATCTTCAATCTCCTTCTAAATAGGAGTCAAAGTGACTTGTGCCTCTTTGTCACTTTGTCATTTGATATTGAGCATTTCCAGCTCCATGAGGACTTGTTTGTCACTCAATTGCTCGTTTTCTTGCTCCAAATATGTGATGACATACTTGGCTCTCTCCAAATTGTCTACCAAATCTTGTACTTGAGCCTCCCTTTCTTGTGTGATGATATCTTTTATGGTTTCTACGTCCTGAGCCTCTAAGTCAATGATTTCAACTCCATGATGAGTATAACGCTGCTCCGGCTCATCATGCTCAGTCAAGTCAAAGTACCTTTCCTCCTCATCATCAAAACTCTCCTCTGACATCTTTTCCTTCCCTTTGTGTAGCTGCTGCACCTGTACCTGCTGTGTTGATGAAGAAGGCAAAGCCCCTTCCACATCTTGTGGAGCTAGCATTTGCCTATGGGCTGATGAAGAAGGCAAGGTCCCTTCCACATCCTATGGAGAAAACACTTACCTATCAGCTGCAAATAATCTCCTTGTGCCCCTCTGATATGTCATGTAAATGGGCACCTCAGTAGTTCTAGTCTCCTTGGCTTCCTCATCTGTTTTCACTTGAGCACTGCTAGAAGGCCCCCCTGCTTCTTGAGACACTGGTGGAGGAATTTGAGGACCCCTGAAGATATCATGAGAAATAAATGTCTCCCAAGAGATATTGAGGGGACTGAGATGATGAAGTGCAATAATCTTGATCAGGGAATAATGATAGAGACTGCTCAGCTGCTGAGGGTATGGCTTCTTCTGGACAAAATGAGACATCTTCTCAATATTCCTGAACAAGAAATAAGGGAGGTTTAACATCCTTACCCTGGTAAAATGCATGAGAAGCCTTATGTGATAGGTGTATAGCCTGGAGAATCTGCCCTCACAAGTGAAATACTTCATGATGATTTTCATCATGGGGACATACTTGTCTTCAAGAAATATGAAAGGAAAAAGTCTCTTCACCTCATTTCTGTACTAGGGTTTGATATAAGGCTCATAATAGTGTTCATCTAGGTCCTAGGAATTTTACCATTTCTCCCCTACATTCGGAATCCTGATGGCATCAAAAATGATGGAGGCTGAGACTGTGAATGTTACCCTAGCAAGAGTCACCCTGTTGTCCTGAAGATGAGCTACAAAAAGTCTAGTGAGCTTAGGGTGGTGTTGAACTCTCTCTACCTGGTCACAAAAGCAACCAAGATATCTAAAACATGTGATAGCCAACTGAGAGGCCTACAATTCCCTAAGTTTTGATGGCTCTTCTCTGATAATCCTGCCTCCCTTGTGTGGTTTTCTCTGCTGCCTAGCTCTATCTGTTGAGGTGTCACTGCCTATGTTTTCCTCCTCCTCATAGTCTCAGTCTTCTTGGTCCATGTTTGCAAGGCTTGAGGTTGTATGGAGGGAATGAGTGAAAGTGTTTTAGGAGTGAGGGGATGGGAAATGACTTTATGGGCTAAAAATGAATGAGGGAGTAGGAAATGAGAGGGAGGGCTTGTTTTGTTTGAGAAATTTCCCTTGGAGAAGAGGGATAAAAGGATGGAAATGAAATGGAATATGGGTAAAGGGATAAGGGGATAGAGTTTAGAGCTGTAGTGATAGGTGATAGGATGAACAATGAGGGTTTAGGGTTTTAATCATCACTAGGGAGATTTTTAGGGTTTCATATTTATCATGGAGAATGATGCTTATGATGTTGATATGAAAACCAAAAGTGAAGTGAGGGAGGTCAACTTACTTGAAATGAAGGTAAGAGAGAGCAATTTGGAGGTTTCTTGAAGTTTTGAGGGCTTTCTAACCCTTCTGATCAACGCGCAGGGCCGGTGCATAGACACGCAACGCCACTCTAGAAGTGCAGTGTAGTGAAAATTTACAATATGGAATTTCCCAGACACGCAGCGCCAGGTCTCAACACACAACACCAAGTCCTGAATGGCAGCGCCACTCCTGCCTATTTGAAACGTGTAGTGCCACTCTGCCAACGCACAACGCCAATCCTCCACTTCTCCATAAGCGTAGTGCTAACCTTCCTTCACCCAAAACTCACTCAAGCTTGCCTCTTCTTCTCACTTTTGGACTTGCTTTCCAAATGAGAATAATGAACTTGAAAATGAAATGTGAGAGCTTGAATAGGAATAGATTTTGATTTTTCACTTGAAAAACCCACTTTCTAATGTTTCTTGTCCTTCTTCAAAACTCTGTTTTTAATGCCTTTTCTTCTTTGTGTCTTTGCAGGTGTATAATGATCAACTTGTGTTGGGAAGTAGATCCCCCCATAACAAGTTTTTGGTGCTTAAAGCCCGAGTTTTGGTCAATGTAATGTAAAGACCCCGCAAAATGCGGGTGCAGAGCGTAAGAGTTTAGGGTTGTCCAACCTAAAATAATGTAATTTAATGTAAAGTGTGTCGGCCTACCCATGGTCTACGGACCATGGGATTGTATAAATAGAGTGAGGCTCTAAGTGTAAAGGGAGTCTTAGTTTTTGACAAGTAATAGATAGATACGAAGCCATGGTTAGAAGATAGAAGTGAATCTAAAGGTATTGGATCGTAGTGATAGGTAGAGGCTCCACAGCTGAGTGCGTGGAGGCCTAGTAGAGTCCACAGTTGCGTGCACAGACCCCTGCAACTGAGTACATAGGATAGAGTTGGGATTGTACTTGGACAAAGAATAAATAAAATATAATTTGATTCTGAAATATTGTGTGTCTATGCTTATGTTATATTTATGCATCTCTTTACAGTTTTATGATTGTACGCACTTGTTATGAATGTTGAATGATTAATGAGAATACTGGGCCCACATAATTAAGTTAAGATCTGTAATAATAACATAGTAAAGATAAAGGATCTAGATAGCACCTCTTGACGATCTTTATAGAGCCATGTGGAAGCAGCGCACAAGTAGCGAAGGACAGACGACTGTGTGGAGCAGCGGAAGCGCACAGGTTCAGTTCGTGAACTTCCTAGACTTCATCAAGACATCCCTAGGGTGCGGAAACCTGGTTCCAGCACCCTCCCATACTACCTTGGGTGAGACTTCAGTCAAAGCACCACGAACTGTTGCCGAAAGGGCCGGTAGTTTCGAGACTTGTTTGGTTAAATCACTTCTGAACCCGGGTCAGGCCCCAACAAGCCAACAACTTGAGCTGATTTTTGTAGTGTTTCTTTATCTTGCAGCAAGGAGAGATACTCTGGTGCAGCTCGGATCATTTATTACATATAGTGACTTAAAATTACATAAGATATACAAATTAACTCAAAATACTTTGTTTTCACCTCAAAAACATGTTTTTGAGGTGAAAATTACATTAGGTAAAAAGATAATTATTTAGTGGCTAAGACCTACAAGGCATCATGTTTGACTTATTTATCATCCTCATACCCTTGTTGAACTTTATTTACATTTTAAAATCAAGCTCTTGACCTTGGAAATGAAACCCTAAGACCTAATGAAAACAAGCCCTATGACCTAATGAAAGCGTGATTGCAAATTGACCATGAAACCATGACTGAAGACAACCTGAAGAAGGGTTAGCAAGTATACTTCTAAGAGGGAGAAATTTAGATTTTTTGAAGAGAAGATAACCATCAATGGATTAGTTTGGCATGACCTAATGAAATGATGTGAAAATTTCAGTATGGGACCCCTAAAATGAAAATGCAAAGATCAAATTTTGATCCCTGATGGAAATATGTAGATACTGACACTAACAGAGTCTATATTGAAAATCTAAATCATCAATAAAGAGAAGTATTCTGAACTTATTGTGTACTTTCCATCTGTGTAAGTGTTATTTTACTACTGATATAAATGTTACGATTATTCTATGTTGAATGTTGGGTTTAAGATATAATGTTAAGTTGATGTGTGAAAATATATGTTTCCATCTGTTACATGAACGCAAGTAATAATATATGTTTACATGAGGATAATCTTAATTGCATGGTAAAGTTGGCTAATACCTAAGACAATTTGGGGAACAAGATAGTAACCTAGTTACAAAGGTGCATAAGTGCCTGAATCATTGTCTAGGGTTGCGCGAAGGACAATTGGATACCTTCGTGGAGGTTTTGAAAGATGGAAGAAGAGGTACATCGATAAGCCAAAAAGTCTTATCGATCTATGTGAAGACATGGGTTAGGGTGTAAGATCGACATCACGATTATCTCAGGGTGAGGAAACTTGGTTCCTACATCCCCCCATACTGCTTCAGGTGAGACTTCAGTCTGCACTCCGCGGATTGATGCTAAAAGGGCCAGCAGTGTAGGGATTTTCTTGGCTGCTTAACGCCGAACCTGGGTTAGGGCCCATCAAGATAACAACTGCTGGAAGGCTGACTGACTGTTGGAACTACACAATGCATAGTCCAATCTAGCTACTGACTGCTGGAATTTTCCAATGCATAATCTCAGCTAGCAATGGCTGCAGGCTCAGTGACTGCATTGCACAATTTTCTAGGCCAGCAGTCACTATCCCTCAGAAATTCTCAAAACAGTCCTGGAGGACAGTTCCTGGGCATAAATGCTTATTTTTTTGAGAGGAAGATAGAGCCTTCCTTCCCTAGATTGTGCAATGCTGTCTTAATGAAGGTAGAGTTCGAGCCAAGGTTGGCAAAACTCACCGACGGGCAACTGAGAGCAAATATGACAGTGAATGCATGGCGACACTAAGTGAAAGAAAAAGTGATTGACTGTGGATGCAAAAATTGAATGAAAAATTTAGTTAATAGATCAACATGCATGTGAGTGAAGTGAGTTGCTGAATCAATGACCGTTCATGCAAAACAATTTCATGCATGTGAGAATAGTGAGATAGAAATGAAAATTGAAACGATGCTAGTTCAAGCTAGTATGTATAAAAACAATAGAAAGCGCTCACTGAAATCAAGCAGACAATTCTCATACAAAGCAAAACAAAAAAAGTGCCAGAAATGCAACACAAGACATGGAAAGCGGGCTTATCCCAAAACAACTGAGCTGAATGTGCTGACAGCTCCTAGATGTAATGTGGGATCTTAGAGCTGCAAGGTTGATGTGAGGAATGAGCTCTGCAATGTCCAGTTGATGATTTTTGATAAAATCGAGGTTGTGATGCGCATACCACAAATCTAGGGAAAGCGACACTTGGTGGGAGGTTTATGAAATGATCCTTGCATGTAACCTCCAACTACCAAAAAAATATCCCTAAAACAAGGGATGCCTTTGCATGTTGACTTGGGAGAAGAAGCCCATGCATGCAAGTCTATATATCTTGGTCACGGAGGGAACCAGTCAACTCAGCTGCACATGTAAGAGGCTACTCAACTACTGGGAGAAAATTTACATTTCTGGCTGGGAGCTGGGTTGGCGGCTTAGAATATTTACGCAATTTTTGGGCAGAGTAGCTAACTGCTGCCTAGATTTGTGCAAATTCTTGGCTGAGCAGCCCAGCTGGGAAGGATTATGCAATTTTTTGGGTGAAGCTTGCTCAGCAGAATTGTGAAATTATAGGGCCCAACAGGTTGCCAGCCAAGATTTCCCGATTTTTGGAGGGAAGGTTGGTTTCCCTCTATATTTGTGCAAATTCTTGAAGGAGTTGTTCAACTTGCTGCTGGACCAAGTTTGGATGAACAAACTATGAGGGGAATGCATCAAGGTTTGATCGACAGGCTGTCTTTCTGCAAGAAAATCACTGGAGCTTGTGTACTTGATGAAGCAAGACATGTTGTTGTGAAAGGTTGGTAGGGAGGCTCCAAAACAAAGCTAAGGAAAAATTTTAGAGGGTGGTTGTAGCTGCTACAATAGGACCTTAGCATATGTCCAAACAAATACCCAACCCTAGAACAACCCATGACATGTACCCCTCACCAAAACCTAAACAAGCCCAGTATCGACAAATATGCAAGATGCCACAACAAAAACCATATATCACGTTAGAAATAGCGACTACCCTTATTAACCCATAAGAGAAATCTTACCACCTCTTGGTGATGATGACACACAACACCATATACAATTCATTTCCTTGAATGTAGGAATCCTAATTCATGCCATATGCTCATCAATTTTTGGTGTCAAGACCACTACACCTAACACAAAGGTGGTGCCACCCCCGACTGTGCAAACCCATGGAATCTACACATTTTCAACATAACTGGGTTCTAAAACAGTGACCACTGAGCCATTTTGTTGTTCATCAACTAGCACTGCTATATCACAATCACATTGTCATAACCTCTAATAGTATTTAACACCTTTAGAACATATCTTTCACTTAGACGAAGATATTATGGAGGCCATGATTGGTATAATTACTGGATGAATACGAGCTGTGGCTAATACCCGAGGCATAGGAGAAGCATTTTCTACGGGATCCCGAAACCACCGGCCACCCCGACCCAATTCATGATGAGCCCACCAACTTCCTGGCAAGATGCCTACGGTTAAAAACCACCGACATGTCAGGATCCAAATTCGAATTTGTTCCCGGTCCTTCTTCGGGTCAGAGACCACTAGAACCAAACTTCCCTTATGATGCCATGCATCACTGCTCTTTCTTCTTACTAGAGAAAGAATTCTCACCTACTAAGGCACCAAGTCACAACATTTTCACAGTAGAAACAAAGGACTTCCTACACCCAGGATAGGTAGAATGGTTCAAGAATTCCATTCTTGCACTAGAAACATTTGAGGAATGGAATATGTCCAATATATCACCAATTGTTAAGATAAATATTTCTATCAAACCAGGCATAGTCAAGAAAATCTCACTAGGGGCATCATGCTCCCCAAACAAAGTGGCCTCATACAAACCCCTCTTCCAAGAATATAGGGACATATTTGCTTGGTATTACTTAGAAATTCTCAGCATTAGTCCTATCATCGTAGAACACCACATTGACGCATGGCACCCTGTTAGGCCAAAAGAACATCAGCTCCACCCTTCCAGACTTGAAGCGATCAAACTTAAAATTGACAAGCTTCTTAAAGCTAGTTTCATCTACCCCATCACTTACACCTATTGGGTTTCTAAACCTATACCCATCATGAAGAAATAGGGCACCATTCAAGTTTGAACTGATTTCTGGGATCTAAATACGGCATGTACAAAAGACAACTATCTAACCCCCTTCATTGATTGGGTCATTGATTCATGTGTAGGACATGAAGACTTGTCCTTTATGGATGACTTTTCCGGATATAACCAGATCCAAATGTACGACACGAATCAATACAAAACTGATTTTACAACCCCATGGGGTACTTTGGTCTACCGTGTTATGCCCTTTGGCCTTAAAAATGCCAAAGCCACATTCCAGTGGGGCATGGATTATATATTCCATGATATGAATCATCTCAACTTAGCCTATTTGGACGACCTCACAGTTCACTCCAAAAAATGCTCTAAACATCTAGAGGATCTTCACTTGGTTTTTCAAAGGTGTCGACAATAAAATCTCTTATTGAACCCCCTCAAGTGTACCTTTTGCATTGGCACAGGAAGATTTTTGGGATTCGTAGTCTCCCATCAGGGTATCCATGTAGACCCCTTGAAGGTCCAAGCCATACTGGAGATGTCGCCACCAAAACATTTAAGGCAATTACAAATCCTGCAAGGAAAGGCCAATTTCTTGCGTCACTTCATCTTGAATGATGCCACATATGCGCATAGTTTCTTGTACCTCATTTGTTAGGAAATTCCCTTCTACTATGATGATTAAGCCCAAAAATCATTCGAGGCCCTAAAAGACATGCTATTACAAGCACCTGTGATTAGCCCCCTTGACTATACGAAGGACTATACCCTTTACTTATCATCTTCAGAAGTAGCCATATGAGGGGTATTGGTCCAAGAAAGAGCTGGAAATCATGAACATGTCATTTACTACATAAGCAATAACCTCTCTGAGCCTGCATTAAAGTACGAGCTAGTAGAGAAAACCACCTTAGCACTTATACATTTAGTACAAAATCTTCGACACTACATCATCCTACAGACAACTACTGTATTTGCAAATACTATCCCCATGCGGTATTTTCTTACCCGCCATATGATGAACCACAAATATGCTTGCTCGGTAGATATTATGCAAGAATTATACTTACACTTTTCTTCCCCCTAAAGAAAGAAAGCTTTGATCCTTGTTGATTTCATCACAGACCTCTCCATAGAGTCCCAAGGGTCCTTGATTAATGATTCTTTCCTAGACAAACAATTGTTCCTCATATATACGGATGATCCTAGGCACATTCACTCATGACGATCATAGGCACATTCACCACCATGCTCCACATTACCTCCTAATGGGATGTCCTCTACTAGTGTGGCATCGACACAGTCCTTCGTCGATGCCTTACCATTGACGAAGCATAACAGGTCTTAAATGACTTCCATAGTGGAGCTTATGACAACCACCTATCAAGAATGGCCACGACCAAAAAATTTCTCTGTGCAGGTTATTTTTGGCCCACTTTGTTTTGCAATTGTATCCAAGTAGTAAAACAATGTGAATGTCGCCAATGATATGCTCACAAAGTAAGGGATCCACCAACTCCCCTTTGCCTAGTCATTGTTGCAGGACCATTTTCCAAATGGGGCGTCGACTTTGTGACATGCAACCTATAGTCTCCAGGGTGCCATATGTACATTATCATCATAGTAGACTACTTCACCAAATGGGAAGAAGCCATGCCTACTTACAATAACACCGCGAAAATCATTGCACGATTTTTATTCAACCATGTCATAACATAGTTCGGTGTTCCCAAGGAGTTAGTCTAATGGAAAACGCTTCGAGAATGATATATTTCAAAAATTATCCCAAAACCTTGGTTTCTCTCATGATTTTTCTTCCCCATACTACCCTCATTCTAATGGATAGGTAGAAGCTATCAACAAAGTTATCAAAATAATTTTGTAGCATATGGTGAACAACCACAAAACCAATTGGCACCACATGGTCTTTTAAGCCTTATGGGTGTACCACTCAACTGTCAAAGAGTCCACAGGGTTCACACATTTCCAATTAGTGTGTGGGGTTGAGGCCTTACTCCCCATCGAATATAAGATCCCCACCTTACACTCAGCCATCAGAATCCTCCCTTATACCTCACCTATAGAATAGAGGCTAGTACAGTTGGAACATGTCAACAAAAATTGGCTGAAATAACTCCAACATAACGAAGCCCACAAAAACAGGACTAAATACTCCTTTGACTACAATGTCATCCCTCATTCATTTACAGAAGGGCAGTTAGTCCTTCGCCATGATGTTGCCAAAAAAGAGTTAGGACCAGGGAAATTCGAAACTTTATGGAAAGTTCCTTACATTGTTAAACATTGTCTCCTCAAAGGAGAATATATGTTAGCAGAGCCTGATGGGACTTCAAAGACCCCATCTACGGGCTCTATCTAAAAAAATTCTATCCACAATACAGAAGTCAGCTGTAGCATGTAACTGTATTATACCTTGAATTTTTTTTTATGATGATCACCTCATCATGGATGTATACTAAAACTATACTCTCATCATGTGTCACAAATGGATCATTCACTAGCCTATCATCATGGGTTCACTGATGGTGCTTCTTGATGGTCACAAAATCTTGTAGCAACATCCTGGGCTATATACTCTCCTGAAATGACACCCTTCTAGTATAATGGGCTTTGCATCAAGGTAACAACAAACAGTCAAACTAAATATGATGCCGTCATAGGCCTCTTGGATGATGCCTCCCACTTAGGTATCAATGACCTAGATGTGTTCCTTCACTCCCAACTTGTTGTATCACATTTGAACAAAACCTTCAGGGTATGTGACCCTTTCCTTTTTCGGAAATATCTACATGAACAAAGGTTATCTTGTGGTTTTGATCATATCACATTTACACATATACCATGAAGTCGAAATCATGTAGTCGACCACATAGCTAATCAAATCCTAGATTGGCATGTATCACATATATATCATTGTTGTCACGCGGAATAAGTCGATCTTGTGGACAAGATAGACCTTCCTAGAATCTAAAGAAGACCTAATGACAAGCAAACCAACCAGACACTATCTTTCTCTAAATATGCTTTGATAAACAATAGCAAACAAGTGTTTTTAGGGCCTACCATAGGTCCAACGCAAGCTTTTGGATGCCCTCGCTCCTTTGATCCAAATGAACTCCTTTTCGCGAATCTGCAAACACAAACAAGGCAAACAAATTAAATAGCACCTGAAAAGCCAATTGCATAAAACATATTTAAAATGAAAGTCAAGGAGTCCATGAAACAAATAACATAAGATACTTGTTGAGAAAAATGAGTTTGATTGTATTAATTCAAAAGAAGAAGAACTTTACAACCTTTTCCTTGACGCTGTACAAGCTCCTCCTAGGGTCCAGCAAGAAGTCTCCTCTACTTTGACAAGTTTCACTCACTCCCCAATGAATCCAAAAAGATGTGTGATCTCTCCTCTTAAGCTCAACTAGGAAGTCTTGATTTTACCAGCATTTACCCTCAAAAATGTTCAGCTTCTCACCTCTCCAGCAACCAGCCCAATGCCTGTATTTATAGTGCAATGGAGGGAGGTTACTAGGTCCTCCTTCAAAGGGATAAAGCCCTCCTTCAAAGGGATAGCTCCTCTCATCAAGGGATTAGCTCCTTCTCTTTTGGGATGCATGAACCACCTCAGAGCGAACAATCCACGTCAAAATTCCTTCTAGAAACCTCTAGAATTAACCCAAAGTGAGTTTTTTAAGATAAAACTTGCGCCTTTTGACTTTCACAGGGGTCCGCACCTACACCGTTAGGGACAGAGTGGGTAGGTCCGCAGTTTTTGTACACAGAAGGTGCAGGACCGCAGGTGACCATGAGAGAAAGTGCGGAACCAAAGTTACATTGATTTTTAATGTCTTTCTCTCATTTCCAAAGCTTGATTTGAAGAGATGAGGTCTGAGACTTTCTTAGGAGGACAGTACAAGTGATGATAGACCCATACTGACTGCAAATAATCATGGTGACGATATTTTTGTGTAACAGATTTCCCCCTAAAGTGTGAAGTCTGTAGTAGATGAGGATTTCTTATCATTTAGGAAGAGTGAAGTACTTTATAATTTCGAGGATCATCTTGTGGAGAGCCCGGTTGGAACCTGTAAAAACATCCAATGCAAGATACATATATGAGATCATATCATCACTGAGGTAGGAATTCCCATACTCAGATCAAAACTGACTAGAAAAACTAACTACTGCTCTGATACAGGAATGATCTTGTAAAACATCACAAGTATAGACTCATGTGGACATAGTATGGACGCATCCATCTATTTATGAATAGTCCATTATATAATGAATACAAAATTCCTCGCAGCCTGGATTGTGGAAACTAGATCCAGGGTCTTCATTTCTATTTCTCGAAACAGTATGATTCTATCCATGTGAATGAATGTGTTGATGTCGAACATGGTAGAAACCACTTGATTACCAGTCAATGATGTAAACTGTTAACAAGTGTGAGAGAAACCACCAGTGATGTCAATGGCTCTCAAAGTACCCAATACAATCCATGAGATGCGAATAAATGTGTTGATGTCGAACATGTCACGAAATCCTTTGATCGAAAGTCAACGATGTAAACTGTCGTCAAAGGCGAGAAACCTGCCATTGAGGCATGCAAATTTCAAGGTACTGACGATTCCTAGATCATATTTCTAGATAATGAGTTGATGTCGATAGAAAGCGATCCATCGTAGGCAAGCCCACAACACGAAATCATAGATCAAGTTGAAGAAATTTAGTTGCAAGGGCTGAGTCAGGGATGGTCAAGATGGATGACAGATATTTTGCAGATGAATGGCTTATTGGCAGTGACCTCTTGAACACATAACGACACGACAAATGGCTTGGTGACAATTGACCCAATGTTAATACCCAGAAACCGGCTGAAGACTTTCAATGTGGTTTGATCAACTGTTAGGCAAAGGATTTCCCAACCCAGGTGAATAAAAGTGTTGTGTTCAAGAGTGGTCGCAAAGTATGACAAACAGGCTCATTTTTCTCTCTTTTCCCCCACCATTTCTGGCAAGTACTGTTGTTGGGAAAAGTATCCAATACGGAATGACCCTATCCCACTCTAAGGGTGATAGTACCTCAGCAACAACTGAATACAAAGCTATTCAAGATTACTTCTTTATGAGATGTAAGAGAGAGGAGAAAGGGATCCACTAACCGTTGTCTTCCGCTAATGGTCGATCCAATCTTCCCTCTTTGCTGCTTGCTCCCAGCTCCTTGCTCTTTCACTGGCCCAGCTACACAAAGATCCTGCAAAAGCACAAGAAAGGGAAACTACAAGAAGCATACATCCATAATTGATTCAAGGATTAGAATAGATCAAATATACAAGCATCAATACGCCACAAAGACACATGCATATAGAAGAACCTCAAATGCTTTATTAATGGAAGAAGTAAAGTTCTGAGAGTGTTACAACCATAAGAGGTCCAATCCAGCAACACCTCCCAGCAGAAAGAAATCTCCTCTTCACCTCCTTCAAAGCAATCACCCAATAGTTCTATACTCAAACCAACAACACTTCCTTACATTCACAAGATTCCAGCCTCCTTATACCTCATGAGAGAGCTCTATATATAGGAGATTTGGAGAAAGGATGAGTCAGCTTGAGTTTGGCATGAAGCTGACTAGTGTCCTCTCCCACTTCAGTTATACTTCAGTTCTTGAGTCCACTTGGAGTTTCTTGCTTCCACTTGGAGATCTAGATCCTCTTACTCATCACAAGGCGAATTCCCTGATCCAAGTGTCATTTTGGAAGCTTCCTGGGCATTTGACACCTTGCAGAATGACTGTGCCACTTGGCCAATCTCGCCCAGCGCAGGTAGCCTTCATTAGAGTTGACATTCAGCGCAGGTACAGAGTGGAGCAGTTGACATTCAGCGCAGATGCTCAGTGGAGAAGTTGACATGATCCATAACTAGCTTGTTTTTGAGTGTTTTCAGGTGGAGAACTGATTTTCAGTGCTGTGGTTTGCTGACCTTGTTCCTCTAGGGGTAGGAACAACATGTTTAGATTATCGACATTTCATGCTTCATGCTGTAAGGCACAAAAATTTCTATAACAGTTGCCCCCTAAAGTATGAGGTCGTTTATCGGGTGAAATGCTTTATCAGGAGGATCCGAAGTTCATTCAATCGCTGAGAGGTGCCCTGTAATAAAATACAATACAATACATTATTTTTCATTCTACTTTCATGATCTAGCTGAGGTGGGCATTCCCATGCTTAGCTTTATAAATTCATTTTGGTACATAGAACAGACGATCATCTGATGGTAGACTGATAATTCTCTGCTGAAATTATCATCCTTTGAGTAGGATGATCATCTGCCGCAATGATGTACATATCAAATGTCTTTATATTTCCTGAATATATATCGCAGTCCGGATGGATGAAACTAGATCCGGGGTCTTCAAACTCGTTCGATCTTCACTCTAAGTACAAGTCGATCCATGTGAGAATTGCGCTGAAGTCGAACATGGAAAGACATCGCTTGATTACCAGTCAATGATGAAAACCGTTAACAAGCGCGAGAGGAATCACCGATAATGATAATGACCCTCAAGGTACTGCAGTACAATTCACGTGGTGTGAATAAAGGACTTGGCGTCGAACACCACGCAAAATCTTCTGGTCGAAGGTCATTGATGTATACCTGTCGCCGGAAGTGAGAAACTTGCCATTGAGGCATGCAAGCTTCAAAGTACTGAGGGGGGTGTTCCTAGATCAACTTCTTGGATAAGGAGCTGAAGTCGACAAGAAGCGATCCGTCAAAGGAGGGCCTTAATGAATCCCACATCAGTGACACGGAACGGAGCTAATGATTTTAGTGGAGGTAAAAACAATCTGTGAAATATGATTCAGGGTGGCGATCATGGGTGGATGAAGGATAATGTATGGCAGTGGATGGGACACGGTTGACTCTTTCTGAACAACATCTCTTGAACATATAACGACACTGATGTGATGGATCGGTAGCATTACCCCAAATGCGGATGGTTTGGCGAGGACCATGGTGATGAGACCGGTGAATGAAAACAACCCAACCCGATGTGATACGGAGGACAAAGTGTCATGTTCAAGAGCGACTTGCTACCATTAAAGCTTTGAGGTTCTCCCAATTTTTCCCCAGTCATTTCTGACCAGTACCTCTTTATTTTTGTCAAGCTTGAGGAGGATAACATATGCTTGTTCTATAACCTGCCCTTCGGGCAAGCCCATCGCTATGTTTTAACGAGCTTAGCGATAGGGAAACTCGTTCTCGTCTAAAGACAAGTTTGTTGCTATTTAATCATTTTAACGAGTCTAACGACAAGGAAAACTTGGTCCTTTTCAATTTTAGAGAGTCTGAAAAGGTACAGAAAGTTAACTCCAAAATTCCTTTTTCATCATCTAATCCCTTAAGTCCGAAAAAGTATAAAACAATACAAAAGGGATGAGTTTTCGATAACTTTAACGAGCCGAATAAAACAAGCACTCGACCTTTTTGTGTAATAATCCCTCCAGTCCAAAAAGATTAAAATCTAGAGGAGGGATAGCTCTTCCGGTCAATTTAACGAGCTGGAAGGCCAAAACTCGGCAAACTTTTCATATTTTACGAGTCAGATGAAAAGAGCTCAAAGAAGACTCGTCTTTTGAGGAACGAGTGATAAACAGGGATAGCAGCAGATTCCAGGCACAGGTTGGAATTTTCCAATCATGGCAGTGTCACAAGGATATCTAGGTGAAATCACTCTTCGCAGCTGTTCCTCAAAATAGGTAAACAATCATATGGAGGTAAACGATCGGCCAAATGAACGGTGGAGGTGATGGCTGCAGCAAAACACGACCAAGGTCTTTTTACGGTTGATCAGGGTACATTCTTAATGGTTATTTACCGGGAAGTTCATTTTTTAACGAGCTTAAACTTGCTCAAAAGCTTATGTTTATTTTTTAACGAGCATGAACTATGATGCTAAAACTACTCGGATCTCGCTTTTCTATTTTTTAACGAGCATAAATTCTGCGGTAAAACTGCTCGATATACCAGTCATAAGATAAGAAATGTCTCCTGTAAGATAGCTATTTTTTATGGAGCTTTATCTCACGAAGCTATGCTCCTAATTCGGCGAATTTTGACCTTTGCCCCACATCCTTTCTTTATGCAAGTTAGGAAATAACTAATCCAAAAAAATAGATAAATAACCGCTCTTTGCTTGCACTCCAAAAGGTTTGCATGCCCCCAGGTATAAAATACAATTTCAAGGCTGCCCCTACTTATCCGATAAAACATTTGTTTTAAAGGGTGAGGCTTACCTCTTTCAGGTTACCCAAAGATTGTTCTGTTAATCTTTCAAACTGAACACTTCTTCGGCGATGTCTACCGAAATAGACAAAGGTGGGTGAAAAACAGATTATTTCACTCACATAACTTTGACAAAAGAATCTTATTCTAGAACAACCCCTCTTCCTAGACGGACGGGGTACGGACTAGTCATATTCTCCCGCGGAAATCTACTCTATACCCAAGGTTTTCTCTGCCCAAAGCAGACCAGGATGCATGCCCCCTGGGTTCCAGTCCCATCTTTCCGAATCACTCGCACTCATCGGGAAGGAGGACTGGGGGTGGAGACATTTCTTGGGTGAATAGACCATTGAGGGTTGGTATGTGACTATTTGCGATGCGTGATCCCGGAAATGAAAGTTGGTCTACGAGCTTGACCATTCTTCCTTCATGTGGAAAACACATTACTCTAAAGAGTGAGGAGACTATAGCTCCCATGCAATATATATAGTCTCGTCCAAGGAGTAGGTTATAATCCAAGGGTCCTTGAATGACCATCACGTTCATTTGAACGGTCTTCCCTTTCAATGTAACAGGTACATTGGGGAGGATCCCTAACGGTCGACTGGTTCCTTTATCAAAACCCGAGAGATTTCTTATCTCAGGTAAAAGCTCCGGGGAACCCAGTGCTTTCCAAGCAATAGAGGAAAGGATACTCACAGATGCCCCTTCATCAATGATAGTTCCAGCCATTACCATTCTGTAGATTTGGACTATGATTCTGAATGGTATACTGGCTGGTAACCGGGGTCTGCCTAGTTGGTTCCAATCAAAGGATACAACCAGGTTGCTTGGTGGTGGGACCGAATACACGGCCGGATATGACCTTGACAATGTTCCTTCCTGCGATAAAGGAATGGGCGCATTGCCCTGATGCTCATCAGAGTCGGTGTTGATGAAAAGAATCTGGATGGTGTCATCCTTATTCTCTTCAGTGAGGGTGTCATTTGAAGATGAATCTTCAGTGACGGTGTCATTTGAGGATGAAACCTCTGAAGGAAGAACCGGGTCAACTGCCGTATCGACCTTTAGACTTTCGTCTGGTCTGGATTCAGTAGGTTCATTTTCAATGACTGACGCTTCAGCTGACCACTTGAGCGGGCCAGCTGTATTTTCAACCAACGAAGGACTTGGCACGAGTTTTTTGTATCCAGGAGGAAGTCTCAACGGTGAAACCGGGCGATCTTCCAAAACTCTCTTCGCTTCGTCTAAGAAGGGACAACGGTGGATGGCGTGATCGCCTTCACACAGTTTGCAGGGGGATCTTGCTCCCCCTCTTTGTCTTGAACCTTCACTTTCGCTGGTTGACGGTAAGCAATCAACATGGCTATCAGAGGTTGATGCTCCCGAATTGTGCAAACGAGGGGACCAGTCCCTTAGTATCCGGGGAATACAGGGACAATCTCTATGGAAGTGGTCTCCTCTACATATGACACATGGCGATTTAGGCCCGGTCTATGCTGTGTGTGGATTTTTGTCAGATGTCTTTTGCTTGCCCCCAGTCGCCTTAGGCTCCTTCTTCTTCTTCTCTTTCTTCTTCTTCTCCTTCTTCTCCATGGGAGCTTGGCTTTTTCCGGCTCTACCCTGCGAAGATGAAGGATTGGAGGAAGAGTTATAAGAAGTAGAAGGCTGGTGGGCAGCTCTAGACTGATCTAACTGTTGACTCGACTATTCAGGAACCATGGTGTTCTGAACTACATTGGTTGAGAATAGCCAGATTGGCAGGCCAATTGTCAGTCCTGGAAGCGACAATGTGGCCATGTGGGGCGCACCAACTTCTCCCCAAGAGGAGAAAGGACTAGGATTTCCATCCTGTGGAATTCCTTAGTTGGGGCGTTCCATGTTCTCAACCTACAGATAAACGCGGGAATAGGAGGTGATTATGTTCCGTTTAAAATAAATTTTATAACGACGCTTTAGACACAACTTGCTTTTTCACTTTTTAAGAGTCGAGAAAAAGCTAAAGATGACTCTAGTCTCCTTCGATGTTTTAACGAGCCCGAAGTGACAAATGCTCGGATGGACTTTTTCAGTTATAGAGTTTGAAAAAGGCCAAAAGAAACTGCTCTGGAGTTCTAGGCAGAGGGTGTGCCAAACTTTTCTGGAGTTTTACGGTACGATTGGTCGATCTTCGTGAATGCTGTGTTCACTGCATTGCGATCAGTAGGGCGGCCGACATGGTTTCCTATTAGATAAAGGCTTTGTTCCTATAGGGGTCTCCCAATATATACGCGACGGTACGTGGGAGCACAAGTCCGTATTGATACTTATCGCTTCACCGCGGAGGAATCACCCAACCACTCAACGCTAAGATATCACGTTTAACGACGCCGGAACACGTCTCTAGCTTAGACCTCTATGTGTTTGCGTTATGTTTCAATGTGTTGTTATGTAAATTCAATTTATTTTAAGGTTGATCTTGTTTAGCAGTTTGCCTTTATGGATCACCACGAGATGTATGATAACACTCCTAAATGCAGTCTAAGATGATAAGCAAGCTTTTCAATCTTTCAACTTTGAAAATCTTAACTACTGAGGGAAAAGAAAGATAACATCTTTTCACACAGATCATAGAGCACACACTAATGCACTTTTTCCTAAATCAACATGCAAGCTGTCATAATGCACATGCACAATGCAAGTATTTCTTTTCCCCTTCTTAATGTTTGTGCGACACAAAAAGAAAGCTGTTGTATAACTTTGAATTCAATTTCAAGTGAAAGCAAACAAGCTTGTCCAAAATCAAAAGACACCTTAAGATTTACTTGTTTCGACACTAGAAATATATAAACTCAAACCATATGACGAAAGCAAAAGCTCAATCAGCTTGTGAACAACAAACAAACTAACTCTTAAGATCAAAACGACACTTTATCACAGGTCTAGATCTAAGAGGTCACAGCGAGACTAGTTCACTTTCGATATGGGAAACTGCAAATGATGTAAGAAATACACAAAGAACAAATACATTTTCTTTATACAACCGAGGCGGAATAGTGACAAGGAAAGTTGGTTTCAGATAGGCACATTGACTGGTAACAGGCAGCAAAAACAAGAGTGAAAACAGGGCAAGAAACAGCAGGAAACCCCAGTAGCACAAGGCAAGACTGGTCCAGCATAGGTGGGACACTGTCTGTTTGACCTTCAGCGCAGGTAGCCCCTTCGGGAACTGCGCTGAAATGCAGACAACCTTCACAGCAGTTGCAATGAAGAACGAAACTTTCGTTTCTCTTGGTTTCCGGGTCACAGATTGCTCAAAAATTCACAGTTTTTGGCCAAATCATAAGCTATCAGTCAAGGACACACTAAGGGATGACAAGGAGGATGAAAAGTTATCACTAAGAGCTTATTAGAGTCCTTGTGGATCAGCTCTTCAAATCATAAACTTGCCCAGAAACTAAGCTAGAGTAGCTGCCCTCTACTTTGCATTTGAAAGATCCAAATGCAGTTCGATTCGGTACTCCCTTCGTTTATGAAATGAATAGCAAAAACACAAACAACCAACAAGATACGATCCCCAGCGGAGTCGCCAATTTGTTGTTGGGAAAAGTATCCAATACGGAATGACCCTATCCCACTCTAAGGGTGATAGTACCTCAGCAGCAACTGAATACAAAGCTATTCAAGATTACTTCTTTATGAGATGTAAGAGAGAGGAGAAAGGGATCCACTAACCGTTGTCTTCTGCTAATGGTCAATCCAATCTTCCCTCTATGCTCCTTGCTCCCAGCTCCTTGCTCTTTCACTGGCCCAGCTACACAAAGATCCTGCAAAAGCACAAGAAAGGGAAACTACAAGAAGCATACATCCATAATTGATTCAAGGATTAGAATAGATCAAATATACAAGCATCAATACGCCACAAAGACACATGCATATAGAAGAACCTCAAATGCTTTATTAATGGAAGAAGTAAAGTTTTGAGAGTGTTACAACCATAAGAGGTCCAATCCAGCAACACCTCCCAGCAGAAAGAAATCTCCTCTTCACCTCCTTCAAAGCAATCACCCAATAGTTCTATACTCAAACCAACAACACTTCCTTACATTCACAAGATTCCAGCCTCCTTAGACCTCATGAGAGAGCTCTATATATAGGAGATTTGGAGAAAGGATGAGTCAACTTGAGTTTGGCATGAAGCTGACTAGTGTCCTCTCCCACTTCAGTTATACTTCAGTTCTTGAGTCCACTTGGAGTTTCTTTCTTCCACTTGGAGATCTAGATCATCTTACTCATCACAAGGCGAATTCCCTGATCCAAGTGTCATTTTGGAAGCTTCCTGGGCATTTGACACCTTGCAGAATGACTGTGCCACTTGGCCAATCTCACCCAGCGCAGGTAGCCTTCATTAGAGTTGACATTCAGCGCAGGTACAGAGTGGAGCAGTTGACATTCAGTGCAGATGCTCAGTGGAGCAGTTGACATGATCCAGAACTAGCTTGTTTTTGAGTGTTTTCAGGTGGAGAACTGATTTTCAGTGTTGTGGTTTGCTGACCTTGTTCCTCTAGGGGTAGGAACAACATGTTTAGGGACTTTGGATCCCTTAAATTATCGACATTTCATGCTTCATGCTGTAAGGCACAAAAATGTCTATAACAAGTACCTCTTTATTTTTGACAAGCTTGAGGAGGATAACATTTGCTTGATTATAAGCTCATCCTTTGGATGAGTCCAACTTAGTTTAAATTCGAACCCTAAGAAGGAGTGGTTCGTTCCCGTTTGTAATTGAATAGGTCCTTTACTGTGAAATTTTAACGAGTCCAGTATAGGAGAAACTCAGCGTTTTTCAATTTTAGAGAGTCTGAAAAAACTTAAGAAGACTCCAGGGTTGACCTTTTTCGTAAATGTGTGTCTCCCAAGCCCGAAAAAGTGTAAAATAATACTTGAGAGAACCGCTTGATCTTTTACAATCAAGGAGTACTTTTGGTCATTAGTGCCCTCGACCTGAAAAAGTAAAAAAGCGATCAATGGCACGTCTAACCAATATCAAATTTGAAACGACAAAAATCCAACAATCTTTTCATGTTTTTTACAGTCGGAAAAGAGCTGTAAGTGGACCGTCTTTTAATTCTATTTTAACGAGTCTAAAAGAAACACTCGACAATCTTTTCATGTTTTAGGAGTCAGAAAAGAGCTTAAAGATGACTCTACATGTTTTTTCGTTGAAAATGATAAATTTCACCTGAATAATCCGTTATTCTGCACAAAAACACAAACGTTACTCATACCTGTTTGAAATGGATAAAAACGTCGCAAAATACCTTTTCAAAGTGAAACATAAACAAATTTGCAATTTATTTACTCAAAAAACTTATAAAAAGGGCCTTTGTCAATTCATTTTTACCGTTTGAATTTGGGTGAGAAAATAGTGCTTTTGCTCAGAAAACTTCTTGTGAAGATTGCGGAAAATCCAACCGTCAGAATCGAATGTCGTCTTCTCCAGGTAATCCACATCATCCCACTCTTCATTTTTAACCATTTAATTTTTTGTTTTAGTCCTTTATTTCATTTTTGGGAGGGTTTTTAGGCGCAAAACCCACGCGCCGGGGCCCGTAGGTTTACCATTGCGAGCCTGCGGACCCCGACTTTTTATCCATTGGGAAAAAGCTCGGGGTCCGCACCTTCCGTGTAGACAAAGTGCGGTCCCACGCACTGTGTCTAACCTGGAGGGTGCGGTCCCCGCCGCAACGGTTTTGAACCCAAAAATTCTCAAAAATGGACCACACAAAATATTTTCTAGCATTTTAATTTGTCTTTATACTTGATGCAGAGAGTACATCATGCTAGATTGGCGTGAATGAGAGCATGAGGATGTGGATGCTGCCACATAGAATCATCAGCCTTCACTTGATGCTTTGAGGGCATGCAGACTATACAAATTCTGGGACATTCCTCGCATTAGGGCTCAGGTGGATTTCTTATAGTGGCTGGTTGATAGATGGAGCATACAGGACCAGCGTTTCTTCATTGGCGGCCACCAGCTCGAAATCGAGCCGGTGGACATATATTTCTTGACTGGTGTGCATAAGAGAGGCGAAGACTTGACTCTGCACGGGACTAGGCCAGGTGGCCAGTCTGTCGATAGCCTCCGGCTAGAGTACTGCAACAGCCAGGCTAGAGACAAAGGGATAGACATAAAGACCATATCCTGTCCTGAACTCATGGTGATTGCGTTTGCTGTCACCAGACTTTGCGGAGCTGCCGCATTACATATTGCCACCGGATCCCTGATGCGTATGGCAGTTGATTGCTTTCGAGGTACCATCTTCAACTGGTGCGATGCTGTGTTGGCCAATGTGAAAGGCCAACTGACCAGGGCCGAGAACGGACGACTAAAGACCTTTGGTTATGAGGCTTTGGTTGTGAGTTTTGGCCTGGAGAGGGTTCCTATGCTGATCCCGCATCATCTTACTGTTGGAGCTGGGCTTCCTCGAGAGCCCAAACTGATGCGATGGGTCGCAGTCATGGCCCGTCACCCGGACAAGAGGACAGAGGTTGCTCGATTCAAACCTGAGTATTTCCAATGGCTGGAAAACCAGGTCTTTTCCATTCAGGACTTTCCTTACGCTGGGATAGATTTTTGTGGTGACCCAGACATGGTTCTTCCACCAAGAGAGCAGTGGGACGAGTTAGGTAAAATCCTTTTCAACATTTTTCCTATTTTAATTTTTTTGTTATTTTTTCATCGTCTCAAAACTGATAGTATATATTTCAAATGTAGATGTGGGTCCACAGCGACCAGCCGCTCTCCGGCCTTACAAGAGGAGGCAACCAGTTGCACCCGCGCCAGCCCCACAGGACGAATCAGCAGAGGTTTCGGTCGAGTTGGAGGGTCATCTCGAGTGCTTGACAGGAGATATTCCTGAGATCACTATAGACGACATTCCTCGTCGACTTCAGCGCTATGTGATTGGAGTCCCGGGACCTTTTAGGAGGTTCCTTTGCAAGGTGGCCCGTGCAGTGGTTTCTTATAGAGATCATCACCAGTGATAGGATGATCGCCTATTGTGGGCACATATGACATTTTTGTTTTTTGTACTTATCATTTTTGCCGATCATAAGGTGTTTTTCAACCTATGATCGAGGACGATGTATTTTTGACACACTCCTATATATGTATATATATATATCACTATTACCAACTTATCTTGTAAATCATGTTATGGAATGGTTTTAAATTTACATGTATGATTATTGCAAATGTCTATTTATCATCCGAGAAGCAATTGCATCTACTAATGTATTTAAAGACTTTGGAATATGCTGATATTCAATATACTCAAATTCACGTTCCAAGAGACGCACTCTCAAAAATAATCTTAATAACACTGGATTTCTAATGGCATACACTCTATTAAGCTGTAATACAACGAGTTCAGAATCTAACCTCACTATCAAACTCCGAATCCCAAATGAAATAGATTCAGATAATAACTCAATCACTGTGCTATACTCGGCAATGTTTTTTTTTGTTTGATCGAGGCTTACCCCATGCATAGATACTAACTCGTCAGAGGGCGAATAGATAACCCAAGCTGCGGAAGAGATGTTCTGTGTATTACGACAAGCACCATCAGCGAAACCAATGTATGTTTGGAGAGGCATCGACATCTGCAATATCAAGAGTAAAACCAAGATAAGCAGGAATAATGACAAAAAAACACTCTCTATGCTAAGCACACTGTTTAAACTAAAACACACCAGCTAGAAAGAAAAACTATCTTAACTAAAAATCTCCAGACCCATTCTTTTTAGCATAATACCTCTTCAAGTAAAGGCCATTTCTGGGTTTACCCAAAGAGTCCCCGTCAAAGTCTACCAATTCATAAGCCCCTTTGGCTAGCTTTCGCTTGACCACATAGGGACCATGCCACATAGGAACGAATTTTCCAGCGCCTAATTTATCATTAGCTTGATCATAAACTAAGACTAGATCTCATTCCGAAAAATTTCAAGGGGTCACATTTCGATCATATTGAGCTTTCATTCGTTTTGCATGAGTCTCGATCGCCAATGCAGCATCACGTCGATTCTCATCTAATTGAGCCAAGTATAACAAACGGTTTTCCTCTTTGGAAGTGGCTGGAAGTAACTCGATGGCCATTTGCAGTGACGGGATTTTGCATTCAATGGGTAACACGGCTTCCAAACCATAGACTAGTTGGAAAGGAGTGAACCCTGTTGATGTTTTTACTGAAGTTCGGTACGCCCAAAGCAATGAAAATAGAATGTTGTGCCAATTCGAGCGATGAATCCCAATGATTCGTCGGATCATGATAACTAAAACTTTGTTGATGGACTCAACCAGACCATTTGCTTGTGGATAATAAGGGGTTGAACTATCGTGGCGTAAACCAAGCTGGCCTGTAAGTTCGGTCATCATAACGTTTCGAAAATGACGCCCATGATCAGTGATTATCGCTTGTGGGAAACCAAACCTAGCAATTATATGATTGAACACGAAAATTGCAGCTATCTTGCCGTCTGCCTCGAATGTAGGCATCGCCTCGGCCCACTTAGTAAAATAATCTACCGCAAGGATGATATACACATGCCCCCCGGCCGAGTGAGGGTTACATGTAATAAAATCGATACCCCATTTGGAAAAAAGACCGACGACAATTATAGGGTGGAGAGGAGTAGGTGGAGCACGCATCTTATGATAAAAAATCTGGCAGTTGTGGCATTTTCGGACCGCCGTAATACAATCTTTAAATAAAGAAGGCTAGAAGTAGCCAGCGCGCAATATCTTTTGGGCTGTGGCAAACCCAGACATATGACCGCCACACGCTCCAGAGTGACAGTCATTTAGAACCCTTTCAGCTTCCTCATGAGTTAAGCAACGTCGAAAAACAAAATCCACCCCACGGCGATAAAGAGTATCTCCAATAATCCTGAATTGTTGGGACTGGAATCGAATTTTCCGACGTTCTAACCTTGAAATTTCTTGCCGAAAGGATTGGGTCTAGAGATAAACGATGATATCCCCATACCATGGATCTAAAGTGCTGATTAGAAACAAGGATTCGTTCGCAATGGGCTCCTCCGCCATAGTTTCTGTGTCAGCATGCGGGAAGTCACACATTAACTCCGCAAAAACTAAAGATTTCTTATACTTGGATTTCTCAAATTCCAAGTCGAGCTCCTACAGGATGACGATCCATTTAGAGTACTTTCCCCCTAGCAATTGCTTGGTCAAAATGTAGATCATAGGGTTGCAATCCGAAATTACTGTAGTTTTACATAGTAGAATGTAGTGACGAAAACGTTGGACAGCTTGAACGGCTACCAATGCCAATTTCTCCACATGTGAGTATTTTAGCTCAGTTGGATTTAACGTTCGACTAAGGTAATATATCACATGTTCAGTTCTGAATTCATCTTCCTGAACTAAGACCATTCCAATGGTGGAATGAGAGGCGGCGAGATACAAGAAGTAATCCTGGTTGTAATTGGGAGGATGCAACAACGGTGCATGGTTCAACGCGTGTTTGAGTGCATCAAAAGATTTCTGAGCTATCTCATCCCAATAGAATTGAGTGTTTTGCTTCAACAACCGGGTAAAACACTTTTTAACCTCGGCGTAGTTAGGAATGAATCGTCGTAAAAAGTTTTCTTTCCCCTGCAAACTTTGGAGTTGGCGAAGACTCGAAGGAGGAGGCAATTTGATGATAGCTTCAACCTTCGAGGGATCAACGCGAATGCCGGATTTCGAAATACAAACCCCAGAAATCGACCCGTTTCTATACAGAAGACACATTTGTGTGGGTTCAACCGAATATGATAATGCCTACACCTCAGAAAGATTGCTCGTAAATGGACGAGGTGATCAGCTCGATGTAATGAATGAGCAGGAAAGTCATCGAGATAAGGTTGCATAATGTGCTTGATGTCATGAAACGCATAAGACATCACCCTTTGAAAAGTTGCTCCGGCATTCTTAAGCCCAAAAGGTAATTTGCAATAAGAAAATGTCCCCCATGGACAAATGAAAGCTGTTTTTGGTTGATCGGCAGGTAGAATATTGATTTGATTGTATCCGGAAAAACTGTCCATAAAGGAAAATATTTCGCTGCCAGTATAATCATCAATGATTTGATTGATATAGGGAGTTGGGTAATTGTCCTTTGGACAGGCTCGATTAATGTCCCTATAGTCAATGCATATTCTTATTGTTCCCTGCTTTTTGTTAACCGAAACAATATTTGATACCCAATCTGTTAACGGGATCAGATAAATGAAACCTGCTTTCAACAATTTTTCAACTTCTGCTTTAATTGCAGTAGCTTTTCGTGGGTGAATCTGACGCAAACATTGTTGGACGGGTTTAACATCCGGGTAAGCCTTGATCTCATGAACAATAATCGCGGGATCAATTCCTGGCATTTCCTCATAGGACCAGGCAAACACGTCGCGGAATTCTTGAAATAGGGCCTTATATAATTGAATTTCATCATCTGTGCACGAGGCACCTATATGAATGTTCTCAACAATTCCGGGATTAACCGAAATGTCAATAGGAATAGTTCGAGAGATGTTTCCCAAATTTAACTCTAAATCAGGATGTTTCATTGGATTCTGAGGTTCCTTGACATATTCAGTCGTAAAAATTGATGAGAAATCATTTTCAAAATGATCATCCTCAGGTAAAAATGAAGATCTGTGATGGAGATCTTCCCATGGTAAATCATCTACGCATAGGATTTCACGAATTTTCTCATCAGAGTGAACAAGTTCAGAAAACGTAGTTAAATCCGAGGTTGATGTGAAAAGTGATTCCTCACGGACCACATTCATTAAGTCATTTTTGGTTGAACACGGGTCGGCAAACGACTGCACGGCTTCATAGGCAATTTCATATGGACTCAAAGGCATGGAATTACCAAATGAGTCTATCTCAGATTCAAAAGGAATGATCCAAGGATCATCATAAACAACGGTGTCTGATGTAATCATATGAATGGTTGCGAATGAAGACGATGCATTGATTGGAGGAAAAGGAAAAGTTCCCAGTAAACCGACATCTTTAACTAATCCTACTCCAACATCCTTATATGGGATAGTCATTTTACCAACATGCTGAATACTCTCCGAAGAGGCTGGGTTGGATGAAAAGGAAGCCAGCTGGTCTATTGTTACGATCTTTCCATTGTGTGGAAACTTTATTACTCGAAAGACCGATGAAACGACCGCTGTCATAGCATAAGACCAACTGCGACCCAAGAGAAGGTTGTAGTCTAGAGGGGCATCAACCACCTCCACATCTAGACTAACGGTTTTTCCTTCAACCCCTATAGGCAAATCCTGTAGAATGCCAAAAGGATGAAACCCATGGCCATCAAAGGCTTTTAGAATTGTCAGGGATTGATTTAGCGAAGGAGAACCAAGCGATCTCCAACACTGTATCGCCATAATACATGTTGAGGCTCCCTCATCAATTACAGTCCGATGAATAGGCCTGTCTTTTACTATCACTGGAATCTGGAAAGCCATTTGATGAGGAAAATGCGGTGTACTATTTTCTAGATCGAAAATTATTAGGTTCAGGTCCTAAACATCAACAGCTCCTATAGCCAACAAAAGTAATTTACGTTGTGCTGGGCATGATTGTAGCACTTCCAAAGCTGACATTGCTGAGGGTGAAACAGCTAAATCCTCAACAATGTTATAATTCTGAGTCGCTCTCGCATGTGGATTGAAAGCTGACTTTCGAAGTATACCCTTGGCGGGTGGTTTGATTACCAAGTCTGGATTAGGTTTCTCGATCTGTAGTGGATCGGAACTGGGAGCTGAGGTTGATGGATTAGAATGAGAAGATTCTGCTTCTTTACCATCAACAGGACTCTTACTACCATAATCTTGCGATCGAGTCGCAATCCTAACATGGGACATCATCCGTATGGGTTCTTCATTGGCACTCAAGGATGAACCTATCATCTTACTGTCTTGAGTCGGAAAAGGATCCTTCAAAACAGCAGGAGTTTGGGAACCCTTGACAATCTTCGCAACCTCTGCACAATGAGGGCAGTCTCTTGTAAAATGTTCATCGTCATAAATGAGACAAGGATAACGAGGTTTGCGCTTTTCATCGTTGGATTCCGCCTTTTCAGGTTTCTCCTTTGAACTATTGTCCGTTTTATTCTTCTTATTTCCTTTCTTCTTTCCACCGGATTTTGATTTGGCTGTAGATGACTCTACAACGTGAATATCGGCAGAAATCTCTGCAGAAGAATCTCTTGTTGGGGAATCAGGAAAGGTTATGATAGCAGAAGAATTCTTGGAAGACTTCTTCTTACCTTTAGTGTTAACTGTACCAATCATACCATCAGCGGCATGAGATCCCGAAGGAGCTGCAGTGATTTGATTTTGCTTGGGAAGATCGGGGATTTTTTCGTGTAACGTACCCGACTGAGTATAGACCAAGTCAAGGTACTGTGCTTGAGCAATGACTTGCTCCTCAGTAACAACTCTGGCTTTAGCGACATCTTCAGTGATCTTTGGCAACAAAGATTTTACAAACCACTCAGTTAAGATCTGATCCGGAATAAATACCTTCACTAAACGTCGTCGACGTCTCCACTCATGAATATGATCTGAAATGTAAGTGGATGTCGATTGTTTTAGCGAAGTTAAAAATTCTGCGCCATTGTCATATCGGATTGGCAACTGAAAATGAGTTAAAAACGAAGTAGCTAACTGACTAAAATTATAAAAAGTGCCTCGCGGTAACTCAATGTACCACTTGGCCGCGAGACCAATTAGAGTGCGCTGGAAAAGTCTAAGACGGATTGAATCATCTGAAATGGAGTTAGACGCGCACCAGAGGTGGTAAGTCATCACATGGTTAGACGGGTCCTCTCCTAATTTACCTTCGAACTTGGGAATGTCACTGGGCAACTTATTCGGCATTGGCGGCCAAAACGAAAGATAATTAATGGGATCGTTCGTTAGGCGCGACAAGTCAGGTAAGTCCAAAGTTGCGATAAACGGTAACTGCCGATTAGGATCCCTAAAACTCTAGGTCATGAGACTAACCCCAGGAGGAGGATATCCAAGATAACTAGGAATAGGAATCGTGTTTGGAATATTGTATCCTCCTGGAAAACTAGGATTAACCGGACCGTACTGGGGTTGTTGAGGTTGTTGATAAGTGTACCCAGGGTACGGTTGATACTGAAAGACTGGCTACTGGATAGTAGGACCGAATTGGTACTATCCCTGGTACGGTTGATAGGTGAATTGTGGTTGACTTGTGACAACCTTACTTAAACCAGGTTGTCCTACAGGCATCTGAACCAAAGTTTGAATCGTAGATCCAGACGGTGGTAAAGATGTCTGAGGGGTAGATACAGGAACAATAGAAACCGGAGTTGTCGATACTCCAGAAGTAGGTGGGGTAGATTGAACAAATGTTGCGGTAGTTGTAACAGTCGTTTGAGGCGGAGTACGAGGGGTACTTGGCCCAGGCTGAGAAACTACTGAAGGTACAGAAGTTTGAATGTTAGACTGGACTGGTTGCTGGGGTGTACCATAACCGGGTTAAGGATAGGATTGATAATTGAAAGGTACATTTCCCATTCCTTGAACATACGTTTGACCTTGGGGTGGTTGGAAACCTTGGTTCGAGTATTGACCTTGGGGTTGATACCCTTGAGGCACATACTGATACTGGGGTTGACCTTGAGGCATAAATTGATACTGGGGTTGACCTTGGCGTACATATTGAGTCTGGGGTTGACCTTGAGGAACGTACTATCCCATAGGTATGTACCTTCCTTGAGGTTTCCCCCCAGATGCAAATTGTGTACCTTGAGGTTGCCCCCCAGGCGGTAACTGGCCACCTTGAGGTTGAGGATTGGGAATAGAACCTGACATCATAAGAATGTCTTCTACGCTCAATGGCTTAGTACCATTGTTTCCAGTTAATAACCCTTGCTCAATGGGTTGAGGAGATGCTCCCGAAAAAGTACCAGAAAGTGACTGATACCCGGAGGGAACAGAAGGACCACCGTACAAAAAAGATTCGGGCGATTGAGTAAACATGGATGACTGTCCTGCCATATTGACGGGAGTGTAAAAACCTCTAGGTGTTGGGTGATAAGGAGCATGAGGTGGTGAAAAACTTAACCCTGCGTTTTCTAGAAAATTAGTCAAAGAAATATACCAAGAGCTACTCCTAGGTGGACTATAAAAAATTGATTCACGCTCCCTTAGTTCAATAACAGGTTGATGTTCTATTGGAAATAATACTGAGAGGGGGGGGGGTGAATCAACATTATCACATCAATAAAACTTTTTCGTTTCCATATTCAGATTCATATATGCTACTTCCACAACTTCTTATGATTCAGTTAGTTGATCCTTAATGAGTGCATTAGAACATTACCAACCATATTAACAGTAAATAGGTGCAGTAAAATAGAACAGATCATCGCACATAAGCCACACACATGAACACCATGATATAAGGTGGAAACCCAATGTGGGAGAAAACCACCTGCTGCAAGTCATCTCAATCTTCTTCTTAATAAGAAAATCCTTTTACAATATTTATGTACTGGTGCAGTCTTATACCAGTACGCAGGCTTCTACCTGCAGAGAGCTACAACCCTCTCTCGTTCTCCAGTCTCTCCTGGAAGGGAGCTACCACCCCCTTAGCTCTTGTACTAGCTAAGATACTAGTACGTAGGCGCCGGCCTACAATCATCTCTCCTCCAGGTACCACGTTTCATACATTTTCATACTGGATACTCCTGAAGCACAACAAATAATCTGAAAGGCCACGTTTCATCCAATTTTCGTACTGGACCCATTAATATCATTGAAGAACATAATCAATCAATCTTCTGAATCACCCAAACACTAGATCAATACATATACAATGATAATATATGTGTTAGCACCCAGATCTAGTCCATCAGATCACATAAATATGAGCCATTATGATCCTGATCTAATATTAGTTCTCATCCATCAATACTGAAGCTAAACACAATCAACCAAACAGGATATGCAAAATACTGACACCTTTAAACTGTCATCAGAGCCCATCAACAACCAAAACCACCTGTGACTTCAAATATCATAGCTCAAATTGTATATGCTACTACAATGAACCAAACCTGCATACATACGTGCTTACACCAAAGCCAACCCGCGTACAGATCTATAAATATTCAAACATGACTTGCAGCGATTTCAAACTCAAGTTATACCCAGTTCAGATCATTACAAGCATTAGTATATAGATCTAGAATAAGCATAATCAAATATATAGAGATAGTTCATTTCAAACCATTTGATCCCGATCTATCCTTAGATCTTGTTCTCCATCAACCTGTGAGATCCCTCTTTAGCTCAGATCCAGATCTGCACCATAACCCAATCACAGTATTCTAGATCTAGCACTTTATCAGATATTCAATAATTCAGATTATACTTTGCCAAATGATCTCCTTCCTCTTTTATAGTCTTAGGCCTTTCACAATACCATGGGCCAAAACTATAATAACACAATACCACGGACCCAATACTTGGGATCAACACTTTTGGATGCAATACCACGGACCAAAACCATAGGATCAAAAACTGTCGGACTAATACCATGAACCAACCATGAAAGTGCGTGAGAACTTTTCTCTTGCATGAAGGGAACTTTTCTCTGCATGAAAGTGCGTAAACTTTTCTCTACATGAAATAAACTTTTCTCTACATAAAAGTGCGTGAACATTTCTCTACATGAAATAAACTCTTCTCTGCATAAAAGTGTGTGAACTTTTCTCTACATTAAATAAACTTTTCTCTGCATAAAAGTGCGTGAACTTTTCTCTACATGGAATAAACTTTTCTTTGCATAAAATTGCGTGAACTTTTCTCTACATGGAATAAAATTTTCTGTGCATAAAAGTGCGTGAACTTTTCTCTACATGGAATAAACTTTTCTCTGCATAAAAGTGCGTGAACTTTTCTCTACATGAAGGAAACTTTGTTGCACTATAATTTATCAAATAAATTTGCTGCACTATAATTTATCATTTGTGTGATTTGCCATCAAGGACAACACTTGTCTCATAATGCCAACAATCTCCCCCTTTGGACTTGATGGCAAAGCTAACCTGAGAACTATCATCTGATTCCTTTGAGTTGTCCGGCATCCCATGCATTCTGTCACATCTGATATCTCTTCCGTAGATTCATCTAGATATATATAAGTGAGTTGATCTTCTACGAGTTGGTTGCCATCAAGTACAACACATGCATCATAATGCCAACAATCTCCCCCTTTGGACTTGATGGCAACAATACCAAATTACTCCCCCCCTTTGACATCAAGGGCAAAGGGTGGACCAAGATATTCTCTTCCTTTGCTGTCCATACTCCCCCTGAGTACCTGCTGAAATCTCTGAATGAGCTCCCCCTTTGTATATGCCATGGTGCACCAATATATCCATGCTCTTTCTGAGAACATGCTGAAATCTTTGCTCTGCTGAAATATGTTGTTCATGCTCCCCCTGACTGTAAGCAAGGTCTGCAAAAAGATGTTCTACAAGAAGAACATGACTCTAGATAGCATAAATGACCTTCCTATCACCAAAGACTCATACATACATCTATCTCCCATCACAATGGTGATATACCAAAAGTTTATATATGATAACATAAGAGAATAACATCATTCATCCCAGGCATAGTGGGGAAACCAACATAGGCCGTTACATGACCTGAAGAGATCTCATCAAATGACTACAATAGATAGAGACACACTATTACATCATGAGTCTTGATATGACCTTTACATCGAATGATATACATGACATTTATAACAGAGACCAAACACCTAAATAAGATCATGATAAACATCAGCAACGACACTGTATGATCTACTCCATAGCATCTGTCAATAGCAACTAGACCAGCAACTTGTATTAGTGCATGAATCATCAAGGTATGTCTGTATCAACTCATCCTTTTGAACAAAATCATTCACATTCTATCATATGTGAGAAACACCATAGCCATCCAGATCTGCATGAACCAAGTATCATCAATTGGGAATATCTGCATCAATCAACATATGAAACAACCTATCATCATATAGGTAAGAACTCATCATCATCATGTCTCCAACAATGTAACTTTGAATAATCATCCATGTATCCAGCCAACAATCCTCATCCATATATGTGCTAAGAACAATAGGAATCCTGCATCATAACTATAATATATGATCTTTATGCATATGACGACAATAGCATATGAGTGACTCATCATCAAGTAAAGAAGATGTGAATTATGTACTGCTCCTTATCCTTATGAAGATCACCATGTAAGCACCATTAGAGAATCAACCACAAATCTGATCTAAATATCAACTATGTAACCCCAAGAATCATCTGAACAACTCATAACCATATCATAGCAAGATGAATCATTTATCCATATAAGCATCATCACCAAGGACTATTAACCATAATGCCAACAATGCATTAAGAGCATATGCTCCCCCTAAACCTGTGCCATCTGTCAGATCTGATCATGCATATTAATAAGAAGTATCAAGACATCAGCAATATCAAGTTAGAACCAAAATACTTCTAACCATCATATCCACACATCATTAGAAAAATGCAACCATTATCAATTAGAGCAAAACTGACCCTTTTCTTGAATCTGTCCCTACAGCCTTTCTTCAAACAATTATATATGCGACTGTGCAGTAACAAATTCGCGTATATATGCAACTTACCTTTATCAAGCTTGCGTAGGAGATTGAAGTTTTACACTTCCGGCTCCCTCTGTTATGTCTGTATAATGTGTTGTGCCGCCACTTTCTGACTAAACTTCCTTTTTCTTCCATATCTTCAAGTGTGATGATGTTTTCTCCTTTTGGTGTGATGTCCGTGCTTTGTTCCTGCATTCCTTTGCTATATGTCCAAGCTTGTTACATGCATAACATCTTACATGTTTCATATTCCTTTTGTAGCAATCAGCAGCTTTGTGACCAAACATATTGCAAGCAAAGCAATATCCATTAAAGTACCTTGACTAAGATGATTTGTTTGTTTGATGATCTTGAACCCTTCTTCTTCTACATTTGGCTGCAACATGTCCAAGGTTATAACATTCAACATTATTCATAGGAGGAGTAAAATATTTTCTTTGAAGAATTTATTTCCGTGGTTGATGATGAGATTGACCTTTCATCTCTCTTATCTCCTTGTTGATCATTTTAGATTTCTCTTTAGAGTTCCTTGCCTCACCTTGTGAACTAGATTCACCTTCAACAGATTCATGAAAGCTAAGACCAGTTTTGATAGCAGGAGATCTTTGACTATTAATAATATCATCCAAGAATTTAGTACTATCTTGAAAACGTAAGAGCTTATCCTTTTCTTCTAATTTACTTTTCAAGATATTTACCTCAACCTGAAGTTGTTCTTCTTTTTCTAGATATTGCTTCTTCATGTCTTCTTCAACTTTCATTTCTTCTTCCAACTGATGCTTTAGCTTGAGAATCTCCTTTTCTTGTTCTTCATTCAGATCCTGTTGCATTTGACGAATTCTGAAGGCACATTCTAGCTGAGATTTTAAGCTGATAACTTCGTTTTCCTGTTTTTCAATATCTTGGACTAGATCTTTATTCTGCTTCTTTGATCCTTCAAGATCTTCCTTTAGAGAGCGGATTGTGGCTTCAAGACTTTCATAGTAACTGGATCTATCTCTAAGTTTCTTGATGGTTGTGTTCTTTTCATTGACTTCATTTCTTAGAGATGTTGCTTCAACCTGCAACTTTTGATATTTCTCCTTGAATAACTCTTGTTGAGCCTTTTGTCTAGTAACAACTTCTTTGAGGGCACCACTCTTTATGTTCAGAAGTCTTTCTTGTTCACTAATTTTGTTTGTCAGCTTGTTAAATTCTGCTTCTATTTGATATCCTTCTTCCTCACCCATAAGAGCACATTCAGTTGTTTCGTTATCACTTCCATCTTTTCCAAATGGATAGATAGCTGGAACATCAGAGGATAGCAAATTCATACCTGATAGTTCATCTTCATTCTGAAATGATTCCGAATCTGAAGAGCTTCTTATACCTAATCCCCAATCGATTCTCCCACTGTCATAGTTCTTCTGAGATGTCTTCTTCTTCTTATGAGCTTTCTTCTTAAGATTCTTTCCCATTGTTCCACGGATCTCCTTCAAGCGATCAAGCTTCTACCAAAGGACCTGCTCTGATACCAATTGTTGGAAATAATACTGAGAGGGGGGGGGGGTGAATCAACATTATCACATCAATAAAACTTTTTCGTTTCCATATTCGGATTCATATATGCTACTTCCACAACTTCTTATGATTCAGTTAGTTGATCCTTAATGAGTGCATTAGAACATTATCAACCATATTAACAGTAAATAGGTGCAGTAAAATAGAACAGATCATCGCACATAAGCCACACACATGAACACCATGATATAAGGTGGAAACCCAATGTGGGAGAAAACCACCTGCTGCAAGTCATCTCAATCTTCTTCTTAATAAGAAAATCCTTTTACAATATTTATGTACTGGTGCAGTCTTATACCAGTACGCAGGCTTCTACCTGCAGAGAGCTACAACCCTCTCTCGTTCTCCAGTCTCTCCTGGAAGGGAGCTACCACCCCCTTAACTCTTGTACTAGCTAAGATACTAGTACATAGGCGCCAGCCTACAATCTTCTCTCCTCCAGGTACCACGTTTCATACATTTTCATACTGGATACTCCTGAAGCACAACAAATAATCTGAAAGGCCACGTTTCATCCAATTTTCGTACTGGACCCATTAATATCATTGAAGCACATAATCAATCAATCTTCTGAATCACCCAAACACTAGATCAATACATATACAATGATAATATATGTGTTAGCACCCAGACCTAGTCCATCAGATCACATAAATATGAGCCATTATGATCCTGATCCAATATTAGTTCTCATCCATCAATACTGAAGCTAAACACAATCAACCAAATAGGATATGCAGAATACTGACACCTTTAAACTGTCATCAGAGCCCATCAACAACCAGAACCACCTGTGACTTCAAATATCATAGCTCAAATTGTATACGCTACTACAATGAACCAAACCTGCATACATACGTGCTTACACCAAAGCCAACCCGCGTACAGATCTATAAATATTAAAACATGACTTGCAGCGATTTCAAACTCAAGTTATACCCAGTTCAGATCATTACAAGCGTTAGTATATAGATCTAGAATAAGCATAATCAAATATATAGAGATAGTTCATTTCAAACCATTTGATCCCGATCTATCCTTAGATCTTGTTCTCCATCAACCGGTGAGATCCCTCTTTAGCTCAGATCCAGATCTGCACCATAACCCAATCACAATATTCTAGATCTAACACTTTATCAGATATTCAATAATTCAGATGATACTTTGCCAAATGATCTCCTTCCTCTTTTATAGTCTTAGGCCTTTCACAATACCACGGGCCAAAACTATAATAACACAATACCACGGACCCAATACTTGGGATCAACACTTTTGGATGCAATACCACGGACCAAAACCATAGGATCAAAAACTGTCAGACTAATACCATGAACCAACCATGAAAGTGCGTGAGAACTTTTCTCTTGCATGAAGGGAACTTTTCTCGGCATGAAAGTGCGTAAAATTTTCTCTACATGAAATAAACTTTTCTCTGCATAAAAGTGCGTGAACATTTCTCTACATGAAATAAACTCTTCTTTGCATAAAAGTGCGTGAACGTTTCTCTACATGAAATAAAATTTTCTCTGCATAAAAGTGCATGAACTTTTCTCTACATGGAATAAACTTTTCTCTGCATAAAGTGCGTGAACTTTTCTCTACATCGAATAAACTTTTCTCTGCATAAAAGTGCGTGAACTTTTCTTTGCATGGAATAAACTTTTCTCTGCATAAAAGTGCGTGAACTTTTCTCTACATGAAGGAAACTTTGTTTCACTATAATTTATCAAATAAATTTGCTGCACTATAATTTATCATTTGTGTGATTTGCCATCAAGGACAACACTTGTCTCATAATGCCAACATGTTCAGGGATAGGGATGGCTACTTCTTCTTCTGGAGCAAGTTCTTCAATAGAAATAAGTCCAGAAGGAAGATCTTGGGTGATTACTCTTTCTACCCTAGGTGAACCAGGACCACTGGAAGTTGGAGAAACAAACCCCGATGTCAGAGTAGCAGCAAATTCACTTTCAGGCTCAGATATTTCGGGTTCTTCACCTATATCACTAGTAGATGAAAAGCTACCAGCAATTTCGGAAACAAACATTGACTGCGGATTATACTCTGCTACTAACGGTTGAAAATCAGGATGTACTATCAAAGAAGATTCTCCTTTCTCAGATGACCCAACTCTACAGTCTCTAGGAGTTACGAGGACTTTCAAGCCTTCGAGCTGGCTCGGTACTTCCTCAGGAGGTTGGCCCCGAAGTCTACGAGACCTCCTCAGTAACTCAGCCACGTTTACTAACTCAGGAGACTGGCCCCGAAGTCTAGGGGACTGCCTTGGTAATTCAGCCACACTTAAAGACTTTTAACTACTTCACACGCAAACAAAGTAAAATCTCAATGAAAAAGAACCTAAAGTCTCTAAAGAACCAAAAAAAATTTGAATCACACGCTTAAAGAATCTAGGAGATCAAACACACACAAACAGTAACTTTCCGGACTGAAAACACTAGTTGGTGATGAAATCCAACGTTGCAGAGTTCAGTACAGAAATGGCGGTTGGAACAGTTACCCCGGCAACCTGCTTAATGAATAGACTGGCACAAGTTCCTCCACTTAACCGTCTCGAGTGAAGTGAACCCCCCAGAAAATCCAAGTGAGTCTAGCCGACATCTGCTCCAGGTACAGTGGGATCTTCCCACCACTGTCACCTTAGGAAGAGTCCTAAAGAATATGGCCACTAAGGTTACCAACTGAGACAAATATACCTGGGGGAACAGTCTACGATCCGATACGCACGTAAGGGCAGAGTAGCAAGCTCAATCCCCTTGAAGGCTCCTTGACATAATCCAAGGTTTACCAACAAGTGACCCCAGGCTCCCCGGCAATGGTTAATCCGAGGTTTACCGTTTTTAATATGTGAATATCTGGCATCTTTCCCAATGAGGAAGGATTGATTCCCACACTGGTTCAGACACGATCTCGTGCTTCTCCTTTAAGAGGAGCTTTCCCAGAGCAGAAATGCAACAATTGGATTTCCTCCCTACCACAAGATACAGCTACTTGTTTGTTTTTACGGTCTTGGAGAGTTAATTACTCTCCTACTCCAAGACACTAGCCTAAGCTAAGCTGGTGTATCAGAGCCCTAGAAATAAAAATGTTACTAGGTGAATTTTACTTTAAGCGTTAATTTTAGTGGTTTTTGTTTAAGTCCAAAGGTGCGGAGATGAAACTCGTGGTATGAAGACTCGACTCAAAATCACTAAAAATGCACCTAAGATGATCTAAACAATCTTTTTCTCTTCGATGAACTTCTAAACTAAGAAAGAGTTTGAGAATGCAAATACTTCGTAAACACAAATCTTTCTCAATTCAACAAATTAAAAGAAGAGTTTTTCCTTTCCAAAGCACTCAAAACGAGACAACTAGTTATTTCACAAAAATTTCCCTTTTCATTTCAAAGCATTCAATCACTACAAAAAACAAACTTTTTTCAAAAGAGATTTTTATATTTTTTTAAAAAAAAACTCAAAACTAATGAAAATGACTAACTTTGAGAGCTACAAACTATAAAAACCTATTTGAAGTCAAAGCCTACTAAAAGTCTTTTTTAAGGATGTTTTACTTAGCTAGATGTTAGCTAAGGACCAATTTATGCAGAATCACAAATCAGTCAAGAACAACCAATTTCGTTTTCTTTTTGAAAATGAAAATCCACACTTTCAAATACAAGCTTTTCGAAGTTTTGTAAAGAGAAAACTCAAAGCGGATTCCTCAAACAAGGGGAGATTTCATAAATGGTCAGACTCATAAGAAGGCTGGTAGACACTAAGGTGATCTGAAGTCCCTACAGCTTCTAAGCTCAGAGCCACTACACAACCAAAATGAAAAACAAACCCAACAAGCAAAACTCCTAGGAATTTCACCTAAAACCCTAACACTAACGAAATCAATCCAAGGAAAGCTTCTGACAAGTTATATGCAGGTCTGGGCAGTGGATAACAATTTCTAAAGATAAACTAAGCTGACTAATAGAGGAAATCTTAGGGTTTTCAAAATTTTGACAGGGTCCGCAGGCCCATAGTCGGCACAGGTGCGGTCCCGCTCTGTGCTAAAATCCAAGCTGCGGGTAAGTACACACTGTGTCAAACGGCTAGGGTGCGGTCCTCTCCCAAAGCTATGAAAAATGAAAAATAACCCTGGATCTACAAACTCTACCCAATTTTACACACAACAAGCCAAAAATAGAAACAAAAATAGAGTTTCTCAGGTCAAAGTAAAAACAAGGAAAACAATCAAGTCCCTAGCGGAGTCGCCATTTTGTCACACAGAATAAGTAGATCTTGCAGACAAGATAGACCTTCCTAGAATCTAAAGAAGACCTAATGACAAGCAAACCAACCAGACACTATCTTTCTCTAAATATGCTTTGATAAACAATAGCAAACAAGTGTTTTTAGGGCCTACCTTAGGTCCAACGCAAGCTTGTGGATGCCCTCGCTCCTTTGATCCAAATGAACTCATTTTCACGAATCTGCAAACACAAACAAGGCAAACAAATTTAATAGCACCTGAAAAGCCAATTGCATAAAACATATTTAACATGAAAGTCAAGGAGTCCATGAAACAAATAACATAAGATACTTGTTGAGAAAAATGAGTTTGATTGTATTAATTCAAAAGAAGAAGAACTTTACAACCTTTTCCTTGACGCTGTACAAGCTCCTCCTAGGGTCCAACAAGAAGTCTCCTCTACTTTGACAAGTTTCACTCACTCACCAATGAAGCCAAAAAGATGTGTGATCTCTCCTCTTAAGCTCAACTAGGAAGTCTTGATTTCACCAGCATTTACCCTAAAAAATGTTCAGCTCCTCACCTCTCCAGCAACCAGCCCAATGCCTGTATTTATAGTGCAATGGAGGGAGGTTACTAGGTCCTCCTTCAAATGGATAAAGCCCTCCTTCAAAGGGATAGCTCCTCTCATCAAGGGATTAGATCCTGCTCTTTTGGGATGCATGAACCACCTCAGAGCGAACAATCCAGGTCAAAATTCCTTCTAGAAACCTCTAGAATCAACCCAAAGTGAGTTTTTTAAGATAAAACTTGCGCCTTTTGAATTTCACAGGGGTCTGCACCTACACCATTAGGGACAGAGCGGGTAGGTCTGCAGTTTTTGTACACAGAAGGTGCGGGACCGCAGGTGACCATGAGAGAAAGTGCAGAACCAGAGTTACATTGATTTTTAATGTCTTTCTCTCATTTCCAAAGCTTGGTTTGAAGAGCTGAGGTCTGAGACTTGCTTAGGAGGACAGTACAAGTGATGATAGACCCATACTGACTGCAAATAATCATGGTGACGATATTTTTGTGTAACAACTGTCAAGAAACATAAAACATGATAAGACATATCCATTAATAAATGATAGAGTACAACCCAAAACTCACTCATGACAATAGTTGGTGCATTCACCACCATGCCCCACATTACCTCCTAATAGAGGAAGTCCTCTACCGGTGTGGCATCGACACAGTCACCCATTGATTTCTTACCATTGACGTAGCATAACAGGTCTTAAATGACTACCATAGTTGAGCTTGTGGCGACCACCTATTAGGAATGGCCATGGCCTAAAAATTTCTTTGTGTAGGTTATTTTTGGCCAATTTGTTTTGCGATTGTATCCAAGTAGTCAAGCAATGTGAATGTTTCCAATGATACACTCACAAAGTACAAGCTCCACCAACTCCTCTTCACCCAGCCATTATCAAAAGATCTTTTTGCAAATGGGGCATTGACTTCATGACATGCAACCTATAGTCTCATGGGTTCAATAAGTACATTATCATTTGCAATAGACTACTTCACCAAATGGGTAGAGGCCATGCCCACTTACAATAACACCGCGGAAACCTCTGTACAAAATTTCTTCAACCATGTCATAACATGGTTCGGTGTACCCAAGGAGTTGGTCTCGAATCATGGAAAACACTTTGAGAATGATATATTTCAAAAACTATTCCAACACCTTCGTTTCTCTCACGAGTTCGCTTCCCCATACTACCCTCAGTCTAATGGCTAGGTAGAAGCTATCAACAAAGTTATCAAAATAATGTTGCAGTGTATGGTGAACAACCACAAAACCAAGTGGTACCACATGGTATTTTAAGCCTTATGGGTGTACCACATAACTGTGAAAACTTCCATAGGGTTCACACCTTTCCATTTAGTGTATGGGGTTGAGGCCTTACTCCCCATCGAATACGAGATGCCTATCTTACACTCAACCATCAAACTGCTCCCATATACCTCAACTTTAGAATAGAGGCTAGTACAATTGGAACATGTCGACAAAAGTCAGGGGGAATAACTCCAACATAACGAAGCCCACAAAAAAGGGACTAAATCCTCCTTTGACTACAATTCCATCCCTCATTCATTTACAAAAGGGGATTTATTCCTTCGCTATGATGTTGATAAAGAAGCATTAGGACCAGGGAAATTAGAAACTTTATGGAAAGTTCCATACATCATTAAAAATTGTCTCCTCAAAGGAGCTTACATGTTAGCAAAGCTTGATGGGACTTGCCTCAAAGACCCCGTTAACATTCTTGATCTCAAAAAATTATATCCATAATTCAAAAGTTAGCCCTAGCATGTAACTGTATTGTGCCTTTAATTTTTTTATGATGATCACCTCATCATGGATGTATGCTAAAACTACATTCTCATCATGTGTGATAGATGGATCATTCGCCAACCTATCATCACAGGTTCGCTGATGGTGCTTGTTGATGGTCACAAAGTATCACTGCAGCAGCCTAGGCCATATACTCTCCTGACCTGACTCTGTTCCAGTAGAATGGGCTTTGCATCAGGTCAACCACAAACAATAAAATTGAATATGATGCTATCATAGGCCTCTTGGACGATCCCTCCCACTTAGGTATCAGTCACCTACATGTGTTCCTTTACTCCCAGTTTGTTGTATCACAGTTTAACAAAACCTTCAGGGTATGTGACCCTTGCATTTTTTAGAAATATTTGCATGCACAAAGGTTAGCTCATGGTTTTAATCATATCACATTTACACATATACCAAGAAATCAAAATCATGTAGTTGATTTCATAACTAATCAAATCCTAGACTGACATGTATTACATTCACATCACTGTCAGGACACATAAAACATGATAAGACATATCCATTAACAAATGCTACAGTACATCACATGTATAAAAAGCATAGACATAAACACATCATGAGAGCCACAAAAAATCATCTCATATATATATATATATATATATATATATATATATATATATATATATATATATATATATATATATATATATCTGTCATTGTTAAAAAATATACATACATGTACATCCACTGGCACAAGCCAGAAAAATAAGTCATCAAAAAATGGGAGAATCCTCATAATGGATGATTGACCTATTACATACAAAAACCTACATCTATGGCTGGGGCCCAATGGCCCCAACACCACCTACAACCCCTACAGGAATCTCTCATGTCACATCTAGAACAATAGCCAAGATAGGATGCACAATAGACACTGCCACTGCAAACTGTCGGAGGATAGGGAATCTCTCTTTGTCCTAGACCATTGTCTACTCCATCGTGATCTCATCTAACCAACCCACCCATCCATAGGCATACCCTGGATTATGGTGGATACATTCCCCCACGCATCCTAAAAATCCTCTACCCGAGCCTTTGTAGCCTCAACAAGATACCGTAGTCTCTCCATCTTCAAATGAATGAAGGAGCTCTCCCCCTCTCCCGAGTGGACACCAATCTCTAGGTGTCAGTGCTTAGCCAACCTATCAGGGTCGTCTTTTACCCTGTCTCCCTCCACCACCATGTTACACTTCCCGCACCAGTTCCACCCAGACGATGAGGATCATTTCCAACCAAATTAGCTAATCAACGTCTAGTAGGTCCCACATCTGCAAGAAAATATACATGGTATCAGTATAGACAGAAATTTACATCATAAGTACATGTAAATAAGCACAATACATAACACACAAAGCACATACTTTCCTAGCCCCGAGCATCGCCTAGGGGTAATCCCATCTCTAGATCTCCTCGTAAATCCATGCTAGCATTGGGGAATTCCAATATCATTTGAGGGTTTGAAATCCCCCAAACCTCCACCGTGGGCATCCAGTATCACCTCACCTATCCTCCACCTTCCCAGGGAATCACCGGTGCCCACCACCTAATCCAAGGATCCTTAGGGGTCCTATCAGGATTGCCAACTTTGGGCATAACATCACAACCCTCTCGTACAAAATTTTGCAAATGACACTAACATAATAGAAGCTCTGCTACTCACCTTGATGAACCTATGTGAGATGCCTCGTCATCCTCCTATGGAGGAAGCCTTCCCAATCATAAAAATATCCTCCTTGGAGTCTCTAGAGAATGGTCAACTAGGGCCTCAAAAAGTGATGTGGGGATGCTTTTGTTGGGATGGGTTCCCTGGGTCAATTTTGTATTATATTTTGTAGCGAATGTAAATTCTCTCTGAAATGTGGAAAAGAGGAGTGCAAAGCTAGTAGAAGTCAAAGGGGATTTCGCCCCTTAGTTGGGTAGGTGATAGAGTTGTTTTGAAACCCGCCCATGGTCCACGGACCATGGTATTGTAAAGCAAAGGTTATATAAAGTTGAGTCATAGTGAGTCTAGAGATATATCTGATTAAGAAGAATCATTGTAAGGGCAAGGCGTTGAGGCATGGAAGGTCTGTTTCCTATAAAATCTATAAAAACTTGGATTAAGATGTTGTTGTTTGAAAAATAGGTTATGCCATTACCTTCATGTTTGGGACTACGTGAAGTGGAAAACCCTTTCGAATGAACAGAGAATCGGGCTCTGAATATAGTCTGCTATTAGGATCTTCTTCAAGTGATGGCAAATGAACTATTCTGAATACATTGCGAAGTGCTCTGCAGTTGGTAAGTCAAGGTCTCCCGAGGATACCTCATCCATCCACTCCACGTTCGCCACATATACCTAAACCTTCACCTCCACCATTCAACATGTCAAACGCAATGAAGATGCTGATCTTTAAAGGGGTAGGGAGAGAAGACCCCGAGAAATTTTGGTTTGTTACAAATGCTATATGGATAGCACAGTAGATCGATGATGATAATATAAAGAAAGCACAACTGGTCACAATGCTGCAAGATAGGGCTCTAACTTGGTATATCAAGTTCTGTCAAGACAGATCTGGAGCGACGTTGGCGGAGACTCAACAAGCGTTGAACAGTGAGTTTAATAAGCCTAAGTCTCAAGCGTAGTCTGTTAAAGAGTTTAGGGAGATACAACAAAGGGTAAATGAATCCTCATGGGATTTCAATTAGAGGCTAAAATGCCTAATCCGACAGGATATTATGAACATCACGGATGATCAACACAGAGGCTGGTACATTGCTTCATTTTTGCCTCACCTAAGATTACCATTATCAGAATAGAAGATAGGAATGCAAGCAGAGGATGTGGAGATCGCGATGAGGTTGGAAGCCTTGCTAGTACAAGATATGAACTTTGGAGGACAACAGATTTAGTTGCAGCTGACAAGTCTACACATGGAGTTCCAGAGCTTGAAAATAGGGAAGGAAGCTCAACCAGAGGTGCGCACTGAAGTCTGGTGTATAAAATGAAAAGACAAATGGCATGATAAGGACCACTATCCTGTGTATCAGAATTATTTAATTGGAGGAGGTCTTGTGCCTCCGAAGCCTGAAAATATTGTGGGACTGAGCACGGGAGTACCATTATGGTGTGTTATCTGCTAGATAGCTAGGAAGCATGCAACTAATAATTGTCACCTTTTACAGAAGTTTGTTCAAACACCACAACAATTGTTTTGTACATTCTTTAAATCAGTTGGAGATGATGAATGAAACTGTTGAAGTTACAAATCAATGATGGAAAGGACCACTACCTATCGAATGCAAGTGGAAAATCAGCTTCAGGTTCAGGGTGTAGTTGCAGCGTGCAGAGGATTCCAAGGCCGTGGAAGAGGAAGAGGAGGAGGGGCTGGTAGAGGTCGTGGAAAAGGTAAAACGTTATAACTGTGGCAAATCTGGACATTTTGCGCGTGACTGTCAGAACCCAACAAATCCATCTTGTCAATATTGTAGATAGTTCGATCATGTGATAGAAGACTATCCAGTGCTAATTGCCAAGATGCAGGAGAAAAAGACATAAAAAATTACATAGAACATCTAGATGATGAGGGCAAAGCCTCACAAAGAGGACCATAGTATTAATATTGTAACGCATAGTGGTATGGGCACAAGAGAAGATAAGGGAAAGAAACCACAAACTGAAGGATGGTTTCATAAGGTTGCTGAAAAGGAAGTTAGGTTTGACCTCAACTCAGCAAAAGAACCTTTTATGGAAGCCAAGAAGAATTTTTCTGAAGCTTCTACGTTCGAGAGTCAAGGGAAATTAGCTAGGAATAGTGAAGTGCAAGATGTGGATCCTTCGATGTTAGCCACTTTTCTCAAGGGCTCCAAGAGTTGATTGATTATTGTACGGAAAAAATAAGATTCCTTCAGAACAACACGTTGTAAGGAAGCTGGGTAAACATAAGAAGAGAACAGGGTGCGAGATGAAGTTGACCGCACAGATCGAGGAGTATGAAATGGACCAAGTCATCCTGGATTTTGGTTCTAATGCGAATGTACTGCCTATGCAGACATGGGAAAGGATGGGGATACTTGCGCTACAATGGTCTCCTATACAACTATGCATGGCCAATCAACAAAAGATCATTCCTATGGGGTGCCTATATGGGGTAACAATGGACATTGAAGGAGCAAGTGTGTTGGCTGACTTTGAGGTAATTGAAATAGTGGATGACAACAATCCTTACCCTGTGCTACTAGGAATTGATTGGGCCTTCGACATGGATGCAGTGATTAATCTAAATAAGTGAAGGATGACATTTGAGAAGAAGATGCTCATGTTTATTGTGCCACTGGTCCCTACTGAAGGGGCACGCTACACTAAACCGGTCCGCAATTATGAAGAAGATGATGATCTAGATCATATATACAAGATAACTGTGTGTGATGAAGATTGGATCAATCCCACTACAGGTGGGAGGATTATGTGGGATAGAGACAACTCCTATACCTGAGACTCAGATGAAGATCTAGAACACTAGTATAATCGGTTGCATGAAGTTTGTTGGGAACGGGTCCCCTGGGGGTCAATTTTGGGGTTAAAAACCCAAGTTTTGGGGTAGAAGGCCCGAAGTTTGTATAAAGAAATGTAAAGTCTCTGCATTTTCTGGTTGCAGAGCGTGAAGATATCTAGAGTCAAAAAGGGTTTTCCACCCTTAGTCTAGATAGGTTGCATCAGTTTTAGAGATCCGCCCTTGGTCCATGGACCATGGGATTATATACGACCATCAGTTATAACGAAGTAGAGTGTATGCTCTTCAAGGGACCGTGAGGTAATTATTTAAATTCTATAAAAACTTGGATTAAGATGTTGTTGTGTGAAAAATGGGTTATGCCATTACCTTCATGTTTGGGACTACGTGAAGTGGAAAACCCTTCAGAATGAATGGAGAATCGGGCTTTGAATATAGTCTGCTATTGGGATCCTCTTCGAGTGACAACGAAGGAACTATTTTGAATACACTGCGAAGTGCTCTGCAGTTGGTAAGTCAAGGTCTCCCGAGGTCATCCATCCACTCCACCTCTGCCTCCACCTCCACCGCATATACCTAAACATTCACCTCCACCATTCAACATGTTGAATGCAATGAAGATACCGATCTTTAAAGGGGTAGGGAGAGAAGACCCCGAGAAAATTTGGTTTGTTACAAATGCTGTATGGACAATGCAGTAGATCACTGATGATAATATAAAGAAAGTGCAGCTGGTCACAATGCTACAAGATAGGGCGCTAACTTGGTATATCAAGTTTTGTCAAGATAGATCTAGAGCGACGTTGGTGGAGACTCAACAAGCGTTGAACAGTGAGTTTAATAAGCCTAAGTCTCAGGTGTAGTCTGTTAAAGAGTTTAAGGAGATACAACAAAGGGTAAATGAATCCTCATGGGATTTCAATATGAGGCTAAAATGCCTGATCCGACAGGATATTATGAACATCACGGATGATCAACACAGAGGCTGGAACATTGCTTCTTTGTTGCCTCACCTAACATTACCATTATCGCAACAAAAGATAGGAAGGCAAGCGGAGGATGTGGAGATCGCGATGAGGTTGGAAGCCTCGCCAGTACAAGATATGAACTTTGGAGTACAATAGATTTATTCGCAGCTGACAAGTTTGCACATGGAGTTGCAGAGCTTGAAAATAGGGAAGGAAGCTCAACTAGAGGTGCGCGCTGAAGTCTGGTGTATAAAATGAAAAGACAAATGGCATGATAAGGACCACTATCCTGTGTATCAGAATTACTTGATTGGAGGAGGTCCTGTGCCTCTAAAGCCTAAAAATATTGTGGGACTGAGCACGGGAGTACCATTATGGTGTGTTATCTACTAGATAGCTAGGAAGCATGCAACTGATAATTGTCACCTCTTGCAGAAGTTTGTTCAGACACCACAACAATTGTTTTGTACCTTCTGTAAATCAGTTGGACACGATGAACGAAATTGTCAAAGTTATGAATTAATGATGGAAAGGACCCCTACCTATCGAATGCAGGCGGAAAATTGGCCTCAGGATCAAGGCGTAGGTGTAGCGTGTGGAGGATTCCAAGGTCGTGGAAGAGGAAGAGGAGGAGGGGCTGGTAGAGGTCGTGGAAAAGTTATTTGTTATAACTGTGGCAAAGTTGGACATTTTGCGCATGACTGTCAGAACCCAACACATCCATCTTGTCAATATTGCAGATAGTTTGATCATGTGATAGAAGACTGTCCAATGTTGATTGCCAAGATGCAGGAGAAAAAGACACAAAAACCTACACAGAACATCTAGATGATGAGGGAAGAGCCTCACGAAGAGGACCATAGTATTAATATTGTAATGCATAGTGGTATGGCCACAGGAGAAGATAAGGGAAAGCAGCCACAAACCAAAGGATGGGTGCGTAAGGTTGCTGAAAAGGAAGTTAGGTTTGACCTCAACTGATTTAAAGAAACTTTTATGGAAGTCAAGAAGAATTTTTCTGAAGCTTCTACGTCTGGGAGTCAATGGAAATTAGTTGGGAATAGTGAAGTGCAAGATGTGGATCATTCGTTGTTAGCCACTTTTCTCAAAACTTGTATGAAGTTGTTACGGGATAAGAAGGCAATAGAAGGGCTCCAGGAGTTGATTGAAAATTGTATGGAAAAAATTAAGATTCCTTCAAAACAACACGCTATAAGGAAGCTGGGTAAACATAAGAAGAGAACAGGGTGTGAGATGAGGCTGACCACACAGATCGAGGAGTATGAAATGGACCAAGTCATCCTGGATTTGGGTTCTGATGTGAATGTACTACCTAAGTAGACATGGGAAAGGATGGGGAGACTTGCACTACAATGGTCTCCTATACAACTACGCATGGCCAATCAATAGAAGATCATTCCTATGGGGTGCCTATATGGGGTAACAATGGACATTAAAGGAGCGAGTGCGTTGGATGACTTTGAGGTAATTGAAATAGTGGATGAAAACAATCCTTATCCTATGCTACTAGGAATTGATTGGGCCTTCGACATGGATGCAGTGATTAATCTAAAGAAGTGAAGGATGACATTTGAGAAGAAGATGCTCAGGTTTATTGTGCCACTTGTCCCTGCTGAAGGAGCGCGCTACACTGAACCGGTTCGTGATTATGAAGAAGATGATGATCTAGATCATATATACAAGGTAACAGCATGTGATGAAGATTGGATCAATCTCGCTACAGGTGGGAGGATTACGTGGGATAGAGACAACCCCTGTACCAAAGACTTAGATGAAGATCTCGAGCACTGTCATAATTAGTTGCATGAAGTCTGTTGGGAACGGTTTCCCTGGGGGTCAATTTTGGGGTTAAAAACCCAAGTTTTGGGGTAGAAGGCATGAAGTTTGTATAAAGAAATGTAAAGTCTCCGCATTTTGTGGTCGCGGAGCGCAAAGATATCAAGAGTCAAAAAGGGTTTTTTGCCCTTAGTCTAGATAGGTTGTGTCGGTTTTAGAGATCCGCCCTTGGTCCGCGGACCATGGGATTATATAAAAATGAGGTCTTAGAGGAGTCTAAGAAGGAAGGAAGTGAAGTAGAAGTACTTGATGAGTCTGTAAAGAGCTAAGAGCGAGAGTCTTAGCGTAGGAAGAGGCTCTGCAGCTGAGTGTGTAGAGGCCTAGGGTAGAAGTCTGCAGCTGAGTGTGCAGACCCTTGCAGCTGTGTGCACAGGGTAGATAGAGTCTATATTGAGAATCTGAATCATCAATAAAGAGAAGTATTATGAAATTACTGTGTATTTTTCCTCTATGGATCGCATGTGATTATGTTATGTTAAGTTCTGGGTTTATGTTATAATGCTAATTTGATGCGCAAATGTATATGTTTCTATCTATTATATGAATGAAAATAATGATATATGTCTACGCGAAGATAATCTTAACTGCATGGTAAATTTGGCGAACACTTAAGATAATTCAGGAAATTATACAATAACATGGTAGCAAAGGCACGTATGTACCTGAGCCACTGGGTAGGGTTACGTGAAGGATAGTCATATACCTTCATGAGGGTTCCAAGAGACAAAAGAGAAAGTACATCGATAAGCCCTAGGCTGATCGATCTACATGAAGAAAGGGTTAAGGTATAAAATCGACATCACGACCATCTCAGGGGTACAGAAACTTGGTTCCTACATCCCCCCATACTGCCTCGGGTGAGACTTTGGTCCACACTCCATGGACTGATGCTGAAAGGGCCAGTAGTGTAGGGATTTGTTGGATGACTAACGCTGAATCTATGTCAAGGCCCATCAATCCAACAAATGGTTCGGTTGTTGGGACTGAGATCTACATAACAAGATGTATGATGCTGCATCATTGTAATCCAACTAAGAAAGAGATTGAAGACTGGTTGGATAGAAAGATCCACGAATTCGCAATGCAAGAGAACAGGAATCTATGATAAACAAAAGAATAGTAGTTGGACAGATATCTATACACAGAAATTCACGAAATCTTCTTCTATTCCTTCCCAGTTGAGTTATACGAGTGGATCGTGAAGTTGGAAAATGGCCAAGGGAGGTGGAGGCTTGAAAATCTGATTTTTTTGGACACTAGAGTTAGTGTGGAGATTGGAAGCCTTTGAAGATAAGATCACGTGTGCTATCGACCATTGGCTCAAATGCATCATAGCAGGGTTTGTGACAGAGTTCGTGGTCGATACTTTTGTCAGTCACAGTGAAGCAGAGTGCTGCTTCTTCAAAGGACCGTGAGGTAAGTATTTGAAATCACTAAATACTTGGATTAAGATGGTCTTGTGTGAAAAGTCGGTCATGCAGTGACCTTGATGTTTTGAGCTACGTGAATTGGAAGGTATTTTAAGGACAGAGGAAGAAAAGTTCTTGAGTATATCTCGCTGATCGAACCTCCTTTGAGTGACGATGAAGGAACAGTGCAGTCTTCTCCACTGAGCACTATTTAGTTGATAAGATAAGGGTTCCCATGAATACATACACCGTCTCCATCCTCGTCCCATCCATCCACACTGCCTCCATCCTCACCTCCACCATTCACCCCATCACCCACACCACCGCCACCTACACCACTATTCAATATGGCGAACTATGTAAAGCTACTTGTATTCAAGGGCAATGGAAATGAAGATCCGAACCAATTTTGGTTCATCGTGAAGGCTGTATGGGAAGCTTAGGGTATCTCGCATGACCAAATGAAGAAAGCCATGCTGGTTAGTGCTTTGCAGGACTACGCACTAACGTGGTACATTAAGTAAAATACTGATAACCGAATGTCTGCGTTGGCAGATGTTGGGCGCGGGATCCCCCAAGGCAAGTTTTTGGGCTTAAAGCCCAAGTTTTGACTACGTCTGATGTAAATACTCCGCGAAGTATGGGCGTAGAGTGTGAAGTTGTAATTCAGTCACATGGTTGTCCGCCCTTACTTTTGTAATGTAATGTCAGCTTGAGAGTTCTACCCATGGTCTCCAGACCATGGGATTTTATAAATAGAGCGAGGCCTTAAGTTGTAGAGACAACTAATTAGATCTAAGAATCTAAGAGAAGATGAAGCATTGAGTCTGAGTGGAAGTGTAAAGTCATGTCTTTGGGTCGTAGAGTAGGAGAAGGCTCTGCAGTGCGTAGAGGCCTAGTAGTCTGCAGTTGAGTGCGCGGACCCCTACAACTGAGTGCACAGGGTGAGTCGAGTCTGTAACCGTTGGAGAAAATAATAAAGAGAATTTTCTTATCATTTCTATGTATCTTTTTCTTGTTTTATGCATTGAAGTATAGTGGGTATGAATTGCAAGTTTATTGTTTATTTTCTGTGTGAACTTATATGAATGTGTTGAATAAGTGAATATAAGATAAGTATCTGTTTACGTGAAGTTAACTAACAATTATATGAAGATAAGTAAGATCCGTGGTGTAACTTGGGGAAATAACGCAAATTGTTTCTTTAGCTGTGCAAAAGCACCTCAGCCCTTGGTTAGGGCTGCACGAAGGCGATTATAACAGATCATGAAAGCTTCACAGGTCAAGAAAGTGTGCGAAGTAACCTGCCTAAAGGTATTCATAATTGGAATAAATCAACCCCTCAGACATCTCAAGGGTGTGGAAACTTGGTTCCAGCATCCCCCCATACTACTTCGGGTGAGACCCCATCCCGCACTCCGCGGGTTGTTGACGAAAGGGCCAGTAGTACAAGGATTTGTTTGGCTAAATAACTCTGAACCTGGGTCAGGCCCCCTCAAGCCAACAAATGGTTCCATTGCAGGGACCAGAATCTGCATAGAGATGTCTGATGCCATATCATTGGAATCCAACTAAGAAAGAAATTGAAGGTTGTTTGGATAGGAGAATTCACGAGTTTGCGGAATAGGAGAATAGGAATTTGTGACTGTCAAAGGAAGAGTGGTTAGACTGCTACCTGTACATAGAAATCCATGAAATTTTCTTCGCATCTTTCCCTACTGAGCTGTATGAGTGGATCGTGTAGCTAGCAGATAGCCAAGGAAGGTGGAAGCTCGACAATCCTATTGTGTGGACCCTAGAGTTGGTGCGCATATTGGAAGCATTGGAGGATAATATCGTGTGCACTATTGATCATTGGCTCGATTAGATTATAGGAGGATTCATTACTGAGTTCGCGGTAGATAATTTAGTTAGCTATAGTGAGGTTGTGCGATGCTTTCTCAAAGGACCGCAAGGTAAGTATTTAAAGTCTCTGAATACTTGGATTAAAATGTTATTGTGTGAAAAGAGGGTTATGCAATCACCTTGATGTCCGGAGCCATGTGAAGTGGAAAAACCTACAGAAACGAAGGAATTAAGGGACCAGAGAATAGCCCTTTGATTTCACCTCCGTGAGGGGACGAGGAAGAGCTCACAAAGGTCTTGACGCAAAGTGCGATTAATTTGATAAGGCAGAGGATTTTGCACATACCACCACCAGCTTCACCGCATTCACCTCCATCTTCACCCGTACCATCTCCACCACCACCGTGAGTCAATATGGCAAGCACGATAAATTTTCCTGTGCTCAAGGGAGTAGGAAATGAAGATACAGACTAGTTTTGGTTCGTGATAAGAGCCATATGGGAAGCGCAGGGAGTTACAAATGATAATATAAAGAAAACGACACTGGTCAGTGTTCTGTAGGATCACGCACTGACATGGTATATTAAGAATTCTAATGACAATCCGAATGTGGGGATCGCGGACATCCAAATTTCACTGAACATAGAATTTAGCAGGCCAAAGTCAGAGGCGTAGTTAATCATTGGATTCAAAGAGATCACAATGCTACTAGGCGAGACTCCTTGGGAGCTAGATCAGAGGCTGAAGTGCATGATTCACAAAGCTAATATGACTTCGACGGATGGACAACGCCGCAAATGGTTTTTAGCATCACTAACGCCACATTTCAGGAACACGCTCTCACAACAGAGGTTAACAACTCAGGCGGAGGTCTTGGAGATCACAATGAGGCTGTATGAGACCCCAATAAAGGATCCTAACTTGGGAGTTCAGCAGATCCACGCGCAATTGAAAAACTTATGCCTTGAGATGTAGAGTCTGAAACAAGATAGGACAACCCAATCGGAAGTGCATGAAGAGGTATGGTGTGTTAAATGTAAGGGTCGGGCTCATGACAAGGACCAATGCCCGGTGTTTGTGAATTACCTTGTGGGAGGAGGACTAATGTCGTTAAGACCGGAGGCATAAGAAGGACCTAGCACAACACCTAATTTATGGTGCACAATTTGTCAAATAGAAGGAAAGCATGCTACAGACAACTACCATTTGTTATAGAAGTACACACAAAATTCGCAACAATTGTTCTGTAATTTTTGTAGATCGGTTGGACACGATGAGCACACTTGTAGAAGCTATGAGCTAATGATGGATAGAACTCCCACCTACAAAGCTCAGGCCGAATCGTGACCCCTTGACCAGAATGTAGGAGTGGCACGAACAAGATTTCAGGGGCGCGGGCGAGGCTGAGGTGAAGGAGGACCTGGAAGAGGTCATGGACAGCTAATATGCTACAATTGCGGAGGGCGAGGACATTATTCCCGTGATTGTATGAATCCAACGCGTCCATCATGTCTGTATTGTACCTTGTTTGATCATGAGACGGAGGATTGTCCTATGCTGATAGCTAGGATGCGTGACAAGGGAGTGCTACCACCTCCCCCAACTCAGAACCTATAGATGATGAGGTCTGAGCCGCGCGAGGAAGATCCAAATGTGAACATTGTGCTCCGAAGTGGAATTATGATGGGAGATGATAAAGGTAAACAACCCAAAGATAGTACTTGGGTTCGCAAGGCTCCGATGAAAGAAGTAGAGTTTGATTTGGAGCGTGCTAAGGAAATCTTCGTGGAAGTTAAGAAGAGCTTCACTGATGCCTCCACTTCAGGAAGTAAAGATAGATTGGAGCTAGAAATGGACCCATCGATGCTCAAAATGTTCCTAGAAATGTGCATGAAGCTACTGCACGACAGTAAGGCTGTAAAGGAATTAGAGGAACTCATTAGCAAATGCGCGGGGACCACGCAAGGAGAACCGCACATAGTCCGAAAGATTGGAAAACACAGGACAAGAACAGGAAGAGAAATGAGGTTGACCATGCAAATTGGAGAATATGAGATGGACCAAGTAATTTTGGATTTAGTGTCGGACATGAACATTCTGCTGAAGCAGACATGGGAGCGCATGGGGAGGCCTATGCTGCAGTGGTCTCCTATTCAGCTACGCATGGTGAACCAACAAAAGATAATACCTCTAGGGCAATTGCAGGGAATCACTATGGATATTGAGGGAGCGAGCGCACTAGCAGACTTTGAAGTGATAGAGATTGTTGATGACAACAATCCCTACCCCGCGCTCTTAGGAATTGATTGGGCCACTGACATGAATGGGGTGATTAATCTAAAAAAGCACAAGATGATTTTCGAAAAGAAGTCTCTACGCGTAGTAATACCATTGGACCTTGCTGAGGGATCGCGCTACACTGAGCCAGTGCGCGACTATGAAAGTGACGATGATTTGGACTGCATCTACAAGATAACCATGCGAGAGCAAGACTGGTAAATCCCACTGCAAATGGATGAATTTCATGGGAGCGTGAAAGCTCCTGTACTTCAGATTCAAATGAGGAGATAGAGTGGTGGCAGAACAGGTTACACGAGGTAACCATGTTAAATTGTAATATGATGACAAGATCGCTACACTGTGTATCAACAAAAACAAGAGATTTACCTACTTACGATGGATTATGAGAGGTAGATGCTTTCCTGAATAGATTTGAAAGGGAGGTGTCGGAGAAGCAATGATTTGAAGCCTTGAATTGGGTACTGCGCGCTACGCCTCCGAGGTGGTGGGGTACGCACAAAGGAAATGTTGATGACTAGTGCGCATGTAGGAAGATGATATGCACATGGTTTGGGAAGCATATGGGGCGGCTGATAGCTAGATACAATGGCTAGGATGGTCTGCGTGCGCATCTATCCAGATGGGTACAGACCTATGGTAAACCACTTGTGCGGATGCACATGAACTTCACGATGGGAAATATGGAAAATAAGCATGTGTTGGGGGGAAAATGCGTGAATGGATCCTCAAGATGGAATGTCAGAGTGTGGAAAGAATGAGCACACAGATGGTTGCCCATGCGGAAGCCTTTCACGAAGTGTGTGGAGCATTGAACAAGGTATGTAATGCACAGTGAAGCAATTGGGACCTGCGCATAGTAGTAGTCCTATGGGATTATAGGGTGAAGTGTAAGAAATTAACGGGACACCTTCTAGGCTGGTTTATGAAGTGAGCATTGAAATACTAATGAAGTATATCATGCCTAGCCAGCCCATAGCAGCGCCCGCGGATACGACAGATTGCGGAGCCTTGAACAAAGGGATCGCGCAACTGGAAGAAGAAGAATGCTTGGGACTTGATGAATAGATCTAGCGGGGTAATCTTAGGCTCCAAGAACTCTTGAATGAAAAATTTCATTTGAGGGAAAAAAGCACCATGGCGGAAGAAGAAGTCAAGAAGCTGGAGGGAGGAATGAAAAGGGATTTTCTTGATAAAAGGACTGTGGTGATAAAACAGGATGCGCACGATTGCATTGATAAATTTGAAGACTATCACCGAGATTTGATCAGTTTGATGCCTTGGATTGGACCACATATTACTAAAAGTATCACAAATGGTGGCGCGATGCAAATGGTAAAATAAGTGACGCAAGTAGTAAGGTTAAAAGGCAAACTTTTCCAAGAAGAAGTAAATGATGATTGGGTAAAGCTGTATACAGGTGGCGCGACCACCTGACTAGCTATGGGAAGCACAATCCTAGTGCTCCAGGTAGTTGAAAGGAGGCACGGGAGTGTAAATTACTCTGCCCAAGAGCTACGCAATGTTAGGGCTGCGCAAAGGAGCACAGTGTCACAGGGTCCGTGACAGCGTAAGGGTGATTGTGTTACAGCGCAGGTTGGCTGGAAGGTAACCATTATAATCACTATTGACAATGTGATACTTGGTATGAGACCAAATGGAGTGGACGGCAGGCATTTAAGGTGAGCTCTATGAGCTAGATTTGGGAAAATCTACCGCCAAGGGAGCATTAATGGACCAGATTTGGGGGGAATGATCAAATTTGAATTCAAAAGGTGCTATAAATTACAAAGGGCTGCCCTGCAAACAATACTTGGTCATTTGAGAATTGAGTTGCTGTGCACCCAAAGACTGCTAAATCTAGACTTGTTGAGAGCATTGTTCGAGCACCCACCCGAGCAGTTGAGCGATTTCAGGAAAAATAAGAAGGCAACATCTGAAGAAGTGAGGGAAATCATAGAAATGACCACCAAAGAAGCTGTGCAGGCCATGACAGTAGAAGATTCCCCTAAAAGCGCTGGGATAGTTGTGGAAGTCCCTAAATCACCATGCACATCAAGACCCAAGAAAGATAAACTGCCCATGATTCCGGTGTGTGTTTCCCCTCAAAACTCGCTGCGAACTAAGTTAACAATGGAAGAAAGGGGAAAGTGGTTAATTTGAAAACTGATGAGGAGGAGGAAGACCTTGAGGAAATCTTGGTGGAACAGGAGGAGGACGAAGAAATGAAGGAAGAAACCGAGGGTGCGAACCCTTCGACTAGACTGTCCACATATGTTCCTCCATGAAAGGGCAAGGTAAAGGTGCCCAAGGACCTAGATGAGAGCAAGAGCTCTCTGTAGACTCTGTTGCTACCTGACGATATCATTTTTGAAGGAGTGCACTTGGGATGGGTGCCGAGTCTGAAGTTTGAAGATTGGGATCTCACGGACCATGAAAAGTTCCCACACTTGGAAACCATGTAGCTCATGAAGCCAAAGAAAACCATTGTGGTAGGAGTTATAGAGTTCGAGCCGCAAAAGTTGTTGCGAGGGGTAGAGAAAACAGGGTTATTGAACCTGCTCTGGGTGCCGCATTACCATCGTGCCCCAATAACTATCTTTGTCATCAGGTAGCTTCTTTTCCTAGTGCATGATGGGTGTTTGTGGCTAGAGGAGCCCATCCCCATCAAAAACCACTTGATTCATAGAATTACCTGACTCTCTTGTAAGGGGGAGGACCCCACGGATATTTCGGAGGGAAAGAGCATCGAATTGGTAATCACAGAGGCCATGAAGGAAAAATACAAGCTGGAGAAGAAGAAGAGAGGGTATGTGATCTCCAGTATCAACAATAAGGCAGTCAAAGTTGTGACCCAGATACTGGCTGGAAAGGTTATGTGAAAGTGCCACACAGATGAGGTGCCCCTGCCGATGATAGTACTTGTCGCACAGTGTGCAGAGGGCATCTAGTTTAACTGGTCAGAGTACTTGTGCAAGGAATTCTTGGAGAATTTCTGCGAGGCACAGGAACAGGGGAAGCCCTTTAATTATGCATGGCTTCTACTATCCATAGTGCTAGTGGCTAGAGAATTGCCTGAGGACAGCCAATTCCCCACAATTGTGAGGGATTTCCTGGAGGCTGCGAAGTATGCTTCGCTGTAGGCCACTAAGGATGCAGATAGGATTCGAGACAGTAAAATATTCTGGGTGTTCATGGAGATGAACATCAGAATGGGGATTAACCACAAGCTACAATTATCACCCACTATCTATAACAGCTTACAAAGCTTCGTGAAGTTTAAGGCTGACTTCCATCACGTTTACATCAGGGTGCGTAAGGACCCTGCGAAGAAGTGGAATGAACTACAATACCTGGCCATAGAGGATGTTATCTTCGACATACTTGAGGCGTGGCCGCCAGAGTGGCACGCTCCAGCCATCTCCGCGATGGAAATGGAAAATTCAGCTGCACAGTGGAAGAAGGAGGAGACAAAACTGTGGATGGCACAGTTGGAAGAGAAGAGAGGAGAAGAGGCAGCAACAACACAGGCATAGGAGGCATCGGACTCTGCAAAGGCTGCAACAGAAGCACAGACGGTAGCAGAGAAGGAGTGTGAGGGTCGGAAGCCACCTTCACCTGAGTAGGAACAAGAGATGGAGACAGAGACAGAGGAGGGTGGTGTGGACCTACAAACATCGATGACGCAGTTAATCACCAGTGCTCGAGAGAGCAGGTGGGGCTGTGAAAGAATTCCAAAGCGTCTAAGACTTATTTCAACCAGATCACCTTCATTGAGGAAGATCTGCATGATATAGGGGAGATGGTGTGCAAAGTCACCATGGAGGCCCTCCAGAACTTGGAAGAGGAGAATCAAATTGTGTTGGGGGCCCTCTGGGTATAAATTCAGGAGTTGCAAGTGCACACTCCCCAGGCTGGTACTCTCTCGACTAGCCTTGTAGTAGGAACAGTCGCCGCTGAGGAAATGTTGCGCGCCCGCATGACCAACACAATAGTGCTGCCAGAGGGGGCACTGGTTATAGAAAATGAGGTCGATAGGCCTATGGTCAGTGCATTGAAAGGAGTAGGAATCAACATGGCTGCGCTCCCTCAGGAGACACTCTATGTCCTGTAGGACGAAGTGACTGTAGAACTGCGGGCTAGAGAGGGCCACACTCTACAAGTGTTGAGCGAACAAAGAATCAACATGGAGTAGTTGAGCTTGCAACGTGATGAGGTTGTGTCCCAAAACAGGCAGATAGTGTAGGTACTTGAAGAAGCCTGCCAGATGGTCCCTGAGTTGGCCATCCCAGTAGAGGCACCAGCAAAGGCACGCATCTAGAGGTTAGCAGTAGGAGTGTGTGAGGCGCGAGAAGAGATGGCCAAGGTTCAACTAGAGCTGAACCTTTAGATAGCAGAGCTACAGTTGAAGGTGCAACCTTCAACTCCTCTAGAGGTAAGGAAATAGCGCACCACCACCATCACAACGGGCATGGAAGAGAGCAGCAGTGCAGTGAGCGACTACACCAAAATGTTGGAAGAATCATTCGAGGTTCTCACCACTCTAAAGGAGGACCCGAACATATAGCACTTGGAGACAAAGGTGTGTGAGCTACAACAACAGTATGAAAATGTCAAAGGGACTGCGCAGATAGTGGCCCTCACACAGAGGCTCGTGCAAATGCAACAGGAAAAGCGCTTAGGGAGCAAGTAGACACAATGCGACACAAAGAAGTGGTTCTGAAGGCGTGCATCCAACCGTGGATTGACGAGGCCTTCGTCATAACAAAAACGATTGAAGGCAAGCTTGCACAGATGTAGGGGATATAGGAGAAGATACAAGGAAGCAGTTCAGATACAACGGTCTCTGAACAACGTGTCCAGGAGATACAATAGGCAGTCGTTTAGTGTGATGTCGACCTTGTAGCAGTTCGAGCAGAGTTGGGAGGTCTCCGCGCGAATATCTCCGGACTGACAGAGTGACTCGAGGGTCAGTCATGATGTTTGCGTTGGGGGCTTGTTGGGTGCGGGATCCCCCAAGGCAAGTTTTGTGGCTTAAAGCCCAAGTTTTGACTATGTCTGATGTAAAGACTCTGCGAAGTATGGGCATGGAGTGCGAAGTTGTAATTGAGTCACAGGGTTATCCGCCCTTACTTTTGTAATGTAATGTCTGCTTGAGAGTTCTACCCATGGTCCGCAGACCATGGGATTGTATAAACAGAGTGAGGCTCTAAGTTGTAGAGACATATAATTAGATCTAAGAATCTAAGAGAAGATGAAGCATTGAGTTTGAGTGGAAGTGTAAAGTCATGTCTTTGGGTTGTAGAGTAAGAGAAGGCCCTGCAGCTGAGAGTGTAGAGGCCTAGTAGTCCACAACTGAGTGCGCGGACCCATGCTGTTGAGTGCGAAGGGTGAGTCGAGTCTGTAACCATTGGAGAAAATAATAAAGAGAAGTTTCTTATCATTTATGTGTATCTTTTTCCTATTTTGTGCATTGAAGTATAGTGGGTATGAATTGCAAGTTTACTATTTATTTGCTGCGCAAACTTATATGAATGTGTGGAATAAGTGAATATAAGATAAGTATCTATTTACATGAAGTTAACTAATAGTTATATGAAGATAAGTAAGATCCGGGGTGTAACTTGGGGAAATAACACAGATCACTGCTTTAGTAGTGCAAAAGCACCTCAGCCCCTGGTTAGGGCTGCGCGAAGGCGATTATAACAAATCTCAAAGGCCTTACAGGTTAGGGAAGTGCGCGAAGTAACTTGCATGAAGGTATTCACAGTTGGACTAAATCAACCCCTCAGACATCTCAAGGGTGCAAAAACTTGGTTCTAGCATCCCCCCATACTGCTTCGGGTGAGTCCTCAGTCCATGCTCTGCGGGCTGTTTCCGAAAGGGCAAGTAGTATAGGGATTTTTTGGGCTAAATAAATCCAAACCTGGGTCAGGCCCCTTCAAGCCAACAACAGATATCCAGACTGCATTGAATAGAGAATTCAATAGACCTAAGTCTCAAGCACAATCAATTGTGGGATTCAAGGAGATCATGATGAAGCCTGGGGAGACGCCCTGGGATTTGGATCAAAGATTGAAGTGTACGATCTGTGAAGCCAACATGAACCTAACTGATGGGCAGCATCACAAATGGTTCGTGGCCTCGCTCCTACCCCACCTAAGGGTTGCGCTATCACAACAAAATATTGGAACCCAAGCAGAAGCTCTGGAAATCGCGATGAGACTACATGAGACACACATGTAGGATGTTAACTTGGGGGTTCAATAGATTCACGTGCAGTTGTAGAACCTTTGCCTTGAAATGCAAAGTCTAAAGAAAGACACCGAAGGTGCGCGAAGAAGTCTGGTCCCTGAAATGCAAAGGTCAGGGGCATGACAAGGATCACTGTCCTGTCTTTGCGAACTATGTTGCAGTAGGGGGACCAATGCCTCTAAGGCCAGAGGCTACGGTAGGGCCAAGTACAGGGCCCGCGCTATGGTGTACTATATGCCAATTAGTTGGGAAACATGTGACGACAACTGCCATTTGTTGCAAAAATTCGTATAGACACCCCAACAACTCTTCTGCAATTTCTGTCAATTAGTAGGTCATGATGAGTGCAGTTTCCATAGTTATGAATTAATAATGGACAAGACACCTTCATACAGGGTGCAGACAGAAAAGTGGCCTCTGGAACAAGGCACTGGGGGGATGCGAGGCTAGTATCAGTGGTGTGGTTGAGGCCGAGGTGGAGGGGGGCTTGGTAGAGGCTGAGGGCAGCTGATTTGTTACAATTGTGGAGTACCACGACACTGCACGAGAGACTGTATGAATCCAACATGACAGTCATGCCGCTATTATACTCAATTGACCATGCAACTGAGGATTGCCCTATATTGTTGGCTAAGATTCGTGAAAAGGGGGCGCAGACTCCACAGCTAACGCAGAACCTCGCGAGGAAGAGCCTAAGATAAATATTATGTTGTGGAGTGGAATGACGACTGGGGAGGATAAAGGGAAGCAACCTGCAGAATGTGAATGGGTCCGCAAAGCACCAAAAAAGGAGCCTAGGTTTGATTTGGAGTGTGCAAAAGAAACATTTATGGAAGCAAAGAAAAGCTTCACTGATGCCTCTACCTCAGGAAGTCAGGAGAAACCAGCTAAGGAAATGGACCCATCCATGATTACCACGTGGTTAGAGGCCTGCATGAAACTGCTCCGTGATAGTAAGCTTGTGGAGGACTGTACAGGCGCAACAATCGCAAAGTTTATTTTTGAATATGTGTTGACAAGATTTGACTATCCAAAGATCTTGATGAGCGATCGAGGTACGTACTTTCTTAACGAAACAATCGATGCGTTGACAAAGGAATTTCAGGTGTATCATCAGAAAAGTATGCCTTATCATCCACAAGCTAATGTGATAGTGGAAGAATTCAATAAGATACTGGAGAGTGCCCTGACAAAGGTCTGCAATGCTTAGAGAAATGAATAGGATGTGCACATACCCGTGATGCTATGGGCCTACAGAATGACTTGCAAGAAGATGACTGGGAAAATGCCTTTCAAACTCATGTATGGCATAGAAGCTGTGATGCGAATGTAATATATTGTACCTAGTCTACACATAGTGGCACTCACAAGAATGGTAGATCGCAGAGCCCTGGAAGAGAGGCTCGCGCAGTTAGCAGAGCTTGAGGAGGACCGATTTCTAGCTGGATTTCATCAACAAGTTCAAAAGGAGCGCGAAAAGGCATGGCACGATCGGCACATCAAACTGCGCACCTTCAAGGTAAATGATCTGGTCTTGTTATATGACAATAAATTTGATAAATTTCCAGGGAAATTTAGGATGCACTGGCTAGGGCCATATGTCATCAAGGAGATTAGCGATGGTGGAGCAGTTTAGCTGGTCAAATTGAATGGATAACCCTTCCCAGGGAAGGTGAATGGGAGCTGATTGAAGCCATGCACTGGTGATGTAGCTAGGTGACTATATGAGGGAAGCCAAGTCTTAGCACTCTAGGCAGCTGAAAGGAAGAACGAGACTATAAATTACACTGCTCGGTTCGGAGAGCTACGCGATTGGGGAACTACACGGAATGAACAAATGTCACAGAGCCCACAGAAGGGCGTAGGGAGCTGCGCTACCAAAGTGAAAACCGAGCAGGATAGTCAGAAATTGATCGTTAAAGTCACTGTTCATGATTTGATGATGAAAAAATGGCTAAAGGGAGCCGGGGGGGGGCATTTAAGTCAGAATTTATGGACCAAATATTTGAAATCTGCCGCCAATCTAGCATTAATGAATCGATTTTGGGGAACAGTTAGGTTTGAACTTGAAAGTGCCTATAAATTATAGGTCACTACCCAATGAAAAACGCTTGGCATTTTGAGGATTGAGTTGTTGAGATCTCAGGTGCACATGAACCGTGAAAACTTTGAAGTTTTGCTAGCAAGTTCAGTATTTGAGATTTTGCCGAAGGAGACATAGGAGTTGTTGCATAGCATCATGTCAAAGCCCACAGAAGCTATGAGCACTGAAGCAGTGAAAACCAAGGGAGGTGTTCTAGAGGTAGCTATGGCAGCAGAGGGAGTTTCCCTGAAAATTACGCCTGCGGAAGTACCAGCAAAAGTGCCTAAATCCCCTAGGACACCCCAGCTAAGGCCTACAACTGACCTAGGAAGGTCTAAAAATGAAGAAGGACAAGCAGAAAATGTAGCCATTGGTGTGTGCATCACTTAGGAGGCACCCATAGTCGGGAAAACCCACCACACAAGAATAGGCAAAAATGATTGACCGAGAGTCGAAAGAAGAGGCCGAAGAAATCCCCATGGATGATGAGGATATTACCATGGAAATGGAGGACATTGAAATTGAGGGGTCTGACCCCATCTCGAAGTTCCCTGAATACATTCCTCCGCACAGGGGTAAGACGAAGGTGCCCAAAGATATTGATGGAAGTAAGGTCACCCTGCACACACCCCTCCTGCTAGACCAAATCGTCTATGAGGGACTGCGCTTAAGGCGTGTCCCCCTTTTGAAGTTGGAGGAGTGGGACTTAGACGAAATGAAGCACTTCCCTCATTTAGCGACAGACCAACTTATGCACCATGTCCTCCACAAAAATACTACAGTGACCACATTGGAGCCGAGGAAGTGGCTGAAAAGCGTGGACAAGGTAGGCTTGCTAAATTTGCTATGGGTGCTGAATTACAACCGCACACCTATCACGATGGTACTGATCAAGAAATTGGTGTGCTTGGTGCACGATGGGAGTCTGTGGCTAGAGGAATCGATGCCCATCACAGACAGCTGATCCATAGGATCACACGGCTTCCATACATAGGAGAAAATTTGGCCATGGCGTTCGGTGGAAAGGTCGACGAGCATGAACTTGTTGAGGTGATGAAGGAAAAATTCAAGATTGTAAAGAAGTCGTGTAGATATGCCATTTCGAGTATCTGTGACGCCGCAGTCAAAGTGGCAATGCAAATCTTAGCAGGGAAGGTCATGTGGAAGTGTTGCACAAATGAAGTGCCAACACCAGTGATAGCTTTGGCAGCCCAGTGCGCGGAAGGAGTTCAATTTAACTGGGCGCGCTACCTCTGCGTTGAGTTCCTCATGAACTACTGTGAGGCACAAGATAACAAGAAGACTTTCCACTATGCATGGATATCGTTGTCCATAGTGTTGGTTGTGTGGGAGCTACCTGAAGATAGCTAGTTTCCTTTGGTCACACCAGACCTACCAAAGGCAGCGAAGTTCGCTTCGCTATGGGAGATGAAGGATCCTTAGTGGATAAAGGACAACAAGATCTTCTAGATCTTGATGGAAATGAGCATCCATATGGCCATTAACTGCAAGTCGTGACTGACACCTACAAATTTTGAGAAGTTGCAGGAATACGTGGAATTCAAGGCTGAATTCCACCATGTCTCAATACGGGCATGAAAGGACCATGAGAAGAAATGGCACGACTTGCCATACTTGGCCATAGATGATGCAATTGCAATAGTCCTCGATTGCTAGATGGCAGATTAGTGCAATGCCACAGACTTGACAGCGGGATCTAGCAAAATCGCCGCACAACAGAAGAAGGAAGAAGCCAAGTTGAAGATGGAATAATTGGCCATGAAGAGAAAATAAGAGGCTCATGCCAAGGCTAAGGCAAAGCACATCGCCGCACAGTAATCAGGTGGATAGGTAGGTGAAGAGGAGTGCGCTTTGACTGAAGTTAGAAGTTTCCTTCCCCAAAGACCAAGGAAGATGATGATCAAATGAAGCAGGGAGGAGCAGACCTGGAGATGACTCTGTTCCACACCAAGTGCACCAGAGATCCAGAGAAACTAGGGCCATGGAAGAAGTCCAAGTCTAGCAAGACATCTCTGGACCCGATCACCCTAATAGAGGGGGACTTAAATGACATAGGTGATACGGTGCGAGATGCCACCATGAAATTGCTGTAGTAGTTCGAGTAGCAACAAAAGAAGGAATTGGGTGTTATACAGACGGGTTTTCATGAGCTGCAGATCCACACATCATAGATACAGACCAGCGCGGTGTCAACTAGCTTGTCGTGTGGCACCTTAGAAGTCGCAGGGATGTTGCACGCAAGGGATCCCTGAGCAATAGTACTGCCGTATGGAGCACTAAAAATAGAGACTGAAGCTAACAAACATGCTGTCAATGCCCTCAAGAGAGTTGGACTGAACCTAGCCACACTTCTCAAGGAGGTGCTTCACCTTTTGCAGGACAATGTGTTTGTGAAAATTCGGGCCTGTGAACAATGTGCATTACAGGTGATCAATGAATAGAAGGTCAACAATGCCTAGCTAACTGTGCAGAGAGACTCCGCCTTTAACCTGGTAAAAGAAACTACAGATAAGAACTAGCGCATTACCACAGTCATGGCTGAAGTGTGCAGGACTGTCCTAGATCCGGGAATTCTTGAGACTGAGCCGATAGATGTGAGGGTTTGAAAGCTTGCTGCTGGAGTGCGTGACACACGAACTGAATTGGCAAAGGTTCAGCTAGAGCTAAACCTCAAAATTGCAGAGTTGTAGTTGAAGGCCCTGCCTTCGACTCCGTCAGAGATTAGAGAGAAGCACGAGACCACTGTGAAAGACACGGTAGCAGCAATAGAGAGTGTAGTATAGGACTGTACCATGCTCTTCGAGTAGTTGCTCGAGGTAGTCACCTGCAAGAACATCCTACTATAAAAAGACTAGAAAAAGAAGCGCGGGAGTTGCAGTAGTGCTATGACGAAGTCAAAGCGACAATGCGCACTGTCGCCATCACATAGAGTTTAGCTAAGCTGCAAGAGGCCAAGGCATTGAAAGAGTAGGTAGATATAGCTCAGCACAAGGAAGCCATGCTGAAGGCTCGCCTGAAGCCTTGTTTGGATGAGGCCTACTTGATCATGGCCACTATTGAAGGCAAGCTACCTAGTTTGCAGGAGACTAGCCGAATATTAAGTCAGACAGTGCAAGGCCAGCGACAGAGCAGTTGGTTGAGGAGATGAAGAAGGCAGCAACACAGTGCACCGCCAAGGTAGTAGTTGTCCAAGTTGAGCTGGGAGGTTTTTGTGACAAGATCTCCACGTCATTCGAGTGACTCAAGGGTGAGTCACCATGTTTGTGTTGGGGGCCCGTTGGGAACGGGTCCCTTGGGGGTCAATTTTGGGGTTAAAAACCCAAGTTTTGGGGCATAAGGCCCAAATTTTGTATAAATAAATGTAAAGTATTCACATTTTGTGGTCATGGAGCATGAATGCAAATAATGATGTGTGTCTATGTGAAGATAATCTTAACTGCATGGTAATTTTGGTGAACAATTAAGATAAATCAGGAAATTATACAATAATACGGTAGCAAAGGCACATATGTAGCTAAGCCACTGGGTAGGGTTACGTGAAGGACAGTCGTATACCTTCGTGAGGGTTCTAAGAGATGGAAGAGAAAGTACATCGATAAGCCCTAAAGGCCTATCGATCTGCTCAAAGGAAGGGTTAAGGTATAAAACTGACATCACGACCATCTCAGGGTGCAAAAACTTGGTTCCTACATCCCCCCATACTGCTTCGGGTGAGACTTTGGTCCATGCTCCACGGACTGATGCTAAAAGGTCCAGTTGTGTAGGGATTTGCTTGGCTGACTAATTCTGAATGTGGGTCAGGACCCATCAAGCCAACAAAGTATCTATGCTACGTTGCAATATGATGACCAAATCGCTGTGGTGCGTATTTTTTGTCCTTTGAGATAACTCGAGGTTAATTAGTTATGCCAAAGCATCTATAATGTTTTGTTGTTTTGAATTATTGGATGAATAGTGAACAATTTATAAACAGGTGCTTTAAATTTAGATAGATTTCCAAGCAAAATAAGAAGTTTTTCTTTAACTGCACATAGTTAATTTGATTTTAATGGGGTGGAAAATTAGAGCATAAAGAAGTATAATTCATTTAATATTCAAATTGAATACTTAACAAACTATAAGAAGAATTTAAGAAAACAATGTTTTCTTAATCAACAAAATATAATTAAACTGTTACAGATATCTGATGTAATTTATATTTAAAGAGGAACTTACAATAACAAACAGTTATGTAAATTATTCTCTTATTATAAACACAACTTCACAGGGGATTCAAAATAAGACTGAAACTCAGTCATATTTTTCCCAGATTACTGTAAAAGACTTAATTTATATGAAGAAAACATAATGAATGAATAACATGAAATAGAACTCATTGAGAAACAGACCATATGAGATAAATCCAGAATCCTTTATTATTCCAAAAAGATGCTCCAACTTAGTACAAATATTCTTGATAGCTTGTTCAAGGGTTCAACCCATAATAACTCAAAGAAGGAGTTATTTATACAAAATTTGAAAAAGATCTACAATTTGTTGGAACAACATACCAAAATAGGACAAAATTACAAAAATAGGACAATATTGTAGGAACCAAGAAACTAGTAAAGAGGTGGCTCTATCTTTTGGGAATCTGTTGATGATCTGGCCTAAAAAAGCTCATGAGTTGTCATACATTAGGATTAGAAATTACTCATTTTTTTCACACAATTGATCCCATATTTCTTGACTTTGGATTTCCAAATTTATCATATTTATAAATATTTCATCCACTTCTTTGTACCTCTCGAAAGTTGGCTTGTTAAGGAACAAATGTCTAATTTCATGCTTCATGGTCAAATCAAACTCCAAGGTTTCTAGAAAGGCCTTCCCTGTTATCTATCCTTTGATTCCTACAAACTTGGCTCTGTCCACTGCAATAGTATACAATTTCTTGCAATAATCTTCTAATTTGATCAATTTATCATTTAGAGCTACCAATCCTGGTAGTCCTTTCTGATTTAAAATATTAAATTTTGAATGAAACCTTTGGACAACAATATCTAAGGTTTGACATTTTGTTTCTAGCTGGTTAATCAAATTCTTCTTTTGTAAGACCTTCTTAATCTCTAAGATGGTAGTTGTTCTGTCAGAAATATTTATCTCTTCCAGTTCTTCTCTACTTTTTGAATTTAGCACCTTTATCATATATGTGGCTTCTGTTGGCTTGGTCTTCAAAGCTGCTTTCTATTCTTCTATTTCTGCTTTGCATCTGGTAATGAGTTCTTGTTGTTCAAAAATTATTTGTATGGATGGCCATACATCTGTCATAGATTGGCTGATGTGTGTCCAAATATTTTCCTTGGCTTGGGCCAAAGTATCTACCATTAGGGACTCACTTTCCAACTTCTGGATCTTAAGTTCCAATCTGTGGGACTTCTGCATCTCCTCAACATACAAAGTATCATTCTTGACTTTATGCAATTCTAAACTTTGGAATTTTTGCAGTAACTTCTCATTTTCCTATTTCTGTATGGCCAATTCTTGTGATAATTTTGTTGGATCAGCTGCTGTTGATGTAGACTCAATGGTTGTTGATGATGAACTAGGTTCTGTACCTGCAACTGCTATTGGGACTGTTGTGACTGGAACCATAACAAGTTGTGCTGCTTCTTTCTCCTTTAGTAACTCTTCAACCTGCTCTTCCATTTTCTTTAGCTGTATATTTTGCTCAATGATAAGCTTGAGCATGTCCTCCTTTTTCTGTTCATTTTCTGCTATGTCCTTTGTTAGAGGATCTTCTGTAGAGGGAAACTTCAACTATTTCTTTAATGCAACAATGTCTACATCTTTCTTTTTGAGGACTAACTCTGCAACTTTGACATCTTTGGGATCATATCCTACTTTAATCACTAAGTCCTCCAGTGCCTTTACTCTGTTATCTTTGGCTAATGAAGAAATATTTTCTATCTTGAGCTGAGATTGAACATTGGATAGGGTAGTCCTAAGTTTGGAAAGAGACATAGCTGTAGTTGTCATGGTGGAAAACAACATCTCACCAGTCTGTCTGTGCATATCCATCTAGTCAATTGGATGGATTTTACTGGAATCAAATGAAAACACAATCTTTTTATAATCTGATGGAGACTTAGGAAATGGGATTTGGGCTTGCAAGAAAGCCATCTGCATTCTGCCTTTCTCATTGTCGAAAGCAGAAAGAAGCCTATGCTGGGAAGTTGATGTTTGTTTCCAGAATTGGCTGTATACATTAGACTTCAAAGTCTCATTCTTCTATTTAATCTCAAGGAACCTTGAGAAGATGTTCTGATCATCTGAGGAACTGGTTCCTGTGGACTGAATGATTTCTAGAGGTTCCCTAGAAGGTGAAGTTGTAGGAGGAGTTCTTGGAACACTAGCTCCTGCTGATGTAGAATCTTTTGAATCTCTAAGATCAATTATTATTGGTTGATTTTCTTCTGTTGATGGTGTCAAGCCAATATTTGGCTTCTTCTATTGTAAAATGAATCCTTTCATAATCTCCTCAGTAGATAAAGTCTCCTCTCTCACCCTTTTTTGTTGCTTGCTCTGAGCAACTAGAGTTTGTTCATTGGGGGTGGATAAAACCTGTTCATCTGCCTCTTGAAGTGTCCCATCAACCCACTTCTCTTGATTCATGAACTTTTCTATTTCTGGTCTTGGAGTATGATTATAGGGAGTCATTTTTAATTCAACTCTCAAGGAAGAAATTATACCAAAAGGGTCATAAGACCAGGTAAAGCTAGGTTGGAAATTCATTTTCTTTAACAATGTATCTGCCTCAACACCAACTGATCTAGTGTTGCAAATGAATGATCCAATCTTTGACTTGATTTTAAACTGAGATTTATTTTTGCCTGACACAAAGTGCAGGTCATCCATGTTGATCATCTGTCTAATATATTTCAAAGAAAAGATTCTCATAGAACATACTTGGGTAGCTTATATGGTGCAAGCTCACAACCATATACCCTTATTTCTATATAGTTATAGTTTAAATACCAGTCACCAGTTTTAGTCTACTCATCTAAGTGTAGAATCCTCTTTATTTCATCTCCAATCCTTGGCTCTGTTTGACTATTGAGAAGTTTTGCAACTGGATGTATGAATGTATCTATAAAATATGAGAAAGAAGAGCTTGTGGAAGTGGTACAGACTATTTCGGTCCAATGAATCACTGATTGATTCACTCCTTGTTCATCCTGTTTGCTGAGCTTGATGGCTAAAAGATCTCCCTTCTGAAAAAGAAACATGTGGAAAATTACAGAGATGTAGCTGAAAATTCCCTATATAGTGAGATTCATGAATTGTTCATGTATATTATCATCCAATAATTGACTGTAATTATACATGAATGATGGTTTCTAATATTTGTTGAATATGGAAAGGAATCCAAGGATGGGTTCATCAACATAATGGTCATCTGGATATCCTAACAAGTAGGAAAGCAGAGAAATATAATGCCTCAAGGCTTCATGAAACATGGAAGATGTGTAGGGTGGATTCCTTTTGGTAACTTTGCATCCTCAGGCAAAAATATCTCAAAGATTTGGGCTCTCTATGGAAATGTTATTTTATGGTACAGATCCATAAGTGCTGCTTGTAAAAAATCATTGAAAGAGTCTAATTAAGGAATTAGGAGCATATGGTTAATGATTTCAACATAGATGGTGATCAAAATGTCTCCATTTTGAGCTACCACTGCTCTTTTTATGGGGTCATATCTACCTTGGCACTAGGTAATCAGGTCAAGGAAATCATGTGTTTTTGGGAAGATAAAGAAAGGAAACAGTGATTCCTAGAATCTGATTGGGTCTTGCTGGTCAAGGTATTTTTGTTTGAGCCATAGGTGTAGTTCATGGAAGTCGAACTCACAATTGGCATCTACAATTTTGAAAAGGGAGTTAGCAAGTGGAACATGGTCAAGATCGATCGGGGTGGTGGTAGCATCGCTTTATTTTGCATTCTTCTCTTTAGGTTTCCCTTTTGGGGCCATTCTCATAGATAGAAGAATGAGATGTAAGATGGTTATTGAGTGAATGGATAGCAAGTACACTGCTGGACTTTGGTGACAGACTGATCAAATGACAAGAGGTTTTGCGCAAGGAAATTATTTCACTTGTAACCAACATCAAGGAGTCAAACGAAAGTGAAAAAGAGATGGGTTTAGGTATATTTATAGCATGTAGGGTTTGGCTAATAGTTTGTTTATGACCATAGTGGCTTTAATGTTTTAGGATTAGAGCTGTAACAAACATATAGAATGAAAGGGTATGACAACTGGGCAACATATATGTGAGGTGGTAATGGATATGAAAACTTGGCAACAAGTATGTGAGGTGGCAGTGTTTTATTGGTCAAGGGATAACGATCAAAGTGCAGGATGGAGAACCATTGGCAGATTTTAGAGGGGGTAGCGAATGGTTTGTGGTTGAGCAGGGGGGAGGGGTGTGGGACTGTGAGATTGTGACACGTAAGGTTGGGGCGTTTTCCATTAAAACCACTTTTTAGACCCCCCCTGATCGTGTTAATGGGAAATGGTCGAGGGGGGTGCAAAGTTTCTCCCCACCGTTGATCTGGGCAGGGAGTAAATCCATCGTTCGATGATGCACACTTTTTATTTAAAGTTGACAAGATGTTTTGTCGACTAGTGACTTTGGCCTAAACAAATATATGCGCCATATAACATAAAGTTTAATGTCAAAAGATTTATAACAAAGATTAATACCTTTTTAAGGGAAATTAATCATCAATTAGTAAAAATTTAACATTTTTGGTGTGGCGCATTTAAACAAGCAACCTTTGAATTTATTCTTTTTGAAACCGAAGATTTTATTTCTTTTTGCTTCCCTAACATTTTTTGTTTTCTTTTTCCTCCATTCTTTAGGGAAACTAACTCCTAACATTTTATTTGATATGGATATATATAAGATGTACAATTGTCCTAACATTTTTTGATCTTTTTCTTTTTCATCCATATCCTAACTTAACATTTTGAATTTATTTTTGACAAATATACTAACTTATCAAAACCAAATAATCTTACAAAAGTATCAACGGAGATAAGAAATATCCTGCATTATGATGGTTTGAGTGATTTTAATCTCTTTGTGGATGAGTTTAAAAGGGAGGTGGCCAAGGAACACCAATTCTAGGCACTCAAATTGGCACTGCGCACTACGCTTTCCTATTGGTGGGGTATGCATAAAGAAAACTTTGTTCGCTGGAAGGAATACAAGCAAATGATGAAGCTGAGGTTTGGATACACTAATACCCGGATGACTGAAAAATATAGCAGAAAGGATGATCCGCGCGAGCACTTGGCACGATGGACTAAAGCTTGGGGAGAAGAGACACAACATGATTGGGTACATATCTTCTATCATACCCTCGATACTATCCCAATGAACTGGTATTTGGAAACAAAGTGATGCCATGGGACGACTAAATGGGACATCTTGAGGGAGAGATTCTTATTACCTTTCATCTTTGAGGATGGATTTGAGTGCATTGATGAAGCGCTCCAGGAAAATAAGGCCGCTCTCTTTAGAACGCCTAAGGAGACGATAGAATGGGTTTAATTGGACTAGAGTACCTAGTTGTGCCATGCGTTGAAATGCTACAATGTGACTGCAAAAGAAGAAGATGATGATTTGCAAAAAATCAATATTCCAGAGATTGAGGGACAATGTGAGGTTGAAGGACCTAAAGAACAAAACCCTGATATATTAGAACCTTTGAAGACTAGGAAACTAAACATTAGATTCGACGCACAACCTAAGTTTGAAAAGATAGAATATTATTGGGATGAAGATACAGTTGATAAAGTTACACAGTTGTTGCACAAATACCAAGATTTGTTTCCTGCCAAGTTCTCATACCTGAAGGGAATAGTAGGGGATTTGGGAGTGATGAAGATCACTTTAAAGCCCGATGCGAAGCCCGTGAAACAAAGACCTTACTAGCTGAATCCCAAGTATAAGGAAAAGGTGCGCAAAGAACTAGAAAAAATGCTGGAAGAAGGAATTATTGAGCCAGTAGAAGAATATGATTGGGTGAGCCCTATGGTAGTTCAAAAGAAGAAGCAGAAGGGTGAAATCAGAATATGCGTAAAACTGAGGAAGCTCATTGATGCATGCGTTCATGACCCATTTCCAACACCATTTACGGATGAAGTTTTGGAGAATGTTGGAGGGCAGGAAGCTTATTTGTTCACTGATGGGTTTTCCATGTACCATCAGATTAAGATCGCGCCGAAGGATCAAAACAAGACAACCTTCGCAACGGAGTGGGGATGATTCCAGTACATAGTGATGCCATTCAGGCTAAAGAATGCGTCCAATATATTTTCAAGAGTTGTGATTGCAATGTTCAAACAATTCATCCATAAATTATTAGAAGTTTATTTTGATGACTGGACTGTGTTTGGATTGGTAAAAATCCATGTTACAAGTCTGTGCCTCATGCTAGATACTTGTCACAAATACCAAATTGCTTTAAATTTGAAGAAGTGTATCTTTTACATGACTTATGGGATACTATTAGGTCACATGGTGTGCAAGTAGGGATTAATGGTGAATCCTGTGAAGATAATAGTGATTGTAAATTTAGAAGCTCTGAAGAATGTAAAGCAGCTGCGCACAACACCGGGGCACATAGGATACTATAGGAAATTTATCAAAGATTATGCACAGATAATTGCGATGTTGGAGAAATTACTGAAGAAGGAAGAGACCTTCTACTCGGATGAAGACTGTCAACACAGTTTGGTTGTATTAAAGGAAAAGATGGTGACTGCGCCTATTTTTGTGTTTCCCGATTGGAAGAAAGAATTTCGTGTGCATGTGGATGCCTCTTGTATTGCGTTAGGTGCGTATTGACCCAACCAGGTGAAGGTGAGATAGATCACTCTATAGCCTTCGTGAGTAGGAAATTTTCAAAGGCCGAGAATAATTATTTGACTACCGAGCACAAAGGACTGGTGATGGTCTATGCGCTATAGAAGTTTTGACATTATTTGTTTGGCGCACATTTCTAAATGTATACAGATAACTTCGCTCTCAAATACTTGGTCAACAAGATTGTGTTGGGGGGGGAGATCTACAAGTGGTTATTACTGTTTTAGGAGTATGAATTTGAGGTGATTGCGAAGATTGGGCATTTGAATGCGGGACCAGATCATCTATCTAGAATTGAGATAGGAGAAGAACCAACTAGTTTGGAAGAAGGGTTACCGGATGTGAAACTCTTTGCTTTACGGGTCATAGATGATCACTTTGCTGATATAATTTAGTTTCTAACTACTGGAACAACCCCGGAAGGATATTCTACTCAGCAGAAGAAGGAATTGGTGGTCTGCACTGCTGACTTTTCTGTGATTGCGGGACACTTGTATAAGATGGGTACTGATGAAATATTGCACCGATACATTCCGGAATTTGAATGATCTAGTATCCTCACCGAAGAACATGGAGGAGTGGTGAGAGGACACTATGTAGGTAGAGCGACCGTGTAGAAGATTCTGCGCACATGATTATGGTAGCCAATGATACATAAGGATTATAAGGAATATTGCAAGGCATGTGATGCGTTTCAGAGGACGGGAAAGCCATCACGAAGGGATGAATTTCCCTTGAATCCTCAGATTTAATTATAGGTGTTTGAAAAATGGGTTATTGACTTTGTGGGTCTGATACAACCACCAGGGAAAAATACTAGCACGTGGTATATTATTACTGCGATTGAATACTTGATGAGGTGGGCAGAAGCACAACCAATGAGGGACTGTAGCGCCGCTACAGATACAAATATCCTATTTGAGTATGTCTTGACAAGGTTCGGGTGTCCTAAGATACTGATGAGTGACAGGGGTACACATTTTCTGAATGAAAATATTGTCACGTGCTCAAAGAATTTTAGGTTTATCATCAAAAGAGTATGCCCTATCATCCTCAGGAAAATGGTACAATTGAAGCATTCAATAAAATCTTGGAGAATGCATTGCCGAAGATATGCAACGCACAGAGAAATGATTGGGATGTGTGCATACCAGTGGTCTTATGGGCATATAGAACGACATGTAAAAAGTTAACTGGACAAACCCCATTCAGATTGGTCTATGGGATAAAGGCTGTGATGCCATGGAATATATTATGCCAAGCTTGTGAATTGTGGTACTAATTGATATGGTAGACTGTGAAACTAGAAGAAACACCTCACGCAGTTGATGGAATTAGAAGAAGACTGATTTCTAGCAGGATTTCACCAGTAGGTGTAGAAGCAGTGCGAGAAGGCTAGGCATGATCAACATATTAAGCTGTGCACCTTCAAGGTGAATGATTTAGTGCTACTATATGATAGAAAGTTAACGAAGTTCGCTGGGAAGTTTCAAATGCACTAGTTGGGGCCCTGTCTAGTCAAGGAAACTACAGATGGTGGCGCAGTTCAGGTCGCGAAGCTGAATGGGGAAATATTTTTGGGAAGATACAATTGGGGTCGACTAAAGTTATATCAAGGGGATCCTTCCCCTATGTAATGACTACATGATAGCAGGAAAGTCTTAGTACTCTAGGCAACTGCAAGGAAGTACGAGACTATAAACTACACTTCCCAAAGAATGGGAAAACGAAGTAAGGGGGCTATGTGAGGGAAGCTAGAAGTGCGCCAGAAGGAGTTGTGCCAAGAGGGTTGCACCATGGAGGATGGTGCTACGCAAATGAGTCTAGAAATAACTATTGGATGCACTATAGCTGATTGGATGGTGAATATCTTGTTAGGAGGAGAGGGTAGGCTGCATTTATGGCACAAATCTTTGGCAATCTGCCGCCAAAGATGCATTTATGAGCATAAATTGGAGGGAACAGTAGGATTTGAATTTGAAATTACCTATAAATTTGGCATGTTGGTCTGCAATAGAAAACTTTGCCTTCTAGAATTTATTTGTAAGATCTGTTGTTTGAAACCTATGAACCGAGAATATTGGGAGGTACTTATGCCACAACTGACGTTCACAATCTTCCTAATTGGAATCATGAGCTCATCTTCGAGAAAATGTCTACAACTAAGCTCACAGAAGCCTTTATCTCTAAAACCGCTATCTTTGATGCCGCAACTGTTGGGCATGGAATCCCCCCACATAAGGTTTTGGGGCTCAAATCCCAAGTTTTGGTCAAAGATGTTGTAAAACTCTGCGAATTGTGGGTGCGGAGCGCGCAGTGTACAATTGAGTCATAGGGTTGTCTGCCTTCAGCATTGTATTGTAAATTAGTGAAAAGTTGGCCTATCCATGGTCTACGGACCATGGAATTGTATAAATAGAGTGAGGCTCTAAGTTGTAAAGGGAGTCAATGAATAGAAAGAATAGCAAAGGAATGGTTCGAGCTTAGAGTAGAAGTCTAAGTGTCTTGGGTTGTAGTAGTAGGAAGAGGCTCTGCAGCTGAGTGCACAGAGGCCTGGTAGAGTCTGTAGCTGAGTGCGCGGACCCCTGCAGCTGAGTGCACAGGGTGGAGTTGAGTTTGTAATCAGGATAGAAAGCTAATAAAGAGAAGTTGATTCCTAATTCTGTGTAATTGTTGTGCTTATCTTCTTTATGTTTATATTCATTTATGTATCACGCGCACTGATATAAATGCTAAATATGTTGTAATAACCATAAATCTTACACACATAAGCTAAGTAATCGGTTAATAAGTGAGGAATTTGGGTATTATATGGGTCGCGCCCTGAGCAGGGCTACGCGGAAGCCACATCACACATCATGAAGGGATCACAAGTGCACACAACGATAGGTCAAACCGCAGACCTCCAGAAGCCCATCGGACATCCCAAGGGTGTAGAAACCTAGTTCTAGCACCCTCTCATACTACTTCGGGTGAGACCTCAATCCGCACTCCGCGGACTGTTGCCGAAAGGGCCAGTAGTACTAGGATTTGCTTAGCTAAATCATCTCCAAACCTGGGTTAGGCCCCACTAAGCCAACAAATGGTTCCGTTGCCAGGACCAGGATCTGCATAAAGGATGTTTGATGTCATGCCATTAGAGCACTACAAAGAAATAAATTGAAGAGTGGTTGGATAAGAAGATTCACGAGTTCGCAACGCAGGAAAACAGAAATCCGCGAGTATCTAAGGAGCAGTGGTTGGATCAATACTTGTACACTGAAATCCACAAAATTTTCTTTGCATCTTTTCCATCTGAGCTGTATGAGTAGATTGCAAAGCTAGCAGACAACTAGGGAAGGTGTAGGCTTGAAAAAACAATAGTGTGGACTCCAGAACTAGTGCACAGACTAGAAGCCTCAGAAGAGAAGATAGCATGAGCTATGGATCACTAGCTCAACTGAATAATAGGAGGATTTATCACTAAGTTCATGGTAGACACGACTGTCAGCTATAGTGAGGCAGAGTGATGCTTTCTCAGGGGACTGCGAGGTAAGTATATTAAATATTTGAGTACTTGGATTAAGATGCTATTGTGTGAAAAGCGGGTTATGCGAATAAATTAATGTTTGGGACTACGTGGAGTGGAAAGATCTATAGAAGTGGAAGTAGTGAAGAGTTAGAAAATAGTCCCTTAATTTCACCCTCATGGGAGAGTGAGGATGAGCTCGCGAAGGTTTCTCTGAGAAGTGCTGTCAGTTTGATAAGGTAGTGAATTCTAGATTTACCACCTCCACCCACACCACCACCCACTTCACCCCCCTCACCTCCATCTGCCCCCACTCCACCTCCGCCACCTCCACAGTTTAGTATGGCAAGTGCGACCAAACTACCAGTATTCAAAGGAGTAGGGAATGAAGATCCAGACCAATTCTGGTTCGTAGTAAGAGCAATATGGGAAGCATAGGGCGTCGTGGATGATAATATAAAAAAGGCTACATTGGTGAGCGTACTACAGGATCGCGCATTAACATGGTATATCAAGCATTCTAATGACCACTTGAACGCAAGAATTACAAAGATCCAGATTGCATTGAATAGGGAATTTAGTAGGCCAAAATCAGAGACGCAGTCAATCATCAGGTTTAAAGAGATTGCGATGCTCCCGGGCGAGACCCCTGGGATCTAGACCAAAGGTTGAAGAGTACGATCCGTGAAGCCAATATGACGTTAATGGATGCACAACATTGTGCATGGTTTGTGGCCTCGCTTATGCCACACATAAGGACGGCACTGTCACAACAAAAAATTTCCACCCATGCCAAAGCATTGGAGATGGCAATGAGGTTGCATGAGACCCCTATAAAAGACCCTGGATTGGGAGTCCAACAGATTCACGTGCTACTATAGAATCTGTGTTTGGAAATGCAGAGTTTGAAATAGGATAGGGCACCTTGGCCAGAGGTGCGCGAGGAAGTATGGTGCATAAAATGCAAAGGCCAGGGCCACGACAAAGATCATTGTCCAGTATTCGTGAACTACTTGGCAGGAGGAGGGCCAATTCCATTAAGACCGGAGGCACCATTAGGGCCGAGCGCAATGTCTGCATTATGGTGTGCTATCTACCAGATAGGAGGAAAACATACCATGGATAATTGTCATTTGTTGCAGAAGTATACGTAGACATCCTAGCAGTTGTTTTGTAATTTCTGCAGGTCGGTAGGCCATGACGAATGCACTACTGAAGCTATGAACTAATGATGGATCGGACTCTTGCCTACAGGGTGCAGGCCGAAACGCGAGCCCTCGACCCAAATGCAGGGATGTCGTGCGTTGGGTTTCAGGGGCGCAGTCGGGGTCAAGGTGGAATGGGACCAGGAAGGGGTCACGGTCAGATAATTTGCTACAATTGCGGAGGGCCAGGGCATTATGCCCGTGATTGTATGAACCCAACAAGGATATCATGTTGGTACTGTAGTCAGTTTGATCATGAGGCAAAAGATTGCCCTTTGTTGATGGCAAAGATGCATGAAAAAGGGGTACTCCAGCCCCCTTTGACCCAAAATTTATAGATGATGAGGTTTGTGATGCATGAAAGTGTTCCCTCTACGGACAGAGGCAACCCCTCTAGCCCTAGAGTGGGTCTAGTCACAAACAAGGACAGATCAAAAATAGCTTCCCTTAAACAGTCATAGTTGGAGGCCTACCTCAACCGGTTGTCGATGGAGTTCCATTGCGCTACTCCAACTTCCGCTTCCTCCTCCTAACGAGTGATCAACCTGAAACAATGCAAAGGAAATACAACAAAGCACGTAACTGGAAAACAACAATAATCTGTTTACTCACAAAGTCAAGAAGTCGTGAATTATCAAGTAAATTACATACGAGACATAGGAAAGCATCATTGATTATATTAATAATAAAATAAGAGTAAGCTTACAACCAAAGTCTTGACGTCACAAGCCTTCTCAGAGGGATCCAACCAGCATGTTCTTCAAGCATTCACTCTTTGAAGATGGATCTCCCAACATACAAGATCTCTCTCACTCATAAGTTTTACACAAGATTAAGGGCACTTCACAACCTTCCACAAGCTATTAACAATCCCACACTTGTCACACTCACACCAGCTATCTAGCAAACTCACAAACACTAACAACACTGCTCAACTAGCTAACTATCAAAAAAACTAGCAATGCATAGCAATGGTGAGAGTTTAAATAGGAGAAGGAGTCTCCATGAAAGGTGGAAGAGAGCTTATCCCAAAGGAAGGTAGCACAAATGACAGAACAGTCACTCCAGAGAAAGGAGGGTGATACAAGCTATGCCAACAACTGGGTCTACAGTCATCCAGAAGGCCGACTGTTGGAACAAATTCGCCCAATCTGGATCATCGCGGGGGCATAACTGATCTATAGTGCTGACATCGCTATTGAATAACGTAGCTAGTCAGATCATCGCTAAATATTACAGGTAACCTCATGCTGAGACATGGAATCGGACCATCGTAGGAATCAAGTGTACTTCCACGCTGGCAGCGCATCTAGACTATTTAGGAGTGCCCTTCAGCGTGTATATTTAGTCAATAGATGTGATGAGGCAGATAACTTAGGAAAAATGGGTCTGTTGGCAGCACAAGAGAGAATTTGCTCAATATGAGCATGTTTGACTTGGACACATGACACAGTAGAAGGACTGGAGTGAAGACAGTGACAAATTACTGTGTAACAAGGTCTGAACTGCCTGAAAAAGACCCAAATGTAAACATGATGCTCAGGAGCGGTATGAAAACGGGAGATGATAAAGGGAAGCAGCCAGAAGAAGGCATGTGGGTTTGCAAGGCTCCTACAAAGGAACCCAAATTTGATTTAGAACATGTGAAGGAGACGTTCATGGAAGCTAAGAAGAGCTTCATGGAGCCCTCCACTTCAGGTAGCAAGGATCAACTAGAACCAGGGATGGATCCTTCCATGCTCACTACCTTTTTGGAGACATGCATGAAACTGCTGCGTTATAGCAAGGCAGTCAAGGGGCTACAGGAACTGATCACTAGGTGCACGGGGTCAGGAGAACCTCGCATGGTCCAAAAACTGGGAAAGCATGCATTGCGCATAGGAAGGGAGATGAGTTTGACTGCGCAAATAAGTGAGTATGAAATGGATCATGTAATTTTGGATCTAGGTTCGGACGTGAATGTACTACCGAAGAAAACATGGGAACGCATGGGCAGACCCGCGTTGCAATGGTCCCCTATTCAGTTACGAATGGCGAACCAACAGAAGATTTTTCCCATGGGAAGATTGCAAGGAGTGATAGTCGATATTGAAGGCGCGAGCGTGCAGGCGGATTTTGAAGTGATAGAGATTATCGATGACAGCAATCCCTATCTCTCACTACTTGGAATAGACTAGGCTACCGATATGAACAGAGCCATAAATCTAAAGAAGCACAAAATGACCTTTGATAAAAAGTCACTACGCGTAGTAGTACCACTGGACCCAGCTGAGGGAGCACGATACACTGAACCGGTGTGCGATGATGATAGTGATGATGATCTCGATTGTGTCTATAAGATAACTGCACAAGGAGAGGATTGGGTGAATTTGATTGAAGATGGAAGGATTTCATGGGAGCGCGAAATCTCCTATACTTCGGATTCAGACGAAGAGATAGAGCGATGGCAGAATCGTCTGCACAAGGTAACAACACTGAACTGCAACATGATGATCAGGTCATTACGTTGCGTAAAATAGAAGCAAAGGAGCTGCCAACATATGATGGATTGTCAGTGGTGGATGAATGTTTGAGCAAATTCAAAAATGCAGTACCAGAGTAGCAACAGTTCGATGCACTGAAGTGGGCACTGTGCGCAACACCTGCACGATGGTGGGGTACGCATCAAGGCACTTTTGAAGACTGGTGCGGATGCAGAAGGATGATGCACCTGCGATTTGGAAAACCCCAGGTACAACTAGTAGAAAAATATGATGGACAAGATGATCCATGCATGCACCTCGCGAAATGGACCAAGTCCTACGGGGAAGAGCCACAGCCTAAATGGGTGCACCTATTCTACCACACCCTGGACATCATATCCATGAATTGGTATACGGAGACAGAGCTCCACCATGGTATGGGTGAATGGGATGTGTTGCACGAGGGATTCTTGTTAACATTCACATTTGAAGATCATTGGTTAGATACTGTGGATGATGCACTACAAGCAGTGAAAGCCACTATCTTTAGAATACCACAGGAGCCAATGGAAGTATTTCAGCTAGAATGGGTGATGCAGTTAAGTAGCACACTAGAGTGTTATAACGTGAATGTTGAGGAAGATGATGATGAGCCATGGAACATTAACATTTCAGAAACAGAAGGCTCTCACGAAGTTCGTGAACCATCACTTGAAGACCCCGACATCACCGCACCGCTAAATACAAAGCGGGTCAACATTGGAATAGAGGCAGAACCAAAATACACAACACTTGGGGACTATTGGGAAAATGCCACGATTGATAAGGTCTCTGAGTTACTCCACGAATTCCAAGACTTGTTCCCGACCAAAATTACAGACTTGAAAGGGATTGTGGGAGATTTAGGGATGATGAGGATCACCCTGAAACCCAACGCGAAGCCAGTTAAGCAGTGGCCTTACCGCTTGAATCCAAAGTATAAATAAAAGGTCCGTGACAAATTAGGTAAAATGCTTGCAGCTGGAATTATTGAACCAGTGGAAGAACCTGACTGGGTGAGTCCTATGGTGGTACAGGAGAAAAAACAAAAGGGTGAAATAAGAATATGTGTAGACCTCAGGAAGCTAAACGATTCTTGTGTACACGATCCATTCCCAACACCATTCACAAATTAAGTACTAGAGAATGTTGGCGGCCAAGAAGCATACTTGTTCACAGATGGGTTCTCAGGGTACCATCAGATCAATATCGCGCCAGAAGATAGGAGTAAGATGACATTCACAATAGAATGGGGATGCTTTCAATACACCATGATGATATTTGGACTGAAGAATGCGCCAGCTATATTTTCACCCATCGTGGTAGCCGTGTTCAAAGAATACATCCACAAGTTTTTTGAAGTCTATCTCGATGATTGGAATGTTTTTGGACTAGCTAAGCACCTTGTAGAAAGCTTACGTTTGATGCTGGATACTTGCCGCCGACACCAAATTGCGCTGAACCTGAAGAAGTGCACATTCCTCATTCCCTTTGGAAATCTGCTGGGACATGTGGCCTGCAAACAAGGACTAATGGTGTACCCTGCGAAGGTTGCCGTTATCCGCAATTTGGAAGCACTGCGAAGTGTTAAACAACTGTGTGCTACCTTGGGACACACTGGAAACTATAGGAAGTTCATCAAAAGCTATGCCCAAATAACTGCGCCGATGGAAAAGCTATTGAAAAAATATGTTACATATTGTTGGAATGATGATTGCATGAAGAGTTTGGATGTCCTAAAGGGGAAACTAGCCTCTGCACCAATCTTGGCCTTCCCAAAATGGGACGTAGAATTTCATGTACATGTTGATGCGTCATGTATTGCGTTGGGAGCCGCAATCACACTGGAGGGTGTGGAGGGTGTGGATCACCCGATCACATTTGCAAGTCAAAGACTGTCCAAAGTAGAAAAGAACTACTCTACCACCGAACGCGAGGGGTTGGCAATGGTGTACGTGCTCCAAAAATACCGACACTATTTACTTGGAGGACATTTCAAGATGTATACCGACCATTTCATGTTAAAATACCTGGTCAACAAGCCTGTGTTGGGGGGGTGCAAATGTAGATGGCATTTACTATTTCACGAATATGATTTTGAGGTCATAGTTAAGCTGAGACGCTTAAATGCAGGACTAGACCACTTGTCACGAATTGAGATGGGCGAGGAACCAACAAATTTGGAGGAAGGGCTACCTGATGAACAGCTCTTTGCAGTATGCATTGTGGACGGACACTTCGAAGATATAATCCATTTTCTAACAACAGGAACTGCGACGAAGGAGTACTCAATCCAACAAAAGAAGGAATTGGTGGTGCGTGCGGCGGACTTTTCTGTCATTGTGGGGCACCTCTACAAGATGGGCAACGATGAGATATTGTGAAGATACGTACCTGAATTTGAATGAGGTCAGATCCTTGCGGAAGCACATGGGGGAACTACAGGAGGACACTATGCAGGACACACAACCGCACAAAAGATTCTTTGCACAGGTCTATGGTGGCTGACCCTGCACCAGGATTCAAAAGCGCACTGTAAGGCCTGTGATATATGTCAAAGGATGGGGAAACCATCACGAAGGGACGAGATGCCACTAAATCCCGAAATAACATTGTAGCCATTTGAGAAGTGGGAAATCAACTTTGTGGGCCCAATAAAACCTAAGGGAAAGATGAGGGTGCGCTACATCATCACCACGACAGAGTACTTGATACGATGGGTGGAAGCACAACCGGTCAAGGACTACATGACCGCTATGACTGCAAAGTTTTTGTTCGAAAATGTGCTGACATGATTCGTCTGTTCAAAAATCTTAATGAGCAATTGCAGGACACATTTCTTGAATGAAACCATCAGTGCACTCACAGAAGAGTTCCAGGTATATCACCAGAAAAGTACACCGTACCACCCACAGGCCAATGGAACAGTAGAAGAATTCAATAAAATATTGGAAACTGCACTGAAAAAAGTATGTAATGCACAATGGGATGACTGGGACTTGCGTGTACCCACTGTGTTATGGGCGTACAGGACAACATGCAAGAAATTGACGGGACATACACCATTTTGGTTGGTCTATGGTACGGAAGTAGTCATGCTGATGGAATACATCATCCCTAGTCTACTAATAGCAGCACTCACTGGCATGACGAACCGCGAAGCTCTAGAAGAAAGGCTCGTGCAATTAGAAGAGCTTGAGGAAGAATGATTTTATGGCTATATTTCACCAGCAGGTACAAAAGCAACTTGAAAAAGCTTGGTACGACCACCATATCAAGTTTCACACCTTCAAGGTAAACGACTTAGTGCTACTATATGATAGCAAGTTTGAAAAATTTCCAGGAAAATTTAGAATGCATTGGCAGAGACCATATGTGGTAAAAGAGGTCACCGATGGAGGCACGGTCCAGCTAGTCAAACTTAATGGAGAACCTTTCCCAGGCAAGGTCGACGGTAGCTGCTTGAAACCCTACACAGGTGGGCCAACTCTCTAACTAATCGGTCGAAGCATAGTCTTCGCGGCCTAAGGAACCAGACAAGGGTGTGGGAATATAAACACAAGCACCAGAAGCCGATACCAAAGAAGAGACATGAGTCAGACACGGATGATTCAAAAGCAGGAATGTAGCAGATCCAGCAGACTGCAGATCAGTGCACTGCGGACCTCAGGGAAGCAAAGGAATGGTTGGAAGGGCTCTGTGCCAAGATCACCACACCAACAGAGTGACTCGAGATGAGTCACGATGATTGTGTTGGGGGCCTGTTGGGCATGGAATCCCCCCACAATAGGTTTTGGGGCTCAAAGCCCAAGTTTTGGTCAAAGATGGTGTAGAACTCTGCAAATTGCGGGTGCAGAGCACGAAGTGTACAATTGAGTCATAGGGTTGTCCGCCCTAAGCATTGTATTGTAAATTAGTGTAAAGTTGGCCTACCCATGGTCCGTAGACCATGGGATTGTATAAATAGAGCAAGGCTCTAAGTTGTAAAGGGAGTCGATGAATAGAAAGAATAGCGAAGGAATGGTTCGAGCTTAGAGTAGAATTCTAAGTGTCTTGGGTTGTAGTAGTAGGAAGAGGCTCTGTAGCTGAGTGTATAGAGGCTTAGTAGAGTCCGCAGCTAAGTGCGCAGACCCCTGCAGTTGAGTGCACAGGGCGGAGTCGAGTCTGTAATTAGGACAGAAAGCTAATAAAGAGAAGTTGATTCCTAATTCTGTGTAATTGTTGTGCTTATCTTCTTTATGTTTATGTTCATTTATGTATCGTGTGCACTGATATAAATGCTGAATATGCTGTAATAACCATAAATTTACACATATAAGCTAAGTAATCGGTTAATAAGTGAGGAACTTGGGTATTATACAGGTTGCGACCTGAGTAGGGCTGCGTGGAATCCACACCACAGGTCACGAAGGGATCGCAAGTGCACACAGTGATAGGTCAGACCATGGACCTCCAGAAGCCCATAAGACATCCCAAGGGTGTGGAAACCTGGTTCTAGCACCCCCCCATACTACTTTGGGTGAGATCTTAGTCCACGCTCCATGGACTGTTTCCGAAAGGGCTAGTAGTACCGAGATTTTCTTGGCTAAATCATCTCCAAACCTGGGTCAAGCCCCACTAAGCCAACAACAACCCGAAAAATTGCATTAGCAATGGAAGCTACACCATTTGTGCCTATGATGCCAAGGTCGCCTAGGCCTAAACCTTCTGCTGCTAAGGAGAAACAGAAGAAACGATAGGCTGTATTGGTGAGGAAGTCACAAAGGAAGAACCCTACTAAGGTTCGACAGAAAGGGAAAATGGACAAGTCGAAACAACCATATGAACCCTTGGATATTGATGCAGAGGAGCTTCACAACGGGGTTTAAGAGTTGGATGCTGAGGAGGGAGAGGCTATCACTAGGCTCCCAAACTATATCCCTCTGTGAAAGGGCAAAGTGAAGGTACCCAAGGATCCCAATTCTGGAAAGTTTATGGTCTCCACATCGCTATTGCCAGAGAAATATCCATTTGAAGGCATGCAGTTATGGTGCATTCCCACCCTCAAAATGAAGGATTGGGATCTAGATTATCATGAGAAATTTCTGCACTTGGTGACCAACAAATATTTGGCAAAGATATACTATGAGGAGACTAGAGTCATGTGACTGGAAACTATGAAGTGGGTTGCAGGGGTTGAAAAAGCTGGGTTTCTGAATATGTTGTGGGTACCACACTTTAGCCAAACCACTATCAACACGGTGTGCATATGCCAATTGCTTACGCTGGTGCATGATGGGTGTCTCTAGCTGGGAGAGCCCATCCCCATCATAGATATGCTGATCCACCATATCACAAGGTTTCCCTACCAAGGGGTGGATCTCGCTAAGGAGTTTTGAGGCAAGATTCAAGAGAAACAAATCACAGAAAAAATGAAGTGTGATTATGGCTTAGTGAGGAAGTTGCGCGGATACTCTATCCGTTCCATCACCGATAGGGTGGTGCAATTTTTCACCTAGATTTTGGCTTGTAAGATTATGAGAAAGTTCTGCACGGATGAGGTGCTGGTGCTAGTCATTTTGTTGGCTACACAATGCGTGAAGGGGGTGTAGTACAACTAGGCATAATTCCTTTGTAAAGAGTTCTTGTCAAATTGTTGCGAAGAACATGATGATAGCAAGGCATTCCATTATGCCTAACTGCTATTGATTTCCCTAGTCATGTGGAGGCTCCTAGAGGACAACTAGTTCCCTCCATAGGTTGATGATTTACTAGAGGCCATGAAGTTCACTTCGTTATGAGCAATGAAGGACCCAGAGAGGGTCACGGAGACAAAAGTGTTCTGGGTGGTGGTCGAGATGGACCTTTTCACTGTGATCAACCAAAGGCCAAGGCTGTCACCAACATTGTTTGGGAAATTGGAGGCCTACGTGAAGTTTAAAGCAAATTTTCACAATGTATCCATCTACATGAGGTGAGATCCTAAGAAATCATGGTTCAAGTTTCCATACCTAGTCATGGGAAAACATGTATAGGAAGTCGTGGGAAAATGGCTAGCTGAGAGGAGGCAACCATCAAATCTCGGTGCAAGAACAAGCACAACAGGGGGAAAGTTCCTCTACGTAGGCCACAACAATGCAGAAGAAAAGGGAAGTTGCGCGGGCTGCTGCTCAATAGAAAGCAACGCAGAAAAAGAAAGAGGCTGAGCAGGCCACAACACAAGAAAATGCAACACAGGAAAAGAAGGAAGCTGCTGCTAAGACAACTGCTGAAAAGGAGTGCGCTGTGAAGGAGGCCACATTGGAAGGTGAGGAATTTGCTTCTCTATATACTGTGGACAAGGAAGAAGGAGGTGATGGCGAGGTGTAAATAACTCCCTTTAAATTGTAGAAGCAAACCAAGGAGATGACTTCCAGGCCCAGGAAGAAGCAGAAATCAGACAAGCATGCACATGTGAATCCAATGGTCCTCACTGAGGGGGACTTGGATGAGATTGGAGACAAGGTTCACAACACAACAACGGAGCTATGGACATAGTTTGAGCAGTAGTACATGCAGACACTGGGGAGCATGCAAAAGGATATACGCGAGTTGCAGATTCAAATAGGTCAGATTTAGGCGAGTGTGGGACAAGCGAACGGGATTCAAGTGAGCCTGCAACAAACCAGAATGTCAGTGCTTGACACAGACAAGACACTAGACCTCAAAGTTATCCCGTTACCAGAATGATCATTAAGCGCAGAGGGAGAGTAAGCAAAAACCCAACTCAGACAGATAAAAGATGTTGGTGTCAACTTAGCCGTGCTGCCTATACAAACCCTCCACACGCTTCATCAAGGGGTATCAGACGAGCTCATAATCAGGTAGCAATGTGTGCTATCATTTATAAGTGAGGTCAAGATGAACAATGAGAAGATTTTCACAGAAAAGGCTTAGGTGCTGAAAGAAAAGGAAGAACTAGCCGTGTGAAGCTAGAACATGGTGGTAGCAATTGCACAGGCATGCAAGACCCTACCAGACCTTCACATTCTAGAGGATGTTGAAGCGGCTGTGAAGATTTGGAAGTTGGATGCTGGAATAAGAGAATCAAAGGATGAGGTTGGCCGAGTAACATTTGAATTTCAAATGAATATCTTAGAGTTGGAATTGAAATTGCAGCCAACCACTCCACCAGAAATCCAGGAGCAGCGCGGAGCAACCATGAGGGAGAGCATGGCCACTTTGGATGCAACAGTCACAGGCTACACATTGATCTTCAAAAAGGCCATGGAACTATGGACGACTTTGCAGGAGGACCCAAACTTGCGTAAACTTGGCACAGATCTCCAAGAGAAGCAACAAAATTTTGATGAAATTAGGGCAATTGCACGCACTTTGGCACCAGTCCAACACCTCACTTGGTTGCAGGAAGGAAAACAACTGCAATAAAAAATTGAAGAGATAAAGAGAAAATAGGTCATTTTAAAACCCATAATACAACCATGGATAGAGGAATTAAGTCAGCTTGCTCTGTCGATCTAGGAAATGTTTAAGACACTCCAACAGACTCAAAGGACAATGCTTCTCATGATGGAGGGGCCAAATATAGAAAATTTGGTAGAGGAAGTGCAACAGGCTGTGGTGCAGGGATCTTCTAACATAGATGTGTTGAAAATGGAGTTCAATGACCTTCGCAACAAGATTGAGGCACTAGCTGAGTGACTCGAGGGCGAGTCACGCAATTTGTGTTGGGGGCCTATTAGGATGGGGTCCCTGGGGTCAATTTTGTTAAGTTTTGAGTCAATTTTGTATTATCTTTTGTAGCGAATGTAAAGTCTCTGTGAAATGTGGAAAAGTGGAGTGCGAAGCTAGTAGAAGTCAAAGGGGCTTTAGTCCCTTAGTTGGGTAGGTGATAGAGTTGTTTTCAGACCCGCCCATGCTCCGCTGACCATGGTATTGTGAAGAAAAGGCTATATAAAGTTGAGTCATAGAAATTTTAGAGATATTTCTGATTAAGAAGTGTTACACAAAATATTGTCACCATGACATTCTGTAGTCAGTGTGAGTCTATCACCACTCGTACTTTCCTCTTATGAAAGTCTTAAAACTCACCTCTTCATGTCAAGCCTTGAAAAATGAGAGAAAGTCCTTGAAAATCTCTAAAACTCTGGTTCCGCACTTTCTCTTAGCATTACCTGCGGTCCCGCACCCCTTGGTCATGTCCCCTACAGACTTGCCCGCTCTGTTTCTGTGTAAAGGGTGCGGACCCCTGTAAATTCAAAAAGGCACAAGTACATTCTTAAAAACTAACTTTGGGTTATTTCTGGAAGCTTCTAGAGGGAATCTTGAGGTGGCAATTTCACTCCTTTGATGTTCATGCATCCCATAACTAAAGGAGCTAACCCCTTGGTGTGAGGAGCTTATCCCTTTGAAGGAGGACTCTATCCCTTCATAGGTTGACCTGTAACTTCCTCCCTCTGCACTATGAAATGAGGCATTGGGCTGGTTACTGAGAAGGTTGAAAGCTGAATATTTTTTAGGGTAAATGCTGTTGGAATTTATACTTCCTAATTGAGCTTGAGAGAAGAGATTACATACTTTTTGATCTCATTGGGAAGAGTGTGAAGCTTGTCAAAGTAGAGGAGATTCTTGCTTGGACCCTGGGAGGAGCTTGAACAACATCAAGGCACCAAGGTTGTAAAGTTCTTCTTTGTTTAAAGTTAATACAATCAAGTTTATTTTTCTCAATAAGTTGTCTTCTATAGTTTATTTCATGGATTCCTTGATCACCATGATGAATATGATTTATTATATTGGCTATGCAGGTGTTATTTGATGTGTGCTTGTTTGTGTTTGCAGGTTCTTTAAAAGGAAACTCATTTGGACGGTCGAAGCGTGGTTGCCACAAACTAGCACTGGACTTAAGGTAGGGTCTAAAGACACCTCTTGGTTTTTATTTATAAATCGAAATATTTAGAGAATGGTAGATTTTCTTGTTCTGCTTGTCGCTAGATATCAGTTGATACTAGGGAGATCAGTCTTGTCCGCAAGAACGATTTATCTGGCCGACAAATTGGCGACTCCAATGGGGAGCTTGAATTTTGGTTTTTTTCCTTTACTTTTACTTTGACTTGAGAAAATTTTTCTATGTTTCTAGTTTTTGCTTGATGTGTGTGGGATTGGGTAGTTTTCTAGATTCTGAATTGTTTTTTTTTCACGCTTTTGAAAGAGGACCGCACGTTCTGTTTGTAACACAGTGTGGACATCTCTGCACTGTTTCTTTACTACACAGAGCGGTACCGCATATGGTTATACTGGAAGCCTGCGGACCCTGTCAAATTTTTAAAAAACCTAAAATCTTTTCATCCAGTTAAACTTAGGATTTGTTTACGTTTTTTAGTGTCTACCCAGATCTGCATGTGTTCTATCAAAAAGCCTTGTTTATGAGTTTCTTTCAGCAAATTATTCATCTCATCAATCTCCATTAAGTTAATTGGGTGTTTCGAGTCTCTTTTTTGAGAAATTCCTAATTTGATTTCCTTTGGTCATTACTTGGAGGTTTGTCTCAGTCTTTTCACAATTGTGTATGAGTGTTAATCACCTTTGAGTGTTTTTATTTTTTTGATCTTTGGAACTCTCACCCAATTTTCTTGACTTGCACTTGATTGGTTCTTAGATTACATTAGAATCATCTTGTGTTTGAGAATTCTCTTGCATAGATCACATTTGCATAATTAGAATTCTCATTTTCAGAATATGAATGAAAAATGTGCATAGATTACATTTGCATACTTTTCAAGTGAATTGTGCATAGATTACAATTGCATAGTTTACATGCTGAATAATCAGTCGTAGATTTAGATCAGTTTTCTTTGATTTGAATTTACATATTTTTATGCTTGGTTTTAACACCCAAAAATAAAAATAAAAAAACTGTTTTGGAATTGATTTGCATTAATTTTTCTTGATGAAATTAGTGAATTAGAGAATATGTTATATTTTCTCTTAGGGATCAATTTTTTGCATTGTTGGAATTGAATGGAAACTCTCTCCTTTAGTTAGGATTCATCGAATTGAAAAGATTACATTATCATATTCTATTTCATTCAGTTTTGGGTCAGGTCATAACACCATTGGTTTCATATCCATTTACCCTTTCGAGTAATAACAGCCTAAATAACACAGCGCTTAATCTAGTAATTTTTACATTTTTAGGGCTCTTTCCACCAATCTAGCTTAGGCTAGTGTCTTGGAATAGGTTTTAGGTAACTCTCCAAGACAGTAAAACAAACAAGTAGCTATATCTTGTGGTAGGAAAAATTCCAATTGTTGCATGTATGCTCTGGGAAGCTCGTCTTAAAGGAGTCAAGCACGAGATCATATCTGAACCAGTGAGGTAATCTATCCTTCCTCATTGAGAACGATAGCAGATATACATGTATTAAAAACGATAAACCTCGGATTGACCATTGTCCAGGAGCCTGGGGTCACTTTTTGGTAAACCTTGGATTATGTCGAGGAGCCTTCAAGGGGATTGAGCTTTGTTACTCTACCCTTGCGTGTGTATCGGATCATAGACTATCCCCCTAGGTATATTTGTTTCTTATTGAATTGAGGCTTCTGTGATCCATAATAGTTGTAAGAAGAACTTCGGTGTAAATCACATGAGGAAAGACCTTTGTCGACGTGTTTTGAACCAACTAGTGTGGTTCATCATCAGGACAAGTTGAAGAAACAGATACAGCTATACAAGTTAAATAGTATGAGCAGAGACCCCCAACAGCTATCTTGTCCAATGGCTAATTTTGACTATGGGACCAGAGTTAAAAAGTCAAATTAATAATATAGTTATATTCGATGACCATTCTTTTAAAATATATAAGATTTTTATATAAATAAAATAATTTAATAGGTGTTAATGTTACTAGTTAGTTAAAAGGTTTAATAAAAATATAAGTTATAAGAAATATTATAATACAATATACATAGGGTATAGGATAATAGTTAGTTAGAATGAGAAACGAGAAAAATAAATAAAAGAAGGAAAAAAATAATAAAAAATAAATGAACAAAGCTAGTAAGGGTAAAAGTTAGTTGAAAAGACAAAATTAATAATAAATCAAAATAAAAGAGGAAAAACAAATAAATAAAAATAAAAATAAAATAAAAATATATAAAACTAAAATAAAGCTAATAAAGGTACAAGTTAGTTTAAAAATTAAAAAATAAATACATAAATAAAACTAAAACTTAGGAAAAAAAAACTAAGAAGGTGGTTAGTAAAGGTTAGTTTAAAAATAAAAATAAAAATAAAAATACATAAAAATAAATAAATAAAAATAATAATAATAATAAAAGAATAAAAATAAAAATACAAATAAAATAATAAAAATCAAAATATATAAAAGAGAACAAAGCTAAGGTAAAAGATAGTTGAAAAAGGAATAAAAATAATAAATAGATCATTATACTGGAAAAAATATATATATATATATAATAATAATAATAATAAATATATGTATATATAAGGTATATAAATAAATAAATAAAAATAAAATAGAGAGAACTACAAAAAATAAAAAGGGGAGGGACAGGAAAAAGACCAATAAAAACCACAGAGCAAAACAGATCCACCCTAGGAGGAAGGCAGGCTCCAGGGGGAACACAGAGAGCTAACACAAAGATAAAATGGGGGGGGGGGGGGAGGAGAAAGACTAAGACGACAGGGCAGGGATCCAACAGCTACTAATTTTCCAGCCGTCATCTCTATTGAGATTGTTAGGCCTTCTTTCAATCTCAATAGCTTCCCTGAATTTACGATGATGGAATTGAGCAACCTTAGCAACAACCTTGGCCTCCTCAATACAAACTTGATGCTTGGTCTTTTCCACATGCTCTGCTAATGCTGAAGACTTGGTTCTCCCATGTCTTAGGTTAGCTGCATGTTCGTTGATCCTCTGATGGATGGAGCGTCCTGTTTCCCCGATATAGGTGGTTCCACAAGAACAAGGGATCAAGTAGACACCCTTCATGTCCATAGGGTCAACAGGATATTTCACCAATCGGAGGGATTTATGAATGGTGTTGAGGGGCCTAAAGGTATAGGGGATATCATACCTCTTAAGGATCCGAGCAATTTTGTCTATGGTTCCTTGAACATAGGGAAGATGGATCCCTAGTCGGCGCTCCTTCGGTTCTTTATTAATTAACGCATTTTTAGAGGCTTTAAGGAAAGCCTTCTGACCTAGGTGCCTACTGTAGCCATTCTCCACAAAGACATTAAGGAGATGGGATCTCTCTTTATCAAAGCTCTTATTATCAGAAATCCTCAGGGCACAAGTAGCAAGGGTGTTAAGAACACCCATCTTTTGAGCAGGGAAATGATGGGAATCGGCATGAAGATACTGCTCAGTATGCGTTTTCTTTCGGAATACTAAGTGGGAGAGCGAGCCATCCATATTCTTAGAAATAAGAATATCCAGGAAAGGGAGGCAACCATTGACCTCTTTTTCCATGGTGAACTTAGTTCTCTACCATTAAGTTCACCATGGAAAAAGAGGTCAATGGTTGCCTCCCTTTCCTAGATATTCTTATTTCTAAGAATATGGATGGCTCACTCTCCCACTCAGTATTCCGAAAGAAAATGCATACTGAGAAGTATCTTCATGCCGATTCCCATCATTTCCCTGCTCAAAAGATGGGTGTTCTTAACACCCTTGCTACTCGTGCCCTGAGGATTTCTGATAATAAGAGCTTTGATAAAGAGAGATCCCATATCCTTAATGTCTTTGTGGAGAATGGCTACAGTAGGCGCCTAGGTCAGAAGGCTTTCCTTAAAGCCTCTAAAAATGCGTTAATTAATAAAGAATTGAAGGAGCGTCAACTAGGGGTCCATCTTCCCTATGTTCAAGGAACCACAAACATAATTGCTCAGATCCTTAAGAGGTATGATATCACCTCTACCTTTAGGCCCCTCAACACCATTCGTAAATCCATCCGATCGGTGAAAGATCCTGTTGACCCTATGGACATGAAGGGTGTCTACTTGATCCCTTGTTCTTGTGGAACCCCCTATATCGGGGAAACAGGACGCTCCATCCATCAGAGGATCAACGAACATGCAGTTGACCTAAGACATGGGAGAACCAAGTCTTCAACGTTAGCAGAGCATGTGGAAAAGACCAAGTATCAGGTTTGTATTGAGGAGGCCAAGGTTGTTGCTAAGGTTGCTCAATTCCATCATCGTAAATTCAGGGAAGCTATTGAGATTGAAAGAAGGCCTAACAATCTCAATAGAGATGATGGCTGGAAAATCAGTAGCTGTTGGATCCCTGCCCTCGTCTTAGTCTTTCTCCTTCCCCCCCCCCCCCTTTTTTTATCTTTGTGCTAGCTTTCTGTGTTCCCCCTGGAGCCTTCCTTCCTCCTAGGGTTGATCCGTTTTGCTCTGTGGTTTTTATTGGTCTTTTTCCTGTCCCTCCCCTTTTTATTTTTTGTCGTTCTCTCTATTTTATTTTTATTTATTTATTTATTTATATACCTTATATATACATATATTTATTATTATTATTATTATCTAATTTTATTTATTTATTATTATTTTATTTTATTATTTTATTTTATTTTTTATTTTATTTTATTTTTATTTTTATTTTTAAACTAACCTTTATTAACCACCTTCTTAGTTTTTTTTTTCCTAAGTTATAGTTTTATTTATGTATTTATTTATTTATTTTTTAATTTTTAAACTAACTTGTACCTTTATTAGCTTTATTTTAGTTTTATATATTTTTATTTTATTTTTATTTTTATTTATTTGTTTTTCCTCTTTTATTTTGATTTATTATTAATTTTGTCTTTTCAACTAACTTTTACCCTTACTAGCTTTGTTCATTTATTTTTTATTATTTTTTTCCTTCTTTTATTTATTTTTCTCGTTTCTCATTCTAACTAACTATTATCCTATACCCTATGTATATTGTATTATAATATTTCTTATAACTTATATTTTTATTAAACCTTTTAACTAACTAGTAACATTAACACCTATTAAATTATTTTATTTATATAAAAATCTTATATATTTTAAAAGAATGGTCATCGAATATAACTATATTATTAATTTGACTTTTTAACTCTGGTCCCATAGTCAAAATTAGTCGTTGGACAAGATAGCCGTTGGGGGTCTCTGCTCATACTATTTAACTTGCATAGCTGGATCTGTTTCTTCAACTTGTCCTGACGATGAACCACACTAGTTGGTTCGAAACGCGTCGACAAAGGTCTTTCCTCATGTGATTTACGCCGAAGTTCTTCTTACAACTATATTTGTTTCTGTTGGTAACCTTAGTGGCCATGATCTATAGGATTCTTTCCTAAGGTGACGGTGCAGGGAAGATCCCACTGTACCTAGAGCAGATGTCAACTAGACTCACTTGGACTCTCTGGGGGGTTCTCTTCACTCAAGATGGTTTTGTGAAGAAACTTGTGCCAGTCTGTTTCATTAAGCAGGTTGTCGGGGTAACTGTTCCAACCGCCCTTTCTGTATTGAATTCTGCGACATTGGATTTCATCACCAACTAGTGTTTTTAGTATGGAAAGTTACTGTTTGTGTGTGGTTTGACTCCTAGATTTGATAGCGCGTGTTGATTTGTTTGCTTTTACTTTTAGAGACCATAGGTGTGAATTGTGAATTTTAATTGTTAGATGTGAATTGTGAATTGTTAATTTTAGTTTTAAATTGTTAATAAAATTCACTGAAGTTGAATATAATGACAACTGTTACGGAATTTACCAGCCAAGGAACCCCTCTTAACGAGAATCCTATTACTTTTCCTTTCTTTGGAAATGTTGTTCCACCTTATATGGCTACTTTGTCATTACCTGGATTTACAATAGGTTTATCGATATGGTTATTTTCAACTGTGTTGGCCCCAAATACTCCAATTGTTCCACCTCAACCGAATGCTTCACCTCAACAGAGTTCACCATCTCAACATCACCAACCTTTTGTTGACCCTTTACCTTCTTCACCTAATATTTCTTCCTCCATTTCTTCCTCTTGACTTGGTAAAAGCCTTGACGCTAGTAACTAGGTGGATAAGAAGAAGAAGAAATGGAAGAATAAGAAGAAGAAGAAGCAAGATAAGAAAGAAGTCAACCAACCAACCATGGCTGTAAGTGTTAGTTGTGTTGAGGAAACCTCCAACATGCATCGTAAACCCAAATACCCTTGCAGGCTTTGTAAGGGTGACCACTTCCTTATCAATTGTCCTGGTATTCCAAAGGTCTTGGAAGTATGGTCAGAAAAATCTCATCAAATTTCCATTGGTCCATCAACCACTGATAGTCAGGTTCCTGGGAAAAAGGGTAAAGTTAGGTTTCCTTGTAAGTTATGCAAAGGGAGTCATCAAACTCACATTTGCCCTCACATGGATGAAGCCTCAAAATTGTTGGAAAAACTTACTGTTCCACAGCAAGAATTTCCAACTGGTTACCGTAAACTTTCTCCCAACCTACCGTCAACTGACGGAGTGATTGATCTAATTTCAAGTACAGTCGATCCCACTCTTCCATTGGAGATTGAAACTCATATCACTCAGGTTGATGATCCATTAGTTGATCAAGTGGTCGATTCAACTTCACATTTGGTCGATCCCACTCTCCCTTTAGAGAGTGAACTTCATACCGCTCAGGTTCTTCTTGTTACAGCAGATTCTTCTACGCTGGGGGGCATTTCACCTATTTCTATAGAACCCCCTCCAAGTACTGAGGTCTTTTCCTTTGATTGGAATAGACTGACAGAACCTCGTCTTCCTTCTTCCATCCCTTTCCAAATCATTGTCAAGGCTGGTGGTAGGGACATACACCACACACAGGTAAATGAAGGTGCTTCTGTTAGTATTTTATCCTCAACTGCTTGGAAAGCTTTAGGTTCCCCTCAGCTTGCACCTATTACGCAAAATCTGAAAGCTTTTAACAGAACCATTAGTGAACCTTTAGGGATCCTTCCTAAGTTTTCTATTACCTTGGAAGTAAAACTGTCTATATTGATCTTATGGTAGTTCGAGGTCCCTTAGATTTCAATTTAGTCCCTGGGAGCGACTATGTTTATGCAATGAAAGCTGTCGTATCGACACTCTTTCGCGTGATGTCTTTCCCTCACAATGGAAATATTGTGACTGTAGACCAGCTTTCGTTCCCTAGTCTTGTTTCAACTACCAATAATATGACACCCATAAATGTTCCTGATTCTAAAGTGTTATCTACCCCGCCACAGGTTAATTATGTGGCAACTGGTCCCATGTTCTCAGTTACCGATGTAAGTGAGCCTCTCACTATTTTCTCATCTTCCTTTGATTTAGATCTGGTAATTGACATGAAATCTCTATGGGATTACTTGAACATGATGTTCTGATCCCTTTTAAGTCCCTTGACATGTGTTCCTTCCAGAGAATTATTCTTCCTTCTGATGAAGACCTCTTGGAAGCCATGATCAAGGTGTGTCCATTGACATGTCTTTCTTCCAGTTGGAAGCCATAATCAAGGGTTTCGAGGAAAGTTCCTTTTACTGTGTCGACCTCGTTAAAAAATGAATCAGTGAGTATGAGGACAGTTCTTTTCCTGTGTCAACCTCGTTAAAAAATGAAACTAGATGTCATGAGCATAGTTCCTGGTCTTATGTCAAGCTCGTTAAAAAATGAAATAAGGAGTCTACGAGGATATTTTGTTCCTGTCTCAACATCGTTTAAAAAAAATGAAACTGGATGTCATGAGCATAGTTCCTTGTCTTGTGTCAAGCTCGTTAAAAAATGAAACAAGGGTTTTGAGGATAGTTCTTTTCCTATGTCAACCTCATTAAAAAATGAAACAACTCCCTATCTTTCCAAGATCTTGAAAGTGAACATTCATTCCATCCACCTCGTTGAATGCAATGAAGCTTGGGGGGCATGTACCTCGTTTTGCATCATTATGCTGGGGGCATGCAAACTATAACAAGCATAGTTTTTCATTTCAAGCTTGCATAAATATGAAACCGAATTCAAGCAAAGTTCTCTATGGTTCAAGCTTGTGTAAAAATGAACCCATACCCAATTTACATCTCGTGATTGCCGTTTTTATCCGCTAAATTCTGTTAGATGAGCCTTGGTTGTTTTCATTCCATCGCCCCCATCTCTTTGGCTGATTATATGCTTTCACTTGGTTGTTTACCCTTCCTGAGGGAACACATCTATGAGTGGTATTTTTAGCCAGCCTCTTAACCATTACATGTTTTGAGCAGTTCCACCATCACCAGAATCGGTTGCTACCCTTTATACCATTCGTTCCTCTAGGATGAGTCCTCTTTAAGCTCTCGTAAAATATGAAAAGATTGTCGAGTTTTTCCATTTTAAACTCGTTAAAACGGAATTAAAAAGATGATCCACTTACTGCTCTTTTCTGACCGCATAAACATGAAAAGATTGCCGGATTTTTGTCATTTCAAGTTCAATATTGGTTATAAAACGATGTGCCTTTGATCGCTTTTTTACTTTTTTGGATCGGGGACACTAATTATGAAAAGTACTCCTTGATTGTAATGGTCAAGCGGTTCTCTCAAGTATTATTTTATACTTTTTCGGGCTTGAGAGACACAAATTTACGAAAAGGACAACCATGGAGTTTTCTTAAGTTTTTCTTCTGACTCCCTAAAATTGAAAAACACCGAGTTTCTCCTATATTGGACTCGTTAAAATTTAACAGTAAAGGACCTGTTCAATTACAAATAGGAACGAACCACTCCTTCTTAGGGTTCGAATTTTAAACTAAGTTGGACTCATCCGAAGGATGAGCTTATAACCAAGCAAATGTTATCCTCCTCAAGCTTGTCAAAAATAAAGAGGTACTTGCCAGAAATGGTGGGGGAAAAGAGAGAAAAATGAACCTGTTTTTTATACTTTGTGTTTTAGAAAAGCATTTAACCACTCTTGAACATGACACTTTTTGTTCACCTGGGTTGGGAAATCCTTTGCCTAACAGTTAATCAAACCATATTGAAAGTCTTCAGCCAGTTTCTGGGTATTAGCTTTGGGTCAATTGTCACCAAACCATCTGTAGTGTCGTTATGTGTTCAAGAGGTCAGTGCAAATAAACCATTCATCTGCAAAATATCTGTCATCCATCTTGACCATCCCTGAGTTAGTCCTTGCAAATATATTTCTTCAAACTTGATCTATGATTTCGTGTTGTGGGCTTGCCTACAACGGATCGCTTTCTATCGACTTCAGCTCATTATCTAGAAAGATGATATAGAAATCATCAGTACCTTGGAATTTACATGCCTCAATGGAAGGTTTCTCGCCTTCGATGACAGGTTGCATCATTGACCTTCGATCAAAGGATTCTGTGACATGTTCGACATCAACTCATCTATTCACATTTCATGGATTGTACTGAGTACTTTGAGAACCATTGACATTACTGGTGGTTTCTCTCACACTTGTTAACAGTTTACATCATTGATTGGTAATCAAGTGGTTTCTACCATGTTCAACTTCAACAAATTCATTCACATGGATAGAATCGTACTATTTCAGGAAGTAGAAATCAAGACCCTGGATCTAGTTTCCACCATCCAGGCTGCGAGGAATTTTGTTATTCATTATACAGTGGACTATTCATAAACAGATGGCTGCGCCCATACTATGTCTACATATGTCTATACTTGTGATGTATTACAAGATCATTCCTATATCAGAGCAGTTTAGTTAGTTTTCTAGTCAGTTTTGATCTGAGTATGGGAATGCCTACCTCAGCGATGATATGATCACATATATATATATATATATATATATATATATATATATATATATATATATATATATATATATATATATATATATATATATATATATATATATATATTTTGTATTGAATGTTTTTACAGGTTCCAACCAGGTTCTCCATAGGATGATCCTCGAAATGATAAAGTTCTTCACTCTTCTTAGATGATGAATACTATCCTCATTTATTACAGACTTCGCACTTTAGGGGGCAATCTGTTACACAAAATATTGTTACCATGACATTCTGCAGTCCGTGTGAGTCTATCACCACTCATACTTTCCTCCTATGCAAGTCTTAAAACTCAGCTCTTCATGTCAAGCCTTGAAAAATGAGAGAAAGTCCTTGAAATTCTCTAAAACTCTGGTTCTGCACTTTCTCTTAGCATTACCTACGGTCCTGCACCCCCTGGTCATGTCCCCTGCGGACCTGCCCGCTTTGTTTTTGTGTAAAGGGTGCGGACCCCTGTAAAAGTCAAAAAGGCACAAGTACACTCTTAAAAACTCACTTTGGATTATTTCTGGAAGCTTCTAGAGGGAATCTTGAGGTGGCAAGTTCGCTCCTTTGATGTTCATGCATCCCATAACTAAAGGAGCTAACCCCTTGGTGTGAGGAGCTTATCCCTTTGAAGGAGGACTCTATCCCTTCATAGGTGGACCTGTAACTTCCTCCCTTTGCACTATAAAATGAGGCATTGGGCTGGTTACTGAGAAGGTTGAAAGCTGAATATTTTTTAGGGTAAATGCTGTTGGAATTTAGACTTCCTAATTGAGCTTGAGAGGAGAGATTACATACCTTTTGATCTCATTGGGAAGAGTGTGAAGCTTGTCAAAGTAGAGGAGATTCTTGCTTGGACCCTGGGAGGAGCTTGTACAACATCAAGGCACCAAGGTTGTAAAGTTATTCTTTGTTTAAAGTTAATACAATCAAGTTTATTTTTCTCAATAAGCTGTCTTCTATAGTTTATTTCATGGATTCCTTGATCACCATGATGAATATGATTTATTATATTGGCTATGCAGGTGTTATTTGATGTGTGCTTGTTTGTGTTTGCAGGTTCTTTAAAAGGAAACTCATTCGGACGGTCGAAGCGTGGCTGCCACAAACTAGCATTGGACTTAAGGTAGGGTCTAAAGACACCTCTTGGTTTTTATTTATAAATCGCAATATTTAGAGAAAGGTAGATTTGCTTGTTCTGCTTGTCACTAGATATCAGTTGATACTAGGGAGATCGGTCTTGTCCGCAAGAACGATTTATCCGGCTGACAAGAAGAATCATTGTAAGGGTAAGGTGCTAAGGTAGAAAAGGTCTATTTCCTATACTTAGGCGAAAGGGGAAGAGTCCTGCAGTTGAGTGCGCAGAGACCTTGGTAAGTCTGCAGGCTGAGTGCGCAAGCCCCTGCAGCTGAGTGCGTAGGGATAAGAAGTCTGTATCTGAATGTTTCTATATAATAAAGATTTTTTTGAGCCGAAATTGAAGTATCTGTATTCTATTATTTACTTCTACTAAGTTTATGTATCTTCACTATGTAACCTATTTTATATGAATGAATGCTTATTTACTATGCGAACCTAGTAGATCTATAATATTTATGCATGATAAGTACAATTAGGTACCTTCTTGAAGATCTAAAGGTCGTTTAGATAGAGTTACAGTAGTTGTATGTCAGAAGGATTAGATCTATGCAAAGGTAGATCTAAGTTGTAAGAACTTCAGAAAACCATCACACTAGCCTTTGGATGCAGAAACCTGGTTCTAGCATCCCCCAATACTGCTTTGGGTGAGACTGTAGCCTGCGCTATGCAGGTTGTGGCCAAAAGGACTAGTAGTTAGGGTTTTGTTGGTTGGTGTAGTTAAATATGAACCTGGGTCAGGCCCCAACAAGCCAACAACTATCCCTACCAGTCGTAAAATCATAGCCAAGGAAGCTCACTTAGCTATGTCTAGGACCATGTCAATATGGATGCACCAATCCTAAAGACAATTGGGCCCGAACTTTCCGCTCTCCCATTCCACTAGTTCCACCTGACCTAGAGGCAAGGGCATAAGTAACACCTCTCATTAAGGAACCAACCTAGTCACAAAATAGACATCCACCATAACGGTGAGTGTCAAATCCTAGCCCTAGATGTCAAAGACCTCTCGCTCTAGCTCCCACCTCCCAATGAAAAAGTGCAAGAAGTCCTCCTGCTATCTGATTAAGGGGTTTTAAATACACTTCAACAACCACCATCTAGTTAGCAAGGCCCTGGATTGAGTAAATCCAACCACCTCTATTTGGATATGATCCCAATCATGCTCTCTCCATATCATACCCATCTTGCTAACAATAAAAAATAAAACCAAAAATTATCCTCCTAGGCTTAAATTTTTTCTTTCTATTAGTTCCCGCGTCTGTTTCAATAATAGACACACAACCATGAACCTGCTCCTCAAACAGGTGCACGGTATCATGTTGATGTTTCCCATATAGTTTTGCACCCACATAAATGTTAGAATATTTCTTGCGAGGATGTCAGGCACTTGGCCGCACGTCTATTTCTCATGGATACGCATGGGACGTGTGAATATTCATGAGATAGTTGTGCGCTCATGTGCCTATTTCCCACAAAGCCACAGGTTCTTTGGCATGAAAACCCCACTGATTTTTCACCCTCAGTCACACTATCCCACGACTATTTTTTCTTTACCCACGCATCCCCTCACCACTGTTTCACAATCGACTATGCGAATTTTGGATTTTTCCCTAAAAAGGTTTGTACATGCCATCCTATACAACCTATCTACCCTAAGCTACCAAAATCACAGAGTACAGGTAGTGACCTCTTACCCAACTATCCTCGCGTGCTACTCTGGTGTACAGGCTGACCACAACATAAGAAAACAACTCATGGAACAAGCTCTGCAGTCCACATTAGCATGCACAAATAAGGTGGCATATGTCACATTTCGCCCTATATATCATCCTCTGTGTAACGTTCTTGTGGCTCGTACAGGAGCTCAAGACATCCTTTCAAAAAACCATCATCGATGTTAGGATCAGGACGATGTCATATTAATCATGGTAGCCTCCCTTCATTTCCACAACATACTCATTTTTCGGGCCCATTTCACATTTCAAATTTCCCTTTAGGTGCACCTTTCCATCTTCTTTGATTAATATTGTTCAACACATTTCAACTTATATATGATTTCATCAAGATCGGGATATTGGTTCTTGAAGTTGTAGGCCTTCCAATAATTTCTCATCAAACTCAATCCCAAAGTCACCATTGATAGTTAAGGTATCATTTTCCACTTAGCATGACAATATTCCTACAAATATTTTCATATCCTAACATCATTTCCTTGAAATTCACCATAGTTCCCATCACCTCGACTACATTTAGCACTACCTTCCCCTTGCACTTGGTAAACATTCATGTCGGTCGATAGCACCTCCCATACATGGATCACCTCATTTTATAGATCACCATACATTATCGGGATCCATCACCATCCACTCAGGACCGAGATCCATCTCATTTGCACGTCTTGAAGATCAATCTCATTCTCCTCTTCTTTGCTTATTTCTTACCAACCCCACTCTTGGGCCACCTCATTTATTTTTTTTAGATAAAGTTGAATGCACTCTCACATTCTACTTTTTGCCTATAATCCCTCCATATGGAATAGACTATCTATGTCACTTCATGTGCATCACCAACGTTGCACTCAGACCAACCAATGGGGCCCCCATCCTCAGTAAAAAGCCTTACCTGCATCATTATGCGGGATGTCATTTTCTTGGGGCACTCGTCTCCATGTTTTTACATCCCAAACCACTTTTATATTCTTTTGGAAAGTGTACAAATTTTTTTGTAAGGTAAAGGACTCTCACCCATATTTTCATGCCAGTTACCCGATGACAGCCCTTAGTCACCCTTGGTTGGAGCTTTATTTTTTCACCACACTATGATCCCAATTCATTCATCATTCATCACACCATTTAGAACATGCTTATACCTACCCTGGCTGTCTTACCAACTTTAGGGACATTCCCCCCAGAAGAATTGTTTTGAATGCTGCCACTCACATTACAACTCCAAAATTGAGCAGTTTACTGTCTCTACCCACACCATCAATTCTCATTATCATGACCCACCATGCTACAATTATCTTTATCCCTTCACCATGATTCTCCAAATCATCATTTTGGGTGGTTGGCACTTCTTTCCTGTCGACTTCAACACCCATCTTCCAGGATCGAAGCTATAACTTGGTTGCTCCCCACCTTACGGGACATCCTCGGGAGGTATAGTGGGAATCCCTATCACCCATTAATGTCATTAGTCTCCCTGACATTCAACACCAGAAAAGTTTATCATGTCAAGGTATAACCGTACATTGTCACCATTGCAGTTCTCTCATTTAGTCGAAGACCCATACATCCCTTAGCACCTCATTCATCAATTCTTACATTTCAATGCATGGGAGGCACCCATAATCAAAGACCCATGCATCCTTCAACACCTCATTAAGAAGTGCTTCACTGTTGATGCATGGGGCACCTATTTTAGTATATTTGTTATAGGCATCCTTGAGGGAATAAGAAGTTATCATCATTAGTCATCAATATGTCAGCCACATCAACGCTACCTTGATAAGAACATTTCCTATATGACTGTAATAGTTAGTCATTATTTATCATAACAAGCATGGGACATGCTCGTCTCGTATAAACACTTTTTATCTATTCTTCAGAGAATGGTTATCTTTAATTCTTAGTCAAGTATTTTCTCTACTCATCTCCAATGTAAGTTTCTCTCTCTCAAGGAGTTAGCAAGAATCTCACTCAGAACACTAAAAAACATGATGTATTTCAGTTATACGTTTGTTCCTAACTTCATACATTAGGGGTAAACTATTAATAAAGAAAAATAATACACATATTTGTACAATCCAAATGACAACCAGGGTAGTCTAGTAGAACATATAAGTGAAGAATTTCTAGTTGAAAACATCATGAAATACAAAAACCAAAATTTCTCCAAAGGTTTGAGTTATAAATTCTACCCGCATAGGCCATCCAAAGGCAAAAATTAGCAATTGTGCGACTTTTCCTTTTATAGTTGCGAAGTCCAACAAAATTACAATTCAATAGTCCAAGACCATTTTACACACTTGGAATTGGGATTCCCTAACATGTACCACCCAAGGACAACCAATTTTGAGTTGACTTGGAGATATACATCCCCCAAGGGATCCTCTTGTCCTACTCATAAGTCATTTTATCATTAATGAACTAAGGGAGGGAAGAGGAGTTCAAAATTTTATATAAAAAGGCCATTGGAAGACCAAGAGAAAGAAGAAGTAAGGAATTGTTATGCTAGCAATTTTTTTCCATGATAATCTAACATTTCATTGAGAAGAGGATTACACCATTGAGAGAGTCTTCATACTTCTTTGAGAGAGAGGAATATTGCAAGGATATTGAAGAAAGAAACTTCCTTCTTGAGTATTTTTGAGAACCATTGATCAAACAATTATCTCCAAGTTTTTGGAATTCATCTATTGTATATATTCTACTTTCAACAGTAAAAAATATAGCCCTTTTCCTAAATTTTATTGACTTGTTTGCTTCATTAAGCCTTGTTATTTTTGTTATCTAGCATAGTTTTTAGTTTATGTTTATGTATGCATTGTTTCAATCATTTCAATGCTTTGTTATTTAAGTTGTCCACTAAAAATAACCAATTTCTTGTTTACTCGCAGATAACAACCAACTCCAAGGAAAATGTTTTTGGTACTCCATAACAACAAAAACACCATAAAAAACAACAAGTAGGAGCAACACAATATACAACAAAAATATGTTAAGAACATAGATACACTATAAATCCATCATCCTCTAACATAAGATCTGAATCTGATATTTGAAACTCACTCTATCTCTACATATATGTAGCTTACACTCTCATACTCTTTCGCTTTGTCTAACCCATTTTACTTCCCACTCACATTTTATCATTGAGGAAATATACACTCAATACTAACCACTAAGCCTCATAATTTTTGACTTGATCATATTATAGAATGATGATTAACTCAATTCGAATCTATCCACCAAATACCATGTGAAAATAAACTGGATAATGCCCCTGAAATTCATTGGAGTGTGCACATAATCTAAGAAATTCACTCTAGAAGGGTTGACACATGTTTTCCATTTGAGGAGTTATAACGTAGGTTTCTCTACTATGACCCAAGTTAAAACACATGTTTCTCCATTGTGACCTGATTTATAGCACAAGTTTCTCCAATGTGACTGAGGTTGCCCTATTTTTGAACCCAAAACTCAGTCAAACCTCAGTCAAACTGATTTCAACTTCTGGCACACCTTATTCAACACATGTAGGACATGTCGAAGCCTTGAGGAGTCTTAATAATGCCTCAACAACCTTTTTACACATAAATAAACCTTCCTCAACTAGTCAGCTGTGTCACCTCATGCAAGTGCCTTCTTCAACCCCATTTGCAACCTAGCTTTAGGTGTAGTCTCTAGATAATATGAAAAACTACTCTTTGTATTCAAATACATAACAATGCAACAATTGACATCATACAAGGCATAGGACTCATACACTTGTTGACATCAATGGAAACACTACAATGCCAACAAGCTCCCCCTTTGACATTGATGTCAACCTGATCCTCCCTCCTGAACTTGACAACTGAAGTTGAGCTCAACAATTTCTCCCCCTTTGACATCAATGACAAGGGATAATACATTGCAATAACAATACATAGAAATACCAAGACACAATTCCATCAAGAACACACTCCCCTTGAGTTGTTAAACACTCTCCTCCTACATGAATGACCATGTTGATAGACCGATACCACTCATTTCCCATACAAACATGGCGCCAAATATATATGGACGATACAAATGATACTACTTGTTTGATACCATTTTTTTGAGGATGAAACAAAATCAACTGCCAACTTTTTTAATATAAGCATTAGAAACAATATGCCACTTGTTAGAAAACTCCATGGAAAGTATATACGGGGTTATACTAGCTAACACCATGCTGAACTATTAATACATACTGCTGATACCAACTAATATGCAAATAAAAGCTAATCAACACTACATGCCAACTACCAACACTAAGCCAACAAAATAACACCATTCCTCTATGCCAACACCATGTGATTCCTTCCAATTCTAGGATGAAAATGCTCCCCCTGAACATGTAATGGGGCTGAAAACATCTCCACGTTGTTGTACATCACATTTTGCTACTACAAATACCTCTTTGACATATGCAAGAGACCATCAACTAGACCAAGACTCCATGCAACTATGAACGAACGATGAACATGATGTTATAGGATTTCATAAGAGTGATACATGGGCATATCAATGATACTCATTTTTTTTACAATGACATCAATAAGCCCACACATGGATTAAACATGACTCAACATAATTCTCACTCCATTGCATGCCTATCACCAACACTCTTCAACCACACATGACTTCTTTGCAATACATGCTTGACACAATGACCACACAACCAACAAATCAATGATAAATACATGAATGATACATGGCTGCTCAAATGCACATAAGAGTGCTCTACATGGTTGTTACATCAATGAAGCTCCTCTATCCATGGCTGGTACAAACTTTTCAACCAACTTTTCAATGATAACATATACATATATATGGCTGAAAAATGTACTCTTCCACTCATGAAAAGATATATGAGGTTGCTACAAATATATGGATGAAATAAAATAAGACAATAACAAGTAAATCAAGAAAACCTTAAACCATGAATAACTCACTTTTGAGCTCATTATACCTCTAATAGGCAGGCTAATCCTGTGGACTTGAATATGCATGAGGCTCATGAGAATACCATGTTGTTGCTACTCATCTCCACCAAATAATTGTAACAACCCTGGTAAAAATTCAAGTAAAAATAACTAAGGCCATAATGATGGGACACACATTCCAAGCTAAATATTGAGGAAAACATCCTAGTGGGTGTTCATTCAGTTTATTATGGCTAAGGAAATTGGCAAAGGCAATGGAAAAGGATTTGGAAAGGCAAGAGACATTAATTGGCATTTTATTTATGAAAATAATGGAAATTAGGAGAAAAGGAAGGTGAAAGGTCAAAGGTTGCATGTGAGGAGGAAAATGAAGGAAAATAATGGAAAAATGAAGAAAATAGAGGCCTCATTGATAAAAAGGCTTTCGAGGATCATTTGGCAAGATATTGCTCAAGCTTTTGCTGATGTTTTACTTTGGAGAAAGAAAGGAAAATAAGGCAAGAGGAAGGAAGGAGCAATCAAGGAAGGGTAGGATCAAGCAACTACAACAACATTCTTTGCAGGTATTGATTTGCATGTGCATTTTCCTTGATAGATTTGGCATGCATGGTATTTCATGTGGTTCTTTTTCTATTATGGAATGGTTTTTTCTAGGTGTAACAGTTTTTTAAGCTAGCCTTGCCATTTTCGGATAGCCATGGTGTGATGGGGTTCTCATGTTTTGGTTGAGCTCGATTGCCGAATGGATTCGAAGTTGAGTGAGGTGGATCTTCGAATGATAGAGCACATGGCCTAGTGGTTCCTGAATTGGACTATGGATCACGGTAAATCCACTAGCCTAGTGACCCCTGAGCTAGACTATAGGTTTCGGTAAAGCCAAGATTGTTGCCTCGGTGGGCTTGCCGGTGAATGACAGGATATACGGTAAAGCTAAGAGGTGGTTTGCTCTCCATTGGGCCTAGTAATATTGGGTTTGGGATATGCAGTAAATACTAGAGAGTGGGTCTCGGTTTAGGGCCTAATGATCCAGGTTTGGATTGTGGTAAAGCCTAAGAGAGTAGGAGACAAGAAAATTCCTCATGGTGTAGGTGGAGAAATCTGGTGGAATCCATGCTTGTTTTGGCCTAGTGATTGGGTGGAGATCATGGTAAAGCCTGTTATGACATGTTTATTGTGTTGTCCTAGTGATCTGGGATGGATTACGGTAAAGCCTGGTTTCTATTGATGAGGGTGAGGTGGTTTAGCCTTGGGATGCACTGGTTGGTTCTTTTGGTTTGAGTCCCACATTCATGCTTGGAATATGGCATGAGGGTGAATGGTTAAAGAGAGATTTGGCTCATCCATTCTATGGTCAGGTGGGATGTGGTAGTCCCATCCCAGGTTTGGATTTTTCATTATTAATGAGAGGTTATTTATCCTTGTACTTCTATGATTATTATATATATTTATATTTGGATCATATGCTTGTGATTTCATTGGTATTTCTGCTGCTATTATGCTGGTTATGTATGTGTCTTATTACAGTGGCTATGTATGGCTCTCATCATGTTTTTACTTGTAAATGAATGGAAAATGTATCTATGACCTAATATATGATAATGAAACAATTGATATGAGGGAAAAACAGTTCTTAGTATACTTAAATATGTTGTTTACACATTTAGATTACATATTTGTGACCTATTTGACAAAATGCCTGTCATGGCTAGTAGGGGTCTGGTTAAGGGCTTGTTCAGCTATTTTCTTTCGCATAATTGTTTCCTTGTTATTTTACTGTTACGAATATGTCATTCTATTCTAGGCAGTGACCTAGGCTCCAAGCTTGAAAAAATGTCTTAAATCCCAGGGACGTTGGCACAAAACTAGACAAAATAGTCCCTGGATGCTGGAATGCCTATAGCACAAGAGCGTACAAAGCCTCCTTGATGCTAGTAGGCCTATAGTATGAGAGTGTCTAGAGATCAAGTGGTAAAAAACTTTAGTGAGACCCAGGAGAAAGTTGCTTGAGTGGCTGGATTGGTTCCTAGGAGTTCTATAGCTGACGTGGAAGGTTTGTATGTTGTGTTTCCATCGATTCCACTTCCTCAAGGTCACATAGGAGGTTGAATCTAATCATATTAGCCTCTCTTCATATGTTTACCATGGTTGACCAATTACTTGGGTAGATGTGGGAGGAGGGTGGTTACAGAGCAGTATCAAAGCATGGTTCACCCCTCAGACTGGATGGGCGGTGTGTTGGTCATGCATTCATGTTGATTGCATATGTGTTACTTATGCTTGTAGCCCATGTGCTCATTGCATTTGCATGGTGTTGATCATGGTTGATGATGTTGTTGTGGGATGTGTTGTCATTTGTGTATGGGTGTATATGCATTGTTATATGTGTCAGTGTCTATATGCATGCATTGTCATGGTTATGGTTATGCATGTATGGTAGGTTAGACATGCATTGTGAGGTCATTGTATGCAATTAGGTCATCATGATGATATTAGTATGTTATGATGCTAATGTGTTGGCTGAGATAGAGCAGGAGATGCAGACCATCAAAGTGAATTTGCAACGTTGGACCTCGAGGCAAGAGCATGTCATCATACAGGTTTGGATGTTGGGCATGTAGGTATGTTAGTTAATGGATTTTTATATGCATTAGGGTTATATACATTAGGTTTATGTACATGTCTATTGATGTTATGGTTACATACATGATAGATGCTAGTTTATTAGTGTAGTCATATGCACATGTGTCAGATAGTCATGAGTGGTAGTAACCTATGGTTGTATGCATTTCTATTTTTGTTTTATGTTAGATAGCTTGATGATTAGGTTATATGTTGTTGATGAGCATGATATATAACTTCTTATTGTTATATGCTAGTAACTTGATGATTAGGGTTATTACATTAAGATCCTGATGTTATGTGTATCATACTAATTTGGATTGGTCTATGCAGATGGTTAAGGTTATGACATTCAGGTATGAGTCAACACATTTGTGATATTGTGTCATACTAATCTAGATTAACTGTGCATATATGATTGTTATGCATGAATTATAATTGTTTATGAGTTTATGATGTGAACATGTTAGCTAGTGATTATTATGGATATCGTGACCTTATTTATGTTTGAGTTGATATGCCATGAAGTTATATCATGCTAATCTGGATTGATCATTGTGAAGACAACATAGCGCGCGCGCCCCCATGCACCCACCCCCCCCCCCCCCCCAAGATACATCTAGGTATGAGTTTGCTTATGTTGTATATTTCTTGCTTGAATGTTTGATTATGTTGTCTAGTTGATTAATTTAACATGGTATGTTTGCAAGTTGGTTGAATGTTTGATGAATTGCACAACATGAGTATGTTTTCAAATGATATTGTTTTAAGATGATTATACTGACACATATGTTTTGAGATAGTTGATATGTATTTGAGTGTAGTAGGTGAAAGTTGTAGCATTATGTCTAATGACTATGAGTTGACTATGGATGATGAAATGATTGTTAATATTGCTAAAGGTTGATTTCAAATTGATAGATATGATTGTCTTGGCATTTGGAACGTGTGGTTGAAATGCGTGAGCAGTTGTAGGGAAATATGCTTGACATTAACTTGACAAGGTACTGATTGATATGTTTACATAACTAACAGTTGGGTGATGTGAAAGAAGATAGTAAGCCTTAGTTGCAACAAGGTAAAAAAGGTAAAAGAAAGGAATTGGACAAGAATTATTTTGGCTATGTTTGGAAACCCCAATTCAAAAAGAATGAGTGCTTTGCATACATGAAGTATTCTTAACCTTAATCTTGTCTGACATTTTGTGGATATGTGCTAGATTCATGAACTTGTATTATACATGTATATTAGCTAGCCTATAGTTACAGGTGGATCTGTCAAGGGAATTGGAGTCCCTTGAGAGATGGTGTGGATGTGTTCAATTGCAAGAAACATGCTTTGGCACAACAAGGTAAGGTAACCTGTGTATTGCTATGTTTATTTAAGCACTGACAATTATGTGTTGATGGTAGTATGATGTAAGGGATTACATGGAAAAGAGACTACCATGAATTTTTGAATAAGGCTCCGGTTGAGCTTTCCCTTGGAGGCTTTGGGAACCATGGGGATTGAGTCATGACATCTATTGTTAGTCTTGTGCTTTTGGTATTTTGGTGATTTTTTGTGTTTGAATGAAATTTTGTTTGCGTCTAATTCATGATCATGCCACTTTGTTGTGGTGTCGTATTGATTTTGGTTTTTCATGGTCTTCTTCTTGTTTTTTTCTATTATTGCCTTTTATGTTTTCAGTGTCTTGGGAATTTTTTGGGAAGGAGGAAAGTTAATGGAGCTCAGGGAGAAATGAGTGGTACCCAATAGGTAGTGTAAGATTCAGATGAAGTCGGTGCATGTATAAGGGCAGTTGAAGGAAAGAGTATGACAACTAGTTGGACTGGTTGGGTCCATTGGTGTAAATGGATAATGGCAAGACAAGCATGGGAAAGGTAATAAATAAAGGTAATGTGAATGGACTTGAGGCGTCATATGCCTTGGGTATGTTGGGAAATGTTGTTCTCGATGTTTCACATGTGTTGCATGCATAAAGGGAGTTCTCTTAACCTTGACCTTAGGATATCTAGTAATTACGTTGTGATCACAATTATGATGATGTTTATATATGTATACATGTATGAATGTATGTATGTCATGTTTGATAGGGTCATCATGGATCATGATTATTTTATCCTAATGTTTTACGTATGTATGTATGTCATTGACTGACTAGATCATTATTATTTTATGTTGATGTTTATATGTATGTATGTTTATGTATGCATATCATTGTCTAACAAGATCATCCTTGTTTATGCTAATGTCTATGTATATGTATGTATGTATCCATGTATCTATGTCACTGTTCGAAAGGGTCATCAGGGATCATTCTTGTGGAAGAATGATTTCTTATATAGGTGAATGGCATGAAGAGGTTCCTGGTCTTATGAGGAATCAAGTGGGAAGAGTAGTCATCAAAAATATATGAGGTTAGTATCATGTGGACTTGAATTGATATTGCATTCTTGTATTATGCCTATGTTTATGTTATGGATAGGCTAATGCTGAGAGATACATCAGCGAAATGAAAACAACGTGATGTGCGACATGCTAGGGTAAGCATGGATGGTAGTGAGATACTGGAAGAAAGGTTGCTTGGTAGAGACAATGTGGTTTTGGATGTGTGGTACTACTGTTGTGCATATATTATATAAGTTGTACATGCTGCATCTATGATGATGTGCGCATGTGGTGTTGTGTATATATAGTGTGTATACATGTTGTTTATGTAATGTTATGTACAAGGTGATACATATAGTTTTGTGTGAATATTGCATATGCAATGCTTGGTATAGATGGTGCTATGTACATGTTGGATATGCAGTGCTATGTACATATGATGCTATGTACATGTTGGATATGCAGTGTTGTGTAGAGATGATGCTATGTACATGTTGGATATGCAGTGTTGTGTACAAATGATGCTATGTACATGTTAGATATGTAGTGTTGTGTACATAGGGTGTTATGTGCATGTTGTACATATGGTGCTATGTACATATGGTGTTGTGTGCATGATTGTAGAAGTGATGTTGCGAGCCTATGGTGTCGTGTACATGTTGTACATATGGTTCTGCATGCAAGTGGTGTTGCGTACATGTCGTGCATATGGTGTTGTGTACATGTGGTGCTATGTATGTCTGGCATCGTGTACATGTTGTACAGATGGTACGATGTACATATGGCATTGTGTACATGTTGTGTAGGTTGTGCCATGTACATGTGATGCTATGCACATGTGGTGTAGGTGGTGCTTTGTACAGGTGGTAATCTGTACATGTTGTACATGTGGTATTATGTGCATGTTGTACATGTTGTGTTGTGTACATGTGATATGATGTATGTGCATTGTGTAGATGTGATATTGTGACATGTGTACTTGATGTGTTGTACTTTGTGTAGTACATGTATTGTATTATGTTGTACGCCAAGTGTAGGTACATGTATTGTGTGGAATTTCACATCAGGTATAGATATATGTATTATGTTGTACATTGGGTGTAGGTGTATGTATGTGTTGTGTTGTACACTGGGTGTAGGTGTACGTGTGGTATGTCAGGTGTAGGTGCATGTATTGCATGGTGTTGTATGTCATGTGTGGTTGTATGTGTGTGATGCACACTATGTGTATGTGCACATGGTTAAGGAGAAGTCACCGGGTGTTTGTCAGGTGTGGAAATTGGTTTGGAGTGCATACAAAACAAGGACAAAGGTAGAAGCTAAGGATTGATTAAAGGATAAGTATCAATATTTTATTTCTATTTTATTATGCATGAGATTTATGATTTTGGTCTTTGATGGTTATATGTGATTTATGATTATGGTTTATAATGGCTACATATGATTTATGATGTTGACCTATAATGATTATGTTTCGAGCTAACCTGATGTGATATGTTCATACATGATGATTTGGTCAAAGATTCTAATTTGACTTGTCGTGACAGGAAGCAAAACAAAATTGAAAGTGTACCTTTTTGATGGGCCACTAGTGAGGTATGATGTGAAGTTATTCCAATTTATTTGAATCTAATGGAAATTATGTGCTTGGTAGGAAAGCATGAAAATTCCTAGTTGGATGATTTAAACTGATTAATAGAATTAGAAACAATGACGAAAGAAATTGGAACATGCAGTAGTATGTTGATAAAGCATTCAGGAGCAGGCCCATTGTGGGTCATTGGTACCCAATAATGTCCATTGATTTCCATGACCATGCTATGATCAATATGATGGTTTTAAGATAGGGATATGACTTGGATTTTGTATCTTTCAATGTGAGGAATCCTTGCCAAGGGATGGACTACCCGAGATGGGGGTGCCAATGGAACTTGGAGGGTGTGTGACTGCGTAGAAGGGGGTGACCAGATTTCTCGAGGAACTGTGTAACAGAGAAGGGAAGACCGAGGATGATTTTTTTTTGTCATTAACATTGCCAGATGCGATCAGATGCACATTGGGAGTGTGCCCTGGAACAATGAGCTGGCAACTATTCACTGAGAGGACAAGTGGTGCTGGATCGTAGCACTAGACATTAGATGCAGATTTGAATTTTGCAGTGGATTCTGGACTTCTTAGGAAGGAGATGAATCCTGGTATTACTTTGAGGGTGGAGGTGTGAATCTCTAGATTCCCTTACTGTCGATGCAGGCATTGTATCCTTTTATTTGATGGTTGAGCAAATGTGCATATGTGTATATGTGTGTATTATTGTAAATACTCTATTGAGCTGGATTTATAAATCTCCATAGATAGTGTGATTATTTGCTGGGTGAAGCAAATGTGTATGTGTGTATATGTGTTTATTATTGTAAATACCATAATGAGTTGTGTTATAAAGCTCTAATAAACGATATCTTTGTCATGTTTTAGCAGATGGTCATTATAGATACTACAACGAGTTGTGTTATAAAGCTCCATGGGAAGTATGTTTTGTTTTTAGCGGTCATGTTGGTTATAGGTGTCATTGAACACCAAGGATGGTGTTCCCCTAAGGGGGAGGGTTCTATAAAATCCCTGGTAAAAATTCATGTAAAATTTTATAAGGCCACAGTGATGGGACATGTATTCCAAGATGAATGGTGGGGAAAACATCCTAGTGGGTGTTCATTCAGTTTATTATGGCTAAGAAAATTGGAAAAGGTAATGGAAAAGGCATTAGAAAGGCAAGAGATATTAATTGGAATTTTATTTATGAAAATAATGGAAATTAGGAGAAAAGGAAGGTGAAAGGTCACAGGTTGCATGTGAGGGGGAAAATGAAGGAAAATAATGGAAAATAGAGGCCTCATTGATAAAAAGGCTTCTAAGTATTAGTTGGCAAGCTCTTGCTCAAGTTTTTTCTCAGGTTTTTCTTTGGAGAAAGAAAGTAAAAGAAGGTAAGTGGAAGGAAGGAGCAAGCAAGGAAGGGCGGGATCAAGCAACTACAACAGGATTCTTTGTAGGTATTGATTTCCATGTGTATTTTCCTTGCTATATTTGGCATGCATCATATTTAATGTGGTTCTTTTGCTATTATGGCATGATTTTTTCCACATGTAACAATGTTTTCAGCATAGCCTTTCCATTTCTGGGTAGCCATGGTGGGATGGGGTTCTCATGTTTTGGTTGAGCTGGATTGCCAAGTGGATTCGAAGCTGAGTGAGGTGGATATATGAATGATAGAGCACATGGACTAGTGGCCCCTAAACCATACTGTGGATCACAGTAGAGCCATTGGCCTGGTGACCCCTGAGCCAGACTGTGGGTTGCGGTAAAGCCAAGATTGTGTTGCCTCGGTGGGCCTAGGAATCCTTGCCAGTGAATAACAAGATATATGGTAAATCCAAGAGGTGGTTTGCTCTCTGTTGGGCCTAGTAATCCCAGGTTTTGGATATGTGGTAAAGCCTGGAGAGTGGCTCTCGATTTAGGGCCTACTGATCTAGGTTTGGATTATCATAAAGCCAGAGACTAGCAGAAAAGAAAATTCCTAATGGTGTAGGTAGAGAAATCTGATGGAATCCATGCTTGATTTTTCCTAGTGATCGGGTGGAGATTATGGTAAAGCTTGTTATGACATGTTTATTGTGTTGTCCTAGTGATTCGAGACGTATTATAGTAAAGTCTAGTTTCTGTTGATGATGATGAGGTGGTTTAGCCCCGAGATGCCCTGGTTGGTTCTTTCGGTTTGAGTCCCACATTCATTCTTGGAATATGGCATGAGGGTGAATGGATGAAGAGAGATTTGGCTCAGTCATTCTATGGTCGGGTGGAACATGGTAGTCCCATCCCAGGTTTGGACTTTTCATCATTAATGAGAGGTTATTTCCCCTTATATTTCTATGAGTATTATACTTATTTATATGTGGATCATATGACTGTGATTTCATTGGTATTTTTGCTGCTATTATGCTGGTTATGTATGTGTTTGATGACAGTGGCTATGTATGGATCTCATCATGTTTTTATTTGTAAATGAATGGACAATGTATCTATGACCTAATAGATGATAATGCAACAATTGGTATGAGGGAACAATGTATCTTAGCGATTCTCATATAAGTATGAGATCCCTATACTTACATCTGTTATTTACACCTGTAGATTACATATTTGTGACATGTGTGATGAAATTCCTGTTATGGCTAGTAGGGGTTTGGTTAAGGGCTTGTTCAAATATTTTATTTTGCATTGTTGTTTCCCTGTTATTTTACTGTTCTGAAGATGTCATTCAATTCTTGGTAGTGACTTGGACTTTGGCCCTGAAAAAGTGGCTTAAATCCTGGGGATGCTAGCACAAAACTGGACAAAATAGTCCCTAGACACTGGCATGCGTATAGAAGGAGAGCGTCCAGAGCCTGCTGGACATTGGCAAGCCGATAATATGAGAATGTTCAGAGGTCAAGTGGTCAAAAAATCAGTGGGACCTAGGGGAAAGCTGCTTGAGTGGTTGGAATGGTTCCTAGGAGTCTTGTAGTTAATGTGGAAAGTCTATATGTTGTGTTTCCATTGATTCCACCTCCTTAAGGTCACATAGGAGGTTGAATCTAATCATAGTATCCTCTCATCACATGTTTACCCTCATTGGCCGGTTACTGGGGTAGATGTGGGAGGAGGGTGGTTACACTAATCATGTTTCCATACTTTTCCATGTGCTCTCCCTGAGGCTATGAAGGCCTCACATGAATTTTGTAGTCTAAATAGATTTTCATGTAGGAATATATTGCAATAGGGAATGATCTCTCTACTTCATGGGCTAATACTCTTTCTTCCTCCACACAGTCCTAGGATGATTCTTTGCTTGGATATTCTCCTTGGACTTTCTACCAGGTCTTCTCTGAATCTGATGCTACTGTTGCCGGTTCTTCTTTGAAGATCTAAGCAAAATGAAATATCTTTCTATATGGTCGAAGTTTTTGCATGTATAACACTCTACATGGATAAGATATGATGAAAGGAAACTAAATATTCTGCCAACCATGCTATATCTCTTTCTTACATGCAATGTGCCTCTCCTCCATGAGCTAGTTCTACAATAAACTTCCTTATGGCAAAAAAGGTTGCATGATTTAAATAACCATTAAAAGAACTAGTATACCTATTAGATGATCTCCTTGGCTACTCATATCAATGCAAGATCTTATGTTTATATATATGCACTCAACTCCTGTAGTTGGCTACAACATGTCCAAACTTGTGGTAGTTGTAGCATTCTACATCATTCATTAGAGGAACAAATGGGCTTTGACTCGTTTGGAATTTTACAGATCTTCCATAATCCTCTCTTGGAGTGAATGGTCTTCTAAATGTAGTTTATCCTTGATATCTTCTTCTCTGCTACTATTGGATATGCTTCTTGTTTCCTTGGTTGTTATTCTTGTTACTTCCATTTTTCTTTATAGGCCTTTTTGGTTCTACAATGTTGTTCATTCCTACATGCAAGATGGACTCTCCATTTTGTAAATGAATACCTAATCTATTCAATGGATATCTTTGGTTCTCAAGGAAACTGTCCAAGGCCTTCATACGTTTTTCTTGATTTAGCGGGTTGTCCTTTACTTCAATATGTTTTCTCAATGTGACAACTTATCCTTCAAGATGTACAATTTGACCCTCCTTCTCTTTCTTATGGCTGCTTGTCACTTGTAAAACTATTCTTGAGTATGGTCCTCAAATTGATAATCTCCTCCTTGAGCTCCTTCTCTTTTTCATCACATATATGCAATAACTTTTCCCGATCTTTGCATGCAATTGTTATCCTATTAACTGCAACATATTTATGCAATTTTTATCTGATTTCTTCACATGATTGGCTGAACCATTTTCACTAAGAGGATGAGACTCTTCTAGCTGAGATTCTTGCTTCTGAGGGTGTTTATTCTTTTCCTTCTTGTTACTCTTCTTCTAGACCTCTCCATTACTAATGTTATCACCTCCAAACATGACCTCTATTCTATCCCACATCTCTTTAACATATTTTAGATTTTCTATATTCTTTAGATTTGTATTGTGGAGATTTTCATAAATTATGCACCTTGCTTGAGCATCCTACTACATTACTTTAGGTGCAAATGGATCCTCACCAAATCCTTAACATACTGACTTCAAAATGTTATAACCATAAGAAAATAATTGAGATTTTACATTTTGATGCCAAACCTTGAAATTTGTAGTTGTGAGGGCAAATACTCCTAGAGGATTCATTCTGATTCTTTTTTTTCCAAATTTTTACTAACATGCTTAAGATCTACTCTCCAGTGATTAAACAACAAATAATATCCCTACTTTGATACCACTGGTTGGAAACATTGAACAATACTGAGAGGGTGGGGGGATGAATCAATATTATCATAAAACCTAATTCATTCTTTCATTAGCAACACAACACATGAGAAGATCTGTGCATAACCTTGAACCATAAGCAATAGATCTAATCACATAACCAAGAGAACATAAAATCAGATAAACATATGAGAAACCATTAATAACATCACACATAAGATACACCATATGTAAGGTGGAAAACCAAAGGGAGAAAACCACGATCTCTTCTTCTATTATTATAAAATTCTTCTTTTACAGTCACTATCCACCCCCAATGTGTAAGGCACAACTTTCCAATCATGTGAAACACTTCTCTCTCTAGGCCCAAACCTGTATGAACTTTGTATGCCACCCCCTGTAGGAAACCACCACTCCAACTTTTCAGGCCACTACCTACTGGAATCCACTAATCCCAATAAGTCTCACTTAGCCACCACTGTACCATCGAGCCAACACTAGAAGGAAGCCATTACTCATAAGTTCTCAAGTCACCACCTGAAGGATGTCGCTACACCCTAAATACATAAGCCACCACTTTCTCACTGAAGACCCCAACCTTCAATCTCTCCTGTGGACCACATTTCATAATGTGTCATACTAGATTCACAATCTCTGCATATAAACACTCGTGAACCACATTTCGTCCATTTTCATATTGGAATCACAATATCCTCTATGCTCATCCTACTAAATTCAGTCTGAAATTTGCACACAAAACTCTACAACACAATCAATCTACCCTCAAACAATCAATCTACTCATCAAACTCAAATCTTGCAACAACACACAATAATAATCTAAACATCACACTCAAACTTAACTAACAAATACTATCATCCATACAAAACATAAATACTACAACCATAAACTCTCAAATAGAATCCCTGCAACAAACATGTTAGCAATATAAACATTGATATGAAGTTTCTACTGCAACAGCTACAAAAACTTCTCTCCCCTCCATATTAATAGCAACTGGGAGAAACAAAATATACAACCCAAATATGTTAAGCATATAGATGCATTATAGCTTCATCATCTTCTAACATAAGATCTGAATTTGATCTCTGAAACTTGCTCTATCTCTGCATATCTATATATTACGCTCTCATACACTTGCTATGTCTAACCTCTTCTACTTCAAACTCCAAAATTTTATCATTAAGGAAAGGTACAATCAATATTGACCACTAAGCCTCATTATTTTTGAATTTATCATCTTCTAGAAATATAATTAACTCAATTCGACTCTCTCCACCAAATACCATGTGAAAATTCCCTGGATAATGCCCCTGTAATTCATTGGAGTGCGCACAAAATTTGGGAAATTCACCATAGAAGGGGTAATGAAGGTTTTCTATTCAAGAAGTGAGTAATAACACAAGTTTCTCCACTATGACCCAAGTTATAATGTAGGTTTCTCCATTGTGGCCTAAGTTACCCTGTTTTTCAGCCCATAACTCTATCAAACCTCAGTCAAAGTACTCCCAACTTCTGACACACCATCTTCAACACTTGTAGGACCTGTCCAAGCCTGAAAAATTCTCAATAACACTTTGGGAGCCTATGTACATAATACAAGTGGATATTGGTGGCCACCCTCCTATTCCACTTGGACCTCCAACACCTTTTCCTTTCAATTTCCTTGATTATATCACTCCTTTCTATTTTTGGAAGTTTTTTGAGTCTTGAACTTCTAGAGCCTTTTTGAGGCGCTAAATGACATTTTTTTGGAAAACGCACCAAGGCCAAATTTGTTTTCCTTGGATATATATTTCTAATGAGGTACTATGCAATAAAAATAGAGATCATATGCCCAAATTACAACCCAGGAAGTTGGTATTGCGACTAATCCCAACGGGTCCCAAAACATTTTGGTGCTTCATCTCCTAGGGTTACATTTTTGGATGTTTAGGGTTTTAAATTATTTATTAATAATAAAAAGGCCTCTAAGCCTCATTATAACACATTTAAGAAGGCATGTATCTATCACTTCTCTTCTCAAAGATAAGCTACCATTGCCTAATATAATTTGTTTCTCTTATGTATGTAAACAATTTTTAGTAGTTTCTATTTATTAATTGAAGTTCTATTTCACTATATCTTTGTGTTTGGTTTCAATATATATTTAATTTCATTCCTTCATAAATAAACAGTAGTATTAGAGCATCCTTCTCTCTCTCTATTTTCTATGCATGTCCCCAATGAGGTCGGGGTATAAGGAATTGAGACTTGAACTAGTCAAAACCTTGTAATAACGGCCTCACCGATCCTGATGACCTCCCATGGCAGAGGAAAAGAAGGATGAGGGAGCATGAGATCCTTTGAAAATATTTCTCAAAGAAACCCTCGAGTAATAAAGGAATGAGACGATGGTCAATTTTTCTCAAATCCTTCAGCGAGTATCAGCGGGAAAAACATCTTCATCCAGTAGTCACTTTGGAGGGGCTTCCCCCTTTAAGGTAAAAGTTAACTTTGAAATTCCTATATTTGAAGGCAAAATAGATGTAGGTGCCCCGGATAGATGGTTAAATATGTTGGAAGGATATTTTTTGGTCCATAATTTTTCTGATAGGGAAAATATTACTTATTCTTTCGTCAAAGTCACCCCCATGTTAAGGACTGGTGGGAAACTTTCAGTGAGCAGAGGGATGAGGAGAAACCCTCACTATTTTTAGTTGCACCCTCTTGGAATTCCTGTCAAGGAAAAATATTATCCTGTAAGAAGCTATGAATATAAGTACATAAAGTGGACCTCACTATAACATGGAAGGGATCAAGATGTGCCGAAGTTTACAAACAATTTCCATACCCTACACATGAAGTTTGGTATTAAGGATTCTGAGTGACATATGATAATCAAGTACCATGAATATTTTCACAAATACATCCATGAAGAAATGGAGTTCCTAGAAATCTCCTCACTTGGTGCAATGTACCGATATTTTGTGAGGCTCAAGCATAAGTTTAAATAGAAGAAGTGAGACTTTGGACCTGCGAATTTGAAGCAGGGAAAATGCACCTCCAAACCATAAAATAAAGGAGAGAGCCAAGGTGAAGCAACCCAGGACAACCCATTGAAGCCACAAGAAAAAAATAGCACCACAAAGGTGAAGAAGGACACCGAAAAGTGGTGTGAGTTCCATAAGAGCCCGACCCACAACACAAATGAGTGTCAATATAAGAAGTCACTGGTGGCCAAGCTAAAAGATTTAGAGTCAGATGCATGTTATAACTTTTAGCTAGAAACTAACAAGGGGAATGACAAGGGGAATTATATTATTGATGCAACACATAGTGCCACTATTGCCAGCACTAAGGTCAAGAAGATTGAACCTAAAGATCCATACTTAGGGTGAGCGCATCTTCCACTCATAGATGTGGGTGAAGGGTTTACTGCTGCAGTTCATTATCAACATCAGAAGTCAAAAGAGCCTCATCTTAGCTGAGGTCGTGAAGTAGTTGGGACTATCGATAATACCACACCCACAATCGTACACCATCAGATGGCTCCACAAAGGCCGATATCTCCACGTCAACCAAAATTTTTTCCTACCCTATAACATCATTCACTTCATGGATGAGGTACTGTATGACATTTCTCCCCTTGAAGTTTGTGATGTATTATTAGGCCAACCATACTTGTGGAAGCATAATTCTATGTATGAGTCCAAGCCTTGCACTATCATTATTACTTTGGGAAGTAGGTTATATAGGATACTGGAGGTAGCCCCGCCCACTGCCATTTTTTTATATCTGTGAAGAAATGCAGTAAGTTCATCTCCTAGATCGAGAAATTTGTTTTCTCTCTAATTCACTCTCAAAATAAGGGGAAGATCATGGCCGCATCCATAGCCCCCAAGAAGGGTTCCTCCATGTATAAGAAGTAGGTGTATAAGTTCTTAGAATAACACAGTGACATCTTCTCCTCACCCACAGGGGTACCTTTTCACTATCATATCAAGACTTCAATTGCACTAACTCCTAAATTACCTCTACCCAATGGATTTATATACTGCTGCTATCTTTTGGAAAATGAAGAAATCAAGTGACATATCCAGGAGTTGCTAAAAAAAGGGAACATGTGACCAAGTTCCTTACCCTGTGGGAGCCTAATTGTACTTGTACAAAAGAAGGATGGGACCTGTAGACTCTACATTGATTATTAGGCATTGAATAAAATCATTGTTATTATTAAGTATCCAATCCCACAGATTGATGAAATTCTTTATCAACTCAAGGGGTCCAATTACATTAAAAATAATGATTTGAAGTTTGGCTATCATGAGGTTCCAATACAACACACAGATGTATGGAAGACTGGCTTCAAGTCCAAGGAGGGCCTTTTTTAGTGGTTGGTCATGCCCTTCGAGTTGAAAAATTCCCCTGTAACTTTAATAAGGCTGATGGATGACATCTTAAAACCCTTCACTAACTCATTCATGTTTTTATATCTGGACGACATCCTCATCTTCAATAAGAGTTGGGAAGAGAACTTGCAACACATTCAGCAGGTCCTTCAAACCCTAAAACAACACACACTATGTGTAAACTTGGAGAAATGAAACTTTGGCATGAACCAAGTCCAATATCTAGATTACATCATTGATGAGCAAGGGGTACATGTGGATCCAACTAAGATCCAAGTCATTCAGGATTCACCAACCCCAACCTCTATAACAGAGATTCACAACATTTTGCGCCTTGCCAATTTCTATCGAAGGTTCATGTTGGGATTCTCCCATATCACTTAGCCTTTGAGTCAAGTTAATAAGGGTGGAGAAAAAATATTTTTTTTTTGGTGTGATTCCCAATAGAAAGCATTCGATGAGTTGAAGCACTACCTTTGATCTGCACTAGTACTCACATTTCCAAACCTAGAACAACCATTTGAAATTGAGACAAATGCCTTCGAGTACGCCATTGGTGCAATTATCACCCAACAAGGGAATCTTATTGTTTATCACAGTGATACACTCTCCGATACAATTCGAAAATACCCGCCTACAATAAAGAGATTTATTCCATTATGCAGGCTTCCCGACAATGGAAACACTATATTCTGGGGATAGAAATGATCATCCATATAGATCATTGACCTCTTTAGTTTATACATACACAAGGGAAGTTACATAATTAATTACATTAGAAATGGTTCACATACCTGCAACAATTTGATCTAAAAATTAAGTATAAGAAGGGAAGGACCAATAATGTTACAAATTTCCTCAATCAGCCACCGATTATGGCACTAACCATTGTTCTCAACTCTTTTGGGCACACGACTTTTGGATGAATGCAACATTACAAAAATGATCTCCTGGAATTATTATTTATGTGTTGTCATTGATGGAAACTCAGTTGTAAAAAACAAGTATATGGTAACTAGATGAATCCACATGTTAGTTCATAGGTGACAGAGTGATGGAACAAAATAACAGAATGATGGGACAAAGGTTTACAAATCGGAATCAATATTTTGATAAAAGTGAATATTTGAGGATCCATACATGAGTTCGTCAAGGCCAAGTCACATATAGATGCAGGTTTGGTGAAGAAAAGTCGCGTACAACTTTTGCAGCATGGTATTCTAAATACCAAGGGTCTTTACCATGGTATTGGCCCATAGTAATGAGTACGACAATGGATTTTGATCTCGTCTAAGAAAACCATTGGCTGCAATACAATTTTGACCCATGGTATTGAAAAAGGATAAACTATATAAGGAGGTGAAGATCAAAGTGCTAAGTGTGCATGTGAAAGGGTTTTTGATGAATACTTCAATATGAAGTATATTTGCATTGTAAGGGCCATAGTTGGCACATAGATCTGAAATTATTATACACCAACAAATACAATGATGGATTAGGATCATGAGACCTCAAATGAATTTCCATTGTATGATCTGCTCATGGATTGATTAGATCTAAGAATTGATGCATGTTTTAATCTCTGAATATTATGATCTTGGTCTTTCTAAAGTTCTAAAGAGCTGCGCAATTTTAAGTCAAATTTTGTAGATTTGTATGCAGGCTGGTCTCGGTGAGGTCACGTATATAAAGGAAAGGTTTTTGCAGAACTATACGCAGGTTGGTCTCACTGAAATCAAATATACACGCAGGTTTGCTTCTTCAAATTCGCATATATAAAGGAAGGGTTTCTGTTCATAAATGAATGATCAACCTAAGTAGTGTTGTTGTATCTCTTATGTCTTTCAATGATGTCCTCATGTTGATCTGGGTTGAGTGATAATGTATGAAGTAGAACTGATTGAATGATGAAGTTGAATTTGGTAGATGTTGATTGGTTGAAAATATTATTGATGCTGCTAACTGTATGAGGGTTCTGTAAGCTAACATAATATTTCATAATAACTCTGATCAACTCTATGTCTAATTCAGAATTACAAGTTTTTAGTATATTGAGATCTATATGCAGGTTTCTTTGTACACAGGTTGATGTAAAGGTCATGTAAATACCTATGATGTACTCAGTGTAAAATTTAACCATGTATGGACTATTGTGGTCAAGTCCTTTTGGACGTATGATGAATTTTGAAACCCCACTATATTTGGGAAGTTGATGTAATAATGATGTCAAATGTTAAAAACCATTGCGATTGGGTGATTGATGTAAGTATGAGGCCTTGGTGATAGGAAGGTCATACTCATTTGAGTTATAGAGTCACGTTATTCATTTGAAAATATTTCAAAAGATTCAACATGTGCTTAGGGGGAGCATGGACGATATAGTGCAAATCATATCCAAAGGGGGAGCTTTGGTCCACTCTTTGCCCTTGATGTCAAATGGGGAGAGTATCTTGGTGTTTGAATAATAGTTATTTGATGTATCTAAAAGGTCTCTACAAGTTTAGGTGATCAACACCAACATGGTTGCCATCAAGTCCAAAGGGGGAGATTGTTGGCATTATGATGCATGTGTTGTCCTTGATGGAAACTCACTTATAACATAAAAAGTATATGGTAACTAGAAGAAGCCATAGGTCAGTTCAGAGGTGACAAAGTGGTGGAATAAAGTATCATAATGATGGGACAAAGGTTTACATATCAGAATAAGAAGTTTTATAAAAGTGAATATTTGAAGATCTATACGCGGGTCCATCAAGGCCAAGTCGCATATGCACATAGGTTTAGTCAAGCAAAGTCACGTACAACTTTTGCACCATGGTATTCTAAATACCAGGGGTCTTTACCATGGTATTGGCCCATAGTAATGAGCACGAAAACATATTTTGATCCCGTCTAAGAAAACCATTGGCTAGAGTATGGTTTTGACCCGTGGTATTGAAAAAGACTAAACTATATAAGGAGGTGAGGATAAAAGTGATAAGTGTGCATGTGAAAGGGTTTTTGATGAATACTTCAATTTGAAGTATATTTGCATTATAAAGGCCATAGTTGACACATATATTTGATATAATTATGCACTGATGGATACAATGATGGATCAAGATCATGAGGCATGAAATGACTTTCCATTGTATGATATGCTCATGGATTGAATAGATGATGCATGTTTTTATCTCTGAATATTATGAGCTGGGTCTTTCTGAAGTTCTGAAGGGTTGCACAATTTTATTTCAAAGTTTGTAGATCTGTACGCAGGTTGGTCTCGATGATGTCTCACATACACACAGGTTCATTTCTTCAAAGTTGTGTACATAAAGGAAGGGTTTTTGTAGAACGCTATGCAGGTTGGTCTCGGTAAAATCATGTATACATGTGGGTTCACTTCTTGAAAGTCACGTATATAAAGGAACAGTTTCTATTCATAAATGACTGATCAACCTAATCAGTGCTTATGTATGTCTGTTGTTTTTCAATGATGTCCTCATGTTGATCTGGGTTGAGTGATAATGTCTAAAGTATAAATGATTGAATGATGAAGTTTAATTTGGTTACATGTTGTTTGGTTGAAAATATTATTGATGTTGCTAACTGTATGAGGGTTTTTTAAGCTAACTGAATATTTCAGAATAACTCTGGTCAACTCTATGTCTGATTCAAAATTACAAGTTTTTAGTATATTGAGATATGTATGCAGGTTTCTCTACAGAAAAGCGCGTATACACATGGGTTGCCTTAAGCAAAGTAGCATATACAGTTTGACAGATGGTTGATCAGGATTTGTAGCGACAAAATATGGTTTCTGTGATGTGCAGTATGATGTTTGATATTCTGGTTACAATGATCTGTTTGTTCCAGTTGATTGGGTTTCAGTGATTGGTTGATCCAGTTTTGTCAAATATTGATGATTGTGTTAGAGTGATGAGTTACCATTTTTTTATTGATATTGATTTTAAGTGTTGGTAGTGGGTCCAGTCTGAAAATTTGATGAAACGTGGCCTACAAGTTATGATGTGTTGTAGAAAGTGGATATAGTGTGAAAATTTATGAAACATGGTCCACTGATGTTGTTGATTGTTGGAGCCTTCAGTGAGGAAGTCGAAGCTTCCTACTAGTTAGTAGCTAGTAATTAGATAAGGGGTTGGAGCTACCTTCCAGTAGCAATTGGAGAATGAGTGAAGGTCGTACCCTTCTGCAGGTTGATGCTTGCATACTGGTACAAGTTTACGCTAGTAAAAGAGCTAGGGGGTTGGACCTCCCTTCAAGTTGGAGCAGGAGAACGAGCGAAGGTTATAGCCTTATTCAGGTGGGTGCCTACATATTGGTATGAGTCTATACCAATACAAGATTGTAAAAAGCTTTTTCTTTATATTAAAAAGAATCCAGAGATGACATTAGCAGGTGGTTTTTTTACCGCATTGGGTTTCCACCTTAAATCCTGGTGTTCATGTGTGTTGCTTATGTGTGATGGTTTATTTTGTTTTTAACACACATGGTTACTATCTATCTAATGTTTAATAAAGTACTCATGCATTGGATGAAGATAATAAATAAAGAATTAGTTGTTTTACAAGTTTACTAAGCATACGCTAGTTTCTTTTACAACAGTCACATACATACGCGATTTGGGTTCAGTAAATCTGCGTATATAAAATATGAAATGAAAAGGTTATTAGTTTGAATATACTGATTCATCCCCCCTCTCAGTATTTTTTCCAATAATTGGAATCAGAGCAGGTGCTTTGGCAGAAGCTTGGTCACTTGAAGGAGATCCGTCAAGACAATGGGAAAGAAGCAAAAGAAGAAAGCACCTCAAAAGAAGAAGACATCTCAAAGAGACAGTGATAGTGTTAGATACAATTGGGTATTAGATGGGAGAAAATATTCAAATTCAGAGTCACCTTAGAATGAAGATGATCAAGCAAAAGAATTATCAGGTACTGATTTTTGGCCCTTTGGTGATACCTTTCCTTGTTCATGCAATATTTAATATGACAATGAAATAACTGAATTTTCTTTTATGGGGAAAAGTGAAAGAAATCTAATGACCATAGAAGTAGAAGTTAAAAGGCTCACAGATAAAATTAAATATCAACAAGATCTATTTGATAAAAGGAAATGTACCTACAAAGAATAGGTTACCAGGTTAAAAACTTAGTTCGAGGAAGGAGACAAAATAAGGAGACACTACAAGGAAAAGGAAGATCAATGTGAAAGGATGCAGGATGAAATAACATCATTAAGAAATAAAGTGAATGAAAAGGATATAACATCCAAGTAACTTAAAGAAAGAACCAGTTACTGTAAAGACCTTGAAGCTGAGGTCGTCTATTTAAAAGAAGATCTTGAAAAATTAAATAAGAAGAATGAATAACTACTTCAAGCATTTGAAGAACAAGAAAATGAGTTTCTCAAATTAAAAAAACAAGTGGAGGAAGGAAGAACGGTTGAATAAATCATGAAGAAGCAACATATAGAAAAGGAAAAGAAATAAAAGGTTGAAGTAAATATCCTAAAAGATAAATTAGAAGAAAATGATAAAAATTTGCGATTTCAAGATAGTACTAATATTTTGGATAATATTCTTAGTAGTCAAAGGTCTCCTGCCATCAAATCTGGTCTTGGTTTTCATGAATTTGTTAAAGGTGAATCTAGCTCACAAGTTGAGGCAAGGAATTCTAATGCAAAATTTGAAATGCTCAATAAGGATATAAGAAGTCAACCCCATCAACAACCAAGGAAATAATTCTTCAAAGGAAATCATTTATTCCTAACTATAGAAGTGTTAATCGATTTTTTCCTCTGATCAATAATGTTGAATGTTCTATATTTCATAATTTTGGACATGTTGCAGCTAGTTAGAAAAGTATAATGTTTCAAGCTAATAACCATCTCACAGAAAGATCATCAACTTCCACGTACTTTAAGGGATATTGTTTTTCTTGCAATATGTTTGGTCACAAAGCCATTGATTGCAATATAAGGAATATGAAACATATAAGATTTTATGCTTGTAACAAGTTTGGGCATGTATCAAAAGAATACAGGAACAAGTCTATGGATCGCCGTAGAAAATATGGTAAGAAACCAAATAAGAACATTGATATCAGAAAATCTGAAAAAGATGGATCCACCAATAAGCAAGAAAAGGAAGATCAGATAAGGTGTGGTCTTGCTCTTTGCTCATTCAAAGATGAAGATGAATGGTACATAGATAGTGGATGTTCTCATCACATGACTAGAGATAAGAGTAAAATGGAGTCTCTCATGAAGAACCATCATGGTAATGTTATTCTTGGAACTGATGTTTCAGAAAAAGTTCTAGGACCAGGTACAGTTAGAACAAACTCAATGGGAGCTGAAAGTGTGAAATTTCAATATTTCACTTGTTGTACGCAGATCTTATGAATACAAGTCTCGTGTATACATGAGTTCTAAACTATACAGTTGCGCATATTTTGGTTTGATGAAGAAACAATGGGACAAACTCAAGAAAAGGGTCTGATATGGTTCAGTCAATTATCAATTATTTTTTCTGTTTTGATGGTTGATGATTATAGTCTGTTGATGTTATTTATAAGTGCTTTTGGCCCTCATAAATTGTTGATGACTTGATTGCTAGGCATCGAATCCCCCCACAGCATGTTTTGGGGTTCAAAGCCCAATTTTTGGTCAAATGTGTTGTGAGACTCTACGAATTGCAGGCGTGGAGCGCGAAGTATAGGTTGAGTCATAGGGTTGTCCGCCCTAAGTTTTGTAATGTAATGTAATGTCAAGTCTGCCTACCAATGGTTCACAGACCATGGGATTGTATAAATAGAGCGAGGCTCTAAGTTGTAAAGGAGAGAAGGGGTTGGGCGAAATAGAGATAGAGCATAGAGTAAGAGTCTAAGTGTATTGGGTTGTAGTAGTAGGAAAAGGCTTTGTAGCTGAGTGTGCAGAGGCCTAGTAGAGTCTGCAGCTGAGTGTGCAGACCCCTACAGCTAAGTGTGCAGGGTGGTATTGAGTCTGTACCCTTGAATGAAGAATAATAAAGAGAAGTTGATTCCAATTTCTATGCATCTGCTTGTGTATTGTATTCTTTACATTTATACTATTTTGTTTATCGTGCACACTTATATGATTGTTGGATATACTGTTAATTATCACTAATCCTACACAACTAAGTTAAGTAATCGAGTAATAACAGGTTAAATAGTAAGGAACTTGGGTATAATACAGATCACTCCCCGAGTTGGGCTGCGCGAAGGCAACATCACAGGTTGTGAGGGACTAATAGATGCACATAGCGGCGTGCACGCAGGGTCAAACCACGGACCACTAGAAGCTCATCAGACATCCCCAGGGTGCAGAAACTTGGTTCTAGCACCCTCCCATACTACCTCGAGTGAGACCTCAGTTTGTCCTTTGCGAACTGTTGCCGAAAGGGCTAGTAGTACTGGGATTTGTTTGGCTAAATCACCTTTGAACCTGGGTCAGGTCCATACAAGCCAACAAATGGTTTCGTTGCTGGGACTGGGATCTGCATAAGGATTTCTGATGTTGTGCCACTGGAATCCAACAAAGAAAGAAGTTGAGGAGTGGTTGGACGAGAAGATTCACGAGTTCACGACACAGGAAAACAAAAACCCGTGAGTATCTAAGGAATAGTGGTTGGAGCGCTACTTGTATACAGAAATCCATGAAATTTTCTTTGCATCCTTTCCTTCTGAGCTGTATGAGTGGATCGTGAAGCTAGCAGACAGTCAGGGAAGGTGTAGGCTCGACAAACCAATCGTGTGGACTTCAGAATTAGTGCGCAGACTAGAAGCGTCAAGAGATAAGATCGCATGAGCTATGGACCATTGACTCGACCGAATTATAGGAGGATTTATCACTGAGTTCATGGTAGACACGACTGTCAGCTACAGTGAGGCAGAGTGACAGTTCCTCAAGGGACCGCGAGGTAAGTATATCAAATATTTGAACACTTGGATTAAGATTATATTGTGTGAAAAGCGGGTTATGCGAATAAATTAATGTTTGGAACTACGAGAAGTGGGAAGATCTACAGAAGCAGAAGTAGTGAAGAATTAGAAACCAGTCCCTTAATTTCCCCCTTGCGGGAAAGTGAGGAAGAGCTCGCGGAAGTTTCTCCAAGAAGCGCGGTTAGTCTGATAAGGCAGCGAATTCTATGCTTACCACCTCCACCTACACCGCCACCCATCTCACCCTCCTCACCTCCATCTCCACCCACCACCATAGCTCAGTATGGCGAGTGCGATCAAACTACCAATATTCAGAGGAGTAGGGAATGAAGACCCAGACCAATTTTGGTTCGTGGTAAGAGCAGTATGAGAATCACAAGGAGTCGTGGATGACAATATCAAGAAGGCTAGGCTGGTGAGCACGTTGCAGGATAGCACATTGACATGATACATCAAGCATTCTAATGACCATCCAAATGCAGGAATCGCAAAAATCCAGACCATGCTAAACAGAGAATTTAGCAAAAATTCAAAAACTCAATCAATCATTGGGTTTAAAGAGATCGCGATGCTCCTTGGTGAGACCCCCTGGGATCTAGATCAAAGACTGAAGGGTATGATTCATGAAGCCAACATGATGTTGATAGATGGACAACGTTGCGCATGGTTTGTAGCATCACTAACACCTCACTTAAGGATGGTTTTGTCACAGCAAAAAATTTCCACCCAGGCCAAAGCTTTGGAGATGGCGATGAGATTGTGTGACCCCTATACAAGAACCTGGTCTGGGAGTCCAACAAATCCATGCGCAACTGAAAAATCTATGTCTGGAGATGCAGAGTTTGAAACAAGACAAGACGCCTTGGCCAGAGGTGCACGAGGAGGTATGGTGCATAAAATGCTAAGGCCAGGGTCATGACAAGGACCACTGTCCAGTGTTTGCAAATTACTTAGCAGGAGGAGGGTCGATGCCATTAAGACCTGAGGCACAGGCAGGACCAAGCGAGGCACCTGCATTATGGTGTGCGATCTGTTAGATAGGAGGAAAACACACTATGAATAATTGTCATCTATTGCAGAAGTATATGCAGAAGTCCCAGTAATTGTTTTGTAATTTCTGCAGGTCAATAGGCCATGATGAATGCACCTACTACAAACTAATGATGGATCAGACTCCTACCTACAGGGTGCAGATCGAAACGTGAGCCCTCGACCCAAATGTAGGAATGGCGCGCGCTAGATTTCAAGGGCGTGGTCGAGGTCGAGGCGGAATGGGACCAGGAAGGGATCGCAGACAATTAATTTGTTACAATTGCAGAGGGCCAGGACACTATGCCTGCGATTGTACAAACCCAACAAGGACATCATGTTTGTATTGTACTCAGTTTGATCATGAGGTAGAAGACATCCCTACATTGATAGCGAGACTATGCAAAAAAGGGGTACTTCAGCCCCTTCTGACTTAGAATTTGCAAATGATGAGGTCTGAACCACGCGAAGAAGACCCGAATGTAAACATGATGCTCAGGAGCAGTATGACCACTGGCAATGATAAGGGGAAACAATCAGAAGAAAGTGAGTGGTTTTGTAAGGCTCTTATAGAGGAACCCAAATCTGATTTAGAACGCGCGAAGGAGACATTCATCGAAGCTAAGAAGAGCTTCACGAAGGCCTCCACTTCAGGTAATAAGGATCAACTAGAACCAGGGATGGGTCCTTCAATCCTCACTACCTTTTTGGAGACATGCATGAAACTGCTACACAACAGCAAGGTAGTAAAAGGACTACAGGAACTTATCACTAGGTGTGTGGGGTCAGGAGAACCATGCATGGTTCGGAAACTTGGAAAGCATGCATTGTGCATAGGAAGGGAAATGAGGTTGACTGCGCAAATCAGCGAGCATGAAATGGATTAGGTAATCTTGGATCTCGGTTTGGACGTGAATGTACTACCAAAATTAACATGGGAATGCATGGGAAGACTCGCGCTACAATGGTCTCCTATTCAGTTACGAATGGCAAACCAACAGAAGATCTTACCCATGGGAAGATTGCAAGGGGTAACAATAGACATTGAAGGTGTGAGCGCACAGGCGGATTTTGAAGTGATAGAGATTGTCGATGACAATAATCCCTATCCTACACTACTAGGAATAGAATAGGCCACTGATATGAATGGAGTCGTAAATCTGAAGAAGCGCAAAATGATCTTTGAGAAAAAGTCACTACGTGTAGTAGTATCACTAGATCCAGCTGAAGGAGCGCGATACACTGAACCGGTGCGCAACGATGATAGTGATGATGATCTTGATTGTATTTACAAGATAACTGCATGAGAAGAGGGTTGGGTGAATCCAATTGTAGATGGAAGGATTTCGTGGGAGCGCGAAAGCTCCTACACTTTGGATTCGAACGAAGAGATAAAGTGATGGCAGAATTGGCTACACAAAGTAACAACGCTTAATTGCAGCATGATGGTTAGATCACTACACTGCATGACAATAGAGGCAAGGGATCTGCCTACATATGATGGGCTGATAGCGGTGGATGAATTCTTGAACAAATTTGAAAGCGCGGTACCAGAACAGTAGTGGGTCAATGCTTTGAAGTGGGCACTGTGCACAATGCTCGCATGATGGTGGGGTACGCATCAATGAAGTTTTGAGGACTGGCACGGATGCAGAAGGATGATGTGCCTATGCTTTGGAAAACCCCAACTCAGAACGAAAGTCAGTCAGCAAGGGTGGAACAACTTGCATGTCCACCTTTCTCGATGGGTACAAACATATGTTGTATAGCCCGCACAAGTGCACACTAGTCCTAGAATAGAGAATCAGAACCAACCGCAGTAGCAGGAAAGGTGACGTGCACTACCAAGTATCCATGGAGAAGCATTTGATAGGGTGTGTGAAGTACTGAAAAAGGTTCAACAGGCGAGATGCATTGATTGGGACCTACACGTACCAATGGTTCGATGGGCCTATAGGACCATGTGCAAAACCTTGACCGCGGAAACGATTCCAAAGGTGCAGAACATAGTAGAGACCGTAATTTCTAATGATAATGCAAAAGGGAATCCACACGTAATAGCTCCCATAGATGTGATAGTTCGTAAAGACCAGGACAAAGAAATCACACAACTACGCGAGGTCGAACACATAAGGATTTAGGAAGCCATTCGGTGAGGGAACCTTAGACTTTGTGAACTCAAAAAAGACTGAGTACGATTGAGGAAGAAAAGCATTTTGATGGATGCCAAGGTCACGAGGCTAGAAAATTAGATCAATAAAGCATGTCTCATCGATAAAACAAGGATGACAAGGCAAAGTGCGGATGATCATACCACTGAATTAGAAGAGTGTCACCGAGAATTTATGACTCTGCTGCCATGTCTACAACTGCATCTCACCAAACGCAGTAACCAGGGGAGCACACTAGATAGGATAGAATGCACAGTGTCGACCGTCGTGAGGGCAATTGGGGATTTTTTGTGGACTATCCTGGAAGGTGAGTTAAAGCCTCGCGTAGGTGGTGCGACCACCTGACTAGCCGTAGGAAGCATAGTCTCAGCGCTCCAGGTAGTTGAAAGAGAGCGTGGGACTATAAAAGAGTCTTTTTAGGAACTGTGCAATAAGGGAGGTGTGTGCAAAATCAACATGTCACAAGGTTCTGCCACGCGGGTAGGCTGGGAAGTGACCGTTGGTGTCACTGTTCATGACGGGATGTCCGATTTGAGGCCAAATGGAGCAGGTAGCGGGCATTTAAGACGCGAATTAAGGGAAAGATTTGGGAGAATCTGCCGCCAAGAAAGCATTGATGGCCTGAAATTGGGGGGAACGGTCGAATTTGAATTCAAAAGGCGCTATAAAACTCTAGGGGCTAGCCATGTGACAACACTTGTTCACTTGATATTTGAGCAGTTGATTAGAGCATAGGGTGTTGAGCACCGAGCGATATTTGAGCCTCTAAGTTTGCAAATGACCACATACAGCACAATTAAGATGGTGGCTACCAGGAGAGGTTTGGGATTTGCAGAAGGAACAGCCGACGAGGCTGCGCAGATACCCACGGTACACAATGTTCCCAAAGATACTGGGGTTGTGCTGGAAATCCCAAAATCACCTCAGACACTGAGACCAAAAAACTATAAGCAAGCAGTGGGACCAGTCCGCATGTCCCTGAGGAATCCGTGGTTCGATAAGCTCTCAATGGAAGAAAAGGGCAAGGTTGTCACCATTGAGATAGGTGACGAGGAGGAGGATCTGAAGACTCTCATTGCTGAGGTAGAGGAAGCAGAGGACATGGAAGAGGATATCCAGCCAGTGCACTCTGTAACGAAATTGCCTGAATACATCCCTCCGCGAAAAGGGAAAACTAACATACCAAAGGATCTGGATGACACAAAGAGCGCACTCCAGACCCCGCTCCTCCCTGATGGAATTGTGTTTGAGGGCTCGCACCTAGGTCACGTGACCATAATGAAGTTCGAATATTGGGACCTCGTGGACAGTGAGAATTTCCCACACTTAGAGACAGAGAGCCTCATGAAGTAGAGCACGGAGGGGTTAGTCATAGCACTAGATCCGCGAAAATGGCTACACGGTGTTGAGAAGGGCAGATTTCTTCATTTACTGTGGATACCACACTTTCACCATGCGCCCATCACTATTTTCATCATCAGGAAGCTGTTTTGCCTGGTGCATGATGGGTACTTATGGCTGGAGGAGCCTATTCCCATCCCAGTGGATCTCAACCACAAAATTTCTTAACTTCCCTTTAAGGGAAAGGACCCCGCGATGATAGCAAGAGAAAGCGACGATTTGGCTCTCGCGGAAGCCATGAAGAAGAAATATAAGCTCGAAAAGAAAAAGAGGGGTTACGCCATCAGCAATATCAAAGATAAAGAGGTGTAAGTAGCCACCCAACTCTTGTCCAAGAAGGTAATGAGAAAATGTCATGACAATGAAGTACCAATGCCGGTAATTGCGTTAGCTGAACAATGCGTAGAGGGGGTCTAATTCAACTAGGTTGAGTTCCTCTGCGAGGAATTCTTGATCAATTGTACGGAAGCCCAGGAGCAAGGTAAGACCTTCCACTACGCGTGGTTGCTCTTGTCCATTTTGCTGGCAGTGGGGGAACTGCCAGAGGACAGTCAATTCCCAAGCATTGAGCATGACTTACCAGAGGCTGTAAAGTACACGTCACTCTAGGCTACCAAGGACACGAAGCGGATTCGCGATACGAATATCTTCTGGGTGCTCATGGAGGTGAGCATCTGGATGTGGATTAATAGAAGGCTGTGCCTATCCCCCACAGTGCACAACAGTCTGCGGAGCTTTGTAGACTTCAAGGTGGACATGCATAATATTTACATCAAGGCGAAAAGGATTTGGTGCATCAGTGGACCAAGCTCCCCTTCATTGCCACTGATGATGTAATTTTTATAGTGTTAGAATCATGGCCTCTCAAGTGGCGTGCCCCAGATTTGGCGGAGCTGGATAGGACATTAGCATGGAAAAGAAAGTATGAGGCCAAGCTGTGCATCACGGAGTTGGCCGAGAAGAGGCACAATAAAAAAGCAACAGTAGAGGTAAGGGAAGTTCGCAAGGTAGGAAAGGCAGCCACAGAGCAGGCAAAATTCGTCGAAGTAGCAATAGTAGTGCAAAAAGTAGGGGCCACTACAACGCAGGCAGAGGAGGGTAAGGAATTATCTATAGGACAAGAGTTAAAGGACACCGATCTTGCTGAAGAAGGTGCGGACTTGGGCACAACTTACACCCAACTCAAAATGCCACGTGCCATAGAGAGATCGGGTCCACGAAAAAAGGTCAAGGCCTCCAAATTGGCCATCGACCCGATCACGTTAACGGAAGGTGACCTCTATGACATCTGCGACACGGTTCACGAGGTCACTAAGGAAGCACTCCAAGAAGCCATGTCAGAGTATCAGAATATGTTGGGGGCCCTGAGGGCGTAGCTACAAGAACTACGGGTGCGGCCCCCATAGGAAGGAACCATAACCACCTATAGCGTAGCAGGCACATTAGCAGAAAAGCAGATTGTACGCATAAAGATGGCCAACACGATAGTGCTATTGAAAGGGGTGCTAGTAGCAGAGAATAAGATCGTAAGAGCCACAGTTGGCAGGATCAAGGGACTTGGACTTAAGTTGGCTACCCTTCCACGAGACACATTATACCAATTGCAGGATGGAATAACCACAGAGCTCCGTGCTAGCGAGGGCTATGTGATTCAGGTGATGAGTGAGAAAAAGATCAACATTGAATAGCTCAGCCTGCAACATGACAAACTGGTGTCACAAAACCAGCAGTTAGTGTAGACAATTGATGAAGCATGCCAGCGAGTCCCAGAGTTGTCCATCGCCATGGACCTACCAACAGAAATGTGGATCCACTATTTGGCAAGTGGAGTCTGAAATGCGCGCGAGGAAACAATGCGAGTGTAGCTGGAGCTGAATCTCCAGATTGCCAAGCTGCGGCTGAAGACGTAGCCTTCCACTCCCCAAAAGTTAGAGATTAGCGTGTTAGTGTTATCCAAACAGGGTTGGAAGAAATTGGACGGGTGGTGCAGGACTGTACCGGTATGTTGGACCAAGCCTTTGGCGTCCTCACATCCTTGCAGGAGGACCCCAACATATAGCGCCTGTAAACAAAGGCACACGAGCTTCAGGAACTGCGCAAACAGTCATCCTCACTCAACGGCTCACAAATATGCAACAAGCAAGGGCACTGAAAGAGCAGGTGCATGCCGAAAGACAGAAAGAGGCACTTCCCAAAGTGCACGTCCAACCATGGATTGATGAGGTCTTCACCATTACAGTAGATATTGAGGGTAAGCTCGCACAGATGCAGGAGATCTACGCACTAAGGTAGGGATTTGATCCTCACAAAGAAGCATCAGAAGAGTGAATGCAGCATGTCCACCAAACCGTAAAACAGTGCACTACGGACCTTTGAGTAGTGTGGGACCAGTTGGAGGGGCTTCGCGCCAAGATCGCCGTGCCAACTGAGTGACTCGGGGATGAGTCATGATGTTTGTGTTGGGGGCCTATTGGGCATCGGATCCCTGCATAACATGTTTTGGGGCTCAAAGCCCAGGTTTTGGTCAAATGTATTGTGAGACTCTGCGAATTGCGGGCGTGGAGCGTGAAGTATAGGTTGAGTCATAGGGTTGTCCACCCTAAGTTTTGTAATGTAATGTAATGTCAGGTTGGCCTACCCATGGTCTGTAGACCATGGGATTGTATAAATAGAGTGAGGCTCTAAGTTGTAAAGGAGAGAAGGGGATGGGTGAAATAGAGATAGATCATAGAGTAAGAGTCTAAGTGTATTGGGTTGTAGTAGGAAGAGGCTCTACAGCTGAGTGCACAGAGGCCTAGTAGAGTCCACAGCTGAGTGCACAGACCCCTACAGCTGAGTGCACAGGGCGATGTCGAGTCTGTACCCTTGAATGAAGAATAATAAAGAGAAGTTGATTCCAATTTCTATGCATCTACTTGTGTATTGGATTCTTTACATTTATATTGTTTTGTTTATCACGCACACTTATATGATTGTTGGATATACTGTTAATTATCACTATTCGTACACATATGAGTTAAGTAATTAGGTAATAACAGGTTAAATAGTAAGGAACTTGGGTATAATATGGATCACGCCCCGAGTAGGGCTGCGTGGAGGCATCATCACAGGTTGCGAGGGGCTAATAAATGCGCGTAGTGGCGTGCATGCAAGGTCAAACCACGGACCGCCAAAAGCTCATCAGACATCCCTAGGGTGTGGAAACCTAGTTCTGGCACCCTTCCATACTACTTCGGGTGATACCTCAATCCGCGCTCTGGGGACTGTTGCCGAAAGGGCTAGTAGTACCGGGATTTGTTTGGCTAAATCACCTCTGAACCTGGGTCAGGCCCGTACAAGCCAACATTGATGTATAACTAGTTAATGATGATGCCTTGATGATTCTTATTGATATATGAAATGATCAGATCTAACAACGAATAGTTGGCATAGGTTCAGGGGGAGAATTTACTATGCTTCTAATAATGCATTGTTGGAATTATGTTTTCTTTAGAAATCCTTGGTATGTAATGAAGCTTATCAATGGTGATGATTCTTATGTTGCTGAAGTTTTTAAATGATGCATCATGCTATGTTGTTGTCATGGGGTGCCTATGATGAAATCACATATGATACTTATATATTGCTTGAAACACATAGTTGTTTTGATGCTGTCGATCACATTTATGGATGATTCTTTTTGATGATGCATATAGTACATATGTTATGTTGCTTACATGGTGATATTCATAAGTTCAAGGAGAAAAAAAATCTTGAGTACACAACTTCAATATTTGATGATGATAAGTGTCACTCATTACTTTTATGTTGTTGTCATCATGCATAAATTTCATATGGTGTAGTTATGGATGAGGGTTCCTATAGTTCTTGGCTCTCACATGTTTGAGGATTTTTTCTTTTGATGGTATCAAGAAAGTTTGACAAATGATTGTGAGCTCATAGTTTTATTTTCTCATTTATGAGAAGGTATATACATATTGACGAATACATTACAAGATAAGGATCACATGCATGATTACTTAAGTTTCATATTCATAAATGATGTTGGTATAAAATATCTTCTTGTATGATGAGAATTGGTCAAGAGAATGGTGTTATTGCAGGTTTCATGAAGACATGGCTTACTTAGTCACATAATTATGATGATAGGGAATGATGAATACTTCTTCTTGTTTAGTCAATTTAGTGTCCTAAATTGCTTGCATAAATTATCAACTGAGGTTTGTAAGTTGATGAAGTGTAGTGCACTATATGTGCTTAGTTAACCCTTCTTACTTCATTGTTTTCTTATTTTTATATTGTTTTGGGGGTTTCTGTTCTTTTATCCCTAATGTTGTACAATCTGAACTATGAGAAGCTGAATCTAAACTTCGTAATGGTGAACCAAGAGCTAAAACTAGTCAAAATCTAATTTAAAGGAAGGAAAAACAGAGCATTTGTCCTATATTGTCATCAATCCTAAGTCATGAATCTAATTCTTAAAATTAAAAGGTGAAGTTGTAATGCATGTTGAAATAAATACAGAGAATGGAATCAACTGAAGTACTTCTAGTTACTCTAACCTTCAATTTTGAAGGATAATCTTCTTGAGATGGAATACAAGCAACTTTTTGTACTTTATGATCTAGAGAACTAATTGAAAACATGTAGAAGGTAACTGATTGATTTCAACCATTGTGTGAAGTGAATGTTTAACCATTTATTTTAGGATGGGTATCAACTTGAAATGGTGATAAAAAACATTCATTAATGTAGTGTATTGACAATCTAAACTAGAAAATAAATAACAAAATAGTGAGTAAACTAGTCAACAATGCATTCTCATTACTTCAACCTTACTCTGTTTAGAAACAAAATCGTTTCCTTTCATGAAATGTGTTGGAGAAACAAGACTGCACAATTGAGTTTTAACATTTTCTATTGATCAAAACCAAAAGAAATCAAACTAAAAGAAATCAACCTAAGTTAGAAATACTGCTAAAAGCAAATGGTGAAATTAAAACTAAACAGAAAATGAATGGAAAGAAAACCTCCTTCAATGCAGGGGCCCTCTGCAACTAACTAGGTTGAGCTGCTAACTAATTGAAAATTCTCTTTTAAACCATCATTGGTCAAATCACAATTTTATATTATAGATAGGAATGAAGTCCAAAAATATAGAGCTGAAAGCTGGAACTTAATACATCAAATTCTTCGAACCCCTCTCGGTTATGTACAACCAGTATTTAAAAGGAAATAGTCATAACTGTATTTAAGGAAAACTAGCTACATGTGGCCTATACATATTACAATAGGACTGCGTAAATGTCTGATCAGCTACAGGTGAATTGAATTCGAGCGAGATGTTTGCAATAGAACTGTTAACATAGGTGGCTAATCTGAGTTAATGCTACAATAGAACTATTGGATTTATTGATTAACCATGAAAGTGTAGACGAAGAGTCCTATTGCTTCTGGGTATCATATGTTTGACTCCACCTTTGACTAGGATCTTGAGCTTCATTTCTTGTCAATCTGGGCTGAGTGACTAGGATAGAATCCATGTGGAGACGATTCTAGAGATGCCCATGTGGTTGGTTTCTTCATTTGACACCTGGAACCTACCAGACCATGGAAGCAGCTACGGTATACACATGTTAGCTGCAGAATAGGTTGTGTTTTGTAGCTAATTTGCAAAAATTTATTCAAATAGAAAAAACATAAAAATAACATGTCAATCATTTAATGCCCTCCTTAAGACAAAACCTATTAGTTATCATTGATGGGGATCTATAATCTTATGGAAAAGAAAAGGAAAGAAGTGAGAAAAGCTATCAAGCATAGGGTAATTCTGAGGTTCAACATACCCCCACTGCAAAATCATTGCATGTCCTCATGAAATTTGTCAAAAATGTGAATATTTCTTTCCTATTGCATTTGCTCAGACACTTCTACTAGTAGATCTAATTTTCTTCTTTTGTTCTTTGAAGTGACTGCCATTTTGGGTTTCTTCATAAGAAGTTTGTATTTAAGGTTGATGACTATTCTGTTCAAGCTTTTATTCTTCCTCTTCAACTTCCTATTCTTCTTATACCATAACCCTAGATGTAGAATTGTATTATAATGAATAGCCTTATCCAATTTACTTTGTTCCCTCAAGGTTTCATTTTCTTTCTTGATATGTCTGTTCAATATCTCTAACTCATAGATTTCCTATTTGAGAGAGTCAATTAGAGGTTCTTGTGGATTGTAAGACGGTTTTGGATTGATAGAAGATTCTGGATCCATTAAGGCACTTTTCTTCTCCAGCAATTCTATATAATCATATATTTGTTGCTGCACTGGGTCTATGCCTGAAGATCTTCTGCTGGGGCTGCCTTCGAAATACTGTTCAGGCGAATTTTGAGGATTGTGTGTAGATGGAAAATTATGAGGAGATGGTACTGGGGTTTCTTCTTCTAAATTTATGAACTCCGCTCCCTTTGATGATATCTTCTTTACCATACCTCGGAGTCTAGAGCTCCTTCTAAGTTGTAGAGGACTTATGTTCTCCTCCTTTGTACCCTTTTTCTCCTTTCTTATCTTTTCTTTTCTCTTGATTTGTTTCCTAATCTCTGTCAACTCTTCAGAGATTAATTTTTCATCATCTTGTTGTAATGAAGATTCAGGTTTGTTTCTAGTAGTTTCACCAGCTTTCTTTTTCATCTTCCCTTTTTTCTTGATTTGCTCCCTGATCTCTGTCAATTTTTCAAGGACTAGCTCTTCATAAATTTTTTGTTGTTGAGGACTCAGGTTTGCTTTGAATGGTTATACCGGTCTTCTTTCTCCTACTCCTTCTGACATTACCCTCTTCAGGTGATTCTGGTGCCTCTTGGAAATAGTTTCTTATCAGGAAATTTTCCCAAGTATCTCCTATTCTTTTCAAATGAAACTCAACCAGTATCTTTACCAACCCATGATGGTACATGGTTGTGTCTATGAATTCTATTTTCTTCTATACATTTGAAGCCATCCTTCTTAAACTATTTAGCAGGAAGAAAGGGAGATTGATTTCTCCATTTTCTAGAAAGTTCATCAATAAACGTATATGATAGACATACATGCACCCGAATCTCCCCTCATAGGTAATGAATTTCTGTAATATCAAAAGCATGCTTCTCCATTTACTTTTAAGTGCTGAAATAGGAATTCCTTTTCTAAACACAGAGACATCCATACTTGGGTTCCTGAGGATTACTTTCCATGATTCACTGTGGAATTCCTTGTTTTTGAACCATCTTTCACCATGTCTTGGTAGTTATGTAGCCTCTGTTATGTAGGATTCTATTACTGCAAATTTAATGTCTCCAATTTCTACTTCTGTACCATCAAATGATCTAGCAAAATATTTTGTGATCTCTTTGTGGAAGCCATCAAATTTTTCAATGAAATTGAGCCATCCAGCCTTCTACAACATTTCCTTGAGTTGTGGGTATCCCTCCATATATTTTTCTCCTACTGGCTCTGTCCTGACAATGAGTCCCATGGCTTCTGTTTCACAAAATTTCTTAACCTTCAGAATTACTCTCCTGGTCTATGAAATGGACTGACTGCAGGTATGGTGAAAAAGAACTACGGGTTTGCGTGGAATAAGTAGATGGTGAGGGTTTGGAGAGACGTGGATAAGTTGGTCACATCATAGCCATGACTGTTAACAGATGGAGTTATTAGGGACCGTTTAGGTACAGAATATGGAGATTTTAGTGGAGATGTGGTATAATGAAGTTATTGTGGATCATTTGGTACCGAGTATGGAAGATGTAGCATGATGAAGTGGCAGTCAAATCAAATGATGACTCGTTAAGGAGACATATGATTATTCATATTATACATGCCTTATGTTTTTAACTTGCTGTTTGAAATAAATTTTGCATTTTACCTTTAGAACTTAACCTTTTTCTTGATAACTCTTTTGGTGTTGATCCGTAGGTACCTTTTAGCATGTTTGGTCTCCAAAACTTGATTCTTCAATTTCCTGCATTCATGATTTATTTGTGAGCTATACAATTGTGCCAGAGCTGATAAGTAAGTTGTAGCTGCAGAATCAGATTAGCTACAGAATGGAATCAGCTGCAGAATGTGAAAAGAAGGAAAAGTGAAGTATGGCTTATGGAATATGAGTGTAAAAATGAAATGGAAATGGGTTATGACAGTGAGATGGAATGAGATGTAAAATAAAATGGGAAATAGGGTGAAATGGAGTAAAACTATAAAAATAAAATGTAAATGAAATATGACAGTGAGATGAAATGGAACTGTAAAATAAAATGAAAATAGAATGAGATGGAATGAGACTATGAATTTGCAGACTCTAAACTGCAAATGAATGTAGATTTTTGTCACTACTTATTACAAAAAGGAAATGGAAGATATAGGATGTTAGAGATATCTGATTTTCACCCTGTATTTTCCATATAAGTATGCCAATCAATGATTGGTTTTCAAAACCATACAATTTATTTTTTATTTTTATTATTTATTTTAGGAAAAATAAAGGCTAAGTTAGTGGAGAAGAAGAATTCTTCTTCACTAGCTTCATTTCAGAGTTATTCTGGAAAATCTTAATGAACTCCTCTCTTGAAATTGGTTTCTGATATATCTTCAACCGATGACCATTCACAAGAAGAGGTATTTTGCTTCCATCTATTGTACTTATCCTTACTACTCCGTCATTAAAGACTTATTAAATCTCATATGGCCCAAGCCAATGATTCTAAAACTTCCCTTGAAAATCTTTGAATTTTGAATCGAACAAAAGTGCCCAATCTCCTGCTTGAAACTGCTTCTCCTTGATATATTTATCATGCCATTTAGCCCTTTGCTATTGGACTATACTGGTTCTTTGAACTGCATCTTGCTTGATTTCATCAAGCTCATTGAGTTGCTCCAATCTATGTTTCTGTGCCTCTGATAAATCCAGTCCCAATTGGACTGCCATCATGAAGGTTTTGATTTGAAACTCTTTATGGAACAGGACTTGTTTCCCATAAACAAGTTCATAGGGTGTGTGTCCCGTTGTGTTCCTCCATGTAGTTCTATAAGCCCATAAGGCTTCAGGAAGCCTTTCTACCCAATCTCTTCTATGTAAATGCACAGTCTTAGTGAGAATTCCTTCAATCAACTTATTTGTAGATTCAACTTGACCATTTTCTTGTGGATGATAGGGGGTGGATTTTCTATGTTTGATCTTGTAATCTTCCACAAGACTTTTCACCATTTTAGATGTAAATTGAGATCCCTGATCTGTCACAATTTATCTTGGAACACCAAAACGAGTGAAGATGTCCTCGAAAATAAAATTAACTACAATTTTTTCATTAGCAAAAGGCAATGCTTTATCCTCTACCCATTTAGTTACATAATCAGTGCATACCAATATATACTTATTTTTCTTAGATGGGGGATTAATTGGTCCAACAAAATCCAAGGCCCATTTTTCAAAAGGTTCAATGAGTACCTAAATTTGTAGTGGCATTTCATTTGAAGGAGCAGGTTTTCCTACCCTTTGGCAACTATCACACCTCCTGACATATTCTTTAGCATCTTTGAAGATGGATGGCCAATAATATCCTAAAGAAAGGATTTTATAGGCTGTCCTCTTGTTAGCAAAGTGTCCACCACACAGTTCATCATGACATGCCTTAAGAATCTCAGGCATTTCATCTTCCCTAACACATCTTCTGATCATGAGATATGGACCTGTTTTATACAATTCATTAGTGATCCATGAGTATCTTGCACTTATTTGAATGATTTTTCTTTTCTCTCTAGGAAAAAAATGTGAAGGCAATTTCCCTGTGACTAAGTAATTGGCAATATTTGCAAACCAAGGGGTCTGAGTAGTCACTGCAAAAAGATATTCATCAGGAAACTTATCTTCAACCGGAGTGTCATATTTGATATTTTGAATTCTGGACAAGAAATCAACAACTGTGTTTTGTTTTCCAGGTCTATCTAGCACAATAATATTGAATTCTTGCAAGAGTAATAGCCATCTTGTAACTCTGCCATTAGTAATAGGTTTATTCATTAAGTATCTAATTGCAGAGTGGTTTGTATGAACAAAGGTTTCATAGCCTGTTATATAATGTCTGAACTTATTGATGGCATGAACAACAACAAAAAATTCCTTTTTAGTTACAATATAATTTAACTCGGTGGGAGTCAAATTCTTACTTGTATAGTAGATGGCATAGGGAATAAAATCTTTTTGTCCTAATACAACTCCCAGAGTTGTATCTGAAGCATCTGTTGAAATGTGAAAAGGTAGTTTCCAATTTGGACCTCTCAAGATGGGTGCTTCAAATTTTTTTTCTTTTAAAGTCTTGAATGCTAACTAGCAATCAGAATTTCAATTGAATTCACAATCCTTGGTGAGTAATTTGAAGAGTGGGGATGCTATTTTAGTGAAATTTTCTATAAATCGTCTATAATATCCTGTAAATCCTAGAAAAATTCTAACATCCTTTTGACAATTTGGAATTTATAATTTAGAGATGACTTCAACTTTAGATTTATCAACTTTAATTCCATCTCCTGAAATGTGATGTCCTAAAACAATCCCTTCTCAAAACATCATAAAACATTTTTCATGGCTTAGTGAAAGGTTTGCTTCCTTACATATTTTAAGAAATTTTTCCAAATTTTCAAAGGCTTCTTCAAATGTATTCCCATAGACTGTAAGGTCATCCATATACCTCTACACAATCATGTATCAGATCAGAAAAATTTCCTAGTACTGCTCTTTGGAATTTTGCAGGTGCATTATGTAATCCAAAAGGAAGTACTCGGTAGGCATAGGTTCCCCATGGACAAGTAAATGTGGTTTTATCTTGATCTTCAGGTGCCACCTAAATTTGATTATAACCACTAAAACCATCCAAGAATGAGAAATACTTCTTACCTGCTAATGTATCTAACACTTGATCTATAAAGGGAAAAGGAAAATGATCTTTAAGGGTAGCTTTATTCAATTCTCAATAATCAATGCATACCCTCCATTTACCATTCTTTTTAGGCACAATCACTAAAGGGGAAACCCATTGGCTGTCTGAAATTGGGTAAATGAAGTTTACATTCAACAGTTTTTGCAGCTCTTCTTTCACAATTTCCCTAAGATTTGGATTCATCCTTCTTTGAGGTTGTCTAATAGGTTTACAATTTTCCTCAATGTAGATGTGATGTATACAAGTCTTAGGACTAATTCCTTTCATGTCAGTATATTCCCATGCATATGCAGCAGAATGTTGTTGTAATGTTTTTATTAGATTTTGTTGTAATTTCTCCAAGTTATTGTTTATGTTCAATGTTCTCCCCGGAAAGATTTCAATTGTAGAGCTACCAAATTATTCCATAGAATAAAGAGACATCTGCCTAGATGACAAATATTCAATATTGGATTTTTCTTCAATTGATGATGTTCATATTCTGGAGATGATTCAAAATTTTCCATTGTATTCAAGATTTGACTATCTTCACTAATATATGAAATAGTAAAGAGAGGCTGAATGTCATTTTCACCATCAATCCATTCTTTGTCATCTATTTCTGTGATTGTTCTTGCTAGAGGATATAGAGTGAATTTCTTTGTTGAATTCCAGTTAGAAATATACATGTCACCAGATCTACAGCTAATGAAAGCATCAGTTGTGGCCAGCCAAGGTCTTCCTAATATAAGTGGATGTCCTCCTAGATTGTTCTTGGGGGTTAAAATCATAAAATCAACAAGGTATTCCCAAGAATCTAAGGACACTAAAATAGATTCTAACACACCATCTGGTTTAATTACAGATCTATCTGCTAATTGCAATAATGTAGGTGTGTAAAGAATATTAGGAAGCTTGAGTTGTTCCATGGTTTGTTTGCTCATGATGTTTATAGATGCTCCTAAATCAATCAATGTATTCGGAATTTCAACTCCATTGATATGTGTTTTCACAATTGGACTTCCTGGATCTACATATTTTTGTATGGCAATTTTTCCCATCATTATGTCTGCTATTTTTCCTACCAGGTGAATTCTTTTTGTTTCTTTTGCTTTTCTTCCTGGTTTCTTTATGCTCAACTCCTTTATTGTTTTAGCTAGGATTGGAATCTCCTTAATGGCTTGTAACAAAGGGATTTTGATATAGACATTTTTCAATTCATCTAGAAAATCATAATTAGGCAACATAATATGATTTTCCACCCCTCTATCAACTTGTAATATTTCAGGAAAAGGAGGTGCAGAAGTAGATACTAGTTTCTCAATGATAGGTGTTGAGTTCACTAGTTCTTTCTGTTTTTCATTTTCAGTATTTTGGTTTTGGAGAGACGTTCCTTCAAAAAATTTATTGGGCTGTAGAGAATCTTCCTCAAAATTTTCTTGTTCCTGAATAACTATAGAAGGCCTTTCCTTTTCTAATATCCTACCAAATCTTAGTTAAACATCATTGAGATCTAGAGGAGTGATCATATAAGTTGGAAATTGTTGTCCTTCTGCCATGTAATTATTCTAATGATTTTTATTGTTGGGGTTTGGTAATGGTTGGGTAGGTAGCTAATTTTGTCTCTGCTGAAATGGTAGTAAGAGTTGAGGATTTTGGTTTTGAAGTTAAGGTTGCTGGTTTTGTTGTGGAAATAGTAGTGAAAGTTGAGGGTTCTAATTTTGAAGTTGTGGCTGTTGATTTTGTTGTGGAATCTGTGGGGGAGGATAATTCTGATATGATGGAGGATATTGATAATATTAAGAAAATATTCCATAATGATTTTGTATTCCTTGAGCCCAAGGTTAAGATTCAGACTGAGGTTGAGGTTGAGGCCAAGGTTGTTGCTAAGAATTCCAATTTGGTGGGGGCTGAAGATACATTTGATTGTTAAATCCCTGATTTTGTGGCCCCTGCCAAGGTCTTCTAGAGACAAAGCAAAGAGATTCTACTGAATTTGGAATTGTTTCTTCTTGAAAAATAACCTTAAGACCTGGAATTGAAGGACAACCCTTGGTCTCATGGTTTTTTGAACAAATCACACAAGTCTCTATAATTTTTGCATCTAAAGGGCATTCTCTTAAAGCACGTTTTTCTGTATTTGCGACAGAAAATAGCTAAAGCATCAACCTCGGTTTTCTGCTTGTTTTGTAACTTAAGGGTGTCTATTTGCTCACTAAGGCTCCCTAAAATATCTATTTTGAATTCATCAATCGTATTCCCAATTTTTACCCTACTCACTGATCCAGTTGCATATTTGTTTACTCTAACAAGAAAGGATCTCTTGGACCTTTCCCAATTTTGGATTTGCCTCTTGAGAGATGAACACATAATTCTCCTATGTCACTTAATGGGAGTTGAGAGATATCTCCCTTCCCCATCATGTTAAGGATATCTATCCACTCATCTCTAATGGCTTTTAATAGAAGAGATTTTAAGGTATCTTCATCTAAATTATCCATCTTTGCTCTTTTCAAGTTATAGTTGAATCTCTCAATTAAATCCTCTAAATCTTCATCCACTCTTTGCATCATTTTGAACACTTCATCCTTGTGATTGGTAGGCATGCAATAATCCAAATACCTGTCCAAAAACACTTTCTCTGTGTCATTCCATGTTCTAATGGACTGAGTGACCAACCCCATGAAACACTTCAAGGCAACTCCTTTCAATGTTGAAGGAAACAACTTAATTTTTTGAGAGTCTTCTAAGTAATCATAGGTTCTACACAAGACTTCAAATTCAAATAAAAATGTTTCAGGATCCTCACTTTTTAATCCATGGAAATTTGGGAGGACAGAAGGTGAGATATTTTTCATTGTGGCATTTGTTTCTTCATCAACTATAGGGAATCCAAAAGAATTATCTATTTCCCTATTTCCTCTACCTCCTCCATTATTTCCTTTGCCTCATCCATTATTCCCTCTACCTCTTCCTCTACCCCCTCCTCCAAATAGTGTGAATTATCCATCCTCTCCTTCTTCTGCCATTATAGTTTCTTCAGAGTCAGTATGAGGTTCAACCAGCAACGTTAATTTTTCTTCCTCTGGTTCCTCTATTAATGGTATGTGGTAGAGAGGTCCTACTTCTTCTTCCTCACTAGGTATTCTTAATTATTCAACTAAAATATGCCACCCTTTGGAGGTGAAAAAGGCTACTCCTTCTGTTGGAGACCCAAGATTTTTCTCCTCTAGGACTGCCTCAGTAGATGAAGTAGGAGATCCTTTTGATTGAATTTCTGACCTTAGAATTTCAGGAGTTCTATGGATATGAGTATGAGCTTGAGATGGAGGTGTATCTCTTCTTATTCTTGGTGGAGTAGGTGGTGTTGTAGGAATTGAACTCCTGCCTCTAGCTATAAATCTACCCCCAGAGTCTCTTTCTCTATGCATATCATTTTTTTTTAATGTAAGAGATAAGGTTACCTAATTACACTTCCCCGACAACGACGTCGAAATGTTTAGTCAATTTAGTGTCCTAAATTGCTTGCATAAATTATCAACCGAAGTTTGTAAGCTGATGAAATGTAGTGCACTATATGTGCTTAGTTAACCCTTCTTACTTCGTTGTTTTTGTATTTATATATTGTTTTGGGGGTTTATGTTCTTTGATTCCTCATGATGTACAACTTGAACTATGAGAAACTAAATCTAAACTTCCTAATGGTGAACCAAGAGCTAAAACTAATCAAAATCTAATTTAAAGGAATGAAAAACACAACATCTGTCCTATCTTGTCATCAATCCTAAGTCATGAATATAATTCTTAAAATTAAAAGGTGAAGTTGTAATGCATGTTGAAATAAATACAAAGAATGAAATCAACTGAAGTACTTCTAGTTACTCTAACCTTCAATTTTGAAAGATAACCTTCTTGAGATGGAATACAAGCAACTTTCTGTACTTTATGATCTAGAGAACTAAATGAAAACATGCAAAAGGTAACTGATTGATTTCAACCATTATGTGAAGTGAATGTTTAACCATTTAGTTTAGGATGGGTATCAACATGAAATGGTGATAAAAAACATTGATTAACGCAGTTTATTAACAATCTGAACTAGAAAATAAATAACAAAACAGTGAGTAAACTAGTCAACAATGCATTCTCATTACTTCAACCTTACTCTGTTTAGAAACAAAATCGTTTCCTTTCATGAAATGTGTTGGAGAAACAAGACTGCACAATTGAGTTTTAACATTATGCTATTGATCAAAACTAAAAGAAATCAACCTAAGTTAGAAATACTGCTAAAAGAAAATGGTGAAATTAAAACTAAACAGAAAACGAATGGAAAGAAAACCTCCTTCAGTGCAGGGGCCCTCTGCAACTGACTGGGTTGAGTTGCTAACTAATTGAAAATTCTCTTTTAAATGATCATTGGTCAACACACGATTTTATATTATAGACAAGAATGAAGTCCAAAAATACAAAGCTAAAAATCTGAACTTAATACATCAAATTCTTTGAACTCCTCTCGATTCTGTACAACCAATATTTAAAAGGAAATAATCATAATTGTCTTTGAGGAAAACTAGCTACAGGTGGCCTATATGTATTACAATAGGGCTATGTAAATTTCTGATCAACTATAGGTGACTTGAATTCGAGCGAGATGTTTGCAACAAAATTGTTAACATAAGTGGCTGATCCAAGTTAATGCTGCAACAGAACTGTTAGATTTATTGATTAACCATGAAAGAGTAGATGAAGAGTCATATTGCTTTCGGGTATCATATGTTTGACTCCACCTTTGACTACGTTCTTGAGTTTTCTTTCTTGTTGATCTAGGCTGAGTGACTAGGATAGAATCCATGTGGAGATGATTCTAGAGATGCCCATGTGGCCAGTTTCTTCATTTGACACTTGGAACCTGCCAGACCATGGAAGTAGCTACGGAATACATAGTTAGCTACAAAATAGGCTGCATTCTATAGCTAATTTGCAAAAATTTATTCAAATAGAAAAAACATAAAAATATAACATGTTAATCATTTAATGCCCTGCTTAAGACAAAACCTATCAGTTATCATTGATGGGATTTGTAATCTTATGGAAAAGCAAGGGAAAGAAGTGAGAAAAGCTATCAAGGAGAGGGTAATTATGAGGTTCAACACTTCCTATCTTACTTTATGATGATAGGATTGGTTCTCACATATGTTTATTATCATGGTTGATGCTTATGAGATGTGGGATGTTAGAAAACTCCCTATTAATGATACATGTTTGATATATTGAGGGTTGTTGAGGAAAGAACATGAAGTTCTTTCTACGATGATTTGATGATGATGTTGTGGTCATGGATGATGACTACAGTGCTTTCACATGCATATGATATGATGTGAATGGTTTTATGAAGATATAGGCATTACTACTTGGAGATATGGAATATGCTTAATTGATTCATGAAAGGCTATGCTTTTGATGAACATAGATTAAGGCTTTTTCTACTAAGGAAAATGAGAAAGTTGACCTTGATAAGGTCAAGAGGATAAGTTGATAGAAGATATATATGGAAATCTATATGCGGAATAATTAGTCACAGGTTGATGATATTAAAGCTATATTGTCTTATCTTGCGAATTGATGATGGACATTTACAAGTTGTTGTTCTTGGTGTTGCTCACAGATGCTTATGGTGAAAATCATATATGGTGTATGATAGTTGCTGATAACTATCATGGTCTTGTTAGGTCTTTACTATTTTCTATAAATGTCATGTATATCAGTTGATGTAAAGGTCATGTAAAGACCTATGATGTACTCAGTGTAAAATTAAGCCATGTATGGACTATTGTGGTCAAGTCATTTTGGACATATGATGAATTTTGAAACCTCACTGTGTTTGGGAAGTTGATGTAATAATGATGTCAAATGTGAAAACCCAATGTGATTGGGTGATTAATGTATGTATCAGTCCTTGGTGATAGGAAAGTCATACTTAATTGAGTTATAAAGTCATGTTCTTCATTTGAAAATATTTCAGAAGATTCAACATGTGCTCAGGGGGAGTGTTGTGATGGGGTCCCTGGGGTCAATTTTGTTAAGTTTTGGGAAAATTTTGTAATATATTTTTGTAGCAAATGTAAAGTCTCTGAAAAATGTGGAAGCGGAGCGCGAAGCTAGTAGAAGTCAAAGGGGCTTTAGTCCCTTTGTTAGGTAGGTGATAGAGTTGTTTTGAGACCTACCCATGGTCCACGAACCATGGTATTGTAAAGCAAATGCTATATATAGATGAGTCATAGCAAGTCTTAGAAGGTATCTAATAGTGAAGAATCATTGTAAGGGCAAGGTGCTAAGGTAGGAAAGGTCTGTTTCTTGTACTTAGGAACAAGGGGAAGGCTCCTGCTGCTGAGTGTGTAGAGACCTTGGTAAGTCTGTAGGCTGAGTGTGTTTTCCCCTACAGCTGAGTGCACGGGAGAAAGAAGTCTGTAATTGAATGCTTATACTTGATAAAGAATATTTTGGGCCGAAATTGATGCATTTGTGACGTATTATTTACTTTTGCAAAGTATATATCTTCGCTCTGTGTTATGATTTATATGAATTAATGATTGTTTACTACGCGAAAGTGGTAGATCTCAATATTTATGCATGATAAGTACAATTAAATAACTTCACAAAGATCTAGAAGTCATTTAGATAGATTTGTAGTAGTTATCTATGCAGAAGGATTAGAGTTGTGCGAAGGTATATCTAAGCCATAAGAACTCTAGGAAACCATTGCACAAGCCTCTAGATGTAGAAACCTGGTTCTAGCATCCCCCTATACTGCTTCAGGTGGGACTAAAGCCTGCGCTATACAGGTTGTTGCCGAAAGGGCCAGCAGTTAGGGTTTTGCTGGTTGGTGCAAATGATGCTAAACTTGGGTCAAGCCCCATCAATCCAACAAATGGTTTTGTTGCTGTGACCAAGATCTATCTGAGGAATGTGTGATGTCGAATAAGTGGTTCCCTAATAAGAAATAAATCAAGAAGTGGCTCGATTGGAAGTTGCACACATTTTTTGCTCAGGAGAATAGAAACCCGCGGTTATCCAAGGAACAATGGTTGAATAGATACCTATACACCGACGACACTAAAGCCTTTATCTATTTCTTCCCTTGCGAATTTCACGAGTGGCTGTCTAGATTAGCGTACGGTCAGGGTTCGTGGAGGCTTGACGACCCTATTGTGTGGACTCTAGATCTGGTGAAGCACCTAGAAGCTTTAGAAAATAACATCACATAGGATGTTCATTACTGGATTGATCATATCTTAGGAGGTTTCGTCACTGAGCTCACGATTGATACAACCATCATCTATAACGAAGCAAACCACAAGCTCTTCAAGTACCGTGAGGCAAGTATTTAAAATATCTGAAAACTTGGATTAAGATGTTGTTGTGTGAAAAAAGGGTTATTCCATTACATTGGTGTTTGGGACTACGCGAAGCAGAAAACCCTTAAGAAGGAACGAAGAATCAGGCTCTGAATACAGTCCGTTGTTAGGATCTTCTTCCAACAATGATGAAGGAACTATTTTGAGTACACTGCGAAGTGTGTTGCAGATATTAAGTCAGGGTATCCAAAGGATACCTCACCCATCCACTCCACCTCCACCTCCACCTTTGCTTCATACACCTACACCTTCACCTCCACCTCCACCTCCACCTCTGCATCACCCATTCAACATGGAGAATGCAATGAAGTTGTCGATCTTTAAAGTGGTAGGAAGAAAAGACCCCGAACAATTCTGGTTTGTCACAAATGCCATGTGGACATCACAACATATTACTGACGATAATATAAAGAAAGCACAGCTAGTCATAACGCTGTAGTATAGGACGCTGACTTGGTATATTAAATTTTGTCAAGATAAACCTGGCGTGACATTGGAAGAGACTCAACAAGCATTGAATAATGAGTTTAAGAAGCCTAAGTCTCAGGCATAGTCTATAATGAAGTTTAAGGAGATACAAAATAAGGTAAATGAATCTGTGTGGGACTTTGATCAGAGGTTAAAGTGCCTAATCCAACAGGCTAACATGCTGATCATGGATTCTTAGCATAGGGACTAGTACATCGCGTCCCTTCTACCACATCTAAGATTACCATTATCACAACAAAAGATAGGAATGAAAGAGGATGCTGTGGAAATCAAGATCATGAGGTTGGAAGCCTCACCAATACAGGATATGAATGTAGGAGTGCAATAGATTCAGTCACAACTAGCAAGTCTACACATGGAGTTGTAGAGCTTAAAGACAAGGAAGGAAGCTCAACTAGGGGTGTGTGTTAATGTCTAGTGTATAAAATGCAAAGACAAGGGAAATGATAAGGATCTTTGCCCTGTTTATTAGAATTACTTAATTGAAGGAGGTCCTATGTCTCTGAAACCTGAAAACATTGCAGGACCGAGCACGGGAGTATCATTACAGTGTGCTATCTCCTAGATAGATGGGAAGCACACGAATAATAATTGTTACCTCTTGCAAAAGTTTGTTTAGACACTGAAAGAATTGTTTTTTACTTTATGTAAATAGGTTGGACATGATGAGTGAAACTGCCGAAGTTATGAATTGATGATGGAGCGGACCCCTACATATCGAATGCAAGCAAAAAATCGGCCTCAGGATCAGGGTGCAGGTGCAGCGTGCTGAGGATTTCAAGGCCATGGAAGAGGAAGAGGAGGAGGGGATGGAATAGGTCGCAGACAAGTTTTTTTTTATAACTGTGGTGAAGCTAGACATTTTGTGTGCGATTGTCAGAACCCAACACATCCATCCTGTCAATATTGCAGTCAGTTTGATCATGTGACAGAAAATTTCCAGTGTTGATTGCCAAGGTGCAGGAGAAAAAGACGCAACAACTTACGCAAAACATATAGATGGTGAGGGAAAATCCTCGCAAAGAGGAGCATAGCATCAATATCATAACACGCAGTGATATGGACACAAGAGAAGATAAGGGAAAGTAGCCAGAAGCCAAAGGATGGGTGTGCAAGGCTTCCAAAAAGGAAGTCAGATTTGATCTCAACTGGGCTAGAGAAACTTTTATGGAGGCCAAGAAGAATTTTGTTGAAGCTTCTATGTCAGGAAGTCAAGAAAAATCAGTTGGAAATAGTGAAGTGTAGGACATGGATCCCTCGCTACTAGCCACTTTTTTGAAAACTTGTATGAATTTGTTAAGAGATAAGAAGGAAGTGGAAGGGCTCTAGGAGCTAATTGACAATTGTACAAGAAAAAATAAGATTCCTTTAGAACAACTCGTTGTAAGGAAATTGGGTAAACATAAGAAGCAGATAGGGCGTGAGATGAGGCTGACCGTGCATATTGGGGAGTATGAAATGGATCAAGTCAACCTGGATTTAGGTTCTAATGTGAACGTACTACCTAAATAGACATGGGAGAGGATGGGGAGACCTGCACTACAATGGTCTCCTATACAGATATGCATGGCCAATCAGTAGAAAATCATTCCTATGGGGCGCGTATATGGGATAACAATAGACATTAAAGGAGAAAGTGCTCTGGTCGATTTTGAAGTAACTGAAATAGTGGATGAAAACAATCCTTACCCTATGCTAATAGGAATCGATTGGCCATTTTATATGGATGTAGTAATTAATCTAAATAAGTGAAGGATGACATTTGAGAAGAAGGCACTTAGGATTATTGTGCCATTGGACCCTACTGAGGGAGCGTGCTACACTGAATCGGTCAGTGACTACGTGGAGGATGACGACTTGGATAAAATATACAAGATTACTGCATGTGATGAAGATTAGATCAATTCGACTGCATATGGGTGAATTGCATAGGTTAGAGATAACTCCTGTATCTCAGATTCAAATGAAGAGATTGAACACTGGCATAATAGATTGCATGAATTTTCCGCGCTACGTTGCAATATGATGACAAAATTGCTACGGTGCATATCAATGGAGGAAAGGAATATTCCGCATTATGATGGCTTAGATGATGTTAGTTTATTTTTGGATAAGTTTGAAAGGGAGGTGCCAGAAGAGCATCGGTTCTAAGCACTCGAGTTGGCACTATGTGCTACGCCTTCCCATTGATGGGGTACACATATGGATATCTTTGCTGACTTGAAGGAATACATGCGAATGATGAAGTTGAGGTTTGGATACAATAATACCCGCATGACTAAAAAATACAATAGAAAGGATGATCCACACGAGCATTTGACACAATGGACTAAAGCTTGGGGAGAGGAGCCACAACTGGAATGGGTGCATATCTTTTGTCACACCTTAGATACTATTCCAATGAATTGGTACATGGAAATAGAGCTATGCCATGGGATGACCGAATTGGATATCTTGAGGGGTATTTGAATGCATTGATGAAGCGTTATAGGAAATTAAGGCCGCTATCTTTAAAACACCTGAAGAGATGATAGAATGGGTTCAACCGGACTAGAATACATAGTTGTGCCATGCGCTGGAATGCTACAATGTGACTGCAGAAGAAGAAGAAGAGGATCCATGGAAGATCAACATTCCAGAGACTAAAGGACAATGCGAGGTTGAAGGACCCAAAGCAACGAACCCTGATATAATAGAATTGTTGAAGACTAGGCAAGTAAACATTGGGTCCGACGCACAACCTAAGTTTGCAAAGATAGGTGATTATTAGGATGAAGATATAGTTGATAAAGTGGTGGAACTGCTACGTGAATACCAGGACTTGTTTCCCACCAAGTTCTTGGACCTAAAAGGAATAGTAGGGGATCTGGGAGTAATGAAGATCACCTTAAATCCCGATGCGAAGCCCGTGAAACAGAGACCCTACCATCTAAATCCTAAGTATAAGGAGAAGGTGCACAAAGAGCTAGACAAAATGCTGGAAGCTAGAATCATAGAGCTAGTAGAAGATTCTAATTGGGTAAGCCCTATGGTTGTCTAGGAAAAGAAGCAACAAGGTGAAATCGAGATATGCGTGGATCTGAGAAAGCTTAACGATGCATGTGTTCATGACCCATTTCCAACCCCATTTACGGATGAGGTTTTGGAGAATGTTGGAGGGAAGGAAGCTTATTCATTCATTGATGGGTTCTTAGGGTACCATCAAATTAATATTGCACTGGAAGATCACAAAAAGATGACCTTCACGACAAAGTGGGGATGCTTCTTGTATACATTAATGCCTTTTGGGTTGAAGAATGCGCCTGCAATCTTCTCAAGGGTATTTATTGCAATGTTTAAGGAGTTCATCCATAAATTCTTAGAAGTGTATTTTGATGACTAGACTGTGTTTGGATTGGTAAAGCACCACATTGCAAGTCTGCACCTTATGTTGGATACTTGTCGCAGATACCAGATTGCCCTGAATCTAAAGAAATGTATCTTTTGTGTGCCTTATGGGATATTGCTCGACCATGTAGTCTGCAAGTATGGATTAATGGTAGACCCTACAAAGATAACTGTGATTGTCAATTTAGAAGCTCCAAAGAATGTAAAGCAGCTACGTGAAATGCTGGGGCACACTGGCTACTATAGAAAGTTTATCAAAGCTTACACACAAATAACTACGCCGATGGAGAAATTACTAAAGAAGGACGTGACTTTTTGCTGGGATGAGGAGTGCCAACACAGTTTGAATGCGTTAAAGGAAAAGATGGTGACTGTGCCCATTTTGGTGTTTCCAAACTAGAAGAAAGAATTTCTTGTACATGTGGATGCCTCCTATATTGCATTGGGTGCGGTATTGACCTAGCTAGGAGAAGGAGAAATTGATCATCCTATAGCCTTCGGAAGCAAAAAATTGTCGAAGGCTGAGAAGAATTATTCAACTACAGAGTGCGAAGGATTGGCAATGGTCTATGTTGGCTACGTGGGGCCTGACCCAGGTTCAACAGTGAGTTTAGCCAAGCAAATCCTGGTACTACCGGCCCTTTCGACAATAGTCCACGGTGTGCGGACTAAGGTCTCACCCAAGGTAGTGTGGGAGGGTGCTGGAACCAGGTTTCTACACCCTAGGGATGTCTTGATGAAGTCTAGGAAGTTCGAGAACCGATCCTACGTGCTTACGCTACTCCGTGCAACTGTCTGTCCTTCGCAGCTTGTGCGATGGCTTTCGCACAAATCTATAAAGAGCGTGAAGAGGTGCTATCTAGATCCTTTATCCTTACTGTGCTATTATTATAGATATTAACTTAATTGCATACACCCAATATTCTCATTAATCATTCAACATTCATATCAAGTGCGCGCAATCATAAACTGTAAAGAGATGCATAAACATAACAGGAGTATAAACACACAGTATTTCAGAATCAACTTATCTTTTATTAATTCTCTGTCCAAGTACAATCCCAACTCCGCCCTATGCACTCAGCTGTAGGGGTCTGCGCACACAGCTGCGGACTCTACCAGGCCTTTGTGCACTCAGCTGTAGAGCCTCTTACTACTACTACGACCCAAGACTCGGACTTACAGACTCAAAGCGAATTCCTTATTCAAAAACCCATACTACTTCTCAATGCTAAGAATGACTTTTACACTTATAGCCTCACTCTATTTATACAATCCCATGGTCCGCGGACCATGGGTAGGTCGACACATTCTATATTAAATTACATTATTTTAGGGTGGGCAACCTTAGACTCTCGCGCTCCGTGCCCGCATTTTGCGGGGTCTTTACATTACATCGACCAAAACTTGGGCCTTAAGACCCAAAAACATGCTATGGGGGGATCTTCTGCCCAACAGACCCCCAACACAATCATCGTGACTCATCTCGAGTCACTTGGCTAGTGCGGTGATCTTCGCGCGGAGTCCATCCAGCAACTTTTTCACTTCGTTTACATCCATAGCACATTCTTCTGTTGTTTGTTGTACCAGTTGTGCTCGTATCTCTGATTCATCATTGTCAGGTGAAATTCCTTGCCTGAGTGCATATATACCCTACATCTGTGCCAGCTTTCCCTCGATCTTGGCGGTGATTGTGAATTCTTCCTCGAGCCAAGGCTAGATGTGTGCTTTAAGCACTGCTTCTTTCTGATGCACCGCATCCACTTGTTCCTTTAGAGCTTAGGCCTCCCTCATCCTGGCCAGTCACTGAGTAAGGGCAACTGTCTGTGTGGTTCCCTGGACATTATCATAGGCCTGCTGCAACTCTCGCGCTTCTGTCTCTAAACGCTGTAGCGTTGGGTCTTCCTACAGTGAAGTAAGGGTGAAGAGTGATTGATCTAACAAGCCCGTGCAATCCTGTATGGCGTGCTCTATTGCTTCCAACCCTGATTGAATGGCATGGTGGCGCTGCTCTCTAACTTCCGGGGGTGTAGAGGGCTGCGCCTTTAGCCACAGTTCCACAATCTGCAGGTTGAGGTCCAGCTGGATCCTCATTGCTTCCTCCTTTGCCTCACGGAATCCACTGGCCAATTTGTGGATCCGCATACCTACTGGTAAGTCTATTGCAATCTCTAGCTCGGGGACGTGGCAACATGCTTCCTCGACGATTTGCTCCAACTGCTGAGTCTACACTACCACTTCATCGTGTTGGAGGCTCAGTTGCTCGATGTTGATTCGTTGTTCACTGAGCATCTGTACTGCGCGTCCTTCTCTAGCGCGAAGCTCTATCATCGCTCCATCCTGTAGCTGGTATAATATCTCTCGCAGAAGGGCAGCGAAGTTTAGGCCAAGTCCCTTGAGTCGGCCGACTACAGCTCTATCCTCTGTGTTGTCTGTTGTCAGTGCTCCTTTCGGCAGCGCGATGGTATTAGCCATTTTGGCTTGTAGCAACTGCTCTATTGCTGATGTACCCGTAGCCCCGTAGACGTCTACCATTCCCTGCTATGGGGCCGCACCTGAAGTTACTGGAGTTGCACTGTGAGCGCACCCAACACATTCTGCTGCTCCATCATTACTTCCTGGAGTGTCTCCCTAGTGACCTCACGAACTGTGTCGCCGATGTCATATAGGTCACCCTCGGTCAGTGTAATAGGTTCCTCATCTAATTTTGAAGCCTTGGTCTTTTTCCTGGGCCATGTCCGTTCCGTACTGTGCGGCCACTTTAGCTATGTTGATGATGTGTGTGGGTTCGTTCCTACCACTGTGTCATCTATCCCTTGTCCCGTGGTTGCCTTAGATGCTGGTGTTGCTGCTACCTTTTCCGTGGTGGCCTTCGCTGCCTCACAGGAAGCTTGTACTTCTTCAGCTAGCTGCTCGTTTTGCTTCTGTTGTGCTAGCAGCTTAGCGGAATCCTTTTGTCTTTGAATCATCGTCTCATCGCGCGTTGCGAGATCTGGTGCATGCCATTTCGGTGGCCATGAGTTGAACACCGTAAAAACAACATCATTAATTACGATGAAGGGGAATGTGGTCCATTTCTGCTCCGGATCCTTCCGTGCCCTGATATACACATTGTGCATATCAGCTTTAAAGTCTACAAAGCTCAATAGATTGTTGTATACCATGGGGGATAGGTGCGGCCATTTTTTGATCCACATCCATATGCTCACCTCCATGAGTATCCAGAATATCTTAATCTCACATATGCGCGTGGCGTGCCTTGTCGCCCAGAGCGACGCATATTTTACTGCCTCAGGCAAGTCCTGGTCAATAGGAGGAAACTGACTATCCTCAGGTAATTATCCTGCAACCAACAAGATGGATAAGAGCAACCACACGTAGTGGAAGGTCTTCCCCTAGTTCTGGGCCTCCTTGCAGTTCATCAGGAACTCCTCACAGAGGAACTGTACCCAGTTGAACGTACCCCTTCTGTGCATTGCTCGGCCAGCATGATGACTATTGCTGGTACCTCATTGCCACAACATTTTATCATCACTTTTCCTGCCAGCAACTGGATAGCGACTCAGACCCATTTTTCTTGAATGTTAGTAATAACATAACCCCTCTGCTTTTTCTCCAACTTATATTTCTTTTTCATGGCCTCTGCAATTGCCAAGTCTCCACTTGTGCCAGCTATTTCCATGGGTCCCTTCCCATACAAGGAAGCCAAGAAATCCTATGAATAAGCTCTGCCATGATGGGAATGGGCTCCTCCAGCCACAAGTACCCATCGTGCACCAGGAAAAGTAGTTTCCTGATGACAAATATCGTGATTGGTGCCCAATGAAAGTGTGGAATCCATAGGAGGTGGAGTAGCCTGGCCTCCTCCACCCCACGCAGCCATTTCCATGGCTGCAGCTCTGTAACTACCCCCTCCTTGCTTTGTTTCATCAGTTGGCTAGTTTCCAAATGAGGGAACTTTTCGCTATCCGTGAGGTCCCAGTCTTCAAACTTCATCATGGGTACGTGGCCCACAGCCAAACCTTCAAATAGAATTCCCTCAGGGAGGAACGGGGTTTTGAGTGTGCTTTTAACAACATCCAAATCTTTAGGTACTTTTACCCTCCCTTTCTGCGGAGGGACATACTTGGGTAGCTTTGCTGCAGTGCGTACTGGTGGGATTTCTTTCTCCATTTCTACCTCTGGTTCAATTTCTTCTACAAGTTTTTGGAAATCCTCCTCCTCATCATCACTCTCAATATTAACCATTTTTCCCTTCTCCTCCATAGACAGCTTACCAAACCGCGGGTTGCGCGGAGACATACGGACCGGTCCTGCTCCCTGTGGGTCCTTTTTAGTCCTCGGCGTTCGAGGTGATTTTGGAATTTTCGGCGCATCCCCCACCGGTGACATAGGGCTTGGTGCGGCTTCCTTAGCGGTCGACATCGCTCTGCTCAGAAGGTCCTGTGTCTCTTTTGGCAATGCTTCAAACACTGAACTTGCTTTCAAAGCCTCTAAAGCCATAAAGTCCATACGCAATAACTGAATTCTCAAGATGCCAAGGGTTGTTCGGTGGATGACCATCTGGGATTTATAGGCCTGCCGGAATTCAAATTTGACCGTTCCCCCCTCCTTTGGCTCATTAATGCCATATTGGCGGTAGATCATTTCAAATCGAGTTCTGACTCCATGTCTTAATTGCCTACCGCCCACTCCTTGTTGTCTTAAATGGGATATCTTATCATGAATAGTGACCCCAACGGTCACTTCCCAGTCTACCTATGTGACAGCATGGCCTCCCATGCACGGGTGCGACCTTTGGGATAGACTGGCCCTGTGCGTAGTCCTCCTATCATGCCGCTTCCATACAGACTCTTTTATAGTCCTATGCTCTCTTCCAACTGCTTGGAGCGCTGAGACTGTGCTTTCTACAGATAGTCAGGTGGTTACTCCACCCGCGTGAGGCTTCCCTACACCTTCCAGCCTAGTCTGCGGGTACCCCACAATTACCCTGACGTCAGTTAGTGCTTTGCGTTCTTCTTTACACGATGCACTCCCTTGATTCCTTTGTCTAGTGAGGTGTAGCCACAACCATGGTAGAAAAACCCCAAATCCTTCCAATGCAGTAGTGTGGCTGCCTACCTTTTGTTCTGTCGGGCTTAGTTTCTTAGCGCGGCCTGCCTGTGTAATTTTGGTTTCCAGTTTGTTGATTTCTTCATCCAAGATCCTGCTTTTCTTCCTTAGCCGTACTCGATCTTCTTCGAGTTCGCAAATTTTCAAGTGCCCTTGCCGAATGGCTTCCTGAATCTGCATATGTTTGGCCCCACACAGTGGCATAATTCCTTCGTCATGGTCCTTACGACTTGTTCCAATTATGTGAGGATTCCTTCCTCCCAAACCTATGGCCTTGACTCTGCCCATCATCTTTAGGATCATTTCCATGCTCAGATTCTTGTACATGGCCCTAGAGGCCCATCGAATCGCTAGTACGCACTGGTCCCAATCAATCAGTCTGGCCTGGTGAACCTTATTCAAGATCCTGTGTACCCTCTTGAATGCTTCTGTGTGGAAATTTTGCGGTGTGTGTCGCTTTTCTTGTTGTTGGAGCTAGTTCCAAGTGTCAATCCTTAGTTTGGGATGTGCTTGCACAACATACACCTACACCCATCGACAAAGGTGGGTGCACAAGCTGCTTCGTCCTGGCTACCTGGCTCTTGTTCAGTGTTGGGGACTTCAAAACCGTAAGCACATCCATCTTCTACATTCGCGTTAGTTTCCAATAGTCTTCTGATGTGTATTCCACCATTGTGCAGGTGTTGTGCGCAGCACCCATTCCAGCGAACCGCCGCTGTTCCGGTACTGCACTTTCAAATTTGTCCAGGAATTCACCCACTGTAGTTACTCCATCATATGTTGGCAGTTCCCTTGCCTCTATTGTCATGCAATGCAAGGATCTAGTCATCATGTTGCAATTCAACATTGTCACTTCATGCAACCGGTTTTTCCAGCATTCTACTCCTTCATCTGAATCCGAAGTACAGGAAATGTTGCATTCCCACGAGATTCTCCCATTTGTAGTCGGGTTCAACTGATCCTGGTCTTACGTTGTTATCTGGTAAATGCAATCTAGCTCATCGTTGCTGTCATCACCGTGCACAGTTTCAGTGTAGCACGCTCCTTTGGCTGAGTCTAGTGGAACTACTATGTGTAGGGACTTTTTTTCGAATATCATCTTCTGATTCTTCAAATTGATGACACCATTCATATGAGTGGCCCAGTCTATTCCTAGCAATGTGGGATAAGGATTTTTGTCATCAACAATCTCTATTACTTCAAAGTACGTCTGCGTGCTCGCACCTTCAATATCAACTATTACTCCTTGAAACCTTCCCATGGGCATGATCTTCTATTGGTTCGCCATTTGTAATTGAATAGGGGACCACTGAAACGTGGGCCTGCCCATGCATTCCCAGGTTTTCTTAGGTAACACATTTGTGTCAGACCCCAGGTCCAAGATTACCTAGTCCATTTTGTATTTGTTAATCTGCGCCATCAATCTCATCCCCCTTCCAGTGCGCAATGTATGCTTTCCTAATTTTTGGACTACGCGCAGTTCACCCAACCCTGCGCACCTAGTGATCAGCTCTTGTAGTCCTTTAACTGCCCTATTATCGTGCAGCAGCTTCATGCATGTCTCCAGAAAGGTAGTAAGCATGGAAGGATCCATTCCCTGCTCTGGTTGATCCTTACTACCTGAAGTGGAGGCCTCTGTGAAGCTCTTCTTAGCTTCCATAAATGTCTCCTTTGTGCATTCTAAGTCAAACTCAGGTTCCTTTGCAGGAGCCTTGCGAACCCATGTATCTTCCTCAGGTTGCTTCTCCTTATCTTCCCCTGTGGTTGCACCACTTATGAGCATCATGTTCACATTGGGGTCTTCGTCGTGGGGTTCATATTTCATCATTTGGATATTCTGAGTCATAGTAGGCTGTAGTACTCCTTTCTCATGCATCTGTGTTATCAACAAAGGACAATCTATCATTTCATGATCAAACTAATCATAATATGAACAAGAAATTCTCGTTGGATCCGTACAATCACAGACGTAGTGTCCTGGTCCTCCACAATTGTAGCAAATCAACTATCTGCAGCCCCTTCCTAGCCCAATTCCTCCTCGTCCTCGACCTCGGCCTTGAAATCCAGCGCGCGCCAACCCCGCAACTGAGTTGAGGCCTCGCGTTTCTATCTGCATTCTATAGGCGGGGGTCTGCTCCATCATCAACTCATAGCTGCGACAAGTATGCTTGTCATGGTCCACCGATCTACAAAAATTACAAAACAGCCATTGCGGAGCCTGTGTATACTTCTGCAACAAATGACAATTGTTCGTTGTGTGTTTTCATCCTATCTCACAGATCGCGCACTATAACACTGGGGTCGTACTCGGCCCTACGTGTGCTTCTGGTCTCAATGGCATCGGTCCCCCTCCTGCCAAGTAGTTCACGAATACTAGACAGTGATCCTTGTCGTGGCCCTGACCTTTGCATTTTATACACCATACTTCATCACGCGCCTTTGGCCACGGTGCCCTATTTTGCTTCAAACTCTACATCTCCAAGCATAGATTCTGTAGTTGCACGTGGATTTGTTGAACTCCCAGCCCTGGATCCTATATCGGTGTTTCATGCAACCTCATCACCATTTCCAATGCTTCAGCTTGGGTTGAAAGCTCCTGCTGTGACAACGCCATCCTCATGTGTGGTGTCAAAGAGGTCACAAACCATGTGCGGTGCTGTGCATCCGTTATCGTCATATTAGCCTCGCAGATCGTACTCTTCAGCCGCTGATCCAGATCCCAGGGGGTCTCACCTGGAAGAATTGCAATTTCTTTAAATGCGATGATTGATTGTGTCTTTGATTTTGGCCGGCTAAATTCTCTGTTCAACGCATTCTAGATCTCCGCTATTCTTGCATTCGGGTGATCATTCAAGTGCTTGATATACCATGTCAACACGCGATCCTGCAGCATGCTCACCAATGTAGCCTTCTTAATGTTGTTGTCTGTGACCCCTTGTGCTTCCCACACTACTCTTACCATGAACCAGAACTGATCCGGATCCTCATTTCCTACTCCTCTGAATACGGGTAGCTTGATCATGCTCACCATGCTGAACTGTGGGGGTGGTGGAGGTGAAGTGGGTGGAGATGGAGGTGAAGGAGGTGAAGTGGGTGGTGGCGTAAGTGGAGGTGGTAACTGCGAAATGCGCTGCCTTATCAAACTGACAGCACTTCTTGGAGAGACCCAAGCGAGCTCTTCCTCGCTCTCTCGCGAAGGTGAAATCAAGGGATTGTTTCCTACTTCCCTGCTGTCTAGTCAATTTAACGTCTTAAATTTCTCTACATAAATTATCAATCCAAGTATCATAAACTGATGAAGTGTGGTGCACCATATGTGCTTAGTTAACCTTTTTCTTACTTCGTTTTTTTATAGTTTTTATCTTGTTTTGGGGTTTTGTTCTTGTTGATCTCCTAAAGTGTCTAATGCAAATGGAAATCCTATTCTAAGGTTTTAAGAATACTTTTAAAGGTCAAGTATGGATGTAGATTTTAAGACAAAGTTTATGTACCTTATGGTAACTTCCAAAACTTAGCACTTCAAAAGATCTCAAACATTGTATTAATACTTGAACAAGAATGTAAATATGCAACTACTTAAATCAAACAAAAGATGAAATACTGATCATGAAATCACTGTCTCTGCTACCCATCTAATTACAAAAATAAAATCTAAACTATTGCACTCAAACTATCCAAAAATTGCAGACTAACGAAAGCAAGATCAATTTACTTCACTTATAATCTGATAGCTCGCCAAGTAGCTTTTCTGGGTTAAGCCATGGCTCCAAAGATAACGTCAATAACATGAAGAATTGATATCTAAATTACCTACTTGCAAATGAAAGTAAAATCAAGTTACTTCACTTATAATCCGATAGCTCGCCAAGTAGTTTTTCGGGGTTAAGCCATGGCTCTGGAGATAACATCAATAACATGAAGAACCTGATATCTAAATTACAAAGATGAAAGTAAAATCAAATCACTTCACTCATAATCCGATAGCTCGCCAAGTAGCTTTTCAGGGTTAAGCCATGGCTTTGGAGATAATGTCAAATGACATGAAGAATTTGATATCTAAACTAATTAATAAGACTGAAATCAAAGCATAACTAAAATTGAAAAGCTTAAGAAAAAGTTCAGCAGAGAGGCAAATCTCATGTCACTATTTGATGCAAAAACATGTAAATAAAAACTAATCTACAATCTGTTAGTGTCAGTCTTTGCAGCCTTCCTCCAGTGATCAAACATGCTCTTACAAAGTGATTTTAAGGTGTCAAGGTCAAATTTTATCATTTCAGTGAGTCTTCAAGTAAAATTTGGTCACTAGGTACTAGGTCTAGGGTTTTCTTTTACTCCGGTCAAAGTTGTCCAAATGTCAGTCCATGTCACTGTTCAGCTGAGTGTACCATCATTTAGAGGGTTGTCATTATCATGTCAAGTTCCACTGGGTCATTTTACACCTTGTTCATGCTTCAGTTGCGCCTAGGTAAGGTCATTTCCCTCTCCTAGGGTTTTGAAGGCAATTTCTCTTGGACGGTCAAATCATCGGAAAAACTTGTATCCTGATGTTCATACACCTTCCCCTATCCTTAAAGTACCTTATCAAATACTTCCCATCACTGAGATCCCCCAAATTCCTCATTTTCGCACAAACCCTAGTTTCTTGCTACAACCTGGCAATTTTCTAGGTTGGACCTGTGTTTTGCCTTTTTGGACCCCTTCCCCTCACTCAATATTTGAAATTCCACTTTCCCTTGCTTCTTAACATCCCTCCCTACTTCCAAAAATTTTCCCAAGAATTTAGAAGCCGCTTATCCCCTTCATTTTGCTTCATTTCGACAAATCTCTTGTTCCACACATCAGGATAGGTTCTACTCGAATGATGTTTCTGAGCACTAAAAGATGAATTTAGGAAAACTTAGAGAGGTTTTTGTTCAAAACATACCAAGGAAGAAAAACCTCCTTCACTTTTTACATAGGTGTCATGGTTTTGGAGAAATGTCAAAAATATAATCGCCTCAGGAGAATTGATGCACCTCTGAAGTGACCTTGTGAAAATCAATTTTTCTCCTAGCTCGGTTGGCCAAATGACTTGTTTTATGAGGCAAATGATAACTAGACATAAAGATATTTCCAATGAGCTATCATGCAATCCATTTGGAGTTGAGGAAGGCATTCAAAAGTTGACTGTAACAACACTCTCCCTTTAGGCAGCCTCATTTGGCACATTTTTACCAGTCTTGGGAGATTTGATCTTTGATAGGGAAAATGAACTCCAAATTGCAAAATTCTGGATGGGTTGGAAATTATACCCAAATACCTTTCCAACGCGATATCTTGCACCTAATTTGGACACCGGGAAGGCCTCCAAAAATCACCTGGAAAAGGGCGCGATGCACATAGAGAGCGCGGCACACTGGGAGAAAATTTCTAGTGTAAATTTACACTGGCGCGACGCACATGGAAGGCACGGCGCATAGAGCTGCCAAGGCTGATTTTGCTCAGAATTTGCAACCAATTTCCTTCAATCCCTTGAATTTTCCAGGTGGGGTTAATCTCTCAGTGTTTCATCCATTTTTATGTTAGTATGATGATAGTTCATGGCGGCTTATGGTTGCACAAAAACTCTTAAACCCTACCACCTAAAAACACCAAAGCCATTGTTGCTAGGGTTACAAAATTGTGGTGTTGATGCCAAGACTCCTCTTTCACCTCTCATATTTTTCCTCCTCTCCATTTTTCCCTATCCTCACTTTCTCATTTTTCCTATTATCCCACCCTAAAACACTACCAAACCCTATTCTCTTTCCCCTCCTCTTATTTGTCAAATATACACCCCAAAACCCTACCTTATAAAAACCCCAAAACCCTACCCTATCAAATCCCCAAATCCTCCTGTATATCCCTAAACAAAAATTCTCCCCATGACCCCTATTCCCATCATATTATCCTCCTCCTAACACCCTTTTTTTTCATTGTTCCCCTTGGTGGCAGATATCACAAACAACACCTAGCTTCACACCATCATCAAAGGGCAGCCTAAATACAGTACACACAACAGTCATGGTATCAAAGCACATTAGAGTATGATATGGAGACACAAAGTGACTCATCCTTGGAAGAGCAGGCTCCCAGGAGACATCACAAGAGTGGCAAACATGTTAGGGATGAGCCCACTACCCTCACTGAATTACAAGCATGCCCTCTTGCCATGTCATGTTTCCAGCACCTAGCATGTTTTGAATTTTGTCAAAGGGTGGCTAATGTTAGAGTTAATCATGAGTTGGCCAGTCTTTTTGTGCTTCACCTACATGGAGGTCAGTCTATCTTGGCCAGGGTCACCTTCACATTGACACCCGAAACTATCTCAGTGGCAACAGGCATACCAAATGTTGGAGAACAGTGGCATAAGAAGAAGAAGGTGGATAGGCAACACTATGAGCCTTACATTAAGGCTAGATTCTTGAGTCAGATCACAAGAGTCTTTCCATTTAGATATTTGAAAGATGAGTATGCTCCACTCATGAAATTGATCATGAAGTACTTCAGTTGTGAGGTATGAGTGCAAAGGCCCGGATAAGGAGCTTGAAGGCAAAATTGAGCAAAGCATCAAAAGAGGCAAAAGAGACAGATCGGATTCGAATCTTGGCTGAAGCTTCTGTGGCCCAGCATAGTGCCTTTTAGAGAACCTCCAGCCCAAATTTCAAGAAATTTGGGGCAATTTTGGTCACATGGTAATTTTTTTGGCAAAACACAAGTTTCTTCTCCCAGTGGCGCGGCGCTAAAAATTGGGAGCTCCAAATGAAGAATGGTTTGCATTTTTGGATTCAGCATTAAAAATCACGACTACTGGTGCTTGGACAAGAAATTTGGGCAAGATATGAGTCTCCAGGAGGTCAAAAACACCCAAGAAATTACCTCTCTGCCCCTATTTTGACACACAGGAAGCAGTCTTGGGAGGATGAAGATTTGGAGGGGAAAATGAGCACCCAATTCAGAAATTCCACTTGGGTTAGAAAGTAGTCAGGACAGGCTTTCCAACAAGCACACTTGGGCACATTTTGGACTCCTGAAAGTGCCTCAAAATAGGCTCCAAAGTGGCGCGGCGCATACAGGAAAAAAGCCCAATTTTACCTCCGTTTCACGAAATTTCGATTCGCAACTTCTCCAAGTGGGACTGCTCATCTACATTTCTATTTTTTGGCACCTAAGGCAGAATTTAAAGTATTTTCACTCCAGATTGGCTTCTATCCAAGTGGCAAAGGAAGGCAAACGGTCACCCAAGCCATTTGTCATGTTTGTAACGCTGCACCTGTAGCTAATGGTTGGCTTTCCACTTCCATTTTGTAATGATTCGAGTAACTCCCCAACCACTGGGCGTTCTATCTCTTCATGGCACATTCTATATATTGTATGCAAACTATTTGCAAAGGGTTGGTTGGCTTGTAACTTCTGGGAGACTGTGGGAAAGAAACTCTGTTTCTTCACTGTATATTTTTGACAAAGAATTAATGAAAGGCAGCGGATTTGTTTCATGAGATTCATGTGGTTGTGAGCGTAGCAAATGTGTCTCTTATGTTTTCATATGTATTTCGTTATGTTTCATAATTCAATTCATGTTCATTTCTAGTGAAATTTTCTTAGTTAGATAAGGTAGAATTCAATTTTATTGCTCTGCCTGTGGGAAAATTTCATGTTCAATGTTTTTCTTCTGTTGAAAAGGATTCATGTTCCTATGCCCTTTTCACTCTCCTGAACAATCTCTCCATTCCATGTTATTTCAAACTAAATTGCTACACTTTCCGCCTGCCTTGCCTCATGAAGTAATCTGCGCCTTTGTATTAAATTCTCTGTTTATTGTTGTCCATTGGTTCCATAACATCCCAGAAGCTTAGTCATTCATAAAAATTGTTTCTTATATCCATATTCACTTACTAGCCTAACATAAATATTTCACCGTAAGTCATCTCAGACCGTTTCGTTTATCCATTCACTAAGCATGACTCAGAGAGAGCCCTCTTCTGTTCTGGTAGGGCTAGCTACCAAAATGAGCGTGGTTTGTGGTTACCCTAAATTTTTCCTTCCTTCAGCCTAGGGCAGATTTAGGTGCTAACATAGTGGCGACTTCACTGGGGACGAAAATGGTTTGCTTGAAGATTGTTTTACCCTAGTACGTATCTCAAGTTCAGAGCTGATTGTTGACGGTGAGCAACGATTAGACATAAGAAGATGGTTGAAATCATTCACCTGGCGACTCCATTCACTGAAGAATCTAGCAATCGGTGCTTCATGGTGACTCCACTGCAAACAGGTCAGTAGCTTTGAGATTTTCAAGATAGATCGGGTTGCAGGAAGATACGCTCCCATGAGCCGGGATCACATTCCAGGCTTTCCAAATAAGATTCCGAAAGTATATTGGTCAAGGAATTTGCCTACGTTTAAAGATGATGGTAAGAAGTACACTGCTTTACATCTAGTTCGATTTCACATGCATATTCGCAAGTTGAAGGTTGATTTTCTTGAAGATTGCTTAATGAAGATGTTCATGGCCACTCTAGAAGGTGAAGCCCAATCTTGGTATGAAAGTTTTTCGGCTGCTTGTATTTACTGTTTAAAGGATGGATGATAATTTTATGGATGATGAGATCATGGAAGCCCTGGATGAAAATCCCTTTCAGCAACGTAAAGACGATCATGAAAATTTGTAGCATGATCAAGATTGTAGTACGTTGGAAGAGGAAATAATTTTGCATCTTGACAGTCAACAAGAATTACATGAAATGGATCAGCAGTATGAGGAATATTTATATACACCTTCACTTGAAATTAATGAAGACAATCACTGTTTGAGCGAAAGGAAAAAAAAGGTCTTATCTCCTTTGTCTGAAGACGAGATAGGTCTACTCTTGCACGGTTATGTTCCAGCTCAAGCTAAATTGGATTTGCAGTGCACACATGGTCAAGAAAGTGTTGGTGAAACTCCTTCCTCTTTTAAAAAGGATGACAGTCCGGTGAATAGCTTTATAGATCAGCAGGTTGAAGAATTCCATATGGCTAAAAGTGATGAAAGAAAAAGTTTCGTTTCGGATTTGTCCATAGAAGAGACAGCATGCAGGGAAGTCAAGTTCTACTTTCAGAATGTGATAACGTTAATTCAACCCTTTCAGATCCAGATTCGGATTATGGTGACCAAGAAAACCTTGTACTAAGTCCCATGAAAGAGAACTCTACCGCTGAAATCATCTGGGATGAAGAAGACAGAGTTTTGGATCCAAATGTTCTCATGTCATCAGAACACAGTCTTCATGAAGAGGTAATCCAGTCAGCTCATGAACAACAAGATGAGAATTTTGTTCAAGTAAGTGAAAAAGGTTCCTTGCATGAATCATTGGTAGATGATAGAAATGTCATGCTTGGGTTTCAAGAACGATTTGAAGTTTCTTTTCTCATGATTGATGAATGCAAAGAAAATCTGGCTGTCATATCATATGAAGGTGACCTACAATACATTCAGGCTACCGAAGAGTAGAACATTCAAGATTGTCTTTCAGACTCTTCCTCATATGTTTCATGTTTTGAAGTGTTCTTTGAAGAGGAAATCCGCTCATCTGCTTGTTCAGAATTTTTTGAGGACCAGGAACATACTTTTTCTGAAGTACATTATGAAGGAAGATCAGAATCAAAAGAAAAAGACATCTTGTTTCCTCAGCAGGAGGTAAATCTTCATGTTTTTCATGATCCAATGGAAAATCTGTTACAGTCAGCAGTGAAGGTCATTATTGCAGTATTCAGTGATGAAGGAGATCATGGTCAATTATGTTTTTGGAGGCCCAGTTACCAGTGTCAGTTGTTGACCAGAAGATCTGATTGGAAGAATCAGTCAAGAAGCCATCTTCTTGATTGGTTACATTGGTAGTTTCATATAGTTTGATGATATATAGTCTTGTAAGAAATTCAGGTCGTCATGTACTACCACCAAGCTTTAAGTTTTAAGTTCAGTTCTTAGTATTTTGAGTTAGTTTGTTAGAGTCAAGTTTTTCTAGTCATGTCAGTTTGCATTGAGTCAGTTTGAGTCAAGTTTCAGTCAATAAATTGAGTCATTTTGGTTTGTCGGAATAATGGACTCCATATCCCAATGGACGAAGGCACTGTCTGCTCACCCAAAGATCTTCAGTTCTTGGCACCTCGAAGGGGCTACCATCCCCCATTGGAGCCAATGTTAGTTTCAGTCTTTGCAGCCTTCCTCCAGTGATCAAACATGCTTTACAAAGTGATTTTAAGGTGTCAAGGTCAAATTTTATCATTTCAGTGAGTCTTCAAGTAAAATTTGGTCACTAGGTACTAGGTCTAGGGTTTGCTTTTACTCCAGTCAAAGTCGTCCAAATGTTAGTCCATGTCATCGTTCAGTTGAGTGTACCATCATTCATAGGGTTGTCATTATCATTTCAAGTTCCACTGGGTTATTTTACACCTTGTTCATGCTTCAGTTGCGCCTAGGTAAGGTCATTTCCCTCTCCTAGTGTTTTGAAGGCAATTTCTCTTGGACGGTCAAATCATCGGCAAAACCTGTATCCTGATGTTCATACACCTTCCCCTATCCTTAAAGTACCTTATCAAACATTTCCCATCACTGAGATCCCCCAAATTCCTCATTTTCGCACAAACCCTAGTTTCTTGCTACAACCTGGAAATTTTCTAGGTTGGACCTATTTTTTGCCTTTTTGGACCCCTTCCCCTCACTCAATCTTTGAAATTCCACCTTCCCCTGCTTCTTAACATCCCTCCCTACTTCCAAAAATTTTCCCAAGAATTTATAAGCCTCTTATCCCCTTCATTTCGCTTCATTTCGACAAATCTCTTGTTCCACACATCGGGATAGGTTCTACTCCAATGATGTTTATGAGCAGTAAAAGATGAATTTGAGAAACTTGAGATAGGTTTTTGTCCAAAAAATTCCAGTTAAAAAAAACCTCCACTTTTTACACAGGTGTCATGGTTTTGGAGAAATGTCAAAAATACAATCGCCTCAGGAGAATTGATGCACCTCTGAAGTGACCTTGGGAAAATCAAGTTTTCTCCTAGCTCAGTTGGCCAAATGACTTTCTTGATGAGCCAAATGATAACTAGACACAAATATATTTCCAATGAGCTATCATGAGCTCAATTTGGAGTTGAGGAAGGCATTCAAAAGTTGACTGTAACAACACTCTTCCTTTAGGCAGCCTCATTTGGCACATTTTGACCAGTATTGGGAGATTTGATATTTGACAGGGAAAATAAACTCCAAATTGAAAAATTCTGGTTGGGTTGGAAATTAGACTCAAATACCTTTCCAACGAGCTATCTTTTGCAAAATTTGGACACCGAAAAGGCCTCCAAACATCACCTGGAAAAGGGCGTGACGCACATTGAGAGCGTGGCGCACTAGGAGAAAATTTCCAGTGTAAATTTACACTGGCGCGACGCACATGGAAGGTGCGGCGCATAGAGCTACCAAGGCTGATTTTGCTCAGAATTTGCAACCAATTGCCTTCAATCCCTTGAATTTTCCAGGTGGGGTCAATCTCTCAGTGTTTCATCCATTTTTATCTTAGTATGATGATAGTTCATGGCGGCTTATGGTTGCACAAAAACTCTTAAACTCTACCACCTAAAAACACCAAAGCCATTGTTGCTAGGGTTGCAAAATTGTGGTGTTGATGCCAAGGCTCCTCTTTCACCTCTCATCTTTTCCCTCCTCTCCATTTTTCCCTATCCTCACTTTCTCATTTTTCCTATTATCCCTACCCTAAAACACTACCAAACCCTATTCTCTTTCCCCTCCTCTTGTTTGTCAAATATACACCCCAAAACCCTACCTTATCAAAACCCCAAAACCCTACCCTATCAAATCCCCAAACACTCCTATATATCCCTAAACAAAACTTCTCCCCATGACCCCTATTCCCATCATATTATCCCCATCCTAACACTCCCTTTTTTTTCATTGTTCCCCTTGGTGGCAGATATCACAAACAACACCTAGCTTCACACCATCATCAAAGGGCAGCCTAAATATAATACACATAGTAGTCATGGCATCACAACATTCATTAGAGTATGAGATGGAGACACAAAGTGACTCATCCTCGGAAGAGTAGGCTCCCAGGAGACATCACAAGAGTGGAAAACATGTTAGGGATGAGCCCACTACCCTCACTGAATTACAAGCATGCCCTCTTGCCATGTCATGTTTTCAGCACCTAGCATTTTTTGAATTTTGTCAAAGGGTGGCTAATGTTAGAGTTAATCATGAGTTGGCCCATCTTTTTGTGCTTCACCTACATGGATGTCAGTCTATCTTGGCCGAGGTCACCTTCACATTGACACCCGAAACTATCTCAGTGGCAACAAGCATACCAAATGTTGGAGAACAGTGGCATAAGAAGAAGAAGGTGGATAGGCAACACTATGAGCCTTACATTAAGGCCAGATTCTTGAGTCAGCTCACAAGAGTCTTTCCATTCAGATATTTGAAAGATGAGTATGCTCCACTCATGAAATTGATCATGAAGTACTTCAGTTGTGAGGTATGAGTGCAAAGGCCCGGATAAGGAGCTTGAAGGCAAAATTGAGCAAAGCAACAAAAGAGGAAAAAGAGCAAGATCAGCTTCGAATCTTGGCTGAAGCTTCTGTGGCCCAGCATAGTGCCTCTTAGAGAACCTCCAACCCAAATTTCAAGAAATTTGGGGCAATTTTGGTCACATGGTAATTTTTTGGGCAAAACACAGGTTTTTTCTCCTAGTGGCGCGGCGCTAAAAATTGGGAGCTCCAAATGAAGAATGGTTTGCATTTTTGGATTCAGCATGAAAAATCACGACTAATGGTGCTTGGAAAAGAAATTTGGGCAATATCTGAGTCTCCAGGAGGTCAAAAACACCCAAAAAATGACCTCTCTGCCCTTATTTTGACACACAGGAAGCAGTCTTGGGAGAATGAAGATTTGGAGGGGACATTGAGCACCAAATTCAGAAATTCAACTTGTGTTAGAAAGTAGACATGACAGGCTTTCCAAAAAGCACACTTGAGTACATTTTTTACTCTTGAAAGTTCCTCAAAACAGGCTCCAAAGTGGCGCAGTGCACACAGAAAATGGCGCGGCACATATAGGAAAAAAGCCCAATTTCACCTCCGTTTCGCGAAATTTCGATTCGCGACTTCTCCAAGTGGGCCCGCTCATCTACATTTTAGTTTTTTGGCATCTAAGGTGGAATTTAAAGTATTTTCACTCCATATTGGCTTCTATCCAAGTGGCAAAGGAAGGCAAACGATCACCCAAGCCATTTGTCATGTTTGTAACGATGCACCTGTAGCGAATGGGTTGCTTTCCACTTCCATTTTGTAATGATTCGAGTAACTCCCAAACCCCTGGGCGTTCTATCTCTTCATGGCACATTCTATATATTGTATGCAAACTATTTGCAAAGGGTTGGTTGGCCTTCCACAACCAACAAGGTTGACACCACAAAACTTGGAAGAAAAAATAGCAAAAGGGCTTTGTTACAGTTGTGATAGAAAATGCACTAAAGGTCATAAGTGTGCCAAGAAGAAATTATTTTACATATATTATGAAGAGGAGGAAGACAAGGAACAAGAAATGTCAAAAGAAGAGGATATACACTAAGAACCAACCCTAGAGAAAGAAGAAATGAATTTGACCATATCTTGTAATCCATTAGTGGGAATTACCACTCCTCAAAATCTCAAGATATAAGGACATATCAAGAAGAAAAAGGTAATAGTGTTGATTGATTCAGGTAGTACCCATAATTTTATTCATTGTAAGATAACCAAGGAAATGAATTGTTTCCTATATCCAGCACTAGAGTGTCAAGTGATGGTTGCAAATGGAGGAACTATAAATTTCTCTAGAAAGTACCATAATATCAACCTAACCATGGGGGAATATGTAGTGAATAGTCCAATGCTTTCCATTCCAATGGGTGGTGTTGATGTTGTATTAGGAGTCCAATGGTTACAATATTTGGGTACAATAGATTTTAATTTTCAATAATTTTTCTTGATTTTTTTTTGGCAAGGAAAGGAACTTGAATTAAGGGGTATCACATGGAAACAAGGAAAGATAATCAACTCTAATGGCAAGACACATCTTCTAAAGAAATAACAATGAGGCGTAATTGTTGGCTTGATTTGGGTTGACCCAGGTTCAATCTATACTACGCACCAACAAAACCCTTGATCACTAGCCCTTTCAAAAACAACCTGCAAGAAGATCGCAGTCTCACTCGAAGTGACTTATGGGAGGATGAAAAACTAGGTTTCTGCAGCCTTGAGGGACTAGGAGATGTGGTATTATTATTTTATCTTATTCTTAGTATTTATAAATCATTTCGCCACATTAGATTAATCACTTAAACATGCCATATAAAACCATAAATCATCATTGTGTTGAAGTAATATGCAACTGTAATAGCTGCTACTCTACAACAAATAATAAGAAAATATACACATCAAAACACCAATTTATCGTGGTTCACCCCAGTGTAGGGCTACGTCCACAATAACTATTTCTTAATATAATAAGTATTTTACCAACAAACAGTTCTTGGCCTATGCACTAAGTTGTAGGTTGTCTATGCACTCAGCTGCAAACTCAGGCCTCTACGCACTCAGCTGCAGAGCCTCTCCTTTGCTTCAAATTATAGATCATAATAATTCACCCATAACTCTAATTTGAATAGAAAAAGATTGATTTGATCGTTTTATTCTTACTATTTTTCCCTATATATAATATTACATTGTAGGGTTACATCATCAAAATACCATGGTCCAAATACCATGGGCTCCTTAAAACAATTAATTATGGTCCCAAACCATTGATCCCTTAACAAATCGTGTGCTTTTACAAAAAGGAGGGGCTTAGACCCACCCCGAAGCCCTTACGACACTGCACTGTATATTCAAAATGCACTCTGATACACACTCCATTGTGCGCTCTGCTCCACAAAATGTGGAGTCTTTGCCAAAATCTAGGCCAAGTTGGGTTGCGCCCAATAGGCCACCAACACTCACATGTGACTCATCCCAAGTCACATAGGAAATTCGCCTCTAATATTCTTTGCAATGTTGTCTTAGGTGTTCTTGAACTGCAGCAAAATGTCTATGACATGCTTCTCTTCACTGTGCACTTTATCCAGCAGTGCTTCTGTCACAAAATTTGTAGCCTTCAACATCATTCCCTTCTCTCTCTATTGAAACTCTTGAAGCTTCTCATCCACTTCTTAGGGCAGTTGGAGAGCCTCATCCTTCCATGGTTGAGTTTTGTCTGTCAAAGTCTTCTTTTCCTTCCTCAACTCCTTTATCTTCTTATGGAGGGCATTTCCCTCATTGACCTTTGCAAGCTTCTGTGAGATTGGTAAGGTTCTCACAGTGGCCCAAATCTCCTCCAGTTGCTACTACTTCTAATGAATATCCTCATGTAGTTTCTGTGCATTTGAATCTTCTTGTAGCGAAGTCAAAATCTATAATCTCTCATCCAATATCTTCCCACAACCTACCACTGCTGTGGAGATGCCATCCATTGCAGCCTTCTGGTCGGCCTCCCTCTACTCTCGCACTTCCTTTCATGTGGTTGGTTGTAGCTTCATTTGTATCTCGATAATTTGTATCTCATATGTAAATTTCACATCCACGATCTAATCCTTGTATCCTTTTACTGCAAGGTCAGGCTTTGCGACCTTGTTCTCCATTGATTCCTCTTCTCGAGCATCAATGTCTAGAACCTCACGACATGTTGCTTTCACCACCTCCTTTAGTTGTTGCTACTGCTGCACTACCTAATCCATTTCCTGGATCGCCTAGTTGAGCTTCTGCTTTAGCAAAGCTCACTCTCTCTCTACCTAAATTTCTAACTGTGAAGTGAGTTGTTCACACTGCTTCATCTCATCTATGATCTCTGAATGTAGCTTGTGTAATCTCTAAAGTGGCACTGTTGTGATGTTCATATTCATGTACCTCCACTCTTTGGCCTGTTTTTGTACCTCGACGGTTCAAACTGCAAGGCTCCAGAAAGTATTGACGCTATCTGCACCCCAAGTGTAGGCTCTACTGGTCTTTTTGCTTGTTTCTTCTTCATTCTCTGCTCTCTGGTCATTTTCTTTCCCGGGGATCTCCGTTGTGTGCGTGATGATGTTTTTTCAGGTGGTGATGCTAATGCGGGCATATCAGATTCTACTGTGGGTATATCGGATGTTGCTTCAATTACTCTGACTAAGCCCTTCTCACTAAATATATGAATAAAATCCTCAAGCATCATATGACAACGAAAATTTCTGCAACTTCTCCGCAATAGCAATATTCAAACTCTCAGGACAAAAAATTTCCAAATATAGGCAGGACACGACTTTTTATAACAAATATGAGTTTCTAACTGCATCATTAGTTGAGATTGTGTGCATTGATTGCATATCTATCGCTAGATCTGGTCAATCTATCCTCATAAATGCATCTTTCAGTGTGTTTCAACAAAAACTTTCATTTTTAACAGCCATATTTTTCCCGGGGAACTTCGGCGCATCCCATATTGTAGAGAAGAAACCCCTCTTACATCGAGGCTCCTACAAACTTCGACATAATCAAGAATTTAGTGAAGTAACTTCCTATGAAAAATATCTCTCTGCAACGTAGTTCATAGTCCAGTTCATACTTTCAACTGCAGGTGGCACTAATACTTTTCTCCTCTCTTTAGTGCAAAGCTGTAGGGGCAAGGTTGTCCCTGTACATCTTCAACTTTCTGCCATTTACCGTTCCTTGAACCAATTCTCCATTTAACTTTTCTGATTGAAATGCACCTCCATTAGTAATATGATTGATAATGTATGGGCCCAACCAATGCATATTGAATTTTCGTGGAAATTTTACAAACTTACTGTCATAAAGGAGAACAAGGTCTCCTACCTGGAACTTCTTCTACTTAATATGTTTTTCATGCCAAGCCTTTTCTCTTTCTTTTTGTACCTACTTATGGAATCCTGCTATAAATATATCTTCCTCCAAAGAAAGCAATTGTGACATTCTTTCCTTGATTATATCAGGGTCTACCATATATGTAAAAGTTACAATCTTCAAGCTAGGCACGATGTACTAAAAAATAAGCTTTGCATCAGGCTTAAGGTGAATCTTCATGACTCCTAGATCTCCTATTATACCCTTCATCTCTAAAAACTTGGTGGGAAACAATTCTTGATATTCATGAAGTAACTTTGTGACTTTACTGATTGTCTCCTCATCCCCGTAGTCTCCTATTGTTGCAAACTTGGTTTCGTTCATTTATCCTATGTTCACCTTCTTGGTCTTTAGTGTCTTCACTATGTCTGGTATTTCTAGCTCAGGTCCAATTACTTTGCAATATCCTTCTGACTCTGCTATGTCAATTTTGCAAGGATATTCTTCTTCATCTGTAGTGAGATTATAGCACTCCAGTGCATTTTCTATCTACACAACCCAATCAAGTTGTTGCCATGTCAGTGGGGTTACATTCTCAAAGATCCTCTCCTTGACTGTCTAAAGGGCCAAATCTATGTATGGGAAATTGTCCTCAAAGTTGAATGTTAATATGAAGCCATAAACCATGTCTTCCCAGCTCATGTTACCATGTTGAAGCTCCATTTCTAGGTACTAGTTACATTGATTTTTAATGTCTTTCTCTCATTTTCAAAGCTTGATTTGAAGAGCTGAGGTCTGAGACTTGCTTAGGAGGATAGTACAAGTGATGATAGACCCATACTGACTGCAAATAATCATGGTGACAATATTTTTGTGTAACGGATTGCCCCCTAAAGTGCGAAGTCTGTAGTAGATGAGGATTTCATTGATCATTTAGGAAGAGTGAAGTACTTTATCATTTCGAGGATCATCTTGTGGAGAGCCCGGTTGGAACCTGTAAAAACATTCAATGCAAGATATATATATGAGATCATATCATCGCTGAGGTAGGCATTCCCATACTCAGATCAAAACTGACTAGAAAAACTAACTACTGCTTTGATACAGGAATGATCTTGTAAAACATCACAAGTATAGACTCATATGGACACAGTATGGACACAACCATCTGTTTATGAATAGTCCATTATATAATGAATACAAAATCCCTCGCAGCCTGGATTGTGGAAACTAGATCTAGGGTCTTCATTTTTACTTCCCGAAACAGTACGATTCTATCCATGCAAATGAATGTGTTGATGTCGAACATGGTAGAAACCACTTGATTACCAGTCAATGATGTAAAATGTTAACAAGTGTTAGAGAAACCACCAGTGATGTCAATGGCTCTCAAAGTACCCAGTACAATCCATGAGATGCGAATAAATGTGTTGATGTCGAACATGTCACGGAATCCTTTGATCGAAAGTCAATGATGTAAACTGTCATCAAAGGCGAGAAACCTGCCATTGAGGCATGCAGATCTCAAGGTACTGACGATTCCTAGATCATCTTTCTAGATAATGAGCTGATGTCGATAGAAATCGATCCGTCGTAGGCAAGCCCACAACACGAAATCATAGATCAAGTTGAAGAAATTTAGTTGCAAGGACTGACTCAGGGATGGTCAAGATGGATGACAGATATTTTGCAGATGAATGGCTTATTGGAAGTGACCTCTTGAACACATAACGACATGACAGATGGCTTGGTGACAATTGACCCAAAGTTAATACCCAGAAACCGGCTGAAGACTTTCAATGTGGTTTGATCAACTATTAGGTAAAGGATTTCCCAACCCAGGTGAATAAAAGTGTCGTGTTCAAGAGTGGTTACAAAGTATGACAAACAGATTTATTTTTCTCTCTTTTCCCCCACCATTTCTGGCAAGTACCTCTTTATTTTTGACAAGCTTGAGGAGGATAACATTTGCTTGATTATAAGCTCATCCTTCGGATAAGTCCAACTTAGTTTAAATTCGAACCCTAAGAAGGAGTGGTTCGTTCCTGTTTGTAATTGAACAGGTCCTTTACTGTGAAATTTTAACGAGTCCAGTATAGGAGAAACTCGACGTTTTTCAATTTTAGAGAGTCTGAAAAAACTTAAGAAGACTTCAAGGTTGAACTTTTTCGTAAATTTGTGTCTCCCAAGCCCGAAAAAGTATAAAATAATACTTGAGAGAACCGCTTGATCTTTTATGACCAAGGAGTACTTTTCGTCATTAGTGCCTTTGACCCGAAAAAGTAAAAAAGCGATCAACGACACGTCGTTTTATAACCGATATCGAATTTGAAATGACAAAAATCCAGCAATCTTTTCATGTTTTTACAGTCGGAAAAGAGCTATAAGTGGACCGTCTTTTAATTCCGTTTTAACGAGTTTAAAAGAAACACTTAGCAATCTTTTCATGTTTCAAGAGTCAGAAAATAGGTTAAAGGTGACTCTAAATGTGTTTTCGTCGAAAATGATAGATTTCGCCTGAATAATCTTTTATCCTACACAAAAACACAAACATTACTCATACCTGTTTGAAATAGATAAAAATGTTGCAAAAATACCTTTTCAAAGTGAAACATAAACAAATTTGCAATTTATTTACTCAAAAAACTTATAAAAAGGGCCTTCGTCAATTCATTTTTACCGTTTGAGTTTGGGTGAGAAAATAGTGCTTTTGCTCAGAAAACTTCCCGTGAAGATTGCGGAAAATCCAACCGTCGGAATCGAACGCCGTCTTCTCCAGGTAATCCACATCATCCCACTCTTCATTTTTAACCGTTTAATTTTTTGTTTTAGTAATTTATTTTAATTTTGGGAGGGTTTTTACCACTGTTGGCCTGCGGACCCCAACTTTTCCTCCATTGGGAAAAAGCTCGGGGTCCACACCTTCCATGTAGACAAAGTGCGGTCCCACGCACTATGTCTAACCTGGAGGGTGCGGTCCCCGTCGCAAGGGTTTTTAACCCAAAAATTCTCAAAAATGGACCAATCAAAATAATTTCTAGCAATTTAATTTATCCTTATACTTGATGCAGAGAGTACATCATGCTAGATTGGCGTGAATGAGAGCATGAGGACATGGATGCTGCCACATGGAATCATCGGCCTTCACTTGATGCTTTGAGGGCGTGTGGATTGTACAAATTCTGGGCCATTCCTGGCATGAGGGCTCAGGTGGATTTCTTACAGTGGATAGTTGACAGATGGAGCGTACAGGACCAGTGCTTTTTCATTGGAGGCCACCAGCTCGAAATCGAGCTGGCAGACATATATTTCTTGACTGGTTTGCCTAAGAGAGGCGAAGACTTGACTCTGTTTGGGGCTAGGGCAGGTGGCCAGTCTGTCAATAGCCTCAGGCTAGAGTACTGCAACAGCCAGGCTAGAGACAAAGGGATAGACGTAAAGACCATATCCCGTCCTGAGCTCATGGTGATTGCGTTCACTATCACCAGACTTTGTGGAGCTGCCGCATTACATATTGCCACTGGATCCCAGATGCGTATGGCAGTTGATTGCTTTCGAGGCACCATCTTCAACTGGTGCGATGCTGTGTTGGCCAATGTGAAAGGCCAACTGACCAGGGCGAAGAACGGACGACTAAAGACCTTTGGTTATGGGGCTTTGGTCGTGAGTTTTGGCCTGGAGAGGGTTCTTATGCTGATCCTGCAGCACCTTACTGTTGGAGCTGGGCTTCCTCAAGAGCCCAAACTGATGCGATGGGTCGCAGTTATGGCTCGTCACCCGGACGAGAGGACAGAGGTTGCTCGATTCAAACCTGAGTATTTCCAATGGCTGGAAAACCAGGTCTTTTCTATTCAGGACTTCCCTTACGCTGGGATAGATTTTCGTGGTGACCCAGACATGGTTCTTCCACCAGGAGAACAGTGGGATGAGTCAGGTAAAATCCTTTTCAAGAATTTTTCTATTTTAATTTTTTTTGTTATTTTTCCATCGTCTCAAAACTAATAGTAAAATTTAAAATGCAGATGTGGGTCCACAGCGACCAGCCGCTCTCCGGCCTTACGAGAGGAAGCAACCAGCTGCACCCGCGCCAGCCCCATAGGACGAATCAACAGAGGTTTTGGCCGAGTTGGAGGGTCATCTCGAGCGCTTGACAGGAGATATTCCTGAGACCACTATAGACGACATTCCTCGTCGACTTCAGTGCTATGTGATTGGGGTCCCGGGACCTTTTAGGAGGTTCCTTTGCAAGGTGGCCCATGAAGTGGTTTCTTATAGAGATCATCACCAGTGACAGGATGATCGCCTATTGTGGGCACATGTGACATTTTGTTTTTTGTACTTATCATTTTTGCCGATCATAAGGTGTTTTTCAACCTATGATCGAGGACGATGTATTTTTTGACACACTCCTATATATATATCACTATTACCAGCTTATCTTGTAAATCATGTTATGGAATGGTTTTAAATTTACATGTATGATTATTGCAAATGTCTATTTAACATTTGAGAAGCAATTGCATCTGCTAATGCATTTAAAGATCTTGGAATATGCTGATATTCAATATAATCAAATTCACATTCCAAGAGACGCACTCTCAAAAATAATCTCAATAACACTGGATTTCTAATGGCATACACTCTATTAAGTTGTAATACAACGAGTTCAGAATCTAACCTCACTATCAAACTCCGAATCCCAAATGAAATAGATTCAGATAATAACTCAATCACTGCACTATACTCAGCAATGTTGTTCGTTGTTTGACTGAGGCTTACCCCATGCATAGATACTAACTCGTCAGAGGGCGAATAGATAACCCAAGCTGCGGAAGAGATGTTTCGTGTATTACGACAAGCACCATCAGCGAAACCAATGTATGTTTGGAGAGGCATCGACATCTTGCAATATCAAGAGTAAAACCAAGATAAGCAGGAATAAAAAAAAACACTCTCTAAGCTAAGCACACTGTTTAAACTAAAACACACCAGCTAGAAAGAAAAACTATCCTAACTAAAAATCTCCATACCTATTCTTTTAAGCATAATACCTCTTCAAATAAAGGCCATTTCTGGGTTTACCCAAAGAGTCCCTGTCAAATTCTACCAATTCATAGGCCCCTTTGGCTAGCTTTCGCTTGACAACATAGGGACCATGCCACATAGGAACGAATTTTCCAGCGCCTAATTTATCATTAGCTTGATCATAAACTAAGACTAGATCTCCTTCCGAAAAATTTCGAGGGGTCACATTTCGATCATACTGAGCTTTCATTCGTTTTGCGTGAGTCTCGATCGCCAATGCAGCATCACGTCGATTCTCATCTAATTGAGCCAAGTATAACAAACGTTTTTCCTCTTCGGAAGTGGCTGGAAGTAAATCGATGGCCATTTGCAGTGACGGGATTTCGCATTCAATGGGTAACACAGCTTCCAAACCATAGACTAGTTGGAAAGGAGTGAACCCTGTTGATGTTTTTACTGAAGTTCGGTATGCCCAAAGCGCTGAAAATAGCATGTTGTGCCAATTCGACCGATGAATCCCAATGATTCGTCGGATCATGATAACTAAAACTTTGTTGATGGATTCAACCAGACCATTCGCTTGTGGATAATAAGGGGTTGAACTATCGTGACGTAAACCAAGCTGGCCTGTAAGTTCGGTCATCATAATGTTTCGAAAATGACGCCCATGATCAGTGATTATTGCTTGCGGGACACCAAACCTAGCAATTATATGATTGAACACGAAAATTGCAGTTGTCTTGTCGTCTGCCTCAAATGTAGGCATCGCCTCGGCCCACTTAGTAAAATAATCTACCGCAAGGATGATATACGCATGCCCCTTGGCCGAGTGAGGGTTACATGTAATAAAATCGATACCCCATTTGGAAAAATGACCAACGGAAATTATAGGGTGGAGAGGAGCAGGTGGAGCACGCATCTTATGATCAAAAATTTGGCAGTTGTGGCATTTTCGGACCGCTGTAATACAATATTTAAATAAAGACGGCCAGAAGTAGCCAGCGCGTAATATCTTTTGGGCTGTGGCAAACCCAGAAATATGACTGCCACACGCTCCAGAGTGACAGTCATTTAGAACCTTTTCAGCTTCCTCATGAGTTAAGCAACGTCAAAAAACGGAATCCGCCCCACGGCGATAAAGTGTATCTCCAATAATCCTGAATTGTTGGGACTGGAATCGAATTTTTTGACGTTCTGACCTTGAAATTTCTGGCTGAAAGGATTGGGTCTGGAGATAAACGATGATATCCCCATACCATGGATCTAAAGTGCTGATTAGAAACAAGGATTCGTCCACAATGGGCTCCTCCTCCACAGTTTCCGTGTCAGCACGCGGGAAGTCACACATTAACTCCGCAAAAACTAAAGATTTCTTAGACTTAGATTTTTAAAATTCCAAGTCAAACTCCTATAGGATAACGATCCATTTAGAGTACTTGCCCCCTAGCAATTGCTTAGTCAAAATGTAGATCATAGGGTTGCAATATGAAATTACTGTAGTTTTACGTAGTAAAATGTAGTGACGAAAACGTTGGACAGCTTGAACAGCTGCCAATACCAATTTCTCCACATGTGAGTATTTTAGCTCAGTTGGATTTAAAGTTCGACTAAGGTAATATATCACATGTTCAGTTCCGAATTCATCTTCCTGAACTAAGACCATTCCAATGGTGGAATGATAGGCGGTGAGACACAAGAAGTAATCCTGGTTGTAGTTGGGAGGAGGCAACAACGGTGCATGGGTCAACGCATGTTTGAGTGCATCAAAAGATTTCTGAGCTATCTCATCCCAATAGAATGGAGTATTTTGCTTCAACAACCAGGTGAAACCCTTTGTAACCTCGGCGTAGTTAGGAATGAATCGTCGTAAAAAGTTTACTTTCCCTTGCAAACTTTGGAGTTGGCGAAGACTCGAAGGAGGAGGCAATTTGATGATAGCTTCGACCTTCGAGGGATCAACGCGAATGCCGGCTTTCGAAACTACAAACCCCAGCAATCGACCCATTTCTATATAGAAGACACATTTGTGTGGGTTCAATCGAATACGATAATGCCTACACCTCATAAAGATTTCTCGTAAATGGATGAGGTGATCAACTCGATGTAATGAATGAGCAGGCAAGTCATCGAGATAGGGTTGCACAATGTGCTTGATGTCATGAAACGCATAAGACATCGCCCTTTGAAAAGTTGCTCCGGCATTCTTAAGCCCAAAAGGTAACTTGCAATAAGCAAATGTCCCCCATGGACAAATGAAAGCCATTTTTGGTTGATCGGCAGGTAGAATATTGATTTGATTGTATCCGGAAAAACCGTCCATGAAGGAGAATATTTCGCTGTCGGCACAATCATCAATGATTTGATCGATATAGGAAGTTGGGTAATTGTCCTTTGGACAGGCTCGATTAATTTCCCTATAATCGATGCATATTCTTATTGTTCCCTGTTTTTTGTTAACTGGAACAATATTCGATACCCAATCCGTTAACGGGATCGGATAAATGAAACCCGCTTTCAATAATTTTTCAACTTCTGCTTTAATTGCAGCAGCTTTTCGTGGGTGAATCTGACGCAAATGTTGCCGGACGGGTTTAGCGTCCGGGTAAGTCTTGATCTCATGAACAATAATCGCGGGATCAATTCCTGGCATTTCCTCATAGGACCAGGCAAACACGTCACGGAATTCTTGAAATAGGGCCTTATATATTTGAATTTCGTCATCTGTACACGAGGCAACTATATGAATGTTCTCAACAATTCCGAGCTTAACCGAAATGTCAATAGGAATAGTTTGAGAGATGTTTCCCAAATTTAACTCTGAATCAGGATGTTTCATTGGATTCTGAGGTTCCTTGACATATTCAGTTGTAAAAATTGATGAGAAATCATTTTCAAAATGATCATCCTCAGGTAAAAACGAAGATCTGTGATGGAGATCTTCCCATGGTAAATCATCTACACATAGGATTTCACGAATTTGCTCATCAGAGTGAACAAGTTCAGAAAACGTGGTTAAATCCGAGGTCGATGTGAAAAGTGATTCCTCACGGACCACATTCATGAAGTCATTTTCGATTGAACATGAGTCGGCAAACGACTGCACGGCTTCATAGGCAATTTCATATGGACTCAAAGGCATGGAATTACCAAATGAGTCTATCTCAGATTCAGAAGGAATGATCCAAGGATCATCATAAACAATGGTGTCTGATGTAATCATATGAATGGTTTCAAATGAAGACAATGCGTTGATTGGAGGAAAATGAAAAGTTCCCAGTAAACCCGCATCTTTAACTAGTCCTACTCCAACATCTTTATACGGGATAGTCGTTTTACCGACATGCTGAATACTCTCCGAAGAGGCTGGGTTGGATGAAAAGTAAGCCAGCTGGTCTATTGTTACGATCTTTCCATTATGTGGAAACTTTATTACTCGAAAGACCGATGAAACGACCACTGTCATAGCGTAAGACCAACTTCAACCCAAGAGAAGGTTGTAATCTAGAGGGGCATCAACCACCTACACATCTAGACTAACGGTTTTTCCTTCAACCCCTATAGACAAATCCTGTAGAATGCCAAAAGGATGAAACCCACGGCCATCAAAGGCCTTTAGAATCATCGGGGATTGATTTAGCGAAGGAGAACCAAGCGATCTCCAACACTGTATCGACATAATACATGTTGAGGCTCCCTCATCAATGACAGTCCGATGAATAGGCTTGTTTATTACTATCACTGGTATCTGGAAAGCCATTTGATGAGGCAAACGTGGTGTACTATTTTCTAGATCGAAAATTATTAGGTTCGGGTCCTGAACATCAACAGCTCCTATAGCCGACAAAAGTAATTTACGTTGTGCTGGACATGATTGCAGAACTTCCAAAGACGAATTGCTGAGGGTGAAACAGCTAAATCCTCAACAATGTTATAATTCTGAGCCGCTCTCGCATGTGGATTGAAATCTGACTTTCGAAGTATACCCTTGGCGGGTGGTTTGATTACCAAGTCTGGATTAGGTTTCTCGATCTGTAGTGGATCGGAACCGGGAGCTGAGGTTGATGGATTAGAATGAGAAGATTATGCTTCTTTACCATCAACAAGACTTTTACTACCACAATCTTGCGATCGAGTCGCAATCCTAACATGGGACATCATCAGTATGGGTTCTTCATTGGCATTCGAGGATGAACCTATCATCTTACTGTCTTGAGCCGGAAAAGGATCCTTCAAAACAGCAGGAGTTTGGGAACCCTTGACAATCTTTGCAACCTCTGCACGATGAGGGCAGTCTCTTGTAAAATGTTCATCATCACAAATGAGACAAGGATAACGAGGTTTGCGCTTTTCGTCATTGGATTCCGCCTTTTCAGGTTTCTCCTTTGAACTTTTGTCCGTTTTATTCTTCTTCTTTCCTTTCTTCTTCCCACCAGATTTTGATTTGGCTGTAGATGACTCTACAACGTGAATATCGGCGGAAATCTCTGCAGAAGAGTCTCCTGTTGGGGAATCAGGAAAGGTTATGATAGGGGAAGAATTCTTGGAAGACTTCTTCTTACTTTTAGTGTTAACCGTGCCAATCATACCATCGGCGGCATGAGATCCCGAAGGAGCTGCAGTGATTTGATTTTTCTTGGGAAGATCGGGGATTTTTTTGTGTAACGTACCTGACTGAGTATAGACCAAGTCAAGGTACTGTGCTTGAGCAATTACTTGCTCCTCAGTAACAACTCTGGCTTTAGCAACATCTTCAGTGATCTTTGGCAACAAAGATTTTACAAACCACTCGGCTAAGATCTGATCCGGAATAAATACCTTCACTAAACACCGTCGACGTCTCCACTCATGAATATGATCTGAAATGTAAGTGGATGTCGATTGTTTTAGCGAAGTTAACAATTTTGTTCCATTGTCATATCAGACTGGCAACTGAAAATGAGTTAAAAACGAGGTAGCTAACTGACTAAAATTATAAAAAGTGCCTCGCGGTAACTCAATGTACCACTTGGCCACGAGACCAATTAGAGTGCGCTGGAAAAGTCTAATATGGATCGAATCATCTGAAATGGAGTTAGACGCACACCAGAGGTGGTAAGTCATCATATGGTTCGACGGGTCCTCTCCTGATTTACCTTCGAAGTCACTGGGCAACTTATTTGGCATTGGCGGCCAAAACGGAAGATAATTAATGGGATCGTTCGTTAGGCGCGACAAGTCAGGTAAGTCCAAAGTTGCAATAAACAGTAACTGCCGATTAGGATCCCTAAAACTCTGGGTCATGAGACCAGCCCCAGGAGGAGGATATCCAGGATAACTAGGAATACGAATCGCGTTAGGGATATTGTATCCTCCCGAAAAACTAGGATTAACCGGATCGTACTAGGGTTGTTAAGGTTGTTGATAAGTGTACCCAAGGTATGGTTGATACTGATAAACTGGCTGCTGCACAGCAAGACCGAATTGGTACTGTCCCTGGTACGGTTGATAAGTAAATTGTGGTTTACTTATGACAACCGTACTTGAACCAGGTTGTCCTACAGGTATTTGAACCAAAGTTTGAATCGTAGATCCAGACGGTGGTAAAGATGTCTGAGGAGTAGATACAGGAACAGTAGAAACCGGAGCTGTCGATACTCCAGAAGTAGGTGGGGTAGATTGAACAGATGTTGCGGCAGTTGTAGCAGTCGTTTGAGGTGGAGTACGAGGTGTACTAGGCCTAGGCTGAGAAACTACCGAAGGTACAGAAGTTTGAATGTTAGACTGGACTGGTTGCTGGGGTGTACCAGAAACTAAGGGTTGTCCAGTTTGAGATGACAACTGTACACTTGGCTACAGTACATGTTGAGCTTGTGATGGATCCCACACTATATTCATTCCGGGTACTGACCCATAACTGGTTGAGAATACTGAGGACCATAACCGGGTTGAGGGTAGGATTGATAATTGAAAGGTACATTTCCCGTTCCTTGAACATACGTTTGACCGGAAGGTGGTTGGAAACCTTGGTTCGATTATTGACCTTGGGGTTGATACCCTTGAGGCACATACTGATACTAGGGTTGACCTTGAGGCATAAATTGATACTATGGTTGACCTTGGGGTACATATTGAGTCTGGGGTTGACCTTGAGGAACGTACTGTCCCATAGGTATGTACTGTCCTTGAGGTTGCCCCCCAGATGCAAACTGTGTACCTTGAGGTTGCCCCCCAGGCGTTAATTGAGGCTGCCCCCCAGGCACTAACTGGCCACCTTGAGGTTGAGGATTGGGAATAGAACCTGACATCATAAGAATGTCTTCTACGCTCAACCGCTTAGTACCATTATTTCCAGTTAATAACCCTTGCTCAATGGGTTGAGGAGATGCTCCCGAAAAAGTACCAGAAAGTGACTGATACCCGAAGGGAACAAAAGGACCGCCGTACAAAAAAGATTCGAGCGATTGAGTAAACATGGATGATTGTCCTGACATATTTACGGGAGTATAAAAACCTCTAGGTGTTGGATGATAAGGAGCACGAGGTGGTGAAAAACTTAACCCTGAGTTTTCTAGAAAATTAGTCAAAGAAAGATACCAAGAACTGCTCCTAGGTGGACTGTAAAAAATTGATTCACGCTCCCTTAGTTCAATAATAGGTTGATTTTCAGGGATAGGGATGCCTAATTCTTATTCCGGAGCAAGTTCTTCAATAGAAATAAGTCCAGAAGGAATATCTTGGGTGATTACTCTTTCTACCCTAGGTGAACCAGGACCACTAGAAGTTGGAGAAACAAACCCCGATGTCGGAGTAGCAGCAAATTCACTTTCAGGCTCGGATATTTCGGGTTCTTCACCTATATCACTAGTAGATGAAAAGCTACCATCAATTTCGGAAACATACACTGACTGTGGATTATAATCTGCTACTAACGGTTGAAAATCAGGATGTACTATCAAAGAAGATTCTCCTTCCTCAGGTGACCCAACTCTACTGTCTCTAGGAGTTACAAGGACTTTCAAGCCTTCAAGCTGGCTCGGTACTTCCTCAGAAGGTTGGCCCCGAAGTCTACGGGACTTCCTCAGTCACTCAGCCACGTTTACAAACTCAGGAGACTGGCCCCGAAGTCTACGGGACTGTCTTGGTAATTCAGCCACAGTTGAAAACTTTTAACTAGTTCACACGCAAACAAAGTAAAATCTCAATGAAAAGCACCTAAAGTCTCTAAAGAACCAAACAAATTTGAATCACACGCCTAAAGAATCTAGGAGATCAAATACACACAAACAGTAACTTTCCGTACTGAAAACACTAGTTGGTGATGAAATCCAACATCGCAGAGTTCAATACAGAAATGGCGGTTGGAACAGTTACCCCAGCAACCTGCTTAATGAATAGACTGGCACAAGTTCCTCCACTTAACCGTCTCGAATGAAGAGAACCCCCCAGAAAATCCAAGTGAGTCTAGCCGACGTCTGCTCCAGGTACAGTGGGATATTCCCACCACTGTCACCTCAGGAAGAGTCCTAAAGAATATGGCCACTAAGGTTACCAACTGAGACAAATATACCTGGGGGAACAGTCTACGATCCAATACGCACGCAAGGGCAGAGTAGCAAGCTCAATCCCCTTGAAGGCTCCTTGAAATAATCCAAGGTTTACCAACAAGTGACCCCAGGCTCCTCGACAATGGTTAATCCGAGGTTTACCGTTTTTAATACGTGAATATCTGGCGTCGTTCCCAATGAGGAAGGATTGATTCCCACACTGGTTCAGACACGATCTCGTGCTTCTCCTTTAAGAGGAGCTTTCCCAGAGCATAAATGCAACAATTGGATTTCTTCCCTACCACAAGATACAACTACTTGTTTGTTTTTACTGTCTTGGAGAGTTAATTACTCTCCTACTCCAAGACACTAGCCTAAGCTAAGTTGGTGTATCAGAGCCCTAGAAATAAAAACGTTACTAGGTGAATTTTACTTTAAGCATTAATTTTAGTGGTTTTTGTTTAAGTCCAAAGGTGTGGAGATGAAACTCGTGGTATGAAGACTCGACTCAAAATCACTAAAAATGCACCTAAGATGATCTAAACAATATTTTTCTCTTCGATGAACTTCTAACTAAGAAAGAGTTTGAGAATGCAAATACTTTGTAAACACAAATCTTTCTCAATTCGACAAATTAAAAGAAGAGTTTTTGTCCTTTTCTAATGCACTCAAAACGAGACAACTAGTTATTTCACGAAAATTTCCCTTTTTCATTTCAAAGCACTCAAACACTACAAAACAAACTTTTTCCAAAAGAGATTTTTATATTTTTTAATAAAACACTCAAAACTATGAAAATGACTAACTTTGAGATCTACAAATTATAAAAACCTATTCGAAGTCAAAGCCTACTAAAATTATTTTTTAAGGATGTTTTACTTAGCTAGATGTAAGCTAAGGACCAATTTATGCAAAATCACAAATAAGTCAAGAACAACCAATTTTGTCTTCTTTTTGAAAATGAAAATTCAAACTTTTAAACACAAGCTTTTCGAAGTTTTGTAAAGAGAAAACTCAAAGCGGATTCCTCAACTAGGGGAGATTTCATAAATGGTCAGACTCATAAGAAGGCTGGTAGATACTAAGGTGATCTGAAGTCCCTACAGCTTCTAAGCTTAGAGCCACTACACAACCAAAATGAAAAACAAACCCAACAAGCAAAACTCCTAGGAATTTCACTTAAAACCCTAACACTAACGAAATCAATCTAAGGAAAGCTTCTGACAAGTTATATGTAGGTCTGGGCAGTGGATAACAATTTCTAAACAAACACTAAGCTGACTAACAAAGGAAATCTTAGGGTTTTTCAAAATTTTGACAGGGTCCGCAGGCCCACAGTTGACACAGGTGCGGTCCTGCTCTGTGCTAAAAGCCAAGCTGTGGGTAGGTACGCACTGTGTCAAACGGCTAGGGTGTGGTCCTCTCCCAAAGCTATGAAAAACAAACAATAACCCTGGATCTACAAACTCTACCCAATTTTACACATAACAAGCCAAAAACAGAAACAAAAACACAGTTTCTCAGGTCAAAGTAAAAACAAGGAAAACAATCAATTCCCCAATGGAGTCGCCATTTTGTCACACGGAATAAGTCGATCTTGTGGACAAGATAGACCTTCCTAGAATCTAAAGAAGACCTAATGACAAGCAAACCAACCAGACACTATCTTTCTCTAAATATGCTTTGATAAACAATAGCAAACAAGTGTTTTTAGGGCCTACCTTAGGTCCAACGCAAGCTTGTGGATGCCCTCACTCCTTTGATCCAAATGAGCTCCTTTGTCACGAATCTGCAAACATAAACAAGGCAAACAAATTAAATAGCACCTGAAAAGCCAATTGCATAAAATTTATTTAACATGAAAGTCAAGGAGTCCATGAAACAAATAACATGAGATACTTGTTGAGAAAAATGAGTTTGATCGTATTAATTCAAAAGAAGAAGAACTTTACAACCTTTGCCTTGATGTTGTACAAGCTCCTCCCAGGGTCCAGCAAGAAGTCTCCTCTACTTTGACAAGTTTCACTCACTCCCCAATGAAGCCAAAAAGGTATGTGATCTCTCCTCTTAAGCTCAACTAGGAAGTCTTGATTTCACCAGCATTTACCCTCAAAAATGTTCAGCTTCTAACCTCCCCAGCAACCAGCCCAATGCCTGTATTTATAGTGCAATGGAGGGAGGTTACTAGGTCCTCCTTCAAAGGGATAAAGCCCTCCTTCAAAGGGATAGCTCCTCTCATCAAGGGATTAGCTCCTTCTCTTTTGGGATGCATGAACCACCGCAGAGCGAACAATCCACGTCAAAATTCCTTCTAGAAACCTATAGAATTAACCCAAAGTGAGTTTTTTAATATAAAACTTGCGCCTTTTGACTTTCACAGGGGTCGCACCTACATCGTTAGGGACAGAGCGGGCAGGTCCGCAACTTTTGTACACAGAAGGTGCGGGACCACAGGTGACAGTAAGAGAAAGTGCGGAACCAGAGTTACATTGATTTTTAATGTCTTTCTCTCATTTTCAAAGCTTGATTTGAAGAGCTGAGGTCTGAGACTTGCTTAGGAGGACAGTACAAGTGGTGATAGACCCATACTGATTGCAAATAATCATGGTGACAATATTTTTGTGTAACAATGCTCCTTTTAGCAGTCATCATTTGAATATTCTGTGTCAGTTGTTAATTCCTCCTTTTTGCATCTTCGCCATATGTTGAAAATAGCAACAAGAAATGCTAAATATAGAAGTGCTAAAATAGCACTGCCATAAATAGTATTTCGGGATACCTTCCTATTTTAGTTAGTCCCTAAACTAAAATAGAGAAGTAAAATTCAAACTTGTTCTTAGCAGCTGTTTGATTAATAATTAATTAATTCATCTTGAGTTAATTAGTTGTAGAAAATCAAACATGAAGTCTATGTGAGGACATGCAACAGTTATCCCATTGATTGAGGAATTTATCCTTTAGTTAAAGAGATAAGGATGAGTTGTAATTTGAGTTGTAATTAGTTAGCTCAACTAACTGAGTTAAGTCTAGTTAGATTAGTTCAAATAGTTTCTTGAACTAATTGTGAGTTCAGTTAGTTAATGCATGCATGCATGTAACTGCTGCACTTTAGATAACTAAATATTCTCTCATAAATAACTCATGCATGTCAGTTCAGACAGAGACCCAGTTGAGATAAAATGATGGGACAGTGTACTATCAGTTGCGGGAATATTCCATGGAGGATATCTCTTGCATGCGGAAGGAATTCTTTCCTTGGAGATTGCGCGGTTACTTTTGGGTTTGGTGAGTTTGTGATGAGGCCAATTCACACAGGTGGCAGCATTGGACCCCAAGGAAAAACTGTGCAAGGAAATAGGAGGCTTGGAGGGCTGAGGGAAGGCGTATCTTGTGTCTATTCAGTCTATGAGTTGTATTGTTCGATTGTAGAGAGATCAGGATAGCCTGTGAGCTAATTCTTTGTGTAATCTGAACATATTTCCACTTGTATGACAATACAGAGATCGATGTTTTTATATGAGGATTTCCCTAGAGTATTCTTCTGTGTTCATGTGTGATTGCTTTCTCATTCTCAATTATATGTGTTCTATTTGATCTTGCTCAAATTCGATTAAGCTTCCACAAGTTTGTTGTAGAAGTAGATCTTGTCTTTTGCTTTAGTATATTGAATAATTTGTTGATCTGCAATGGAAATTTCTTCATGGTATCAGAGAAAAGGTGATCAAAGCAAAGAATAGTATACAAAGAAGGGAGAATTTCGAAGTTTCAAGTTCCTGATTATAGAAATCGTTCTTATCACATCTCAATTTCACCAATGGCGTTCAACGGTTTAAGACTTGAGTATGCCCTTGATGGCAGCTCGAATTATATAGCCTGGAAGGACTGCATGGAAGCAGTATTAGAGGATAATGGTATAAAGGACTTTATTGATCAAGAAGTCCCCAAACTAGCAGCAGCTAATGCTATAGAATTGGCGGAATGGAAGAAATGTGTGGCTAGAGAAAGGAGAATCATCCTGGAGGGAGTTCGAGACCACATTGTCTCCAGCCTCCATGGGAAGGAGACACCATTTTCAATGTGGAAAACATTGAAAGATCTATATCAGAACAACAGTGATAAAAGGAAGCTAGCGCTAAAAGAAAAGCTTCAGAAAATCAAGTGTGAAAAGGGAAACATGATCTCTACATATCTGAATAAACTCACCACCTGCAGCGATGAGCTTGGAAGTGTAGGATTCATGATAGCCAATGATGACATGGTGAGTCTTGCACTCCTCAGTCTTCCTAAGAGTTGACATAGATACCAAGACTCGATTAATGGAAGAGAAAAACTGCTAGATTGGGAACGACTTTGGTTGGATCTGATGCAGGAGGAGATAAGAAGAAGCACTAGAGATGGATCCTCATCAAAGCAAGATGATGAGAAAAATCTAGCCTTAGCGAGTAAGGTGAGGAAAGGGAAAGGAAAGGCATCCCATCCCAAATCCGGTTCTCCCCATGGTGGGAAGAAGTTTGACAAATCAAAAGTATGATGCTTTCATCATCATGAAGTGGGCCATTATGCTTCAAATTGTCCACAGAAGAAATCCAAGAAGGGATCCTCGAAGAGATCTGATGGTGAGGCACTGGCCTCACAGTTTGAGTTGGATTTCTCTCTTATCGGATGCATGGTTTCATCCATGGTGGGATGTGTGTGGTACCTGGACAGTGGAGCTTCATTCCACATGTCAGGTGACAAGAATCTTTTCAGTACCTTGGAGGAGAAGGATCTCCAAATGCATATCGATATGGGTGATGATGGAAAGTATTGTGTTTCAGGTGAAGGTACGGTTGTGTTTTAGAGGGAGCATGGAGCTCCTCTCACCCTTTCTAATGTAAAGTATGTACCAGGTCTGAAGAAGAATCTTGTGTCCATTGCTATGCTAGAAGATAAAGGTTATGATGTAGTCTTTAGTAAAGGAAAGCTATTCCTAAGGCATATCAGCACTGGACAGACTAAGTGAATTGGGATTCGAGTAGAGAATCTCTACAAGCTGGAGGTAAACGACTGTGCTTCATTTAGTTCCAAATCTGAGATGGCGCAGAGCCAAGATTTTGGCGAGCTATGGCATAGAAGATTGGGCCACTTACACCATGGAGCCTTGAAGATCATGCAGTAGATTTCTACCGGACTTCCCAAGGGAAAACTGGAGCATATGAATACATGCAAAGGTTGTACCTTGGGTAAGTATGCGAAATCTTCCTTTCGGGATCAAGACAGTAGAGCCGAAGCAATCCTGGAGCAAGTTCACTCAGATGTTTGTGGACCTTTCTCTACAGCCTCCACCACTAAACAAAGGTACTAGGTTATTTTTATTGATGATTTTTCTAGTAGATGTTGGATTTACTTTATGCAAAAGAAGGATCAAACCTTCTTGAGGTTTTGTGAGTTTAAAGCCTTGCCAGAGAAAGAATCTGGAAAGAAAATAAAAGCCTTGTGTAGCGATAATGGTGGAGAGTATGTCTCCCAACAGTTTAAATACTTCTGCGATGCAGAAGGAATTAAATGGGAGTTGACGACACCCCATAACCCATAGTAGAATTGGGTGGCCGAAAGGAAGAACAAATTGATTGTGTGAGCAGCTTGAGCGATGTTGCATGACCAAAGCCTACCACTGCATTTGTGGGTTGAGGCATGCAATACAGCAATATACTTGCAGAAAAGAAGCCCGCACCGTATACTGGGAATGAAGAAACCTATGGAGGCCATTTCCAGGAAGCGACCAGATGTGAGTCACTTTCAAATATTTGGATCATCGGTTTACTGCCATGTGATGAAAGATGCCCGAAAGAAGCTAGATCCAACATCTGAGTTGGGAATACTTGTGGGGTACACGGATACACCCCACAACTATCAAGTATTCCTGCCTACCAGTCAGAGGACAGTGGTAAGTAGAGATCTAAAGTTTGATGAGTAGAAAGCCATGCGAGTATCACTTGAGAGGGAGCTCAAGATGCATGCAGAGGAGGAACTTTCAGTTCCTAAGGAGGAGGAGCCTCAGATTGATGTGGAGCGGTCGCATGTAGAGGATCTGGGAGTGGAGACATCCACTCATGATGAATCTTCCAGAGATGGGTGGAAACGCTCAAGGGGAGCTAACAGGTTGATGTTGGATGCATGGGAGAATGTGGGATAGCCATCTTCTCAGCGCAAACAGAGGAGGTCACCCAAGCGGTACACTGGGTGCATGGCCCTAGTTGGGGAGTGCGTAGAGTCTGAACCTTCTTCATTCGAGGAGGCAGTGCAGCAACCAGTCTGGGTTGATGCAATGGTAGAGGAGTATGACTCTATCATTCAGAATAGTGTGTGGGATGTTGTCCCAAGACCTCAGGACAAGTTTGTGGTTAGTTCTAGATGGCTTTACAAGGTAAGGAAGGTAGTTGATGGCAGTGTTGAGAAACATAAGGCAAGGTTTGTTGCCCGTGGTTTCTCACAAGATGAGGGGATTGACACGATGAGACCTTTGCTCTTGTAGCAAGGTACTCATTTATCATATCGATGTTGGCACTATCAACTAAGATGAGTTGTAAGATCCATCAAATGAATGTGAAGATAGCATTCCTCAATGGGAAGATTGAGGAGGATGTGTACATTGAGCAACCAGAAGTTTTTGAGACCTTCAATCATGAGTCGCATGTGTGCCAACTCAAGAGGGCTCTGTATGGGCTGAAGCAAGCACCTCGTGCTTGGTACACTAGGATCGACAACTATTTCACCGGGTTGGGCTTCACCAAGAGTGAAGCAGATGCGAACCTTTACCACATCATGGTAGAAGGTAAGCCATTGATCATTGTTCTTTATGTCGATGATCTGATTTTGATCGGTGATGATCAGCTTATCCAATCTTGCAAGGAGGACCTTGCAAGAGAGTTTGAAATGAAAGACATGGGTCTTATACACTACTTTCTAGGCATGGAGGTGTGGCAGAAAGATGGGGAAGTATCTGTGTCTCAAGCAAAGTATGACAATGAGATACTCAAGCGTTTTCACATGGAGAAGTGCAAGCCCATGCAAACTCCTCTAGCTTGGAACTAGAGGAAGGAGGATGCTACTTCAGTTGAGGCAGTAGCTGCTACTGTTTATCGGCAGCTTGTGGGTTCACGTATGTATCTAGTGAACACATGACTAGACTTATTCTTTGTGGTGAACCAGCTGAGTGAAGCTATGGTTCAGCCTACCAAGCTGTTTTGGAAGGCAGCGAAGCATGTGCTGAGATACCTCAGAGGTACATCTCAATTTAGATTGTGATACAGACAGAAAGAGGGATTGAAGCTTCAGGGCTTCACAGATGCGGATTGGGCAGGGAGTCTGTTACACAGTAATTTATCACTGCCTTCCTGTCAGTCACCCTGCTGTGTCCAGAAGTCACAATCACTAAGTGTTTGATCCCTGAACTGGCTTAAAAACCCATTTTTCCAAAGTTTTGTGCATCAGCGCGTCTGTTCCTAAAATAACCGCGATGACCAGCGCCTCACAGTGTATTTCGTGCGCTGCCATCGCGGAAGAACATCACTTTCCCGCGATGACACACAGCGCGGCTTTCCCGTGTTCTTCCACGCTGACATGACTTGTTCAGTTATTGTTATGTGCTGACAGCGCGGCAGTCTCCATATAATCCGCGCTGATCCAGTTTGGGCGAATTTGTTCAAACAACCAGCCTTCCAGATCTCTCCAGGCTTGGTTGTTAGCTTTGTGAATATCGACTCCCTTCTATGGCATGTCTGTTCGACCCTTTGCAACTACTCCCCTTGAAGATAAGCTCATCCTTCCACCTTTTTAGGAGACTCCTTCTCCTATATAAACTTCCACCATTACCATGAGCAGCTAGTTAGAAACTAGTGGGAACTAGCTAGACTTAGCTTGGATTGTACAGAGCTTGTAGTGCTCAGATTGCTGCTATAGGTTTGGTGTGTTAGGAGTGGAAGTGATTGATTGCTTTGGGAAGTGTGTTTGTGACATTTGTGTGAGAGAGAGAGAGTTGTTTGTCTTGGGAGAACCATCCTCAAAGGTGAATGCTTGAGATACATGCTGACTGATCCCTCCTGAGAAGTTTATCGACGTCAGAACATTTGGTTGTACTCTTCTCTATTCTGATTAATAATAGATGACTGCTATTATTGTTCCATTCTCGTTTGTTTATGCAATGGATAAATGTGAATTATGTCTTTTCTGACTGGCATATAGTTACTTTTACTAGATTTTACGCTTGCGTTTGCCTTCTCTTCGTGTGTGCAGGTGTCCGTTCGCGGGGATCGCGGAGGACTGTGACCAGCTGAAGCGAAGGAGCGAAGGAAACATCTCTTCGTCACACGACAGCGCAGGAATCCAAGTAGGTGCTCTTTACTTCTTGTTTAATTGTAACTAGGAACATGCGTGGCAGCATTGTGTGATTGTTGCTAGACCCCTATTGGGCTAGTAGGGATTGCCTCTATCCGTAGAGGGGATTTACCTTCTCCAACAATTTGGCGACTCCGCTGGGGAGAAGCCTTTTTGTCTCTTGAGTCCACTTTTGTGTTTGGCTTTGATTGATCTCTTTGTGGGTTTTTGGGATTGTCTTTTGTTGCTTATGAACTTTCTGGGTGTTTCTGGAAAGCGTCTTTATTATTAAAAAGCTCCTGCCTTTGGTTTGGGAAGTTTTTATTTTGGCTTTCCTTGTTTTTTACTCCCAGCGCGTTTTATTTCGGAACAGTCGCGCTGACATCGCGACTCTGTTCTTTTGGTTTTCTCTTCATCGCGCCTGTACGTCTCACCGCCGCGCTGACCTCGTTTTCAAGGGCAGCGCGCTTTATTCGTGTTCTTCCGCGCTGACATCGCGCCCCCTTTTCTTTGCGATTTCGGTCATCGCGCCTGTGTGCCTTATATCCGCGCTGACCTCGTTTGTCCTAGGGCAGCGCGCTTTTTCCCTGACTTTCCGCGCTGACGTCGCAAAGTTGCTGAAGGCCTCCCCCTGTCAGCGCCAAGTTGCTGAAGGCTACCCGCGCTGAGCCTGAAAAACTCTTTTTTGTCCAATTTGACCTCCTGAACCTCTTGCTGTGACTTTCCCTTCTTCTCCCCACTTGTCTGATGACTTGTTTTTCACTCTCTGAACTTTGAACTGTTTGATTACAGAGCTCAACTCCATAGGGTTTCGTTTTGCTTGGTTTTAAGTTTGCAAACAACTTCCCTTCTAGCTGCTTGGTTCATGTTTTCATCCTTACTTTTGCGATTACTGGATTGTGTTTGGGTCTCTAATTGACTGGTTGCGACTCTGGTCCGTCGGATGTTTGCTTTTCTCTATTTGATTTCACGCTCTGAACCCTAGGAAATCTAGTGGCCGTGTGTGTGTCAGCCTCCCGTGAGGATCCCTGTTTGCTTGATTGACCAGCTCGTTCTAGACTCGCTTTTCGCATTTTTTCAGTGATTGTCAGAGTGTATTGGTTTGTGCTTCCAAGTGGTCTTTTTCGCTTCCTCCTTGCTTGCGATCCTTGCTTGTTTTGCAGAGCTTAGATCACATAGCTCATGCATTGCCTTGTTTCCCTTTGATTTCGAGACTTTGGTTGAGTGTTTTCGGGAACTTCGTGTGCTCTCATTAAGTAGTTTACTTGGTGTTCAAGTTCCTCCAAATTCCTTTAGGTGTTTTATGTCACTAAAAGAAAACGAATTAGTAGCTTACTTTAAAATTCAAAAAGGAAAAGAACATTTCATTGATTTCCATTTTCAAAAGAAAAGTTTCCTTTCCTCGCTTTAGTTGCATTTAGCTGCTTGTTTGTTTGTATTCGTTTTGTTTAAAAAATTCTTTGCTCTCTCGTAGCTAGAATTCATCGAACGAAACGAAATTCTTTTGCATATAGATTGCATCTAAGTAATTGTGAGCGAACATACGATAGAGCTTGAAATCGAAACTTAATCTCAAGATCAACTATAAAATGAACCAAATGAATCTAAAAACGCATTGGAACTAAACGCAAATATTTAGAGGTCTAGGTTAGAGACGTGTTCCGGCGTCTTAAAACATAGTCACTGTTGTTTCACATTAGGTTGGGTGATTCCTCCTTCTGTGACTCGATAGTGGTCTAATACGGACTGCGCTCCCACGTACCGTCGAGTATATAGGGAGACCCCACTAGGCTTTTATCCTTTATCCATAGGAAGCCGAGTCGGCCGCCCTACAATTCGCAATGCAGTGAAAACAGCATTCACGAAGATTGACCACCCGTACCCTAAAAAGTATTCTGTGGTTTTGCGAAGAGTTTGGCACACCCTCTACCTAGAATTCCAGAGCAGTCGCTTTTGATCCTTTTCGGACTCCCTAAACGAAAAGGTGCCTGTGAGCCTCTTGTCACTTCGTGCTCATTAAACATTCGAAGGAGACTGGAGTCATCTTTGTCCTTTTCTCGACTCCTGAAATATGAAAAGGTCAAGTTTGGTCCTTGCGTCTTAAAAATTAATTTGGCCACGATAACATTACCCAGTTAGATCTTGTGAAGCGTTAGCTTGAGTAGGTTTCGTTTTCGTTTGCTATGGCAACTTTTCCGGGATTCACTAACCCAGGTTCCCCCTCTGATGGGAATCCAGGACAATTCCCTCCTCTTGGGAATGTTGGTGCTCCGTATATGGCGACGTTGTCCCTACCAGGGTTGACTGTCGGGTTGCCTGTGTGGTTGTTTTCCACCTCTTTGGTCTCTACCGTATCGGCTGTTAGTCCATCAGTCCCTCCACCTGAACAACGTCATGTTGATCCAAAGGTGGATCTCTCCCCTTCGACGCCTACTTCTACGTCGTCCTCTTGTACTTCGCCTGGTGAAATTCTTGATGTGAGTAACCAGGTGGCTAAGAAGAAGAAGAGGAAGACCAAGAAGAAGAAGTCCCCTAAGGGAGAGCCTACACACACAGTCCCCCTCTCAAGTCCAGCTATCCACTCCAGTGCACCTGAAGTCGGGTCACCTTCTGCTCCTCCGCGGAAGGTTAAGTTTCCTTGTCGATTATGCAAGGAGGACCATCTACTTCGTGATTGTCCTGGCATTCCCAGGGTACTAGAAGTATGGTCTCGCGATCCGGCCCGCCCCACATCGTCCGCTGAAGCTCATGGCGATGCTACCTCATCAGTTGGGAATGGTAAGGAGAAAGGGAAGTTTCGAATCCCCTGTCGACTTTGTGAAGGCAAACATCCCCTTCACCTTTGTCCCCTCATGGATAAAGCCTCTGCTGTGTTGGAAAGTCTTGCTGCTCCCCCGAATCCATTTCCCGCCGGTTATCAACGTCTTTCTACAATTGTAGATCGCGCCCTTGTTGACAAAGAGATTGCTTCAGATTCCTCTCTTGTCCAGGCTCCTCTTCCCGAACCTGGCTGTCCCCAGCCTGTTCCAGACCCGCCGTTGGTCGGAAAGAGTGTTGATTCGAGTTCCCCCCCTCTCGAGCACTCTATTTCGGAAGAGCAAAATTCTCATGTTCTTCTCGTCTCCTCAGATTCTCCTGAGCTTGATGAAGGTTCTCCTGAAACCTCTCCGGAGAATTTAGATTCGGTTCTTTCCGAGCAGGGGGGCAACCATATGGTTCCCCCACCAAGTAGTTCGGTCGTTTCCTTTGATTGGAGTCGTTTGACTACCCCTCCCCTTCCATCCCACGTGCCTTTCTGGGTCACTGCCTATGCTTGCAACAAGGCGCTGCCTGGCACTGTGTTAGACGAAGGAGCATCGGTTAGTCTTATGCCCGTTACTACTTGGCGAGCTTTGGGTTCCCCATCGCTTGTACCTGTCGCACCGCATCTCACCGCGTTTGACGGAGGAACGAGTCAGCCACTAGGGATCCTTCCAAAGTTTCCTATTACTTTGGGGGGCAAGACTATCTATATAGACATCTCAGTTACCCAAGGTTCTTTAGACTTCAGTCTTCTCCTTGGTCGTGATTATGTGTATGCCATGGGAGCCCTTGTTTCTTCACTTTTCCGTGTGGTTTGTTTTCCACACGATGGAAGAATCGTGATGTTCGATCAATTATCGTTCGTTCGTCCACAAGCCCCTCCGGCGCACTCGTCCTTCCCTCCTGGCTTTCATCCACAAGTTGCATCTGCCTCGCCGCAAATCAACTACGTGGCCACCTCCCCCGTGCCTATATCCAGCAATGTCGCCGTCGTGCATAGTGTCCTGGGGGCATTGGGTCCTGACTTCCAAGATATTGACCTCCCACCGGGAGCGCCACTCTTGGAAGCCCCGACTTCCTGTTCATTATGATGAAGTTCTGGTGGAGCATAGTTCTTTTCCGGTGTCAAGCTCCTTAAAAAATGAAACTGGGTCTGGTTGGAGCATAGTTCACTTTCCTATGTCAAGCTCCTTAAAAAATGCAACTAGGTGTTGGAGCACAGTTCTTTTCCAGTGTCAAGCTCCTTAAAAAATGAAACTAGGCTTGGCTGGAGCATAGTTCCCTTTCCTATGTCAAGCTCCCTAAAAAATGAAATTAGGTCTAGATCGAGCATAGTTCCTGATCTTGTGTCAAGCTCGTTAAAACATGAAACAAGGGTTATGAGGATAGTTCTTTTACTGTGTCAACCTCATTAAAAAAATGAAACAACTCCCTTTTCAGATCGAGTCTTTGATTAAGATCTCGTAAAATCCCAGTCGAGTCTTTCCAAGATCTCGAAAGTGAACCTTCATTCCATCCACTTTGTTGAATGCAATGAAGCTTGGGGGGCATGTACCTCGATTTGCGTCATTATGCTGGGGGCATGTGAACTCATAACAAGCATAGTTTTTCGTTTCAAGCTTGTGTAAACATGAAACCGAATCCAAGCAAAGTTCTCCACGGTTCAAGCTTGTGTAAAAATGAACCCATACCTGATTTACATCTCGTGATTGCCTTTTATCTGCTAATTTCTGCTAGATGAGCCTTGGTTGTTTTCATTCCATCGCCGCCATCTCTTTGGCCGATCATATGCTTTCACTTGGTTGTTTTTCCTTTCCTGAGGAACCGCAGTGATGAGTGGTTTTATTAGCCAGCCTCTTAACCATTACATGTTTTGAACAGTTCCACCATTACCGGAACCAGTTGCTATCCTTTATACCACTCGTTCCTCTAGGACGAGTCACCTTTAAGCTCTTTTCTGACTCGTAAAATGTGAAAAGATTGCCGAGTATTTTTCCCTTTTGACTCGTTAAAGAGAATAAAAATGGAGGTCTGCTTTCAGCTCTTTTCTGACCGTTTAAAGATGAAAAGATTGCCGAGTCCCCCTCTCGACTCGTTAATGGAACGAGAGGCGGTCACCTTTAAAGCTCTTTTTTCGACCGTTTAAACTCAAAAAGATTGCCGGGTTTTTGTCGTTTCGAACTCGTTATTGGCTCCAAAACGACGTACTTCCGACCGCTTTTTTACTTTTTCGGGTCGAAGGCACTACTTACGAAAAGTACTCCTCGATCGTAATGGTCGGGCGGTTCTTTCGAGCATTGTTTTATACTTTTTCGGGCTCGAGAGACACAACTGTACGAAAAAGGACCCCCCTGGAGTCTCCTTTTCCGCTGTCTTTTCAGACTCTCTAAACAAGAAAAGACGCCGAGTTTTTCCTTTGTCAGGCTCGTTAAACACTTGATGACATCGGACATTGTCAAAATGACACTCTTCAAGCATATGCTATCCCCGTCAAGCTTGTCATCCAAAAATAACCGGGGTACCTGCCAGAAATGGTGGGGAAAATGGAACTGTAATAATTGTCGTGTCGGCAGTATGTCGCTCTTGAACATGGCACTAGCCTGCATTCGTGTCTGGGTGGGGATATCTCATCTCATTTCACATTAGCCTCCGTGGATTTGGGTTACCCTGTTTTGACCTCTCATCTGCTCATTGCCCTGTCACCATGACCTCTGCTCATTTGATGTCAAATACTGCCAAATCCGTTATAGTGCCGCCGATATGTTCAAGAGAAGTTGACCTCTGCAATAATACAACCTCATCTGCTATCTCATACAAATCATTTTTCCTCTGTCTCGCGTCGATGATGTGGGAAGCATTATGGCCCACCTTCGATCAAGGTCCCTTCCTGTCGACTTCAACTCATTATCCGGGAGGGTGACTTAGAGACTCCCTTCAGGTGCCTTAGAGCCTGCATACCTCAATGGCAGGTTCTTCGTGTTCGACGAGAGGTTTACATCATTGGCCTCCGATCGAATGATTCCGTGGGTGTTCGACACCAGCTCATTGATTCACATGCCGCGGACTGTACCTATAGTACCTTGAGGGCCACTGTCATTATTGGTGGTACCTCTCGCGTCTGTTAACGGTTCTCATCATTGGCCGGTAATCAGACGATGTTCATGCATGTTCGACTCCAACCCCTGTATTCACATGTGTGGACTTGTACTCTGTTCGGGTCGAGATGGAGCGCAAGACCCTGGACCCCTGTCTGTTATGGTCCAGGTTGCGATTTTGTGGATGATCATTACATGACTCATTGATGGATGGCTGTGCCCATACCTGAGTCTTCATGGATGGCTGCGACCATACCTTGTCATTATTATGGTCTCTTTAGCTGGGTGGCTGCGTCCATACCATAGACCAGTCTCGCATGTCTTTTGGATGGCTGCGCCCATGCCTAGACTGCATGTATATGATTGTCAAAGATTTTTCAGTACTTCCTGGCGGTATTTCAGTTCGGCGTGTGTTGTAAAGCATTTCACCCCTCCCACTCTCTCGGTCTTCATGCTTTAGGGGGCATCTGTTACACAGTAATTTATCACTGCCTTCCTGTCAGTCACCCTGCTGTGTCCAGAAGTCACAATCACTAAGTGTTTGATCCCTGAACTGGCTTAAAAACCCATTTTTCCAAAGTTTTGTGCATCAGCGCGTCTGTTCCTAAAATAACCGCGATGACCAGCGCCTCACAGTGTATTTCGTGCGCTGCCATCGCGGAAGAACATCACTTTCCCGCGATGACACACAGCGCGGCTTTCCCGTGTTCTTCCGCGCTGACATGACTTGTTCAGTTATTGTTATGTGCTGACAGCGCGGCAGTCTCCATATAATCCGCGCTGATCCAGTTTGGGCGAATTTGTTCAAACAACCAGCCTTCCAGATCTCTCCAGGCTTGGTTGTTAGCTTTGTGAATATCGACTCCCTTCTATGGCATGTCTGTTCGACCCTTTGCAACTACTCCCCTTGAAGATAAGCTCATCCTTCCACCTTTTTAGGAGACTCCTTCTCCTATATAAACTTCCACCATTACCATGAGCAGCTAGTTAGAAACTAGTGGGAACTAGCTAGACTTAGCTTGGATTGTACAGAGCTTGTAGTGCTCAGATTGCTGCTATAGGTTTGGTGTGTTAGGAGTGGAAGTGATTGATTGCTTTGGGAAGTGTGTTTGTGACATTTGTGTGAGAGAGAGAGAGTTGTTTGTCTTGGGAGAACCATCCTCAAAGGTGAATGCTTGAGATACATGCTGACTGATCCCTCCTGAGAAGTTTATCGACGTCAGAACATTTGGTTGTACTCTTCTCTATTCTGATTAATAATAGATGACTGCTATTATTGTTCCATTCTCGTTTGTTTATGCAATGGATAAATGTGAATTATGTCTTTTCTGACTGGCATATAGTTACTTTTACTAGATTTTACGCTTGCGTTTGCCTTCTCTTCGTGTGTGCAGGTGTCCGTTCGCGGGGATCGCGGAGGACTGTGACCAGCTGAAGCGAAGGAGCGAAGGAAACATCTCTTCGTCACACGACAGCGCAGGAATCCAAGTAGGTGCTCTTTACTTCTTGTTTAATTGTAACTAGGAACATGCGTGGCAGCATTGTGTGATTGTTGCTAGACCCCTATTGGGCTAGTAGGGATCGCCTCTATCCGTAGAGGGGATTTACCTTCTCCAACAGAGTCCATCAGATCGGAAGAGCACTTCTGGAGGAATCTTCAACCTTGGTTCAGCTGCAGTTTCCTGGTACAGCAGGAAATAGAGGTCAGTTTCACTTATCTCAGCAGAGGCTGAATACGTGGCTCCTAGTCAGGCTGCATGTGAGTCCATTTAGATGTGGAAGATTCTAGTGAGATTGTTCGGTCAGAGGATGGATCCAACTGTGATATACTGCGATAGTCAGAGTTGTATCAAACTCTCTGAGAATCCAGTTTTTCATGACAGGTCCAAGCACATTGATTTTCAGTATCACCATCTTCGATACTGTGTGGTCTAGAAGATCATGTTGTTGCTGTATGTTTCGACCAAGGAATAGGATGCGGACATTTTGACTAAGGCATTGTCAAAATGCAAGTTTGAGTTCCACAGAGACAAGATTGGGGTTATTGATAATCCCTTTCTTGTTGAGAGGGAGTGTTGAAAATAGCAACAAGAAATGCTAGATATAGAAGTGCTAAAAATAGCACTGCCATAAATAGCATTTCGGGATACCTTCCTATTTTAGTTAGTCCCTGAACTAAAATAGAGAAGTAAAATTTGAATTTGTTCTTAGCAGCTATTTGATTAATAATTAATTAATTCATCTTGAGTTAATTAGTTATAGAAAATCAAACATGAAATCTATGTGAGGACATGCAACAGTTATCCCATTGATTGAGGAATTTATCCCTTAGTTAAAGAGATAAGGATGAGTTGTAATTAGTTAGCTCAGTTAACTATGTTAAGTCTAGTTAGATTAGTTCAAATAGTTTGTTGAACTAATTGTGAGTTTAGTTAGTTAATGCATACATGCATGTAACTACTGCACTTTAGATAACTGAATATTTTGTCATATATAACTCATGCATATCAGTTCAAACGGATACCCAGTTGAGATCAAATGATGGGACAGTGTACTATCAGTTGCAGGAATATTCCATGGAGGATATCTCTTGCATGCAGAAGGAATTCTTTCCTTGGAGATTGCGCAGTTACTTTTGGGTTTGGTGAGTGTGTGATGAGGCCAATTCACACAGGTGGCAGCATTGGACCCCAAGGAAAAACTGTGCAAGGAAATAGGAGGCTTGGAGGGCTGAGGGAAGGCATATCTTGTGTCTATTCAATCTGTGATCTATATTGTTCGATTGCAGAGAGAGCAGGATAGCTTGTGAGTTGATTCTTTGTGTAATTTGAACATATTTCCACTTGTATGATAATACAAAGATCGAGGTTTTTATCTGAGGATTTCCCCAGAGTATTTTTCTGTGTTCATGTGCGATTTCTTTCTCATTCTCAGTTATATGTGTTCTATTTTATCTTGCTAAAATTCAATTAAGCTTCCACAAGTTTGTTGTAGAAGTAGATCTTGTATTTTTCTTTAGTATATTGCATAATCTGTTGATCTACAATGAGAATTTCTACATCATAAGTACAGGAAATTATTCAATTACATGGTCAAAGGATTTACATTACTTACATGTTGTTGGGTTCTGGTAGTCTCTCGCAAAATGACCTGGCTAGCCACAGTTATAGAAAATAATATGTCCATGTCCTCAACCAGCTTCACCACCTCGACCTCTTCCTTTGTAACCTCCTCGACCATCTCATTTTCCATTCTCTTCATGTTTGTGTTCTTCTTCTTGCATTCTATAATCATTAGCACCGCACTCCAACATTATCTCGTAAGACCAACAATTATTCTCATCGTTTCCTACTGATTTACAGATTTTGCAATATAGATTCCTAGGAGTCTGTACATAATTTTGTAACAAGTAACAGTCTTTTGAACGATTTTGGCCTCTAGTCTTACATATTTTGCACCGCAGGTTGGATCCTGCATTCAAGGGATTCGGTGCCCTACCAGCCATGTAATTCCTGAAAGTAGGGCATTGTTCTTTAGAATGGCCCTATGATCTACACTTTTTACACCATACTTATTCTCTAACTTCTTTGTTTTTCTTGATGTCTTGTATCTGTAGGTTTAGGTTCGCCAGTTGATTATGAATTTGTTGCATCCCTGCATTAGTATCTCTTATAGGCGAAGCTTCCAATTTCATCACAACCTCTAGAGCTTCAACTTGTCTTTCTATTTTTTGTTGCATCAATGGAAATTTGATATGCAGCAGCAACACATCTATTAACCATTCTTAATGTTGCTGCGGAGCTATGTCGAAGCTTACTTGATCCAATAAAAACTTAAATCTTTGATCAAACACCCAAACCGACTGAGTAGGTTTCAGTTTGATCTCTTTCAACTTGGTGATGAACTGTGACTCAGACTTCATCTTCTTAAACTCTCTTATCAGTGTTTTTTTAATATTTCCAAACATTTTGTTCTGATTATTTGGATACTTGATATACCATTTCAATGTTTTATCTTGGAGCATCATAACGAGCTATTTTTTCTTTGTATTCTCATCATTGATCTGCTTCGCTATCCATATAGCTTCACATAAAAACCAAAAATTTTTTGCATCCTCCAATCCATTTCCTTTGAAAATGGGTAGCTTAATATCGTCATCCATACTTCTTCTTGGAGGGGGAGGGGGATGAGAAGGGGGTGGAGGCTACAGAGGAGGAGGAGGGGGATGATGGGTAGGAGGGGTATGGGGAGGGGGTAAGCCAAAAACACCCTGGCTATTACTAGATTCTAGCTTCTACGAACTCTCGAGATGGGAGAGTGAATATTGTGAAGTTACCTAGGGGTTATCAGGGTGGATTTCTTCTCTTTCACTTTCAGATCCACTCAAAAGAGGACTATAATCAGTCTCTACAAAGGTCTTTGGGTCTTGTCCATGAGATCTCTTTCTGGTATCTACTCTATATCTCTTTCCACTTCATGTTACTCTAATATCTTGCTTATTATGATTCTCTTCTTCCAAACATAAGTAAACTAGAAATTTGATTACATCTGTAAAACTCCCTTTTCACAAAGAAGCATCTTAATCCAAAGTTTCATAGATTTTAAATACTTACCTCACAGTCCTTTGAATAATCGTTGTTCTACTTCATTGTAGGACACATTCGATTCTACGGTGAACTCAGTAATGAATCCTCCCAAGATGTTATCAATCCAGAAATCGAAAACCCTTGAAATCCTATTGTCAGTTCTCTTAAGTTTTTGTATCAGTTCAGGATTCCACACCGTATATTCTTCATCCTTTAAACAGTTCTTTCTTTCGATCAACCTCGATATCCACTAGTACAGTTCAACAAGAAAACAAGTGAAGAAAATATTGTATTGATCTGTAAAAGTATACTTCTGTAACCAAGATTTGGATGTCAGATGAGGGTTTATGTTTTCTTGATTCGCAAATTCTTGCTTTTCAGGTCTATCTAGTCTTGAATCTCCTTCTTCGATGAGTGCCACATCCACATATCCCTCAAATAGATCCTAGTCCCATCAAAAAAACCATTTGTTGGCTTGATTTGGGTTGACCCATGTTCAATCTATATTGCACACCAACAAAACCCTTGATCGCTAGCCCTTTCAGCAATGACCTGCAAGCATATCACAGTCTCACCCAAAGTGACCTATAGGAGGATGCAGAACCAAGATTTTGCAGCCTTGAGGGACTAGGAGATGTGGTATTATTATTTTATCTTATTCTTAGTATTTATAAATCACTTCATCGCATTAGATTAATCGCTTAAACATGCCATATAAAACCATAAACCATCATTGTGCTGAAGTAAAATGCAATTGTAATAACTTCTACTCTACAACAGATAACAAGAAAATATACACATCCAAACACCAATTTACTGTGGTTCACCCTAGTGTAGGGCTACATCCATAAGGACAGTTGCTTAATATAATAAATCTTTAAACAACAAACATTTCTTGGCCTACGCACTCAGCTGCAAACGCAATCCTTTGCGCACTCAATTACAAAGCCTCTCCTTTGCTACCAAATTAAAGATTACAATAATTCACCCATAACTCTGATCTAAATCAAAATTGATTGATTGATCGTTCTGTTCTTATTATTTTACGCTATATATACTATTACATTGTAGGGTTACATCATCAAAATACCATGGACTCCCTAAAACAAGAAAATATGGTCCCAAAACCATTGATCTCTTACAAAATCATGTGATTTTATAAAAAGGAGGGGCTTTGACCCACCCTAAAGCCCTTATGACACTGCATCATATATTCAAAATGTGCTCCACTGCGCACTCCACTCCACAAAATGTGAAGTCTTTGCCAAAATCTAGGCCAAGTTGGGTTGCACCCAACAATAATTGCACAATTATTCTCACTTAAGATTCAAACCTTTAAATCATCTATTTCTCTCGATCTCCAAAAATTCTTGGACAATTATTCCAAGATATTTGAGACTCCCAAAGGCCTCCCACCTATTCTTAATCATGATCATGCTATTCATTTGATTCTAGGAAGTCTTCTTCCAAACATCATGCCTTACAAATATCCCTATGCCCAAAAGAGTTAAATTGAACATATGGTTGCAAAACTGCTAGAGGCCGGTATAATTCAACCTAGTCAAAATTATTTCTCTACTCCACTAGTATTGGTGCATAAGAAGGATGGATCATGGTGCATGTGTCCAAATTCTAGGGAGATCAACAAGATCACTATTAAAGACAAATTCCCCATTCCTGTCATTGATGAATTACATGGATAAATTTACTTCACTAAATTGGATCTTTGTTCAGGATATCACCAAATTATAATGAAGACTGAAGGCATTCCAAAAACAACATTTAGAACTCATGTGGGTCGTTATGAATTTTTGGTCATGCCTTTTGACCTTACCAATGCACCTTCTACATTTCAAGGTTTAATGAATTCCATTTTAAAACCCTTCCTTAAGAAAATTGTGTTAGTATTTTTTGATGATATACTAATCTACAACATGTCTTGGAAGGATCATGTTCAACATGTTGGCAAGGTGCTCAAACTATTGGAGGAGAAACAATTATATGAAAAAACCTCCAAATGTTTCTTTAGAGTATAGGAAGGGGAATATCTGGGTCATATTATATCTCATGAGGGTGTTAAGGTAGACCCTAACAAAATTAAACCATTAAGGAATGGAAAATCCCCAAAACCATAAAGCATATTCGAGGATTTCTTGGGTTGACAGGGTATTACTGCAAGCTTGTTAAGAATTATGGCAGAATAGCAACACCTCTAACAACATTATTGAAGAAAGATGAATTTTCTTGGACACTAAAAGAAACTAAGACCTTTGAACATCTTAAAGAGGCAATGTACCAAGAACCGGCCTTAGGTATGCTAGACTTCATAAAAACCTTTATTGTGGAATGCAATGCCTTCAGAAATGAAATTGGTGTTGTTTTAATGCAAGAAGGAAGACCTGTTGCTTTTTAAAGTCATCCAACCAAAGGAAAGTATTTACATAAACATATTTATGAGAAGGAAATGTTGGCAATACTACATGCACTAAAGTACTAGCGACTTTACCTAATGGGAAGACACTTCAAGGTAAAAATAGATCATGATAGTCTTAAATACCTTTTGGAACAAATAATATCTTCAGAAGAGCAGAAAAATGGGTTACAAAGATGTTGGGTTATGACTTTGAAATCATCTACAGAAAAGGGAAGAAAAATGTTGTTGCAGATGCACTCTCGAGAAAGGATGAGGATGTGGGAGGATTGATTTGTGCCATTTCTATTATCCAACCAGATTGGATAACCAAAGAAAGGAATGAATGGAAGAATGATGAAGAAGCGTGGACTATGGCATGGTGAATGACTCTATCAGGGATATGGATGCTTACTAGCAGCAGAGAAACATTTGGTATGAATACTCATGGGCAGGGTGTTTTCCTTCTATTTTAAGTCCTAATATCAACTTTTTAGCATGATGACTACTTGTTACGTGTATCCATCAATTAATAGTACTATTTTCTGATAGGACCTATATTCTAAAATGGAAAATGTGATGATATTAGCTTTGTTCTATTTACTGAATTATAAAATTTTAGATTGGTCGAGTCCCATGACTATGGAATATTTTTGCATATATATTTGTCATTAAAATTGAAGCTAGAAAATGAACTTTATATACCTCTGAGAATGGCTTTAAGATCCTTCTAGTATTGTGCTTTGGAGTTCTATCTTTCAAAAATGAGATTTTTTTTAATGGAAATGGTACCCTTAATGTAGGTGATTCACTTTTCTTGAACAAGAGGAGATTTAGCTATATTCTTGGGTAATGGTAATATGGTCATCCTAGAGTTATCATTTTGTCATATTTCTTTTTCCTTGTTTTCATTCATGTTTAACGCCATGACTTTCCAAAATATGATTGTGTCACTTTTATTTCTCATGAGGTTATTAAGGTGAAAAGCTACTGATTAAGACTGATTTCATTTTTTCATATTTAATACACCTTTTTCCCTCATGTTTTTACTTAGTTCTCATAGTTATTGCCATCATTTTGTATATTTTTGAGCCATTATGGGCATGAAAAGGTAATTTGCTATTATTTGATGAATTTACTTTGTTTTTAATGATTTAAGAGAATTTATGTGGGAATTTCACTAATGATGGTTGATGTGAAGATTATTCCTGTGACGAGTGTAGAATTCATGTTCAACCAATTCGGTTCCTATTAATACAATGCAGTTCATGTTCCCACCTCCATGATTGTTACATGTCGAGCTGTCATGACAAGAATCAAGCATATGGGTTTTCTAAAGCAAAGACTTGAGATGGTATTGTGTTGTTTCAACTACATCCAGGTCTTCAGGGAAGCGCATAAAGCAATGGTCAAATATCTAGTCAAACTTCGTTTTATATGCAATAAGTGTAAAATTTCCTGCAAATTCTCTACAAATCTACCTCTGAGATCTATGTAGAAAATATGACTGTAGATTAACTCAATAATGCAATATACCAAAGCAAGATATTATAATCTACTTCTCCTATCAAACTTGCGGAAGCTTAAAGATCGAGTTGAATCAGAGCTAAACACATATAACCATAAGAAGAAGAATCAATGCACATGAAACACAGAAAATACTCAAGGGAAGCATCAGCTAAAAACCCCAATATCTGTATTATCATACAAAGTGGAAATACATCAGAATTACATAAAGCCTTAGCTCTCACAGCTAGCCAGCTCTCACTACAATCCTCTTAGATGCTCACAGGCAATCAAAGCTTCTCACAAGCCTTCTCCTTTACCCTCCAAGCTCCTATTTCCTTGCGCAGTTACCTCTGGGATGATCTCCTTCACCTAGTGTAACACTACTCTCACACATGCTCTAACACATTGTCAGAACTGCGCAATCCTCAAGGAACCTTCCCTTGACTGCAAGCATCAATTTCCTTTATAGGAAAACACATGCAACTGATAGTACACTATCCTTGACATTTATCTCAACTGGGTCTTTTTTCAGAATAGACATGCATGAGTTTCTAATGAGGGAATATTAAGTTATCTAGAGTACACTGGTTGAGTGCATGCATGCATCAACTGACTGGTAACTCGCAATTAGTTCCTCAAATAGTTTGGAACTAATTTAACTGGACTTAACTCAGTAAACTGAGCTAACTAATTACAACTCAAATATAACTCAATCTTATCTCCTTAATTTAAGACTTATATCCTTAATTTAAGAAATAACTCTTGCATGACTTCAAAAAGACTTCTAACTTGAATTTCTCCAACTAATTAATCCATAATGAATTAATTAATTATTTCCAAGCAACTGGTGAGACTAAATTCAAAATTTAATTCACAAATTTAATTCAAGGAAAAACTAAAATTGGAATATACTGGATTCTATTTTTATCATTTCTTGTTGCTATTTTCAACACTCCCTCTCAACAATAAAGGAATTCAACTCAATCCCGATTGTGAACCTTTGGAATGTTATGCATGCAACACTTCTCTCTAGTGGTGTTTCTCCAGCAACTCCAGAAATAAAATAAATAAATATATATATATATATATATATATATATATATATATATATATCAAACCTAAATCAGTATGATGCATCTGTCATCAAAGTCTCTGACTGTTATTTCCTCTGTCAACTGAAAACTTTGCACCCCTGTTGACTCTACCTTCCTGCACTGTTGTCAATCCTTCTTTGCGGTCTTCAGTATCTAACTGCTCTAGCCTCTGTCACTTTGATCTCTGACTACATCAATCCTGTTGATTCCTCCTGCTACTATGTACTTTGGGCTCCCGTAGCAAGGTACGATCCATGAGATAAAACCTCTCAATGGACCCTACCCAATTTCAGCCTTCTTGAGACTATCACTTCACATTGCCCCACCTCACACCTAGAGGTATGGCTGCATGTGATCCCTCTGCCCACTTCTCCAATTGTGGCTCCTCCACAATTGTCTAAGACTTCTTCTGGGACTGCATGTTGAGAGGTAATTTACTCTCCCTCTCAACCACCAAGTCTCTAACATTTTCCTTGCTCCTCAAGGCTTTGCATGCATCTTGAACCTCAAGAGAATATAGGTTCTTCACTCATGAACTAATATGTTTCACCTGTCTTGTGGTGATGTGTCTGATAGTAATGCCTTTCTGATAAACTCATCTTTGATACCATGTAGAATTTCCTGCAAATTCTCTACAAATCTACCTCTGAGATCTATGTAGAAAATCTGACTGTAGATTAACTCGATAATGCAATATACCAAAGCAAAATACTATAATCTACTTCTACTATCAAACTTGTGGAAGCTTAAAGATCGAGCTGAATCAGAGCTGAACACATATAACCATAAGAAGAAGAATCAATGCACATGAAACACAAAAAATACTCAGGGGAAAGCCTCAGCTAAAAACCCCACTATCTATATTATCATACAAGGTGGAAATACATCATAATTATACAAAGCCTTAGCTCTCACAGCTAGCCAGCTCTCAGTACAATCCTCCTGGATGCTCACAGGCAATCAAAGCTTCTCACAAGCCTTCTCCTCTGCCCTCCAAACTCCTATTTCCTTGCACAGTTACCTCTAGGATGATCTCCTTCACCCAGTGTAACATTGCTCACACACTACTCTAACACACTGTCAGAACTGCGCAATCCTCAAGGAATCTTCCCTTGACTGCATGCATGAGTTTCCTTTATAGGAAAACACATGCACTGATAGTACATTGTCCTCGACATTTATCTCAACTAGGTCTTTCTTAGAATAGACATGCATGAGTTTCTAATGAGGGAATCTTCAGTTATCTGGAGTACATTGGTTGAGTGCATGCATGCATCAACTAACTAATAACTCACAATTAGTTCCTCAAATAGTTTGGAACTAATTTAACTGGACTTAACTCAGTAAACTAAGCTAACTAATTACAACTCAAATATAACTCAATCTTATCTCCTTAATTTAAGACTTCTCTCCTTAATTTAAGGGATACCTCTTGCATGACTTCAGAAAGACTTCTAACTTGAATTTATCCAACTAATTAATCCATAATGAATTAATTAATTATTTTCAAGCAACTGGTGAGACTAAATTCGAATTTTAATTCACAAATTTAATTCAAGGACAAATTAAAATTGGAATATATTGGATTATATTTTTATCATTTCTTGTTGCTATTTTCAACAGTAGGTCCTCATATGAACCTGACAATTATTTGTTTTCTAGATCATTAAACAGGCTATGATATGGTTATTTTTTAGTTCGTTGGACTCAATTTTACAACTATGACTGATGTGTATTTTTGTTATTCATGCCTATTCAGTCCATGTCCAATTCGAGAATGTTGTTTCTCTTTGTGAAGATTTGGGATCAGATTAAAGCCCTAACTATATATGATGATTGATCTATGATCCACAAAATCAGAAGGAATTGGTTTTATTTGCATATTAGAATCTTTTAATAAATATGAACGTTTTGTAATGTAAGGGTAGTCAATAGGTAGGGGAATAGATAAGAAAGGAAGAGACCGATATATTTTAGAACTATTGGATTATGTTCTGAGGGATTCTTCCCCCCTCCTTTTTTCAAATGGAGCTTGACTACTAAGATCAAGATGTATTAAGGACTAATATTTTCTTAATAAAAAGCATGAATGTCAGGTTTTCCTTTCACTATTGTTAAATCTTGTTAATTTTTCTCATTTCTCTGTAGTTTAACTTCTTTTTAACGAAGGTACGAGCTGGTTGGTTTGGGCCCAACCAGTCTAACTCGTTACTCCTTTATTAGATAGTATTGTGTGGCTTATTTCTGAACTATATTACTATGGTGTGTATGCTTAATGTTTGAGCATTATATTCTTGTATAACTCATTCAATACTTTCTCATTTCTTTCCAAATACTCTGTCTCATTCGATGATATAAACTATGTGTGATTTGGAATGGTCGTATCCATATCCAAGAAGGAGTTATTTAATGCATTTAAGGTTATTTTATATTGTTTTTATTTGAGTTAAGTTTGTGTGCAAATCGATTCTTGAAATCATTTATTCATCCTTTTAAGATTTGGTTATAATGATATTTTAACTCGAGGTTTTCTCTTTGTGTTTTGGTAGCCCTGAGTCCAAGAGGCTTTTGGAGGAAACTGAGATTTCACACTAGTTCATGAAATACCTTTCTCTTGTTCTTTGAAACTTTTTTCCATTGAATGATAGGTCCTGGGTTGAACGATATTTATCCTGAAGGTGGTTGTTATTCTTTATATGTGACTTGGTGATTTGAAATACCTACATTTGAAGTTATTCCTTTGGGTATTGGTAAATTTTGTTTAAGGGCTTTGAATGGTATAATAATTTGGTATCGACATTTAACAAGATCTCTCGCTGAAAACATGGAGTTGCTCAAAATTTAAAAATATTAAGGGTATCTTGATATTTTCTAAAGATTTCATGACACAGAGTATAACCAAACAAATATTGAAGTTTCTAAACCCTAAGAGACTCTTGCAAATGATTAGAGTTATATTTAATAGTCACAGTATATGTTTGATTTCACGTTTGATCTTATTTCTTTTTTGTACCCGAGATTTTCTTACTGGTTTTTTTTTTTTAGTTTAAGTAATAGAGCTATTGTTAACACTAAAAAATCGTAAAAAATTTGGCACAATCTAGAAGACACTGAAAGGTGTCTAGAATAATGCACAAGTGAACATTTTCCAGATAAATACATCATGCAGTTTAAAGAATTAAATTTCTCCTAAGGTCCAAATTTTGTAAAGTAAAAAACAATTTATGTCACACATTTACTTCTTTGGTAAACATGTGCATGAAAAATATCCTTCAAAAGGCACAGGGTTGCAAAAAAGGATGACTTAGCGATTCAGGACCACTCTACACACTTGGGGTCAATTCTCTGACATGAGCTTACTCCAGTAGAGTTGAATTTGAGTCGCCTTGAAGATATGTAGCCCTCAATGGAATCATCTTTTCCTATTCATGTGTCATTATCATGCATGTTCCAAGAGGGGGAAGATGGATTCAAAAAACTTCTATATAAACAGGCCATGGGGGAGCCAAAATATGGGACATTGTTATGCTAGCCAAATTTCTATAAGAGAAAACCACCATTCCATTGTTGAAGCCAAAGAAGGGAAGAGCACTAGCAAGTTGGCCATATTTCTTCTAAGCAATCCATCATCCTAGTGATAAAGGAGGAATCCATCATTGGAGAGTCTTCACTTCTTTGAGAGAGAGGATAAACTTGCAAAGAGATTGAAGAAAATAAACCCCCTTTCCATGTATTTTTGAGCACCATAGCTCAAATAATTCTCTTCAAGTGTCTAAGATTCATCTGTTGTATTCAACCTCTACTACCAGCATCCAATAAAGGGAGATTTTTCCATTATTTTATTGATTGTTTTGATACATTTGAGCATTTTTTGTGTATTTACCTATTTGTTTATTTTATATTTACGTATGCATTGTTTCCACTATTTACAATGTTGTGTTTATTTAAGTATGTCCTCTAACAGAATCAATTTTTCCTGTGATTCTTTTCCAGGAACAATCAACTGCTAAGGAAGTGTCTTTTGTTACACCATTGCCACAAAAACAATACCACAGGAATGGCGACCATATTGTTGTCTTTTCATTAATCTAAAGATTTTTTTGCAGGACCTTCTCTCTACGAAACCATCCTACAAGGTGTTGAACACCTCTCTGGAATTTTTACAGACCTCAGGGACCTATTATGAGGCTGCAGAAGTGAAATTTTTCTTGTACTTTCTCGCTTGAGTAGATTTTTCTCAAACATAAGTGCGTGTGCATTTGTGTGTGGCTAGACTTGTGCGATCACTAGAAAGAAAAAAATAAGCCTTGTATTTTCTCTTTTCTCAGGTGATTGGCAGCCTTTAGTGAATTGCCTTAACCTCTAAATTTTGTATTTTATGTTTAGTACCCCTAGTTGCTTTACTAACCTCAGTTGGTGAAGCAATTAGAGTATTTTTCATTTTTCATTTGCAATACACACATAAATTAATTAGGGAGAAAAGTAAGTGGCCAAATTCCACATATGGTTTTCAAACATTTTGCTAAAAATTTTAGCAAATCACATAGCTTAATTAGTAAAGAAGAAAGTGTCCCATCATCCACAAATATTACTACTAACCAAAGAATTTAATTCTTCATTTTTTGGGACTAGGTGAAAATGATATTAGAGAAAGTAAATAATCTTTGCTTCCCTTGCATCTCTTAAATGAACCCGGGCTTGCATATGAAAAAAATCATAAAAGCATTTGAAATTCCATCTCCCTTGTTAAACTCCACATAGTTTAAAAGAAGTAGAGTAAGTGGCCCATAATCCACAATATATTTCCTTTTTCCATGCAAGCAACCATCAACACTTAGTGTAATTAGAAGGATATTGTAAAGGATCACAACATATCCACATTTTATCACACTTTGTATGCTCACTTGCCTAACTTTGTCATATTCTTTGCACTCAAAGTCATCTAGTTCTCGGAGATTTGGGTACTTAAGTCTATTTTGGCTCAAAAAATCACTCCATAAGTGAATTAAGACTCCTTAAAAACAACCATAACTTGAACCAACTAAGTTTCCCCAAAGGGACAACCAAAAAATTTATAGTTCAGGTTAGGACCATTGGGGGTAGGCATCCCATAAGCTGCCATGGTCATGTTACACCTTTAAAACATATTTTTTGACTTTTAAGGGAGCTTAAAATCCTTCAATCATCCCATAGAAAATAATAACCGAGCATGGCAGAGACGTGATTCAGAGGGGTTTTGGCTTAGGTCCAGTATGTGATGTACTCTTTAGGGCTACCTGACCCATCTAGTGCTCGGTACTCATAACTGACTACCAAGAAGCTAAATACTCGAATGCTCACGTGGGATGAAGGTACTTTAGTGGCCAAAATCTAGGGAATCATTTCCCTATAGGTGACGGTGCAGGAAACACTTGAGCTTGATTACCATTACCTTAGTTGATTCTTCAGCTACTGGAAGGGGTCGCCAGTTCTTTCGGGACGTTTCCCCAGGACCCATAAGAAGATATCTCCACAACGCCCAATTACTTTAAGAGTGGAAAGGACGATTCGATCTACATAGGATCTTTTGTCATACGCAACAAAAAAAAACCTTTCTCTTGTTTTTTTGATCACATAGCTTAATTCTAAAAAGAAAAATAAACCATTTATATGTTTCTCTTTGTTTTATGTATGTGATCATAATGCATTGATACTTATCTTCTTCCCTCACCAGAAAAAAATTAGCACACACTCTAATAGACACCATAGAGGACCCCATGGCTCCCCATCGATCAAGACATTTTTTAAACCTCCCCCCATTACCAGGAGGTGTGCCAGGACTCTCGTCATTTAGGCGTAGAGGACGTCATGCTGCCACCATTATTGGATCTTCCTTTATTGGTGCATCTTTTCTCGGAACCCCTCCCTGACAAAGTACACCCTTCACCACTCCAGAAGGGTCCCCATGTGCTACCCCCTTTGGGATCCCACACACCACTCCTCCGGACAATCCGTGAGACACCCATCGAGGTAGTTCTCCTGAGACTTCCCCACAGAGGACCCCTTTGTATATAGCTGTCCAAAATTGTTTTATGATGGCAGGTAATGCACAGATCCTATTTTTAGCTTCGTTAAACCTACCAAATTTAAGCAAGCTAACCAATGACCTGATCGCCCATGGCCAGAATTGGCCGTCTATGCCCACCAAGCTCCCTTCGGATATTCCAAAGTTCGAAGGAAAATAGGGCGAAGACCCAGGAAACCATGTCATGAATTTTCACCTGTGGTGTTCATCTAATAGTATCACCAATGATACTATTAGATTATGACTATTTCAACGCACCCTAATTGGGCTTGCAGCGAAATGGTACGATGACTAGCATTTTGCGTCGCACGGAAACTTTAAATCACTAGCTACATATTTCCTCACCTTCTTCCAACTCCCAGTCCGCAATGATTCAGGTCTAGAACTCCTCACCCATTTCAAACAAACACCTGCTACCCACATCTTAGATCATATACACGAATGGAGAAAATGTTGTAGCTTGTGTAAAACCCAGTTTGAAGATAAAGTCCTCTTAGACTTATTCTTGAGATCCCTCACATCTGAAATCTCCAAAGACACAACAAATTCATCCTCGCGGACCGAGGAATAAGCCATTAGTAAAGCTCAATAGTTGGAGCTTATTTACACCCAGTCTGGGTACATCTATTATGTTCTTCCATACGCTAAATGTCTGCAAACTTATAAACAGATCACAGGCGCATGCAATGCTACTGATGGATTGATTGGATCCATTACCCAAAACCCACTAAACAAAAGCTGCAAGCACCCTGGATATTTGTTCAATGGCCAAGCATTTGATCTTATGCAAAATGCACCACCATTACAACATATAGGATACTACCCCAGTCAACCCCCACCAATGCAGAATATGGTCAGTAGGATTAAACATTACCGGCCCCCTCAAGGAGGCTCATACCACCCCCTGCAGGGAAACAAATACTCCTCTAGGAATACGGACGTAATTTCCTATTCCCATAGTCCATACATTAACCAGGGACAAGGGAACCAATATTCTCCTTTCCCCGCAAAATAGCATAATAACCCACCAACGTAGAATAATGCAAGGGAGAATCTAGTGCAACCTTCTCTCGTATCACAACAACAGTCAGAAGCGAAGTTGAATCCAACTAAACCCCCAAATATTGCTAAGAAAAAGATTAAAAATAAACCAAAGGGATAAATTGACCAGGGGGAGCAACCAGTAGCAACCCCCATGGGCACCAAGGGGGAAACCCTAACCGGAATCAAAACCAAGGATCGACCAGCAATAACACATAGAAACAAGGCAATAACACCAGTCTACAAACTAATCATTCATGTGCTATTTGTGGGTAATACAGTCATTATACCCACCACTGTCATCAACTTCCTTATTTAAAAAGGATACAAGATAGTAGGGGCAAGGAGGTCAACAAGCTGCAATAATGCAAGACCCCTTCCCCCATCATGGAGTGGTTAACACTCAGCAACAAACACCCCACTCTCATCCATCTGGAGGGAACCCCCATAACAATCCTAATCATGATATTTTCATGAAAAAAGAGGATATCCTCCTACAAACACATAATCGAAGTTATGAAGCTCCACCATAGCCTATTCCATCCACCATGAACACAGCAATACCTACAGGGTCATTGACCATTCCTTGACCTTCTATAGAATCTATGCACAAAATGGTCAAAGGACCTTTACCGTGCGCAAGACACAACTCGAAATATTTGCATAGCTATAGCATAGTCAACGACTTAGCACAATCACCATCAGCCATGTCAGCATTAGAAGTCTTGCAAACATGCCCAACCCAATGGAAATCCTTATTTTCTGCTTTAGGCGCAATCGACCCATGCAATTCTCACCTAATGGTCTTCGACTTTGATAAAGCTACTCCACTGCTACCATCATTTGTTTCTTTCCAAATTCCATTCTCAGTCTAAAACACTAGCATTCATCGTTGCATCATCGACAAAGGAGCGTCCACATGTATCATGTCCAAATCCATTTGGTAGAAACTAGGATCCCCCAAACTCAAGCCTTTTGACATTACGCACAGATCATATGTTGGCACCCTTATGCTCCCGTTGGTCTATACCCTAGTGTGCCAGTTAAGTTGGATGGAAAAATGGTGTTAATAGACATTGAAGTACTAGATGCCCAGTTGGATTACAACATCCTACTAGGCCGAAGCTACATGTATGAGATTCTCACAATTGCCTCATCGGTGTTCATAATAATGATGTTCCCCCACGATGGAAATATCATTACTATCAATCAACTCACATACTATAAGAAGATAACCTTACCGGCACCTGATGGTGTGCTACCCTTAGTCTCTCCTTCCCACGAGTTGATCACTACTTAAACTGAGCTCAAACCGGGCTAGTTTAAGCCATCAACACTCCTAGGGACATTCCTAGTAGACCCTCCAGTGCTACAAGAACTTTTCCCAAACACCAGAGCACCAGTGTGCATGATGACCTCATCAAACACCACCTAAACTCAGGAACCAGTTCCAAACACCACGCACTCTGCAACTATTGATTCCATATCCATACCTCAAACTATTACGTAAACACCCTTTTTGTGCCCCCCATTCATCTTTGTCTCACACCAAGTCATGGAAACCCTTACATTACCAAATATGGCTCTCATGATACCAGTCTAGTATCTGGTCCCAATGACCATCTCGACTGATCCAGGACATATCCTGGTAGGTAGTGACCCTGTACCTCCATCTTAGGAAACCATCCCTACACCAAAATTCCCACACCGACACCAATCGAGTCTAGAAAGAAGGCCAAACAAATTGTTAAAAGAGGAGAATCCTCAAACTCCTCTAGGACCCTACAACCCTATGCATTATGTGAGGAATTCAGGCACCCGATCCACATATTCCCTGATTTATATGAGTTGAAAACCCTTATGCGTACTTCCAAAACAATAGTAACCTCAACTCTACCAAAAGGATCAAAGGTTATGCCTATACATAACAAATAATTATGCACCAATCATGCATGTGCTATATGTGAAAAACATGGGCATTACACTCATCACTGTCCTTATATCCCTTGATATCAAGAGACATTAAGCACGCTCATTCAAGCCAGTATTAATGAGCCAATAGCACCAGCCAAACCTCAAGTGGATGATGGATGCAAGAACATCTTCTACATTCAAGAGGAACTAACGGCATGCTCTAAGAAACCCTCCCACAACACATGAAGACAACATGAAAACCCAACCCTCTCCCCCACATTACCATGTACTTTATGCAATGTCCCTACTCATCCGGTAAACCTCTACCTAGAACTATGGACATTTAACCAAAACCACCCAGTCACCCAAGTTCCTTAGCACCATACATGCACTATCTGCATAGGAAACCATCATAAGAGAAAGTGCCCCCACCTTCCCATATTCCACGAATCATTGAGTTTTGTACGTCAATTCATAAATGAAAATTTATTATCTACTAGACTCTGATATCGATTCCATAGAACCCATTCCCCTACCAGGGGAAGATGAACCCCTAGATTTCTTATGTGTGTTTGAGGAGAAATTGTGGGGCCCCCGTCATTTCATCCCCCATCACCACCATCAATCTAGATTGCATAGAAAATGATCTAAAGACATATGGAAAATAAAATCACCCATCGCATGCACCCTATGTGATAAACCCAACCATCTAGTAAATAAATGCTGCGAAATAAGTAAGTTCAATGACCTCTTTCACTTAGTGGTCCAAATTCCACACAGGAATCTATCCAACCAAGAAAAAATCACACATTGTTATTGTCACATCTTCTCTCAATTTCACCACACAAGGAATTGTTGGTATATTCCACGTTTTTGTGCAGCAAGAGCAGCACTAAGACCAACCCCTACAAGGAAGCTAGTGCCATGACCAAGAGATGAATACTACCATAGGATATTCCATATTGTGACATCCATGAGGCATCAACATCCCATACTATGAGTAGTACCGCCTCTGATACAATCTACTAAGTTAGTTCTGGACCAGTATGTGGAACCTATACCAAAACCTTTCATAGCACTAAATCGGCCCCTATATCACACACATTTTTGACACGGGAATCCCTCTAGAATAATGAAGCACACAAGAAGAGGGTCAAAGCCTCATTTGATCGCAACATCACCCCTCGGACATATACCGAAGGGGAGTTAGTCCTCCACTATAATGTTTTCCAAGAAGCAATAGGACATAGAAAGTTTGAAACCCTATGGAAGGGCCCATACATCATCAAACACTACCTCCTGAAGTGTGAATACATATTGTCAGAGCCCAATGGGATTTTCTTGAAAAATCCCATCAATGGTCTCTACCTCAAAAAATTCCACCCATAAAATGCTAGAGTAAACATGTATGCACCATGACTTATTTTTTTATGATGATCATCTCATCATGGATTTACTCTAAATACCATTCTCTCATCATGTGTTAGCAAATGGATCCTTCGCTAGCTTATCATCATGGGTTTTCTGATGGCGCATCTCGATGGTCGTAAAACCTTGCTGCTGCAGCCTAGGCCATACACTCCCCTGACCTGACACCTTGTCTCTTTAATGTAGTTTTTATCAGATCTACCACCAACAATAAAGAAGAATAAGAAATCGTCATAGGCCTCTTCGTCAATGCCCACCCCCTAGGTATCCATCACCTGCATGTATTCCTTGATTCCCAACTAGTTGTATCGCAGTTAAACAGGACCTTTCAATTCTAGGATACACATCTTTTCCAGAATTATCTGCATGCACAACGGTTAGCTAGAAATTTTTATCATATCACATTTACACATATACCAAGGGGTCAAAATCACACAGCTGATCGCATCGCTAATCAAATCATAGACTGGCATACATCACATATATATAACCATCAAGATACATAAAACATCAATGCAAGATACATTTCAAACAAAATGCATAAATACACAAAAAGTATAGATGTATGTGACATATCATGAGAGCCACCAAAAATAATCTTGTATATATATCAAAAAATAAATGAGTACAAAAAATATCACATATTCCACTGGCCCACGACCAAGAAAAATAAGTCAACAAAATATAGAGGAGCATTCTCATAATGGGTGCTTGCTCTGGTACATACGTAATCTCATCAAAAAAGCAAGACTATTAAGCCTATCTGTGGCCCTGGAAGCCCAATATTTGCATCTCGAGCCAAAATCGGACCAGTCGTAGCCATCACCATGCCTATACAGCACAAAATGGGTCGGTGTGCTTGCTCCAATGACATCATCATCTCTACAACGACCTCCGCCAGCCTTGCCCATCCATCAATAGGAAACCCTCTAGTCAGGGTCTCCACCCTTCCCTAGGTGACTCGATAACTTTTTAGCTTAGCCTCTCTAGTTGCTAAGAACACCTATGTGGCCTCAGCAAGCTCGTGCCACCGCTCTTCATCCTCACCCATTGTTGTGCTACTACCCTCTCTCTAGAGGGCCCACCAATCTCTAACCTACATCAGTTGCTCAGGCCCACCCTGAGGCCCAGACGGTGGCCTCACCACCCTCGGTGCCTATGGTACGGGGGCATCCCTTGTGACACCCATATGCCTAGGATCATGGCCTACCAAATAGGCCAGTGGTTGCCACCGCAGCCCCACATTTGCAAGTAAACAAGCATGGTATCAACATCATCATAAATAAAACATCATAACGATACATGGAAACAAATATATGTATACAAATGTTGAAATCAAAATATACGTGTTGGTCCCTAGGCATCACCTAGAGGAAGCCCCATATCTGGATCTCCCTGTAAGTCCACACCATGATAGGGATACTCCAGAATCAACTGAGGATTGTAGTTAAACCAATCCTCTACAGTGGTGTTTCAATAACACCATACCTCACCACCCCTAGCTCGTGGCATCGCAACTACCCAGGAGCGTATACATGAGTCCCTGGTAGGCCCACTAGCACTGCTAAGATTGAATGAAGCATAACCACCCTCTCATACATGATACTACAAAGTACACTCCCATAGCATAAACTCTTGAGTGCACCGTACTGCACCTACGTCAGCTGAGACATCATCCCTCAATGCAATAACCGAGCCCAATCAAAAAAGTGACCACTATATGTGGCCTCGATGCTCTGTTGGGGGATGTTGATCCCACCACCCTCACAACCATTGCCAGTGCCGCTCGCTCAACGAGATCCAACAAAACTGTAATCTTAATACAACCCTCCTCATAAGGGTTATGACCAGAGTGAGCCTCACCCTCTGCCTCTGCCCACTGCTGAATATCCACATGCCTAGTTGGCAGTGGATAAGGAAAAGCCTCCTCATGAGGTAGTAGACCAGTAAAAAAATAAATATCAGTACGAACCGATATCGGCAAATCCTTCAGATGGATAACCATAACCTGTCGATCCACATCCCAGCATCTAATCAAAAAGTGCAGGAACCTGTTCTGCGACCTCAAATGGGGGTTCTGAAGAAAAATCAAAATCCCCCACTGCGCCAACAACTGTATCGCTATTAGATCCCTCTCCACATCCACATGTAGCCACTCCCAATCTTTCTCCCTCCAAATCATCCTACCAGTTAGGATACCATGTGTCAATTATATAGCCCGCTAGGCTATCAACAATAAAAAGAGAAAGAAAAAAAGAGAAAACCCCTTTTTTCTCTTAGTCACGTGCCTATGAGCTTGACAAACATGATATTGTGCACCTGTTATCCCAATAGATGCGCGGACGCGCTTCTTTCAGGCCCTTAAGCCCCGATGTCCAAAGCACCGAAGACTGACGTCTGTTTCTCAAACAGCCACACGATACATGCATTTGTGTCTCTCACAGACGCGTTGCCATCGCACTCCACCAACCAAGCTGTAGCGACCCCCATAGGGTTTTGTCATTTCATTTCTCACATTAGATGCACAGACCACACGTCTTAGGATGAATTTTGTGGGGAGTCTCCATGCAAAACCCTTAGTTTTGCACAGAGACCACGTGACTCCAAAAGAGTCGCTCACGTGGCCAGGAAAAGTCAACCTTAATAGGTCATACAAGGGATCCCTATATGACCTATCTAGCCTAAGACTACCAAAATGACGTAGAGTAAGGTGCAAGCTCTTACCAAGCTCTCCTCACGTGCATCCCTGGTGCTTGGGCTAACCACAATGGCAAGAAATGCTCCAAAAACATGCTTTGACATCTACAGCTCAACAGTACAAATGAAGTGATATTTGGCCTCCTTAGCCCTATTTATCACCCTTTTTAGCATCTTTTGGAGTCTGTTATAGAATCCTAGTATATCCATTGACAAAAACGGAAGAGATGCAAGGATTAGTACCACACCATCTTCATCATGGAACTATCCATTCTGATAAATGCCAAAACTCATTTTTGGGCCTGTCGCACACTCAGAAATTCATGTCATGTACTCCTCTAGTTCTATAATTCATAGCATTCAATCAGTCACATATTATATGTATGTTTTAAATAGATGCTTTCACTTGGGGTATTGATTGTACCCATTGCATGAACATCGCACATGATCCGCTTCAATTAACATCCCAATAGGAAAATTACAAAGCAGGTATCATTTTCCACTTAGCATGATAGGCTTCCTCCTAAGATTTTCATATCCTGCCATCATTTCTCTAAAATGCACCTTAAGGTCCCCCATCTTGACCATATTTATCACCATCTCACCTTCGTATATGATAAACATATGTGTCGATCGATAGAACACCCCCCCCCCGCCTCATGGTTCAATTCATATTTGTAGACCCCTCTTCACTAATAGGAGCCATGTCCACTTTCTCTGGCTCGGGAACCACTCCACTTACACGCCTTTAAGTTCAACATCATTATTCTACACTCATGACATATACACACCATTTCTCGGGCCATCTCTGGTACTTTACAACGGATCAAGATGGATGCACCTCCGCGTCCTACTTTTGGCCTATCATTCACCCATATTACATATACCATCTGTGTCACTTCATCTGCCTCACCAACCCAACACGGAGACCAACCAATATGGGCCCCCACCCTTAATAAAAAACATCACAACTCCATATAGGTCACCCGTCTCCATGGTTGCACATCCAAATTACCCTCATATTCTTTTGGAAAGTGTACAAAGATATTTTTTTAGGAAAAATACTCCCACCCACTTTTTTTGCTATTCATGTATTTTACCTGGTGGCAATTTCTAGTCACCCTTGGTTGGAGCTTGCACCTCACCAACAATAACTTTCCATTTCTGTGCCAATCAGCACATACTTACACCCACCCTGGAAATCCTACAGACTCCAGGGCCATCACCATCAGTAAACATGTTTTGTCCACCACCATTTGCACAAAAACTTTGACCTTGGGCTAGTTGTCCATATCCTCTTATATCGTCAGCTCTCACTATCATGCTTTATCTGACCCACACTATTACAGTCTATTTACATCTCATATTGATTCCTCGACCCAGCATGTCAGGCAGTTAACACTCCTTTCCTATCGACTTCAACATTTGTATTCCAGGATAGGGGCAGTACGTTAGATACCCCCCACCCTGAAGGGATATCCTTGGGTGGCACAATTGGAATCACTATTTCCCTCTAATCTCATCGGTCCCCTTGACATTCGACACAAACACAAGATTTCATGTCAAGGTGGTGTCATACTTAGTTACCATTGCAATTCTTTCATTTAGTCGAAGACCCCCGCATCACTAAACACCTCATCCAACAGTGCTTACACCATGATATGGGGGAGGTACCCAAAGTTGATGACCTATTCATACTGCAACACCTCATTTAGCATTGCTTCACCTTTGATATGCATGGGGGAACCAAATTCAGTCTATTCGACCAGGAAGTGCCCTTGAGGGCATCAGCAATTATCATCATCATCTATCAACACATCAACCACCATAACGTTGTCTAGATAGGACCATTCTTATTCTGATTGTAATAAGTTAAGATTAGTCATCATAATGAGCATGGGACATGCTTGCCTCGTATAGACACATTTTTTCACTATGTAGGTTTTCACAATAGCATGGTTACCATTTATACTTAGTCAAGGGGTTTTTTCTCTACTCATCTCCACAACAAGTTATCCTCTCTCTCGAAAATTTGATTAGACTCTTCGTCAGAGAAGAAAACATGATGTATTTTAGCTATATGTTTTCTCCTAACCTCATACGTCAGGGGGCAATTGTTAACACCAAAAAATCATACACATGTTGGCACAATCCAAAAGACACTAAAAGGTGTCCAGCAGAATGCATAAGTGAACATTTTCTAGCTAAATACATCATGAAGTTTAAATAATTAAATTCTCCTAAGGTCCAAAGTTTGTAAAGTAAAAAAAAATTGATGTTGCATGGCTATTTATTCGATAAATGCGCACGTGTGGAATATCCTTCAAACTTTGCATGATTGCGGAAAAGTATGACTCAACAATTCAGGACCACTCTACATACTTGGGGCCGATTCTTTAACATGAGATTAGTCCAATATATCCGAATTCGGGTTGCCTTGAAGATATGTAGCCCTCAATGGGATCATATTGTCTACTCATGTGTCCTTATCATGCATGAAACAAGATGAGGAATATGGATTCAAAAAAATTCTATATAAATAGGCCATGGAAGAGCCAAAATATGAGACATTGTTATGTTGGCCAAATTTCTATCAGAGAAAACCACCATTCCATTGTTGAAGCCAAAGAAGGGAAGAGCACTAGCATTTTGGCTGTTAGTGTTGGTATCTTCATCCCTCCATCAGTGATCAAAATTCTCTTTTTGCATGCATTTTAGGTGTCTCATCCGATCAGCTGCATTCCATTAGGATCATGGATCATCTGATGGTAGGGGCTCATTATCAAATTCCCTCATGGTCTTTACTTGTTGGCCTATTTTTACAAGTTCACATCATTTACAATCATTTTTTGTCATTACATTTGCAAAAACCATTTTTAGGGTTTCAGGTCTCATTAGGTCTAGGGTTTGTCACCATAGTCATGTAAAAGCTCAATAATGGTCAGCAGGCACATGAGGAGGTCTAATAAGGTCTCAGCATCAAAATTTCAATAATGATATACTCAGTAATTGATTTTTCCTCAAAACCTTGTTTTGAGGAAAAACAGAGTTTTTATGTTCTATGTATAAAAATTTCATGTAATTTTAATTTTCCTATATGTAATAAGTTCAGAACTGCAGCCCTGGGTCACCTTGCCAAACTCCTGCACTCCAGCTCCTGCAAAAGAGACAAGAAAATCCAAGCATTAGTCCATCAAATGACAAAAAGAGAGCCAAACTGCAAAACAGAGTTTTTAAAGAATAAAGTGAAAAGGAAAACTTTAGAAAGTGGGTTTTCTAAATGAAAAATTAAAGCCAAAAAGTATATAAAGTGATCATTTGTGTTGTAGACTTCATTTGTGCTAAAAGTGAGAGAGAACAAGAGAAAATCGCGTTTTGAGGCGAAAGGAGAGAAATTGCAGCAAAATTTTGAAATTTCCCTTGGCACGGTGCACCTGGGTGTTGGCGCGGTGCACCGAGCGCAAGATTTACCTAGAACTTTGAACGTGCGTGGTGCACCTAGGTGTTGGCGCGGCGAACCAGTCAGCCAACTTCAAAACTCATCCAATCAACTTGCCAAAGCTCCAAATTTTGCTAATACCATCCCTTCAAGTAAGTAAACCCATCCATTTTCCATAAAAAGAGATTTAGTCCTCCTTGATGGTGTTTTGAAAGGTGAAAATTCAAACCCTAAATTACTACACAGTTATATTGCAAAATTGCCTAGGGTTTTGCAGTTTTTGTCATTCTTGCTGTTTGTTTACTCCTTTGCATAATTTTCTCATATCACATCATTTCCTTAATTTTCTTCCCCTTTCCCTCTCTCATTGACACTTATCCTACCCCCCTATCCCCAAACCCTAAAACCCTAACACCTAATTCCCACTATTCCCCAAACCCTAATCTTCATTCCCAAAACCCTTCACTCCCTAATAACCCTACAGCCAGCATCAAAATCCCACTCATCAGAATCCCACTCATTTGTTCCACTCATCAAATCCCAAAGAAGAAAACAGCAGTCACCTATTCTTGAAATAAAATCTCTTCATACTCATCATTTTACACCATACAGTGGCAAAAATGGAAACAAATTCAGCTTATGAAAGGGATGAGGAAACTGTGAGTGATTCCTCCCAAGAGATTCATGCACCAAGAAAACCACATAAGGGAGGAAAACACATCCAGGAGGAGCCCACTACACTCATAAATTTATTGGCTTGTCCTCTTGCAGTAACATGTTTCGAACATGCGGAGAAGAAATGGCCGTAAGAAACAGTGGTGGTGATGCGGTTGAATTTGAGCAAGAAAGGCCTTTACGATCGATGAAAAGACATGACCACGATGCAGCCGAGGCCGGGATTCGACCCTTGGTCTCTCAGAGCGACCGGCTGCAGCCTCTCAGCCGATTGCAGAAACGGGCGCCAGCTAAAATGCATTTGAAAAGACAGTCCCCGGATTCGATAGGGTTATCTTGCAGGACACCAAATCCTTTCTTATCTCTGTTTGTGTTGTCGCCTTTGGTAACAGGAGATGTTGACAGGTTGCTGTTTACTAAAGAAGCTATAGGAATACAAAACCTAAAAGAAGAAGAAAGGGTCGTTAATGTTGTGAGATCCCCCAACTTACTTCCCTCACGGATCTGGGCCAGGTTAACAGATCGCGGGGAGCCCTATCTTCTCGGATATACAAGCTGGGAAGAAGCAGCGATCGCCGCTTATGATCATTCCAGGACCCTCCATGTGCCATTACCTACGCAGCACCTTGTCTTCGGAGCAGGGGAGGGTTTACATAAGGGGCCAAATGCCGTAGCACCCATTTCCATTTCAGAGGGGGCGAAGGCAAGCTTTCTACAGAAATGCGCAGGAACGTGCTTTCTGATCCAAATTTCTCAGCCTTCAGGCAAAACCATCCTACAATGGGTCAGTTCTTCAGATCTGGTGTTGGATCTCAAACTGGATCTAGAACGGTGGATTGGGATCCCTTCAGGCCTTCAGAGACTTCTCTTTCAAGGTAAACAACTTGAAGACCTTCTTCCCCTCTCTTCTTACAGCATTACCAGGAACAGCTCTTTGGTGGTAACCCTTCATCTCAGAGGAGGTGCAGCGGGACATTCATCCTCTACTCCTCCCTTCTCATACAAAGATGCAGTACACTCTGAGAACCCCAAACCCCCGGAGGCTCTTAAACCTAAGCCCTTTTTGGTTGATAAGATAGAAGAAGTTCCCTCTGTTGAAATCACCCATGAAGATCTTGCAACCCAACTTCAAGAATTTGTAGAAAGAGCCATCATTTGCAGATTTAATGGACTGTGGCCGTGATCTTAGGATCTCTATGCATGGATCCATGTAAACTAGACTCATCATTGTAAGATCAGTTTCTGTTCAAAAGGTTACTTCATTGTTCTATTTGATAACAGTAAACATTACGAAAATGATTTAGAAGAAGGCCCTTGGTTCATGGGAACTGCGGGGCTCTTCTTGACTCTTTGGTTCCCAGATTTTGATCCAACAACTGCAGTCATTACCAGGACACCTGTATGGATCAGGATTCCAAATTTACCTACCCACTTATGGCATACTGTTTTCTACAGAGATATAGGCAACACCTTGGGCAGTTTCATTATGGGAGATTTCTGGCGGGAAGCCAAAGGTATCTACTCATATGCCAGAATATGGGTGGAGTTAGATTTGAGCAAAGGACTTCCAGACCAAATCAATCTCAGGATAAATGACTTTGTCTGGACCCAGACACTGGATTATGAAAATACTGCATTCCGTTGCCGCCATTGCCACCAATCAGGGCATTTGTAGAACTACTGCCCATCTCACCCGGCAAAAAAGAATAAGGATAACCTCTCCAAGCCCAAGTCCAAATGATGGGCTCCCTGCTCTCCACCTCCAGTCGTGGATTCTGATTCCTCCAGCTCTAAAGATGATGGTAGCGATGCGGACTTGGATCAAGCCCCTCATTCTGTGGTCCCTTCCACCGATGGTCCAGCGTAGACCTCTGATACAGCCATCGCTCAGAAACGCGCCCATTTGACCTCCTCCTCTGATTCAGAAAAGGAGGGCTCCCCTGGGGAGATCCCCAATCTTCAGGTGGTTATTGCTCATTCTCCCCAGGACGGTTGGGTCGAAGTCAAAAAAAGGAAAGGGAAAAAGCTTCTTGTTGAGGCTTCCACCCGTTCAGGGTAGAAGTCAGTCTTTTTGCTTCCAGCCATATGTTGTTGCTTCTTGCTTGTTTCACTTCTTCTCCGGAACCGAGGTTGATAGTCCTATCATTTCTAGTTGCCAGTTTTCTGTCTCTCTTGAATGTATCTTCTTGTACCATATTTTTAATTAATAGAATTAGTCCAATTCAAAAAAAAAAAAAAACATGTTTCAAACATCAGTCTTGCTACCAGTTTTGTGAGATGGTGGAGAGGGTGAAATACCACCAAGAACTTGCTAGGTTATTTGTCCTTCATCTTCACAATGGCCAGGTGAACTTAGCAGGTGTTTACTTCACTTTGACACCTGAAACTATAGCTGAAGTAACAGGCATTCCAAATGTGGGTGAACATTGGAACAAAGGATAGCTTGTGGGTAAAGAGCATTTGAGCCTTATATCAAGGCTAGTTATCAGAAGCAAATCAGTAGGGTCTTTCCTTTCAAATACCTACAGGACACTTATGCTCCACTCATGAAGCTCATTATCAAATACTTCACTTGTGAAGGGAGATTTTCTTGCTTGTACACTTATCATGTTAGATTATTGATGCATTTCATTAGAGTGAGGATGATGAACCTCCCCTATTTTATATGGAGAAATATTGAGAAAATGGCTATATTGGTGCAAAGAAAACCCCTTCATCAATAGTTCAATAGCATTTATCACTTTTCATTAATCAAGATTGTTGTTTTGCATCATCTGAGCTTATTGGATGTTTCATGGGATGATTTCATTTCACATGAGGTTTTCAAAAGCCCTCAAGTGACATCATCAGTATTTCAGGAGGAAGGAGGGCCTTCAAATCAGCAAGAGGTTCATGAGACTCAAAATACAGGTGTGCCAGTATTTATCACTTATGAAAAGGGCACAAGGAGATTATTTGCAACTGCCAAACGAGTACTATCTCCACCTGGGGTGGAAGGGGTCTCGTTTCCTTCATCAGATCACAGGCAAATGTTATCTTCACCCGGGGTGAAAGGGGCTTTGCCTTCTTTTTCAGCAAAGCAAGTATAGGATAAAGGGAAGCAACCATTGCATGAGGAAGGACCTTTTGAAGGTCAGGAGAGAGATTTTATTTTGATTTAGGAGGAGGATACTGATTTGGGCTCCCAAAGCTCAAGACTCAACGAGATCATCAAAGAAAAAGAAGCTAACATCCATGCCTTATCCCTTAACCTTGAAAGGGCTAAGTCGATCATTAATTACCTTGAGCAACAGAACAATCAGTTGGAGGACAAACAGACAATCATGGGACTACAAACCATAAGGGAAAACAAGCAAGCAACAAAAAAGAGGAAAATCAAATTGACACCGCTTGAGCAAGAGATTGATGCTGACCAGGAATCTTGTCTAGAGAGGGCAATTATGCACTTGGAGAAGCTGCTTGAGAAATCCAACAAGGAGAAAAATATGTTGCGGCACATGGCCTATCACTATTTGGCACAGAACAAGATTTGCAAAGCAAGGATAAGGTGCCTAAAAGCCAAGTTGAGGAAGACTTTGAGGAGCAAGAAAGAGCAAGATAAGCTCAAGATCTTGGCTGAAGCTTCATTGGCCCAGCATAGTACTTGATTCAGATCACTCATGCCAAATTTCAAGAAATTTGAAAACGTTTTGGCAATTTTGAATTTTTCAAGGAAAAAATAGGTTTTTCCAGCAGGTGCATAGCACCACCTGGTGCTCGCTTTTGATAGGGACATACTTTGGAGGAAAAATTTTCATTTTCAGATTCCTTATGAAAATTTATGCATGCCCAGAAATTACTAGGAAATTTTGACAAGTTTTGGGTCTCCAAAAGGGTCAAAAACACCTCAAAAATGCCCTCTTTGCCACTTTTTGGCCACACAGGTAGCAGTGTTGGGAGAACTGATTTTTGGAGGGGCAAATGGACACCAAATTCAAAAATTCCACTTTTTATAGAAATTAAACAGATAGAACTTTCCAACAAGCCAACTTGGAGCAAATTTGGTGAAGGGGAAGGCCTCCAAATTCAGCTGGGAAAAATCACTACACACAAAAAAGTGGCGCTACGCACAGGATGAAAAAGTGCCAATTTTGCTCAAAAACTCTGTTTTTCACCTAGTTTTCTTCTAGTTTGACTTTTTATCTCTTATTATAAAATTCATGAGCTGACATGATGTAAATTAATGTACTATTATTTAAAAATGATAAAAATTGACTTGATAAGGTAGATACATCAGTTGTAGGTGGTTTAAACTTGAATGAATCAATTTCCTAGGTTTTAGAGGCAAGCTATTCCACTGCCTATTTTTGTATTCCTAGTTTAGATATGGTTGAAACCACCCCTCCTCTCATGGACTCGACCCCTAATGGATAGAAAAAGTGGTTTTGAGATCTATATCATGTGTTTTTCAGTCATTTTGAAAGGTTGGACTCTTGTGAATGCTTTGAGCAGTATTGTACATTCATCTCTACAGTTTGGCAAGGAAATAGACCAGGGTTTGCAGCATTTTGTGGGATTCTTGTGGCAAGGTGATTTAGTATTTTTTTTTACTTCTATGATTCAAGTTATCATGTGTTTATGTGTGTTATCATCTCTCTCTTTTCAGCTTAACTAAATGAATCAAAGTATAAAGGTGGAATTCATTGATGTTGCAGTGCTCTACCTTAGGGTTTATTTGGTTATACATGTTTTCTATTGTTTGAAGAGGATTCCTGATAATTTCATGCCCTTTCCAACTCCTCACCAGTCTTAAGACTCTCCATTTCACTTAATCAAAATTACTAAAGCATTTTCCTACCTCGCCCCACAGAAACCTCTGGAACATTGAGTTCATTCCCCGGACCCAAAACTGCCTTTCACATTTGATCCAACAATCAATTATGAAATTCAATAAAAATCCTCTGAGCATATACCTAGCCTAAAATTAGTCTTTACATCAGTCATCTCAAGCCTCATTTGCTATATTTTCCTGAGATTGACAAGGAGAGAGCCCTCTCCCGACCTGGTAGGGCTGGCTACCAGGTTAAGCATGGTTTGATGTTACCCTAGACCTGCCTTTCTCAGCCTGAGGTAGATGTAGAACCTAACAATGGCCATATTTCTTTTAAGAAATCCATCATCCTAGTGAGAAAAGAGGAATCCACCATTGGAGAGTCTTCATAATTCCTTGAGAGAGAGGAGAAACTTGCAAAGAGATTAAGGAAAATAAACTGCCTTGTTGAGGATTTTTTAGTACCATAGCTCAAAGAATTCTTTTCAAGTGTCTAAGATTCATCTATTGTATTCAACCTCTACTACCAGCAGTCAATAGAGGGAGCTTTTCCATTATTTTATCGGTTTGTTTGCTCCATTTGAGCATTGTTTGTGTATTTACCTCTTTGTTTAGTTTATGTTTATGTATGCATTGTTTCCACTATTTACAATGTTGTGTTTATTTAATTTTTTCCACTAACAGCACCAATTCTACATGTGATCCTTTGTAGGGAACAATTAACTGCTAAGGATGTGTCTTTTGGTACACCGTTGCCACAAGAAAACTACCACAGCTATATCGAGCATAAATGCTTACACAACCTAGCCATTGAAATATTAGTTGGTTTTTAATGAGATTTGTTTGAATACAATGTGACCAGTTTGTATGTATGAAGGACTTTATAAGTGTGGAGAAAGTATCTTTGATGATTTAACTTAAACTAGTGTGGAAAGGTTTTCTCATAATTGATTTATTGTCTTATCAGTTTTCTTTCATAACTCGGTTCTTATTTGCAAAGGTTGGTTTTATTTTCTCCTTTTTACCATTCTTTCTTTTAAGCATAGTTTTATATCTTTGGTGTGGGATATATTTTGGAAAGTAGAAGATATTGTAATATTTTTGTTCCATAAGGCTATACCAAAATTTCTACACTTGAATGCACAGGGAATGAGAATTTGAAGCAGTACATGAAAAGATCGAGGGGCTTTTTTGAAATACGAAGATTCAACAATAGTGCATGAATCCGACTTGAGGAAGCGGAAGGAAGCGGGAAGACGAACCAGGGTTTCGAACAGTGACAGGGGCAATCCTCCATGAAAGGATGCACATGAGGGAGCTCCTCTCCCTCCTACAAGCAGGTTGTGGCTAGCAGGGGAAAAAAACCAATGGAAAATGATAGAGAGCCTTCAGAAGGAAGGGATAGGAACAGTGAAGAAGAGCAGGAGGGAACTAAGTCAAGGAAGCACAATAATGCAACGGAAAATGAGGAAGAAATCAAGGAACAAGGCACTAAAGACAAAGTGCACATGGGCCCATGCAAACCCAAAGTGGCGGTAACCCCCAGAGTCATTTTAAATGATCCAGCGCTGCAGGCGCACAGGGATCACATGCAAACTTATGCAATCATATGTAAATTCATGGGGTTGTGGCCCATTGAAAAATCCTTACAAACATGGATTAAATACCACTGGAAACCAAAAGGCAACATTGACCTACATCTGGGGTCCAAGGGATTTTTCACTGTAGTATTTGCAAATCTTGAAGATAGGGACAGAGTGTTTGAAGGAGGGCCATACTTTTATGCTGCAGCAGGCCTCTATATGCGACCGTGGATTATGAATTTTGTTTTGGAATGTGAAACTTTCACTTTGGTCCCAGTCTGGGTCAGACTCTATTCTCTACCTCTTGATTACTGGCAAACGGAATCTCTATCAGCAATAGGAAATAAGTTAGGGTGTTTTGTCAAAGTTTCTAAGGCCACTAGAAGGGGAAAGTATACTTCCTTTGCCAGAATATGTGTGGAGATGGATCTCTCTGGAGCTTTGCCAGACGAAGTTATTCTGGAAGTTTTTGATGAAGAGTGGATACAGACGGTAGATTATGAACATATACCATTCAGATGTCGTAAATGTCATGAGCATGGACATCTGGTCAGAGACTGCCCTCTCAGTAAGATAGAGAACAAAAACAAAGTTGATACTATGAAGGATTCAGAAAGCTACCTCAAGGTGGAACACAAAGGAAAAGGAGGCAAAAGAGGAATAAGAACACGTAAAGTTGCAGGGCAGCAAGCTAGCCAGAACATGTTCCACGTCCTTGAAGCAGACGAAGGTCCAATAGAACCAGATAAAGCAAAGGAAGGAAGCCCAGAGGAGGAAGAGAGGGTAGAAGACAATGAACAAATACAAGAAAACAACAAGCAAAAAGAATTTATGATAAGTAATGCAGAACAGGAGATGGATCTTGAAATGACCCAAAGTGAGATGGAAATGGAGGACCATGAACTCCAGGAGATTCTTGAGAAAGAGAACCTAGATTTAGAAGGTTTCTTGAATCAAGGAACCAAAGAAGGGTTAGACTCGTTACCCACAGAGGAGTTCAATAGGGTTCAGCAACTATTTTTATGGAAAACCCAGACTAAAGGGGTGGAAAGACTAAAACACAAAGAAAGACAAGGCAACGAAGGAGTGAAAACGATGAAGAATACAGTAGGACTAGCACCCAGAATCCCAGGAAAGAAGAGGGGCAGAAAAAAGCAGAATGAGTTGTTGATGGAATGTGGAAAGCTAATGATAGATTCAGGTAAGATGAAAGACCTATCTAGTTACTCCTTTACTAACCTTTAATTATGAAGTTCACTTCTTGGAATATTAGGGGTCTAGGTAGTAAAAGGAAACAAAGGTTACTGAGTAATAGAATGAAACAAGCATCTCCGGATGTGATTTTCATCCAGGAAACTAAATGTTCCATTCAGAAGATAAGAGATATCCATAGTAAGTGGCTCAATAGATTTGAGTTTCTGGAAGTCAAAGCGGAGAACGCAGCAGGAGGCATTCTCACTCTCTGGAATCCACAAAAAATTGACTTAATAGATGCGGAGGCATCGAGGGATTACTTATCTGTAGTAATCCAACCAGCAGGAGATAAGGAAACCTACTTGGTAACGAATGTCTATGGCCCTCAAAGAATGGATGACAAACTCAGGCTTCTAAACTCTCTGGAGACTCTCAGAGACAGATATGTAGGAATACCCTGGATCTTAGGGGGTGATTTCAACATGATCAGATCACTAATGGAAAAAAAAGGGGGAACTAGAGTTCTAGGCAAAGACTCCATGGCTTTTCAAACCTTTATTGATAAAATGAAGTTGGTGGATATCGAAATGGATAACGAAATCTTCACCTGGAACAATAAAAGAGGAGGAGAGTCCTAGGTAGCTTCCAAATTAGATAGATTCATAATCTCAGAGGATCTTATGCTCAATAACAAGGAAATGGTGGCAAGAGTGCTTCCCTTTGGAGGCTCAGATCACTGGCCGGTGCAACTGGAGGTTCAGGGCATTGGTAACCCCAGGAAACGACCTTTTAGATTTGAGAATATCTGGCTATCCCACCCAGAATTTATAAGCAACGTAACCAAGTGGTGGGCAGAGGACTTAAACATACAGGGAACCAGAATGTACCTTCTACAAAAAATATTGAAACACATCAAGCTCAGGCTTAAAGATTGGAACAAGAATGAATTTGGCAATATCTTTGTAGAAAAAAAAATTATTGAAGATAGAATGCAGAAACTTAACCAAACCCTCATCATAGAGGGCCATGATAAAGTCAGAGATGAGCAAGCTACCAAATATCAGCAACAATGGGAGAATATATGCAAACAAGAGGAAATATTTTGGAGACAAAAATCTAGAGTCCAATGGCTAAAAGAAGGGGAACGTAATACCAGATTTTTTCACAAATCCACCATGGCTAACAGAGCACACAATAGAATTTCTCTGATCAAGGATAAAAGAGGAAATAATCTCAACACTCATGAAGAAATAGAAGTTGCTCTAGTCCAGCACTTTCGAAGCATAGCACAGGAAACCTGTTATGAAAGAGATCTCTACATCCGGGACTTCACTAAGCATATACCCAGGATGGTTTCCAGAGAGGATAATGTTAACCTTTACAGACCTGTGACCGAAGAGGAGGTCAGTGGGGTTCTCAAAGAAATGCAGAATGGAAAGGCGCCAGGCCCAGATGGTTTCAATGTCGACTTCTTCAAAGCTTGCTGGAATATTGTCAAACAGGACATTCTGCAGGTTGTGGAAGATTCCAGGAGGCACAGAACCATTTTGAAAGCGCTGAATTCCTCTTTTATAGCCCTGATCCCTAAACAGGAGTTGGCCCAAACCCCTGATAGATTTAGACCTATAGCGTTGTGCAATGTGGTTTACAAGATAATATCAAAAGTGGTTGCAAACAGACTTAAACCCCTCTTGCCCTCTCTAGTCTTGGGGGAACAATCTAGATACGTTGAAGGAAGGAAAATTCTTAATAACATCATCCAAGCTCATGAAGTGGTGCACTCACTAACTAGCAAGAGGAAAGCTGGAATGATCATGCAACTGGACATTGCCAAAGCTTATGATAAGCTGAATTGGAACTATATAAGGAAAGTTCTTATTGCTTTCGGGTTTGACCACAATTGGGTAAGATGGATCCTGGCTTTGATTACCTCTTCTAGTTTTTCTATTCTTGTTAATGGCTCTCCTTCGGAGACTTTCACTCCTTCCAGAGGTCTCAGGCAGGGTGACCCCCTCTCTCCCTTTCTCTTCATCCTCATGATGGAAGGACTAGGTAGGGCTATCAAGCATGCAAAAGTAGTTGGTAACATCAGGGGTATCCAACTCTCTGACAATGGACAGGCCTTGACTCATCAACAATTTGTGGATGACACCTTGCTGCAGGGAATTCCTATAGTCAAAGAAGCTCTTTCTTATAAACAAATCCTCAGTGACTTTGCCATGGCCTCAGGTATGGAAGTTAATCTCTCCAAATCTAAGATTTTTTTCTTCAATACTAACATTGCTATTCAGAAGAACATATCTAGAATTCTGGGCTTTCAAAGAGACACTCTCCCCTCGAAATACTTGGGGGTTCCTTTAACTGCAAAACCATTACACAAGAGCATCTGGGAGCCGATGATTAGTAAACTGCATGACAAGACCAGGAAATGGACAATGAGATCTTTAAACTTGGCTGGCAGGTTGATCCTCACAAAGACTATTCTGCAATCAATCCCGATCTTTATGCTATCAGCTATCCCTGCTCCTAAAGGAATCCTGAATCAAATGAGAAACATACAAAGAGACTTTCTTTGGGGCAAGGGGGAGGAAAAGAAGAAATGGGCCTTAGTTTCCTGGGAAAAAATTTGCAAACCCAAAAACCATGGGGGTCTTGGATTGGATGATCCTAAAATTCTATGTAAAGTTCTAGGGGAAAAATTATGGTGGCGATGGATAAAGGAACTAGAAGCACAATGGTCCATCACTTGGAAAGAAAAATATGCAAGCTCTTGGCTAGTTAATGACCGCATAAGGATGGATGGAAATATAAGAGGTTCTCACATTTGGAACAAAGCCTGGGATAACAGAGGCTTAATTCAGGATAACAGCTTCTGGGAAATCAGAGAGGGAGACTTAGCCTTATTCTGGGAGGACAGATGGAAACAAGAACCTATTCTGCTATAGGAGGATTTGAAGGACCTCAAAGAAGAGACTGAAACTAAGGAATTCTCTCAGGTTAAGGATTTCTAGGATCAATCCAATAGTTCAGGGAAATGGAGAAACTGGAGAAATTTGGATCTCAGAAATGACAGTCCTCTAAAATCCAAGGCCGAAAGACTGATGAAAATGTTAGAGCAAAGGAAAATTCTCATTTCAAAGGGGCATGACCAGCTGAGATGGGGCAACAACAATGAGGGGAACTTTAATCTCAAGGAAGCCAAACTCATACTCCTGGACCTTGATTCCCAGGCTCCTGACAGGATTTGGCAAAACCTATGGAAGCATCAGGGCTGGATGAAAGTAAAAATTTTTCTGTGGCTGGTTTTGCAAAGGAAAATCCTGACCTGGGACAATATTAAGAAAAGGGGTTTTCTAGGGCCTTCTAGATGCCAACTCTGTGAGGCTCAAGAGGAAACCATAGAACACCTTCTCAATACCTACATTTTCACTTCTAGATTATGGGATGTTTTTGCATCAATCTTCCAACAATCTGACAGAGATATAGGAAGTCTTTTCAACACCCTAACCAAATGGAGAAGGAACTTTTCGGATAATGAAGTACTTAGCTCAGCATGGGCACTTACACCGAGCTTCATTATTTGGAACATTTGGAAAGAAAGGAACAATAGAATCTTCAAGAATGTTAAGAAGTCTTCCCAGTGTATCTTTGATCTGATCCTAAAACAAATCAAAGAAATGGTTAGAACCACAATTCAAAATCTCCCCTCGAATCCCCCCTCTGCTACAGACTGGAGGATTCTTTGTAGGCTTGAATTGCAGGGACTAGTTCCTCAGGGTTTAATCAGGAAAGTTTCAACTGTGGATACTGAGCTAGACTTCTGGCATCCTCCCCCTAAGGGCTTTCTAAAATTCAACATTGATGGGGCTTCTAAAGGTAATCCAGGCATGACAGGCTATGGAGGGGTGTTAAGGGATGACAAGGGAAACATTTTGTTCATCTTCCATGACTACTTAGGAAAGGCCACCAACAACATGGCGGAGATAATGGCCATGGAACAATGTCTTGAGTTCCTGGTTCAAGAAAATCGCCAAAACACGATCAATGAAGCTGACTTCGAGTTGGTCATTAACTCAGTTAAGAGAATAAGCTGGGGAACATCTCCAGAAAAATCCTCTAAAAACTCGAGGCTAATTTAGGACTTCCAACAGATTCACAGTCATCTTCAGAGCTTGAGAACAGTCAGTTTTGCACATGTACGAAGAAAGGCCAATTAACTTGTGGATTTTCCTGCCAATCAAGGAGTGATCTGCATAAATACTAGGTTTGCGATGAACTGGCAAGAGTTCCCTCAAAACAGATTAAAGACGGAGTGTCAAAACCAAGCAGATGAAGACAATACAATGTTTCTTAAGAGAACCGCGGATATGGATTCAGTTAACTAGCAGCTGCTGGATCAGTGGCTCATTCACAATGGGGTCTTTTGAAAGAGGATTGGAAAGGTCAACCGGAGACCTCAAGATTATCGGGTTCACAGAAGAATCCAGTTGTCATGAAGGGAATGAAAGGACTTCAGGGATTGTAGGTAGGATTGCGACGAATCCTTTACGCATTGGGGTTAGAAGGGTTGGAGATACGAGTGGCCGGGAGCAGAGGATAACCAAAAAATGTGAAACCATAGATCTTTTAACCAGAAAAGGCAAAACCAGAGTTATTTTAACTATTCTCTTTTTATCGAGGCATGAGTGGTATTCAGGTGATCGCGGCCCTCACAAGAGGGAAGCGGTTTTTAGCTTTCGGGAGCGATCCCATTCATTGAGCTCCACGTGGCGATGGGGCCGGAGGGATTACCGCCCTCATCGCATGCTATCACCTATGCATGTAGGCTGGCGCGACTTCAATCTCCACCGTCAGATGGTTCATGGAGATTCAATGGTTCAGATTGCTCGTGCTACTTGGCGGATCCTCGAGGTAAAGGGTGAACAGCTCGTCAGTCTGACTTGGTCTACAGCCGTTGGATCAAATGGTAAGGCTCAAGGGTCGAGATCAAAGAGGAAGGCGGGAAAAGTTCTATCCGAGGGAATGTACCTAAGTTTGAGAAACAGGGTGGTCGTGCTACCTTTATTTGTAGACAATCATGTGTCATGTTCTTTTTTGTATCCAAGTCCAAACTTATGTATTTTTCTTTTGAGATAGGTAAAGTTAGGAGGCAGAGGGTTAGGAATAGTTCTGTTGGGACATAGCCATAGTCAACGACCATGAGAGTTTTGATGTAATCTATGTACTTTATGTTTTAATTAATGAATTGAAAGGTCTGACTCTTGCATTAGCAAAAAAAAGAGAATTTGAAGCAATACATGAATTAAAAGCATAAGAGAGTTGAGATAACGCAAGAATATTTTAATATCTTTGTGTCTTTTTTTAAGCTCTCTTTTGGAATTATTGGAGTGAGACCCGTGTTCTTTTAAAATTTCTTGATCATTTATTTTGCTTGAAAACTAAGTTTTCTTAATGAGTTAGTGAGTGAAGTAGCCATTATCCAAATTGATTAGTGTGTTTTTATTTTAATTCAGTTTTCAAAATTAGTGTAGGAATCAAATTGGGGATTTATGCATTGGTTTTAAGATCAATTCAATAGCTAGGGGTTTATGTTTAAATTGTCAAAAGGTTGGGCTTGTTTTCAATTGATTGATAATTAGGGGTTCTTTAAAATGTCAGTGATTTGCAAGGTTAATGTTTGCAGTAATTAGGGTTTTCACTTTTAGTGAATGATTTTGATCATAAGCTTAGAGTGGGTAAATATTTTTGTTTGCAGGATAGATTAGGGTTTTTTTTGTAGATTGTTGAAGTTCTTCTCTAGCATTTCCAGTGCTACATCTCAAAGTCCATGGACCCCGGATTGAAATTAATTGTTGGTCTATTAATATACCCTATATTGTACCCAAGAAAGAGATTACAATAAACATTGGAATGAGATTGGGATGTACGTGAAGAAGATTATTTTTGGTGAGCTTGATATTTATTTGCATGGTATTGATATGAGTGGTCAACGGATCCACTGATGCATGGGGGGATGGGATTGGATTCGATTCCAAGTAACAGCTCCTCACTCGGAGGAAAAAAAAAACAAAAACAAAAACAAAAACAAGCAAACAAACAAACAAACAAACAAACAAACAAAAACAAGCAAAACAAAAATAAAAACAAAAACAAAAACAAAACAAAACAAAACAAACAAACAAACAAACAAACAAAAACAGAAACAGAAAACAAAAAAACTCTACCAAATCGACCAACATGAATTTGCGCTACTTATGGACAACTATTCTTAGTCTGGAGAATTAAACGTTCGCAAAAATGATCTAGTATAACTCATGAAATATATTCATGCATAATTCCAAAGACTAAGGATGATATTAATCTATGTAAAGGTAGAAAATTCCCTAGGAGATGTATTGGTAGGGGACAAAGTAATGAATTTAGTATTATGTTGTGTGGTTGTGCCACTTAAATATAGTAGAATCTAAGTGTTCAAAATATATTAATTGTTGACAACAAAAATGTTAGATTCTCAAAAACCATAAAAACAAATCATACAAATTTAAATCAAAAGAAAGTTTTGGGAAGAGATGGAAGTGTTGCAAATAAGTCAATTATTAGAACCCAATTGAAGCCTAATAGAAACAACTGATATTGGGTGCACATCTAGAGGTACAATCTTAAGAGTGGTAGAATTTATTCACACATCTTGAGTTCATAATCTGGACGCTTATCTTAATGAAACAAACTTTCCATACCAAAATATAGGTGTGTAAGTGGAAACTACAATTTATTATCCACAATAGAATCTAGGCATGCATGTTGAGGTACCAAAATTAAAAAGAAACAAAATCCAGGTAAAAAAAAAAAAAAATAGTGGGGATGTTAGAAAATGTAGCAAGAAAGGCTCAATTTGACTTTATCCTTAGTCAAATTGAGTAAGTTGAATTTCCACATCAACAAGAAAACTTGGAGGAAGATGACTAATGTGACATGGCTCTTGTAACTCAGTTAGATCAACAAATTTGAGTTAGTAGGCTTGGAGTTCAGTCATGCATGTGTTGATTGCTAAATTCTAGTAATCTAGTTTAGTTATTTTCAATTGTACTCAATTAACTGACCTCTAACAATTAATACAGTCAGTTGAAGGTCAGAAGTACAATGAGACAACAATCTAACTCGGAGATCTATTAATTAACAGATCAATCAACCCAAAATATCTCATGCATGCATGGAATTCTAATTTCTTAGCTGGAGTAGAGGAGACAAGGCTAATGTAGCATGAGTTGTATACTAGTCGAGTGTACAGTTGTTCCATGTAGGTCGTTGATCAATCCGTGGAAATTGCGTAGGGAAATAGGAACATTTCCTATTGTTTAGGAGCTTGAATTAGCTCAGATTTTCACAAGGAAATAGGAGGTTGGAGGAGGCATAAAGTGGCTAAGTGTTGGCCAGAAGTTCTCATTCAATAGAGAGAACATTTTTTCTTTTGTAGGTGGTGCTCAAAGTTGGAGCATGCAATTGTAATAGCTTCACTATTCAACTAATTAATGCAAAGAGGCTTGACGGTTTTTTCCTTGTTGGGTTCCCCTATAAACCACTGTGTACTTGTGGTTTTACTTGTTGCATGTCTTTGCATTTGTCTCTAAATTGTGGTTTCCATTCCATAGAATTGTAGAGTAGAATTTTGTCTCTTTTTTTTCAGATTGAAATCTTGAGGTGTTGCAATTTCTATCAAATTTCTACATGGTATCAGAGACCTTGAAATCTCATTAGAGACTAGTGTTTTGAATCTTTTCTTCAGGAATTTCAAATTGTAGCTGCAGTAGTAGTTTTTTCTTCATATTTGGGAGAATGGTTTTCAATAGACTGAGATTGGAAAATGCCTTGGAGGTTAGATCGAATTTCATAGCCTAGAAGAACTAGATGGAAGTAGTGCTTGATGATAATGGTGTGTTAGAATATGTTAAAAATGACATTGTAAAACCTCAACAGTCTGATGCACAACAATTAGCCCAATGGAAGAAGGATGTTGCTAGAGCCAGGAGGATCACCTTGGAGGGTGTGAGAGACCAAATAGTCTCAAAACTACATGGAAAGGAGACTCCCTTTGCAATGTGGAAGACCCTCACTAAGCTATTCAAAAATAGAAGTGATGCCAGGAAACTTGATCTGCTGAATAAATTAAGTATTGAAGACAAAGGGTATGAGGTAGTCTTCAACAATGGGAAGGGCTCCTCAAGCATTTTTCTTCAAGCTAGATCAAACATATTGGTGTCATGATTGAGATCCTCTACACATTAAAAGAAGATGCATGTGAAAACTTGAGGAGCAAGGTATATATCAGAGATGTGGTGGTTGAGAGGAAGTGGGATAGACATCTCAAGATGGAGCCTGAGTCAGTTGGCAGTTGGGCTGACCAACAGGATGATGATGATGAGGACTAGTCAGAGAGATCCAGTAAAATGAGAGTTTGATCCAAGTGGGTTGATGGATCACATGCAGAAATACCTCCAAGAGTGAGGTGGGGAAATGTTAAGCCTTAACCCTAGAGTTGCAAAGAATTGAGCAGGATCCATAGGAGAGAAGTTGTAGTATACTTTCATCATGGATCATTACCTTGCTATAGCGCCCGAAAATGTTTAGTAGCAGAAGAATCACTGTCATTTGGTGTATTCAAGTGTTGAGGAGCACAGAGAAGTGTTGATAGCAATGCAAGACGCACAATGCGGAATCAACATCAGTGCAGTCTTCCTAGTAAATAGTTGCAGAAACACAGTTGATTCAGTGTTTTTTTTATGCTTCTCAGTTGTAGTTGTTGCAGTAGTAGCATCAACAGTGAGAGGTAGTGATACAATAAAATCCAAAAGTACTGGATAGGGGTGGTGAAAAATCCATTTCTCACTAAGAGGGAGTGTTAGAAAATGTAGCAAGAAAGGCTCAATTTGACTTTCGACTTAGTCAAATTGAGTAAATCAAATTTCCACATCAGCAGGACAACTTGGAGGTAGCTAACCAGCATGTCATGGATATTCTTACTCATTTAGATCAACAAATTCTAGCTAATACACTTGGAGTTCAGTGATGTCTGTGTTGATTGCTAAATTTTAGTAACCTAGCTCATTTATTTTCAGTTGTACTCAGTTAACTGACCTCTAACAATTAATCGAGTCAGTGGAAGGTTATTTATATAGTTAGATAGCAGTCTAACTCAGAGATATGTTAGTTAATTGATCAATCAACCCAAAATAGTTAATGCATACATGGACTTCGAATTGCTCAGCTAGATTGGAGGAGACAAGGCTAGTGTAACATGACTTGTATACTAATTGAGTGTACAGTTGTTGCATGCAAGTAGTTGTTCAATCCTTGGGATTTGTGCAGGGAAATAGGGACTTTTCCTATTGTTTAGGAGCCTGAATTAGCTCATATTTTTGCAAGGAAATAAGAGGTTGGAGGAGGCATAAAGTGACTAAGTGTTGGCCAGAAGTTCTCATTCAATAGAGAGAGAAATTTTTCTTTTGTGAGTGGTGCTCAAAGCTTAAGCATGCAATTGTAATAGTTTCTCTATTCAACTAATTAATGAAAAGAGGCTTGAGGGGGTTTTCCCAGTTGGTTTCTCCTAGAAATCACCATGTACTTGTGTATTTTCATGTTGCATGTCTTTGCCTGTGTCTTTAAATTGTGATTTCCATTCCGAAAAATTGTAGAGTAGAATTGTATCTCTTGTTTTTTAGTTTAAAACCTTGAGCTATTGCAATTTCTATCAAATTTCTACAAGGGGGCTATCAAAGACTTATTCAAGTGGAAAGGACAGAAATAAAATATGCTCTACTTTTTCAAGGTAGATTCAAATGAAAGCTCTTTAGTTCCCTAAGTTATTGAAATGGTTGAATTCATAAAATAAAATAAATAAATAATTTTTTAGGTCAAGGCTGCTAAAGGTGGAATTAGATAATTCATCATAAGATTGATGATAGTTTAAGTGAGTATTCATGACAAAATTTTAATTATTTTATAAAATAGAACTCGGGATCACAATTGAGTCAAAATAAATAAGGACGACTAGCAAAGAAGTTGGATTGTAGTTTTTGTCAGGTGAATTTTTCCCTTGATAAAGTTCAAGCATTCCATATATCAGAATTTACCTCGTCCTTGATAGATGGATAACTATTAAAAATATATATATTTTAAGAAATCAGTAAGTAAAGAAATTTTAAAGATAAAAGATTAACCTCGGGAATTAGATAATACAATGGATAATAATATTTATACACATTCTCTTAGTTCAAAACATATTACTAATAAAGAAAAATAAGAAACCAGATATTGGAATTATTATAAATGATATGATTCTTGATCTAAATGGCTATGATGTCAAACATGAGCAATAAAATATACAATAATGTTCTGTTATACTACGGTAGGAACAATGCAAGAATGAACTATCAATAAATGAATTTATGGATAATAATAGTAACCAAAGGTGTAGGGCTAAAAGAATTAAGAAATTCTAAGGACTAAGTTGAGTGTCTCAAAGAAAGTGTAAGCCAAGAAACTATAGGTGAAGACTATGTACCTCAAAAATTAGATGTATATAATAATAATAATAAATGATACTACCAGAAAGTAGGAATGGGGAACAAAACCTAGATAGAATAGTAGCAGATGCAGAGGAAATGGTATTATTGAAAAGAAAGGTGAGTATTTTGACAAATTGAGTGATTCAAAGAATCGCTTGTACTTCATTTTCCATTCAGAAGTTGGATATCAATTTTGAACAACTCTTAATTAAAATACAACTCTCTGAGGCCTTTCCACTAAGTCCTAAGGAACCTTCAAGGCCACCATTTGTAAATTGAGATTATCATGAAGTATCACCCTAAAGTTGCTTTGGAATTTAAGGATGCCTTAGTTCTTTTAGAAAATATTGGTGAGGGTTTTATAAGATATTCAAGTAGGTTGTTTGGGAAATACATTGATATTTTGAATACTACAAAAATTCAATGTATGTTAAAAAACAAATGCACCAAATTCAAGTGTTTAGGATATGTCTTCTTTGAAAACAGACATAAATAGAGTTCCATTGGAATGACCTTGATTCATTTACAGTCAACATAAAATGTGTAGCAAATCGAAATGATGATGCAACATTAATGTTTAGAGAGTTAGTAAAATCACATACATGTCTCAAGCATGCATATCTCTAGTTCATCCAAGACACTTTCATGAAGTATAGATGAGGGCACAGATCTTAAGGAAGAGTTTGTGTGCATTCATACCATAGTTATCTTTCAGTGGAGGTAAAATTAGAGAGAGAATCCCTTATAGAACCCCTAAAAATTTTGGATCAAAGGAAATTCATGCTCCGGAATTGAATTATGATCCAAGTTAAAATTCAATGAAACTAATTTAACCTGGAAAAAGTAATTTGGAAATCGAACGGTGCCTTAAAAAAAAATCCATAGAAACCAGTTGGTGAACCCTGAGTTTAGGTTCTCATACCAGCTGAAAATTATTTTGGGTTTACTTTTGGAAGGTTCCTGAATGATCCTAGAAAAACATGATTGTTGATTTGACCATAACTTACTCTAGGACAATGTCAAATTCAAGCAGGGGAGGATGATATCCCCTAGCTTGATGTTTTATGTAATTAATTGTGTATAAGTGTGTTTCCTTGTAAATGTTTAAGTCTGAAATACATTTGAAGAATGTAATTATCAGTAATTTATTATTGATAATAACTAATTGTAAATATGTAATTATGATGTTTTATTTTTGTAAATAAAGAAATCTGGAAAATTAGTTTTTAAGTACATGTGGCTAAAAGAGATGAGGCTGCAAAATTATTGCTAAATAATTATTACCCATCAATAAGTCCTAGGAATTTAATTTGGATGATTATATTCATTAAGAAATTATGGAATTGGTCAATTAATTGTTTCCTTGAAATATAGGGGGTTGTCTTTAGGAGTGGGAAATAGAATCTCATTGATGATTTGATAACTACCTGCCACTTGTGGGTGAGGTGGAGGAAATTACTAACCACCAAAACAGTGTTAGATGGGTAATGGATAAAAATACTTTTGTCTACTTTCTTTTGTCTCCATTTGTTTTCTAGACAAAAGAGGAAATTGAAGAGAAGCAAGTGGGAATAGAAGACAAGAATGAAAATTCGCAGACCAAATATGCTCAGGGGGATACTAGTTGTATGTAGTATCAAGGTTGGTAGGATCCAAGTACTCAACTGTTAATTTTCCAGATACATTTTCAAGTTGGTATTCTGGCCTCGTAATATGTTAGAGGAATTAGTTGATTGATCAATGTTATATCTATTTTACTGTTCTGAGTATTTTATATATAGCTGAAAGAAAAATGGAATGAGTAGGAAGAATTTGATTAATGAATTCTTCATTCAAATATTGTTATGAGAATTTAGAGATGAAATCTGAAGGAAAATACAAAGCTAGGAAATCTTGTTACTTCTCCTATTACTATTAGTTTTTGTAATATCAAACAAATGTAATCTTTTACAGTGAATATGAAAGAAGAATAATTTATATGTTTCTATTTTTAAATAGGATTTGTAGTTTACATGTTACAAATAATATTAAACATAAGAAATAAAGAAGGGAACTTTTATTTATATATGCATATATTCTTATTCAAATGAAAAGAAGAAAAGGTTGTAGTTATATATGTCACTAGTGATACATGTAAGAAGCTAACTCTAACTGGTCAATAACTGTAAATGGAAATTATATCACAGAGGATACATTCAAGTAGAATCAAATATACAATATATATAAACCTATTATCTTACATTTAGGGGTAAAAGAACTCTGAGAATTATAAAGATTGGAATATAGTAGAGGACAAAATTGTTTTGGTAAGAGAAACAGAATTTTCAAGCTCTAAATGAAATAATTTATGCAAACTATTTGGTATATACACATTCATTTCTAATATATATATATATATATATATATATATATATATATATATATATATATATATATATGTATGAGTAAGTTTAGAATATTTTTGTGTAAACTTTACAAATAGATGCAAATAGTACTAGTTAGGGTCCAAACCTAACCCCCTTATTTATGTAATAGGATTAATTCATAGTTATAGTTAAGTAAAGAGTCAATCAAGCCCATATTAATAATTGTAAGTGGTTGACCCGCATTTAAAGAGGGGACCACAGTTAGTTGCAAATGGACCATGGTATTAGATAGATGGTATTAATAAGAACCGTGGTATTGACCCATGGTATTGCATGTATGAGCCCAGCTCTATTGGAGGTTTCCCCCTCGAAGAGGCAAGTCAACATTTCTTTCCTTTCTGAATAATAAAATACTTGCTGTTATTTCTTATTGTTGTATGTTCTGGGTATATTTCTTCGCATATTTGGTATTCTGGTATCTTCTTGCAGGTCAAGAGCATAACAAGTGGTATCAGAGCACTTTCCAAGGCCGGTGGGATCTCCATTTTTAGCAAAAAAAAATTGGCTAGAGACGCGTTCCACCGTCTTTAAACCACGAGATCTGTCGTTGAGCGCATAAACCTACGGATTTGGGGAGGCATGCATGCAGGAAATACAAGAGGTGGTCACGCTTTTTGGACTCCCTTGTAACCCCTGTGGGTACCCCTTTGAGTAGTAGCGCATTAGACAGAACCATGCACGGACTATCTTCCAAGTACCCTCTGGGTATATTGGAAGCCCCCTAGGCTCTCTTGAAACCTCGCCATAGATAAACCGTCGGCCGTCTTACTGCTATAGTACACTGAGAACAGCACTCGAGGAGATTACTCATGCGTACAATAGGGTAGTTGGGTTGTACGGCTAAGGGTACGGTTGATCCTCCTTGGTTAGTGCCCTGAAATATTGGGCCGAGTACTACTGTCAGACCCTTATGTATATTGCGATCTGTAGCACCTGACACTCCTTGAGACCATAGTTCCCGGGTCTCTCTCTAGATCACGCATCATCTTTTCCAGATCAGATCTAGCAGGTGGGGTTCTATCGCAGCTGCAACAATCAGTTCTGCCATTCAGATCTATCAGATCCGCCAATCAGATTTATCAGATCTAGCCGTTGGGTTCGGTAGCAGTCACCACAATCAGATCTGCCATTCAGATCTAGCAGCAGGGGTTCAATCACTGCCACATTCCTACTCATACTCTACAGTTGAGGGAGCCGATAGATCAGATTATTTGTGTGGGCCCCTATACCTAGGCGTGATTCTCGCAGGACATTGGGCAGAATTGACTTTTCTGGGATTCGGCTACTGCAGTATTCCTAAGCGAGGAGTAAAACTCCTTTCTTATAAAAAAATAAAAATAAAAAAAATAAAAAATAAAAATCTGACACCCTCCCGGGACACTTATAGGACACTTAGCCCATCAAAATCGGGTCGACGAGCTGAGCAAGGTGGTACCATTCACTTGTTAGCGTCAAAAATTTCGAGCGGTCCCAAATTTTAATGTGCATAGGATCGGTGCATGGTACAAACTAGAGCTCAAGCTATGGCCAATGAGAAGATCGACACCCTTGAAACAAAGTTGAATGCAATACTGTCGTCGCTCAAGACCTTAGCTGATACACTTGCAAAGGGCAAGTCGGAGGAACACTTGGAGGCATATGCTTTCAATGAAAACATTAAGGGCGAGCCTAGCCATTCTCTTCACCTCTTTGGAAACCACCAACAGTCTCAAATGCGATCACCCAAGCTAGACATGTATAAATTTTATGGCTCTCATCCAGCCACATGGCTAGCACAAATGGAGCAATATTTCACAGTGAATCACATCAGAAATGATGCCACTCAGCTTAGTGTGGGTAGCATGTAATTGGACAATGAAAGATAGCAATGGTGGCAGTGGCATCAACGTTGCTATGGAAGGCCCGTGACTTGGCAAAGATTCGCAAAAGCTCTTACGGATCGTTTTGACCATGAATCTAACTTTTTGGGTCGTCTTACTAATGAGCCCCGGAAATGGGTAACTATATGGGATCATTTTGCCTATTATTCTCATTTAATCCACCATTCTCCATGGTTTTATGCATGATTTTGAATATATTTATGTTAATTGATTGAATGGGAATAGTTACTTGACCACAAAGTCTAATACGTGCTTATTGCAGATTTTTGGACATTTTTGGACCAAGATCAAGCATTTATGAGCAGATTGGCAGCCAAATTCGAAGAAACAAGGCTGAGGATTTATAGGAGGGCTATCTCCTACACTAAATGACCCCTTCCTTGAGTTCTCCACCATCACCTCGAAGTTCAAATTCCCACCAAAGATGATTTCAAGGGGCAGCCGAGCAGGTCTACTGAAGTGGCTGATTAACTGCGGTTTTGGGCAGCCAAGCTCCTAAAGTTAAGGAGGACTATTGGAAGTCCTCATTTTCATAAGTAGGAAGGCTTCAAGCCTTAGTATTTTAGTCATTTTTTAGTCTATTTTCTCATTTTAATGTAGCCCTGTATCAGCACATTTTCAAGCTTCTTCTTGCAAACAGTTTTTGTGATGTAACTATTATTTTTTGATCAATGAAGATAAATCCAGCATTGCACCAGCTCTGATCTTTCTTAGGAGGTTGTATCTCTTGGGGTTGGGCCCAACCCAAGTGCCTAATACCTCCTTTGTGTACTTTTATGCGTTTTTCTTGCATTCATAGAATAATTTCTGTTATATAGGATTCAATCTTTCTTTGTTACTTAGGTTGTTTTTTATGATTAAGATAGTTGTTCATGCTTCAGGTTGATTTGACAGTTTGGTAATAGAAAAGATCCACAAAAAGGCTACCAAGCAGTCCTTGATTTCATTTCTCCCTCCTTGGGACCATGAATTGAGACCAAGGCACACTTGCTGCCACAAAAACACTATTTTTGCCTTCCAATGCAATTGCTAGTGTTAGATTTTGAGTTGGATAAGTTAATATCAGTTGTGCTTTCATGCTTAGATCTGTTCTTGCTCAGTTTCCATAACTTTCTTGCATGATTTCCTGTCTATAAACTTTTGTTCATCATGTTTCTGGTTTCTAGGTCAGAATTAGGTCAAAATAGATAAATCTCTGTTTTTTTAGCCTTTACTTGGATCAGTTTTGGAAAGTAATGTGCAAAACACCTGTAAGACACTACAGCCTATCCTTCCTCCATCATACAACCTACTCCAGTCCCTCGCTCAAGGTATCCTTCACTCATTCGCCATACTTTCCCAACTTGCCCTAATTTCTACATTTTTGTGCAACATTGCTTTCTTCATCCTTGAACAAATCCAACCATCTTCATCACTCCTGAGCTTCATTTACCAGGTCCTAGACCTCTTAACATCCTTATCCATCCTTCATTTCCACTTTCCCACTGTTTTTCCACCATCAACCCTCTAAAAACCACTTTCAGCCTGTTCCTGTAGAATTTCCTATAGATCTCCTGCAGCCTCCTGTAGAAGTTCACGCGAGCGATTTTTCGAGATCTGAGCACAGTGGAAATCCCCAGAAGGGTAATAGGGACTCCTTAGGTCCTTTCCACACCTTCCCAACCTCCTTCCTGCACAGTAAAAAATAGTTAAAACACATGCATAATAATTCTGCATAAAATTACTCAAAAATGCAAAAAGATGATTTTTCCTTGTTTACCTTTAGAAGTAGCTTAAACACGTGCATTTTACCTTTTCAATAGTCAATGGCATCCATTTTAGTAGCTTACATCTCTTTTCTTGCACAAGTAGGGTTAGTCGGTAAAACTAGGGTTTGCGTTTCCTTTCAGCTTTCATCTTCTTTTTGCAAGCAAACTAGCCCCTTTTGAGTTAGCTTCCTTCCATCACAGTTAAAAGCTTTTTCTGAGAACTCATAGAAGTTGGCTTAAGCTCCTAGCGAACTTGTGCTAGTTGATCAAGTGACAACCTGCAATAAGAGCTAGTACTTGTGCATATAGCACTGTCGCTTCCAAGTTTGTTACGAACTACCGGGTTGATAAAAGTAAAGTAGGGAGTCCCAAGAGTTGCAACATCATTGCTGCAATACTGGAGCTCACCACCTTTTTGGCACCGTTGCCAGGGAAGCATCAGAGTATTTTGTGATTACTATTTTTCTTTTATTTTTTACTATAACCTTCTGCTAAGTAGTTTATTTTAGCAAAAGTAGAGTAGTTGTTTCATTTCAATTCTGTAATTTCAATTCTGCAAAAGTAGATTAGACCATTTCCTGCTTTCATTTCAATTCCGCAATTTCATTTTAGCAAGTGTAGATTAGTATTTCCTGCTTTCATTTCAATTCAGCAATTTCATTTCAGCAAGATAGATTAGTCCTTTCCTGCTTTCATTTCAATTCAGCAATTTCATTTCAACAAGATAGATTAGTCCTTTCCTACTTTCATTTCAATTCCGCATTTTCATTTCAGCAAGATAGATTTTAGTTAGTTGCAGTTCAATCTATTTCAGTTTTTGCAGATACAAGCAGATAAAAAAAACAAAAATCACCCAAAAAAGAGATTTCCTTTCATGCCTCATAGGAACAGAGATAATTCAGGAAAATTCCTACCCAACACCCCCATCACATCACTGAGTCACCCTTCTCTCTTCTTTGGTGGCAGTGATCCAAAAGAACCTATAGGTGAACCTCTAGAGATATACGAAGATCTTATAACAGAAGAAGAGCAAGAAACCATTCCTCCTAAGACCATGGCTGAAAACAGAAACGTTAGAGGAAATGGGGAGAGAGTAGAAGGTGCCTTTCCCATCCAAGAGACCAATGGGGACACAAAAATGAAAAACATAAGTCTCTCACCCTTACCTCACTTCCATGGATTGACTACTAAAGACCCTTATACCTTCTTGTTTGAGTTTGTTTTCCTTTGTCGAACTTATGACTATGCAGAAGACGAGAAAAAGTTTAAACTCTTTCCTTCTACCCTCAAGGATGCAGCACTCCACTGGTTCATGGAGCTACTTGGAAACAGTATCACAACTTGGGCTCAAATGCATCAAGCCTTTAATAACAAATACCAGGACTACTGTAGGTCAAAGGATACAAAAGAAGAAATCTTTCAAATGACCATGGGAAGTGATGAATCTTTAGAAGACTATGAAGAGAGGTTTCAACTCAGTTATAAAAGGGCCAGGTGCACACTTAACCCTGAATCTCTGAAGTTGGTACTACTTAGAGGAGCCCCTGAAGACTTTCTAGATACCCTCCATTTGCTGGTTGGGGGAAACATCTACTAGCTACCTTATGATGACATAAAGACTATGTTTAGAAACCATTCTAGGGTAGCCAGAAAGAGAGGTAGGGGAAGTCAAATCTTAGCCAATACCCCCTTATCTAGTTCATTCCTTAAAAACAAGTTTGCAAATTAGATGGAAGATTTCAAAAGTTAGATGAGACAGACCATTGCCATGCAAATGGATACCTTGTGAATCCAAAAGAAGCAAGAGGAAGTCGAGAGGGCTTTGGCCATCTTTTGTCCCAAGTGCACCAGAAAGCATCCTAGGAACGAATGTCCATTGCACTCTATAGAAGTGTGTTTTGTCTGTGAAGAAGACCATCCTAAAAATCGGTGCCCTTCCTTGCCTGGATTTAAAGCTATGTACCAAGGGACTGAAGGAGCCACTGAACCACTCTACTTCATGAACCAAAGGAGGCCACATGGACCCAGACCTTACCAGCAGGGAATACAAGGGACAACCCAGACTTATTACAACCCCAATCAAGCTTCCATGCCTTCTTGGGGTACCCCTGCTCATCCTTCCTGGTCCACACCCCCTCCTTGGTCGTATCCTCCTCAATTCCATACTCAACCAGCTACTCACTCATTTCATTCTCACACTCAGCCACAACCTCAGTGGAATGCACCTCATAAGTGGTGGAGGCCCCAATACAACTCTCCTCCCGCTCTTTTGCCTCCACCACCTGCTCAACCACAACCATTACCTCCTACTCCTCCAAGACAACCCCAGATACTTGCTCAACTGAACCTAAACCCCAACAACAGATAGGCCCAGCAGGTATATACTAGAGAAACCAGATGCCCTACCTATGATGTGGACATTCAAGAGATCAACATACGATCTGGGAAGCTCCTCTGAGATAGCCAACCTCCTCCTAAGGAGGATGAGGAAGAGAAATAGGAAAGTGAACCCAAAGCCATTCCACCCTTTCCTGAGAGACTAACTTGAACCACGCAACCAAACCCAGAAGAAACTGGACTTCTAGGAGAACTTAAACAGTTATGTGTGAAAATACCACTTCTCCAGGCCATAAAAGATGTACCAATATACAATAAGTTGATCAAAGAGAAGTGTTTCAGGCACCTAGGCAGGCGCAAGAGAGATGCCCCAACTATTAATGTCATAGGACAACTGCCTGACTTGATGTTGGGACAAGTAATCTGTCCAAAATATCTGGACCCTGGGAGTCCTCTAGTCAATGTCCACATCAATGGCACCATAATCCCCCACACTTTGATTGATCTAAGGGCTGCCATTAATGTAATGACCAGGGACACTATGCTCAAGCTCAACCTTCAAAGTTCCCTAAGAAAGACCTCAATAGTACTGTAGTTAGCAGACCGCTCCACTGTGACTCCTGAGGGGATTGTGGAAGATGTCATGGTATCCATTAATTCCTGGGAGTACCCTGCTGACTTCTTAGTCCTTCAGCCAAAGGCAAAACTCACTGGGTATCCCCTCATCTTGGGAAGGCCTTGGTTAGCTACTGCAGATGCTTACATCAGTTGTCGAGCTGGGAGCATGACCATCAAGAATGGGCATATGTCCAAACAACTAGTCCTATATCCTCCTGCCCAACCTCTGCTAGAACATGACTTACCTCTCTGGTTGGAGGAGGAAGATGAGGATGAAGTCTACTCTACACCATTGTGCACAATGGAAGCCACCAAGGGAGGTCCTCAAACCGAGGATGATATTATTGAGAATTTGATTCAAAATCCACCCCCCATTGTGCTTCCATTAGAAGAGTTGGTGGAAGAAACCCAAGCCAGTGCTTTAGCTGATCTCTGTATGGCTGATCCGGCCTCTCTTCGAGTTAAGAATGTGGAATTTGGCCCTAAAATAACCTTGAAGATCAACTCATCCCTATCCCCCTCTCAGGAGAAAGAGCTGTGTAGCTTATTGAACAACCATTTGGATGCTTTTGCTTAGAGCTATAAGGAGATGAAAGGAGTCCACCCTTCAGTCTGTACCCATCACATTTACATTAAAGAGGATTGTAAACCAGTCAGGTATCCTCAAAGGAGGATGAATCTAGCCCTTAAGGACATTGTCAAAGAAGAACTACAAAAGTTGTTGGATGCAGGATTCATCTACCCCATCTCTGACAATGAATGCATTTCTCTTTTGGTTCTTGTGCCCAAGAAAAATGAGAAGTGGAGAATCTATGTAGATTATCTAGAACTTAACAAAGCCACCAAGAAGGACCATTTCCCTTTGCCTTTCATAGATCAAGTGTTGGAAGGCCTGGCAAGGAAGAAGTTCTTCTCCTTCCTAGATGGGTTTAGCGGGTACAATCAGATCCAAATTAGCCTGGAAGACCAAGATAAGACCACTTTCACTTGTCCATGGGGTACCTTTGCCTATCGGGTCCTTCCCTTTGGGTTATGCAATGCTCCTGCCACTTTCTAGAGAGCAGTACTGAGTATATTTGCTGAGCTGGTTCATGATTCAGTGGAAATCTATATGGATGACTTTACCCCTTATGGTTCTAACTTCCAAGAAGCTCTGACTAACCTGAGAAAAGTTTTAGCCAAGTGTATTGAAATGAACCTGTCCCTCAGTCCTAATAAATGGAATTCCTAATGACTGAAGGGACCGTGCTAGGTCATAAAATTTCTCAGCAAGGGTTACAGGTGGATCCTAACAAGATTGCTATCATCCAAAGGGTCCTACCTCCTCAAAAAGTAAGAGATGTTCAGATTTTTCTAAGATTAGCAAGATATTATAGAAGATTCATTAAAGATTTCAGTAAGCTAGCCTCTCCATTGTTTGGTCTTTTGGGAAAAGATGTTGAGTTCATATGGACTGACAACTGTCAAGAGGCTCTGGATGCTTTGAAAGGTATGATGATAACTGCCCCAATCTTGAGAGGTCCAAAATGGGCCCTACCTTTCCACATTCACACAGATGCCTCGAACAAAGCCATAGGAGCAGCCTTAGGACAAGTTGAAGAGAAGCTACCATATGCCATATATTTTGTTAGTAAAAACCTATCCAAGGCAGAGTTAAACTATATTATAACCGAGAAAGAGCTCTTGGCTGTAGTCCATTCCCTAAACAAGTTCAAACACTACATCACTGGCTATCAAACATTTGTGCATACTGATCATGTTGCAATTAGGTATTTGATGAATAAACCTGATGTAAATGCTCGTATCATTAGATGGTTACTTTTATTGCAGCAATTTGATTTGACCATTGTTGATAAGCCAGGTAAGGAAAATGTTGTTGTTGATTTTTTGTCTAGACTAGATTTTCCTGCAGGTGAAGAAGGGATGGTGGATGATCAAATGCCAGATGAACACCTGTTTTCTATTTCAGTACTCTCTCCATGGTTTGTTGATATAGAAAATTATTTGGTTTCAACACAGTTTCTGCCATACCTGTCCTCAAAAGAGAAGAGAAAGATCGTGAGGAAAAGTGCCCCATTCACTTGGATTAGGGGCAATCTTTTTAAACTTGGCCCAGATCAGATTTTGAGGTGATGTGTCAGGGAGGAGGAAGTTTTTGACATCCTCCTAACCTATCATGATGGGCCCTGTGGGGGCCACTTTGCAAAAAAAAGAACCGCCTTCAAAATTCTACAGGCAGGGTACTATTGGCCCACTCTTCATCAAGATGTCAGGAGATACATTAGCAAATGTGACAGATGTCAAAGGATGGGGAAACCTACTCCAAAGGATGAGATTCCCTCGTAGCCTCAAGTAACTTTCGAGCCATTTGAGAAGTGGGGCATAGACTTTGTGGGTCCTATCAACCCTCCTTCAAAACAGAGGTTCTACATCATTGTGTGCACGGATTCCCTGAAAAAGTGGGTGGAAACAAAGGCAATCAAATCAGCAACAGAAGAAAAAGTAGTTGAGTTCTTGAGGGAAAATATCTTCTACAAGTTTGGCTACCCAAGAGAATTAGTCACAGATCAAGGAAGTCAGTTTACCTCTAACTTGATTGAAGACCTGCTCACTCATCACAAGATTAAGCACAGAACTTCCATCCTTTATCATCCGCAAGAAAATGGACAGGTGGAAGTTACTAACAGGGCTTTGGAAGGTATTTTGACTAAAGTAGTGAGAAGCAACAGAAAATATTGGGCAGATCGCTTGGTTGAGGCCACCTGGGCCTATAACACTACTTGGAAAACTGCAACAGGTTTCACACCCTATGAACTGGTCTACGGGAAGAAGGCTTTATTGTCCATAGAATTTGAATATAACACATTGAGGTTGGCAGCTCAGTTGGACCTAGATCTCAGCCATGCACAACAGGAAAGATTGCTTCAGCTGAATGGATTAGATGAACAGAGAATGCAGGCCCTTCTCCACTCAGAGGTAATCCAACTTCAAAGAAAGATATGGCATGACCGGCACCTCAAAGAAAAGCAATTTCAGCCAGGATATTAGGCACTATTATATGATTCAAGATACAAGGATTTCAAGGGAAATCCGAGGACAAGATGGTTGGGACCATATACAGTGGAAACATGCAATGACAATGGTTCAGTCCTTATTCGGACCATTGACAAAGAAGCCATCCCCATGCTCGTCAATGGGCATAGATTGAATATCTATAGGAAGCCCCTTTCCAAGCAGGAGTTCATTGAGACTCTTGGTAAATCAGTATTGGTAGTGGAGCAGGTCCCTATCTCCACTCCACCTACACCATGAAAAAAAACAAACAAACAAACAAAAAGGAGAAAAAACAGAAAAAAAAGAAAAAAAAACACAGGAAAAAGAAAAAAGGAATAAAAGATCCTTGGGTGAAAACCTCTTGGAGGTGCCCAGGGTAGACAGTGAGGGTGAAAACCTCCTGGAGGCGCCCTAGCTGTCTCAGACAAAAAAAAAGAGATAAAAAAAAAGAAGAAAAAAAAGAGAGAAAAATAAACCTAATTTATGTTGAATAAATTGCAGGTTGCAAGAAGGTCATTACAAGTTTTAGGAGGATCACACAAGACAAAGACAGAGAACATGGCTAGGCTGCATGCATCCCTCACAAGCCATTCCTCCATCACCATTACCCTTTCCCAAGATTTGGTCTCATTTGGTCCGAAATTTCACATCCTACAGGAAGCTCTGTATCTTCTACAGGAGGATCCTGTAGAATCTACAGAAAAGCCAAAATCGATCTCAGAAGAGGACCCGAGGGTTGGGAATCTATCTATGAGGCCTGTAAACCTCCCTGCTTCCATCCATTGCCATATGTCACCCTTTTCCATCTCTGTACACCTCCATTGCACTCGTTTTTATGTCCCTGCACAGTCACACACAGAAATCCTGTTTTTTTCATGCTGCAAACAAAAATTTTTAATGACAAATCAAAGCAGCAGCCTTTTCACTCACCATACCTGATACCCTCCATCTGTGATTCCTTGTCAGCCGAGACCCTCGTCAGCAGTTGTAGCCCTACTCATTTCAGCTTGAATTTCAAAAGGAGAAGCAGCTACAGGAAATCCTACAGGATTCCTGTAGCAACTGATCCCTCTGAAAAACATACTCCAGAGACAGGGACAACAAAGTATGGCATATGAAACATGCATGGAGCTCTATTTGAACATGTGAACATCAGTAATAGCCTGAGGCCGAGCATGCGGAGCTCAAGTAGCAACAACAACAAAGAATTGGATTCCAAAATCCGAAATACGCATAACATAGCCGCGACTACACAGGTAAGTGCCTAAACCTATTCCTCAATTACATGAATCATATTTCAAGGTTGCATGACTATGGGAATGGTTCGGATTGAATGGAATCGGTGGCCAATTAACTGGCCACCCTAGTTCAGTTACACATCCTCGTGGAATTCAAACGAGCCCCGTCAAATTCAAAACTGCCGATTAGATACGCAGCCAACACGTGTGGTACATCCATTCAGGAAGAAATATTTGGGAATGGTAGTGGTGGCGGCGGATAATGGAAGTAAGGGAGGTGATGGCAGTCAGACAGCATGCAGAAAAATTATGACCTTGATGTAGGATCAATGGTCCGGTCTGGCCATCTCATCGCCTCACCACGAATCATGCCTGCAGATAAAAGACAGCTTAGTTAAGACATTCACCACCTTTTGTTCATTCTGCACTCACGACATTCTCGACTGGAGTACGCACTTACCACTTCCAGAGCAGCTAACCAATTGTCCTCCGCCAATTTTCTACCTGTTTTTCAAAAATCTCCTGCCTATCAGGCTCTACAGGAAGCACAGTTTCATTCTACAGGAGCCGGGTGACTTCTACAGGAAAGGCAGAGAATAACCCTGCAGAAAGAAAACCCGGGACTTTCGTCGAATTTCAAGCTCAAAACGAGGTAGGCTCGGGAAAACTTCTCTGTGCATGATTTGTTTGAAGTAAGGTGGTGAATTGAACACGGCATTAGATTGAAAAAGAGAGTAAAAGTCTGCCTGCACATTGAAAAAAAGTGAAAGTCTGCCTGCATATTTCACTGAGTCTACACAGTTTCTTTCTTTCTCTGCATCCGAAATCTCCTCATCATTTTTCAATTTCTCCTGTAAGGAAGATACATGTTGTAGTAGAGGCTAGCCTGTGTGTGTGTGAAAAAAAAAACCAAATTTGCATATCTATCTATGTACTGAGAAAAGAACCTGTGTCCTTATGCTCTGTTCTGTAAAAAAAAAAAAAAAAAAATCATAAATAGACAGTCAAATTCAGGGTGACAGTAGTTTAAAACAGGGGAATCATTTCCATTTGATGTTGTAAGGAAGCACATGGTAAATTCCATCTTAGGTTCAGAAAAAACCGAATTCAACTATCCTCTATTTCAATGATTGACTGGTTTTTTTCCACCTGAGCATTTTCTTTTCTAGTTAAAAAACAAACTCAACACCATGCCAAGAGGATTCATGAGAAAAGAACCATTAAACTCTAGCAAATTGTATGAGCATGCTGAGGTGGTGGACCTTTTCACCAGGGAAAATTGGATATCCTTCTTTGATAGAATTTAGGGTTATGATGAGGAGGTGACTAAAGAGTTTTTTATGTCCCTAAGACCACTTTGAAAGACACATGCCACAGTTAGTTTTAGGGGTTTGACCCTAGAACATACCCCTAATTTCATAAGTAGAATTACCGGTCTCCCATTGGGGCTTCCTTGGAGCAAAGAGGAGAAATCATTGGAACAAGTTGCGAAGAAAACATTTTTTCTGCCTAAGGAGCATCCTCTAGAAGACAAAAATTGGGTCAAAAGGACAAGCTTGCCTCCTCTCTGGAGCAAAGTCAGTTATCAAATAATGAAGTATATCACATGTGAAGGGAGGTTTAGCATCATCTATGGTTATCATTTTAGGTTTCTACATGAATTGAGATATGGGATGGACCTGCCTCCAACTAGAAAATTGAGCATCCCATATTTCCTCCCTCAGTATTTAATTGAATGCGGTACAAAGCTTAATGCAGGGGTCCCAGATCAGTTGGCCCACCATGGGCTCATCAAACTATTGGTGGAAGATGCTTTACACACCTATACTGTCCCCATAGCTTGGGAAATCTTCAGAAATATGTCCAGGGATGATAACATCAAAACTTTGGCTGAGAACATCAGCCCATCCAACAGTGATGAGAGGGAGCAAACTAAAGAAATTGAGAAGAACAATGATGAGAGATCACAAGACATTCAAACGAAGGGAAAAACAGAGGAAGAACAGAAGGAAAAAGAGGAATTTGACAAGACTTCTGAGCCTAAGACAAAAAAGGAGACAAAAGCAAAAACAGAGAAAGGAAAAAGGACAAAGATTGGAAAGAAAAAGGTCAAGAAAGCCCAAAAGAAGGCTACCACAGCCAAGGCAGGCACCCAGCAAGAAAAATAAAAGACACACCATGAGATATCAGTGACAAAAGCAGAAACAGTGAGCATAAAGATTTCTACAGGAAGTGAAGGAAAAGAACAGCAGAAAGAAAAATCCCCTGAAATGTTGGCAAGGGAAGTAGAAGATGTGCTTGCTGCATTAAGCACACCTACAAAACAAAAAGGAAAAAGAAAAAGGAAAACCTCCATGTACTTTAAAGCCAGAAAAAGCACAAGGATAAAAGTGGACAAACCCCAGCCACCATCAAAGGAACCAATTTTCATTGAGGACTCACCCACTAAAAAGAATGAAGAGTCTCCTTCCAGGATATCTATCACCTATGAAAGAGGAAGCCCAAAAACCTCCACATGGAAAGAGAGAATTAAGTTGATGGACTCAAAGGTAGTTCTACAGGAAGCTGAAACATCTCTACAGGAAACTCTAACCAAGTTAAAAGAGACTGAGAAATTGGAGGAGAAGGCAGCCAAACAGTCACAGGGGGAGAGCAAAGCCAAAGAGATACCTAAACCAACCCCTCAGCCTAATTTGGGCTCATATTACAATCTGTTAGAGGGTGGGAAAATCATCCCACAAAAATTTGTTGTACCTTTATTCTTCGAATTAGAAAAAGAGAGGGTGAGAACCCACACATGGATGCAAATCGCCAAATCTAAAGGAGTTGAGGACATAGGCCACATGGAGGACAAGCTAAAAGAATTAAGAGGGGAGTTGGCCATGGTGAGGCACATAGAAGGCAGCAAAAGAGCCTAGCTACAAGAGGAGAATGAGCTGCTAAAAAAGCAGTTGCAACTACAGGAAGTTCATAAGGGAGATAGGTTGTCCATTTTGGGAGGGCAGCAGCAGCAAGAAGGACCTCCAATAGACAAGGAAACAACTGAGAAATAGCAGAAAGAGGGAGAGCTACAAGCTAATGTTGAGATGCTAACAAAACTGCTGCAAGAACAGGAGTCTCAGGCAGCAAAAGAAATACAGGTTTTAAAACAGCAGTTGCAAGAAAAAGAAGCCCAAATGGCCTGCATGGCCAGCTGGGCAATAGAAGCCTTACAATGTAGGCAACCTGCTAAATCCTATGCATTATATCTTAAAGACCAATGGTTGCAATTTCAAATTAACACATTGGCCCAAAGGGGCACCATTCCATTCTAGAATTACAATCAGTTTATACAGTTGTGTGACAGTAGCTCAGCTGAAGACAAGGCCAAGTTAGCAGAATTCTATTTACACAACTTGGCACTTCCTAACATGAATCTTTGGGACCCAAACACTGCATTAGGAGATCTGCAACTTATGGCCATGGCTTCTTGGTTAAGCCATGAGGAAAAGAGGGCAGTAGAGATTCAGAAGATTATGGCCAGGGAGCTAAGTGAGCCACTCATGATTAGGGTAGAACTAGAAGATCCCTCAACTCTTATATATTCCCATCAGCACCTTGCAGACAACCCTCACATTGCACCTGACTATGTTGAAAGGCAAGCTTAGGCCATTGCTCACTTTGAAGACATGGAAAGACTATTTGGTGATAATTGCATTCATGCTTGCACAAGGAGATGGAACACATTGTCCCATAGTCTGAAAATAAGAGAGTACCACTCCCCAACCAGAATGAGGGAGGCAATGAGAAGAGTACCCCTACACAAACAATCAATACAAAACTTGAAATCCAATTGGATTTGCCTTAATTTCAGCCCTCCACTACTGCTGGGGCTGTTAGAAGGAGTCAAGGAAGAAGAGGAACAAAGACAATGGGAGGAAGTAGATAGAAAGGTAGGTTTTCATGACAGATAAGAGGACATCACCTCAGAGGCCTGGGATGTCAGAGAGGCAGTCAAAGCAATCAAAGATGATGAACTAGATTAGTTGCTTAGAGGATGAGAAATACATTCAGCAGGGGGTGATGATGAGCCCTAGAAATGGGTAACTATATGGGATCATTTTGCCTATTATTCTCATTTAATCCACCATTCTCCATAGTTTTATGCATGCTTTTGAATATATTTATGTTAATTGAGTGAATGGGAATAGTCACTTGACCACAAAGTCTAATACGTGCTTATTGCAGATTTTTGGACATTTTTGGACCAAGATCAGGCATTTATGAGCAGATTGGCAGCCAAATTCGAAGAAACAAGGCTGAGGATTTATAGGAGGGGTGTCTCCTGCACTAAATGACCCCTTCCTCAAGTTCTCCACCATCATCTCGGAGTTTAAAAGCCCACCAAAAATTACTTCACGGGGCAGCCGAGCAGGTCTAGTGAAGTGGCTGATTAACTACAGTTTTGGGCAGCCAAGCTCCTAAAGTTAAGGAGGACTGTTGGGAGTCCTCATTTGCATAAGTAGGAAGGCTTCAAGCCTTAGTAGTTTAGTCATTTGTTAGTCTATTTTCGCACTTTAGTGCAGCCTTGTATCAGCACATTTTCAAGCTTCTTCTTGCAGATAGTTTTTGTGATGTAACTATTATTTTTTTATCAATGAATATGAATCTAGCTTTGCACCAGCTCTGATCTTTCTTAGGAGGCTGTAGCTCTTGGGGTTGGGCCCAACCCAAGTGCCCAGTACCTCCTTTGTGTAATTTTATATGTTTTTCTTACATTCATAGAATAATTTCTGTTATATAGGATTCAATCTTGCTTTGTTACTTAGGTTGTTTTTTTATGATTAAGATAGTTTTTCATGCTTCATGTTGATTTGACTGTTTGGTAATAGAAAAGATCCACAAAAAGACTACCAAGTAGTCCTTGATTTCATTTCTCCCTCCTTGGGACCATGAATTGAGACCAAGGCACACTTGTTGCCACAAAAACACTATTTTTGCCTTCCAATGCAATTGCTAGTGTTAGATTTTGAGTTAGATAAGTTGATATCAATTGTGCTTTCATGCTTAGATCTATTCTTGCTCAATTTCCATAACTTTCTTGCATGATTTCCTATCTATAAACTTATGTTCATCATGTTTCTGGTTTCTAGGTCAGAATTAGGTCAAAATAGATAAATATCTGTTTTTTTAGCCTTTGCTTGGATCAGTTTTGGAAAGTAATGTGCATAACACCTGTAAGACACTCCAGCCTATCCTTCCTCCATCATACAACCTACTCTAGTCCCTCACTCAAGGTATCCTTCACTCATTTGCCATACTTTCCCAACTTGCCCTAATTTCTACATTTTTGTGCAACATTGCTTTCTTCATCCTTGAAAAAATCCAACCATCTTCATCACTCTTGAGCTTCATTTACCAGGTCCTAGACCTCTTAAAATCCTTATCCATCCTTCATTTCCACTTTCCCACCGTTTTTCCACCATCAACCCTCTAAAAACCACTTTCGACCTGTTCTTGTAGAATTTCTTGTAGATCCCCTGCAGCCTCCTGTAGAAGTTCACGCGAGCGATTTTTCGAGATCTGAGCATGGTGGAAATCTCCAGAAGGGTGCTAGGGACTCCTTAGGTCCTCTCCACACCTTCCCAACCTCCTTCAAACGCCCACTCCATTTCCTTTCGCCAATAAACCTCTGCACAGTCAAAAATAGTTAAAACACATGCATAATAATTTTGCATAAAATTACTCAAAAATATAAAAAGATGATTTTTCCATGTTTACCTTCAGAAGTAGCTTAAACACATGAATTTTACCTTTTCAATAGTCAATGGAATCCATTTTAGTAGCTTACATCTCTTTTCTTGCACAAGTAGGGTTAGTCGGTAAAACTAGGGTTTACTAGGGTTTGTGTTTCCTTTCAGCTTTCATCTTCTTTCTGCAAGTAGACTAGCCTCTTTTGAGTTAGCTTCCTTCCATCACAGTTAAAATCTTCTTCTAAGAACTCATAGAAGTTGGCTTAAGCTCCTAACGAACTTGTGTTAGCTGATCAAGTGACAGCCTGCAGTAAGAGCTAGTACTTGTGTATACAGCACCGTCGCTTCCAAGTTTGTTACGAACTACCGGGTTGATAAAAGTAAAGTAGGGAGTCCCAGGAGTTGCAACATCATTGCTGCAACACTGGAGCTCACCACTCACTAAGCTCCGACAGACAGGAATAGTGAACGAATATATTACAGCCTTTGAAGCCTTAGCCTTCCACACAGAAGGTCTACACGATCAGCTCTACTTGGAATGTTTTGTCAGTGGTCTCAAAGAAGCCATACAAGCCCACGTCTGACTATAACACCCAACCTCATGGCTGGATGCTTGCAAGATAGCTCATGAACTAGAACGTGCATTAGCAGCCCAGTCTAATCGCCCAAATTTCATAGCCAAGGGTCGCCCCACCCAGGCTCAAAGCACTACCCAAACACTCAAGGTTCAAAAGGTGTCCCCAGTAGAAATGGCAGAAAGAAGAAAGAAAGGATTGTGTTATTACTGTGATGAGAAATACTCCCCCAAGCATAAATGCAAGGAGCCCAAATTCTTTCAAATTGATGCTACTGATCACAGTTCATCGGAGGAAGCCCCACCACTTGAGGAACCAAAGGAGGAAGATGAGGACAACTAGCTAGACAATGTACCTGAAGAACCAGTTATCTCACTTCATGCTTTGGCAAGGATTTCTTCTCCAAAACTATCAAAATCAGAGGTTTTATTAACCATCACCCTATAGTAGTCTTGATTGATAGTGGCAATACGCATAACTTTATACATCAAAGAGTCGCAGAAGCAGTGCATTGTTTTGTCAGAGCAGTATATAACTTCCAGGTCCAAATTGCTGATGGGGGGACAATGAAATGTGAAGGCCACTGTGAAAATGTCAAACTTCAAATGGGGGATTATCAGTTAAACACCCACATGTTTTCCATACACATGGGAGGGTGTGACATTGTCTTGGGTGCTGAATGGCTCCACACACTCGGCCTAATCACAATGGATTTCCAGGAGTTATATATGAGCTTTAAGAAGAACAACCACACACATACCCTCCACGGACTCTAGGCGAGTGATCCCTCTATCATCAGCTCACATAGGATGGAAAAATTATTAAAAGAGGGCCACCATGCAGTTATAGCCCAATTTAATGCCATCCAGGCCTTCAAACCCACTTCTCTTCATATTCATCCTGAGATGCAACAGATCTTAAACAACCATCTCCCAGCCTTTGACAAGCCTCATGAGCTTCCACCCTTGAGAGGGGAACATGATCATAGCATTACTTTGGTCCCAGGGGCCCAACCACCAAATGTTTGCCCATATAGGTATCTGTTCATCCAAAAGAATGAAATTGAAAAACTCATCAAGGAACTCTTGGAAGCAGGTGTCATTCGTCCTAGCATTAGTCATTATTCATCACCTATGGTCATGGTGCTCAAGAAAGAGGGGGAATGGCATATGTGTCCAGACTTCAGGGCCCTCAACAAGTTGACGGTCAAAGATAAATTTCCCATTCCGGTTGTCGATGATTTGTTGGATGAACTAAATGGGGCTCAATTCTTTACTAAGCTCGACCTTCGCTCAGACTATCACCAAATTTGCATGAAAGAAGTAGACATTCCAAAGACTGCTTTCCAAACTCATGAAGGCCATTATGAGTTCTCGGTCATGCCATTTGGTCTTTGTAATGCCCCATCCACTTTTCAGAGCCTCATGAACCACCTGCTTAAACCATATCTCAGAAAATTTGTCCTTGTTTTCTTTGATGACATCCTCATCTACAGCCACACATGGGCCACACATCTTCAGCATGTAGATCTGCTCTTGCAACTGCTCCAGAAGCATAAATTATTTTTCAAGATGTCCAAGTGATCATTTGGCATGGAAGAAGTTGAGTGTTTGGGCCACATTGTGGGGCGTGAAGGTGTCAGGGTGGACCCCAAAAAGATCCAGGCAATGAAGGACTGGCCTCAACCAAAGACCTTGAAGAGCTTGAGAGGATTTTTGGGTCTCACGGGCTAATATCACAAATTTATCCGCAATTATGGTCGCATTGCTAGACCCCTCACTCACATCCTCAAGAAAAATTCATTTCTCTGGAATGATGAAGCGCAACAGGCATTTATAGCTCTCAGATATGCCATGTGCTCCACTCCCGTATCAGCACTACCCAACTTCACCAAATCTTTTGTGATTGAATGTGATGCTTCAGGTATGGGTATTGGGGCGGTCTTAATGCAAGAAGGTTGACCCTTGGCCTTCACTAGCCAACAACTAAGTGGGACAAATCTAGGAAAATCTACCTATGAGAAGGAGATGATGGCCATCTTACATGCAGTAGATACCTGGCGACCATACTTATTGGGGCGGCATTTCCAAATCCACACAGACCATCAAAGCCTTAAATATTTTTTGGAGCAACGCCTATCCTCACCACAAAAAAATAAATGGCTCCCCAAAATGCTAGGATATGGTTATGAGATAATTTACAAGAAAGGGTGCGAAAATGTCGTAGCAGATGCATTATCATGCCAATTTGAGGAGGAAAGCACCCTGCTCGCAATCTCCCTTCCCATTCCAGAATGGATTGAAGAGGCTCGCAAGGAATGGTTTTCACATCCTTTTCTCTCCCAACTCATTAATAAATTGCAGGCGGATCCAAATTCCACAGTGAGCTACTCTTGGCAGGATGATATTCTTCGCTACAAGGACAGAGTCATGATATCACCAACATCCACTCTCAAAAGTTGCATTTTGGCGGAGTTACACTCATCTCCCACTACAGGTCATTCAAGCTTTCAAAAGACTTATGCTCACACTTGATGTTCATTCTTTTGGACAGGCATGAAAAAGGACATTCTTACTTTTGTAGTTGAGTGCGACATATGTCATCTCCATAAATGAGAAACAGTCAAATTCCCAGGCACATTACAGCCATTTCCCATCCCAGCCTCAATCTAGATGTAGGTTTCTATGGACTTCATTACGGGTCTTCCGAAGTCAAGCAACAAGTCATTCATCATGCTGGTTGTGGACAAAATTTCTAAGTATGCTCATTTTTGCGCCCTACCCCACCCGTTTACGCCAACTTTGGTAGCTCAATCTTTCATGGATCAGATCTTCAAATTACATGGCATGCCCACTTCCATTGTGTCTCATCGTGACCTGATCATCACTAGTAACTTTTGGCAGGAACTCTTCAGGCTACAAGGTACCCAACTACAACTCAGTACTTCCTATCATCCCCAAACTGAAGCAGTCAACAAATGTCTGGAGACCTACCTTAGGTGTTTCACTTCAAAAAAGCAACATCTATGGGTACAGTGGTTACCTCTAGCCGAATGGTGGTATAACACCAACTATCATGCCACCACCAAAGTGACTCCATATGAAGCAGTTTATGGTCAACTCCCTCCATCACCTACTTCTTATATCAAGGGATGCTCGAAGGTACAAGCAGTGGATCAACTCCTATAGAACCGCACAACCATGCTGGCCCACCTCAAAGAGAATCTCCATCAAGCTCAAAACCGCATGAAGCAACAAGCAGATCAACATCGTTCAGAACACCAATTTCAAGAAGGGGATCAAGTATTTTTGAGGTTGCAACCATATACGCAAACATCACTCAAAGATAAGGGTTTTCAGAAATTATCTCCAAAATTCTACAGACTGTATCAAGTACTTCAGCACATTGGAGAAGTCACCTACAAGCTAGCTTTTCCACCCACTGCAAAAATCCATCCAGTCTTCCATGTCTCATGACTCAAGAAAGTGATTGGGAACCATTGCCAAATTCAAACTAGTCTACTTGAATTAGATGAAGAAGGGTCAATCTAGCTCCAACATGAACAGGTTCTTGACACACGAGAATGGCACCTATGCGGCCACACGTTCAAGGAAGTCCTCGTCAAGTGGAAAGACACCTCTCCGGAAGATGCAACCTGGGAACCAGCCACTGTCCTTCAGCAGTTTCCACAGCTTCAGCCTTGAGGACAAGGATATTCTTATGGGGGAGGGCATGTTAGGGTCCAACCCTAACCCCCTTAGTTATGTAATAGGATCGAGTCATAGTTATAGTTAAGTAAAGAGTCAATAAAGCCCATATTAATAATTGTAAGTGGTTGACCTGCATTTAAAGAAGGGACCATATTTAGTTGCAAATGGGCCATGGTATTAGATAGATAGTATTAATAAGAACCATGGTATTGACCCATGGTATTGCATGTATGAATCCTATATAAAGGATAGAGACTCCCCTCAAGGAGCATCATGTCTTATTTTGTAATTGAGCCTAGCTCTATTGGAGGTTGCCCCCTCGAAGAGGCAAGTGAACATTGCTTTCCTTTCAGAATAATAAAATACTTGCTCTTATTTCTTATTGTTCTGTGTTTTGGGTATATTTCTTTGCATATTTGGTATTCTGGTATCTTCTTGCGGGTCAAGAACATAATAGTACTAAATACATAGAAGAACAAAATGTGTAATATATTTACAAAAAGACTCTTGCTCAAATAACAAAAAACAAATTCCAAAAGATACTACTCATATCTTCGTAAATTAAAATATTATATCTGGAATTTGGCATAAATGGCCTCAGAATAAATTTATAAGAATTTATTTGGAAATAACAATTATTGAGTATTTTAATAAAAAATATAAATAACTTATAATTACAAAATGGTCATAGTCATGAGAAGCCTCTTCCATTTAGGAAGAAAAATTTAAATCTAACAAAGAGAAATAATTTGCAAGCATTGCATTCACGCCAAGAGGAGTAAAAGACCAAAGGGATTGGAATCTCCGACCTCGTCTGAATACATGTTTAGTAAAAAGTATAGATGTTTGTGCGTTGGAAACATTGAAAGAAAAAAAAACATATTGTTTGAATACGTAGTCATTACTTGGAAAATATAATCACAGTCATAATAATTATTAACTTGAAATAGAATATATACAGAAAATGGAGAATAAGGTTAAATAAAAAGGGTCTCGGCCTCATAGTTAACACCTTGGAACAAAATCTAGTTTCATGTTAATTCCCCATGCAAAAGGGATAAATGAATTGATTCATGATATAAACAAAAGGAATTAAAATTTAAAAGTTAAATAGTATGGTTACAGGTGACATTAGGAAACTATACTCTAAAGAATTTCATTGTAATGAATATTGTAAACCTTGTAACTACAGAGCTACAATCCATAAATAGTGAAAGGGCTGTTTATTCTTGTTCAGAATGGAGAGGAATCTTCAAATAAATAGATATATCCTGAAGATAAAATATTACAAAAATATCCCTATTAAATATACTAGAATATCCATTCAGCGAAACTGTGAAATTATACATATATAACAAAGATGAGAAACTAAGCATAAATCTCATGCCCTAGACAGAGGTGTTATAGTAATAACAACATATCGCATTCCCTGTCAGGGTACATACTAACACATATAGCCACACCCTTTGAGAACAAACAGAAATTATAATGAAACTCTTCTATGAGTTATGCTCTTCATACAAAAACAAATGACTAGCCATCAACCCGGGATAAGGTTTTATAACAAAATTACAAATCCATAATACATTTATATGCTCACATAGTTAAAATCATGACTCTCTAAAAAGAGTATTGATAAACAAGAAATTCTAATAGGGCTCATTTTGAAAAACCATCAGTGGCAAATACTTGCAAAGCAAAGTCTTATCATTGAGAAATATTCCAATAAGGAGTATGAATATTACTTAACACAGTACAAAAAAATTCCCAAAAAAAAAATGAACTGAGGAAATATTTTAAGTAAATTACCATATTTTGGATGGCGTATCTCGATGGACTATATTCTTTGGCTAGCATACAGCCAGTGTTCATTAATAGAAGGAATTGTAATTGGTCCCTTTTAAGAATGTTAAAATCATAGAATTCCTCTATAAAAACCTGGAAAGCATTAACAAACTAAGCCATCGAATTGTAAATGGAATGTTCATATTTCAGTATCAAGAACAGTGACTGAGCTATTAAGAATTCTAAGCTGAGAAAAATCTAACAAGGAAACAACATTTACCAAAAATTATAAAAATTGCTTGATGGAAGGAGGTACGTTGTCAAACAAATACCCAAGAATCCAATAACACCACATTATAAGAAACTAGTAGTAGTTTTTTTGTTATATCAATATTAAAAATAAACCAGCGAGCCACTGTCGTAGCGGTAGTCCCTACCGGGGTTGAGAACCTAGGGCCGCTTGTTTTGCATTTTTTCTTGCACTGGATTAGTATATCTAGCAAAAGCTTCGATCAAAATCCTCTGCTTCTACTGGCTAAGGGATTGAACGACTGCGCACTCGCTAACTGGTTATGATTCTGCGAGATAAACTCCAACTCCTGCCGTGTATTCGAATTCTGTAACCTCTTTTTACTGTGAAAAAATTGCCAATAGCCCAAGAGAAACCGCTTTAAAACCACTCAGCACTCTGTTACGGATAACCTATGTTCTCTAATTAAACAGTTGTTACCAAATAAAAGCTAGGGAGGTACACCCATTGGTCACTATTCCACTTTTTCACATCACAAACAGCTGTTACCAATTAGCTAGGTTCTGCTCGCAGGTATTCCACTTTTTCACATCACAAACAGTTGTTACCAAGTACCTAGGTTCTGCTCGCGGGTATCTATTCTGCTTCTATGGGCTAAGGGATTGAACGACTACGTACTCGCTAAGGGATTGAACGACTGCAAAAAATGCCTACTTCCAATTCATATTTGGCATTTGATTGGTTTGCTCAAAGAGAACGATTTGTAAACTGTTAGATTCCCTAGTAAAACATCAGATGACTATTAAAACCAAGTCCATAAAATAGCCAATGGAATGGAAATTACATGGCAGTCCCGCATTAACTGCCCTCACCTCAGTTCATCAAACAAAAGTAAAGTTACATCCACATATCATTTTCATTAATGATGATTAAAATTGTTCTCCTTTTCTTAATTGAAGTATGCTTAAAAGTCATGATCATTTATATTATTATTTCTTATAAGCATCATTTTTTCAAAAAATTCAAACATGTCAGAGTGTTATAGTTTTCAAAATTGTATTGTGTATACGTTAAGGAGTTTGCAAGAGATTTTAAATAATAACTACGATCAAGCAGAAGCTCACGTTAAAATTGCCTATTTAAAACAATTAATGGGAAATGAACGATGGATAGGTACTTCACGGATCACCTAATCCAAGAATCATGATGAAACCATGATTTTCTGACTCGTTTATGCACATCAGCAATTACCGAAGTGCCAAGAAAACTGTCGTTTATCTGAATAAAAAAATTGTCGGAGACTTTGGCCAATTTGACACTAATTTCGTTTTTGGTTCCATGATACCATAATATCACAGTGCTATATGTTTAAACTGTTTAAACTATGATAAGGAAAGTTTGCTTTGGTTATTGGATAAACACACTCAAACTTTGGAAACAATGATAAGGAAAGTTTACTTTGGTTATTGGATAAACACACTCAAACTTTGGCTTTTAAAAACCTTGAGATAAACACAAAGTTTGACTTTGGCTTTTAAAAGCTTTGGATAAACGCAAATTCAATAAATTTCAGTTTTTATAAATTTTAGATAAACACAAACCAATAAACTTTGCTTTTAAAAACTTTGGATAAAGGCAAAACTTCAGTTAAAAATAAGCTCAGCGTCTGCAATTATACCCCAAAAACTTTGGATAAAGGCAAAACTTCTGTTAAAAGCAAGCTCGACATTTGCAATAAGACCCCAAAGCTAAATGGCAAATGAAACTCAATAAATTTCAGTTTTTATAAACTTTAGATAAACACAAACCAATAAACTTCGCTTTTAAAAACTTTGGATAAAGGCTGAAGAATGTAAACAATACAACATTGTAGTAGGATTGTTTTTGAAAAGCAAAATAAACATAAAATTAGAAAAAAATAAAAAAGAAAAGAACGTGTAGGATAGGCACGCAAGGTTTGCATGTAGCCCACGTGCCCCACCCCCACTTAGCCAAGAATCTAACCCATGCCAGTCATTCATTCCCATGGAGTGCATCATATAGCTTTTGGGCCTGGATTGATTTTGCACTGGAAAAGGACCGGTTCACGTCTCAGGCACATCAACAAAGAGTGACGCTCCCTCGTTTTTTATTTGAGTCTATCTAAAGTTCTACATGGCCCCATTTTTCCATGCAAGGTGCCATATGTGTGACCCTTCTGCATGTATGGCATATGTTTCTGGTATCAGATTCCATTTGAGGTGCAGGAGCAACATTACCAAAGATGGATAGACCACAAGCATGCATTGATTAACCTAATCCGTGTGTAGCGCCTCCGAAGTGGGTAATCTCTTAGGTTCCCTAAGCTTGGTTCTCTAAGCCGGGTTCTATCTAAGCCAGGTTGGGTATTTCATAGCGCACTGACTAGCTTACTGCACTAGCTATTAGCCACTTTCATGATTTCTCTATCAGGGAACGAGGGATGAACAACATTCTTGCTGGTAGAATAAAGGTATTGTCTTCTAAACTTCATGATGAACTGAAGCCTTAATTCTGTTTTTTGTTGTTATATCCAAGGTTACTGCAGAAATCATTCTAGATGAAATTCAAACGGCAAACTATGTGCTTTTCATTTCAACAATAAATTGCTGAGCAAAAGGAAAACATTTAACAAAAAGTTTGGATAATCACCTCAAGTCACAAGTAAGTCTTGAAACCTACGTAGTAACTGATACTCATTTGAATCCTACTCTGTTGTAATTTACTTTAACTAATGCTTATCTGCAGTAACCAAACATGTGAGTTTTGCCCACTAATACCTCAATTATCAAAAGAAATGCGAAGTGTCTTAGGAGGATAAAGTCAGTTATAAGTTATGATGAATCTGCGCTTCAAGAAATCACTGGAGGTTGCTTAAGTGTGAATTTACAAATTTCAATTTACCGTATTTCAAAACTTTATGTCTCCTACCTCTAAGTCTCCTTTCTCTTTCTAATCCTCTATTTGTTCACAGTCCAATTATTTTTAAATGTTCTTGTTCTTACCAGTGTTAAACAGTTTCTACCCACCATGTCTCCATTAGACACATTTCTAAACTCAAAAATGAAGATGCTAACCGTCAAAGTACCCAATTGTCTAATTTCACCAAGACCCTAAGACCAGTAATTTCAGTGAATTTTGAATTCAATTCCCAGCTTGATTTTCCTTTTTTGTTGCCCAGTGCATCCCATCTCATTTTATTTTGAGTGGATCACATCAGATTGATAGGCAGCTTGAGAGGCAGGCTCAAAAGAAGGGAAAGGAATTGCATAAGAAATGGTAGATGAATTCTTGCCTCTTGAGCCTTCTCCTCTTCCTGTGCAATATCATTTATATCGTCTGCAATAAATAAACACGGTTAAACCACAAAATATGGATTCATTTAAAGGCAAGGAAATTAAAAAATGAAATCGCTGCATTTTTTCTGTTCTGCAATGTTCGATGTGACCGCCAAGCTGGACATACCCACTTACTTATTTTTCACTTGACCTGCTTCTGTGCTTTCTATCATGTTATGTCTCCCCAAACTGGTGTCGGAGATGTAGGTTAAGGAAAAATTTAAAAATTAAACATGTAAAATTAGCTAGCTTATGTGTGAATAAATCCCTGAAATTTTCTTTTTCTATGAAAAGCTTCTGCGCTTTCTATCATGTTATGTCTTCCCAAACTGGTGTCAGAGATGCAGGTTAAGGAAAATTTTAAAAATTAAACATGTAAAATTAGCTAGCCTGTGTGTGAATAAACCCCTGAAATTTTCCTTTTCTATGATACAGGTTTCATTTAAAGACACGGATTTTAGCATAGAAATACCAGGGGTTATGCCGATTCCAGCCAAGGATGTATCGACTCCCGTTCAGGACAGGTCTGACGATGCCTTTCACTGGTTCGTGAAGCATTCCTCGCGCCTACCGGAAGCCACAGGGATTTTGATAAACACCTTCAAGGAACTGGAGGGCGAACAGATCAAAGGACTGATGGATGGAATGAACAGCAGAAGAACAAAATGTTTTCAATTTAATGAAGAGGGGAAGAGAGCGTAAGACGATGATCGAATGAAGCTAGCAGGTGGTCAAATGAAGCTGGCAGTTGTAAACAATCCTGGTAACCAGCAGTGACAAGTGTAAGCTTGTAAGCTTGACGAGTTTATGTAACCTGCCCCAACCGCCAGTGAAAAAAACTTAGGATAAAATAGCTTCCCCTCGCTAAAAACAGCATTGGGGCACGTGAAGCCTGCAATAAGAGGTTAAATTCAGAAGTTTGGTTAAAATTTTCGTAACGCAAAATTGTTAGCAATAAACTTTGGTTAAAATAGAAGAAACCCAAAAAAAATGATTCAACTAGTGAATTAATAGGCGGTCAATACCGTATCGAACGCTATAGTCCCTGCTATGCCAGAGGCAGGGACTAATAAGAGAACCTCAAAGAAAAAACAAATTGCAAAGCTACAAAGTTACAGAACCCTAGTAGCAACCAAACGAAGAAAATGAACAATAAGCAGAAAAGACATAAGAATAGTAGTCTTGAAAATAGAAATAAAATCCTCAATAGTTTGTGAGTCATTGAATTAATCCATGTTGTTGGTACAAGGGTTTACCCTTATCCCCGTGTTCCATGTTAGCATAGCATGTGGAGTAAGGAAATAATGCCAATTTTCATAAACTTCTTGAAAATCTATGAAGATATTTGTACCACATTGAAGCCGAAATTCATAATCTAAATCTTAATAGGGTTCGAGTCTTAGCACCACCGGACAACCACAGGTTGAATATAAAATGTATGTATCAGTATATGCTTTAAATCAAGTATCGTAAATATTGAACCTATTCAAAAGTACAATGTGTGTTTGAATATATATATATATATATATATATATATATATATATATATATATATATATAGATATATAGATATACATATAAAAGGATTCTCTCCAAATGAGATAGGGTGACATTAATATGCTTAAATATTTCCTATTGGAGGATAAGTCTTCAATCTAGAATAAGAGGATAAGCCTTCAATCCACAATAAGAGCTTATTCTGGAGCTCTACAAGGTAGAATAAGTCTTCAATCCACAATAAGAGCTCTGCAGGGTAGAATAAGTCTTCAATCCACAATAAGAGCTCTACAAGGTAGAATAAGTCTTCAATCCAGAATAAGAGGATAAGTCTTCACTCCAGAATAAGAGCTCTACCAAGTAGAATAAGTTAGATTTGAGGATAAGTCTTCAATCCAAAATAAGAGCTCTACAAGGTAGAATAAGTCTTTAATCCACAATAAGATCTCTACAAGGTAGAATAGGTCTTCAATACACAATAAGAGGATAAGTCTTCACTCCAGAATAAGAGCTCTACAAGGTAGAATAAGTTAGATTAATACTGTATATACAATTTTAAATTGTTAAGAGTGAGATTTTATTAATTTGAGCAAGATAACAATAGGTATGGAAAGAGATTTTATATATATATATATATATATATAATTGTGTTGTGGTTGAGGTATGTCACAAACTTATTGTCAAAGGGAAATCGATTATAGCTGAAACTATGTTAGAAATAGTTAGGATTCTTAATATTCATAGTCTCTTAGCCAAAAGAATTTAGTCATCTGTAATTGATTTGAGAGATACGATTTAAGGTTTCCTATTCCTATAAATAGAGCATGATGTAATTCTGATGAGATTAATGGAAAACTCATAATTGATAGAGATTGGGTGAGGTATTAATGCATTGGTTTTAGGTGTGGACCAAGGTCAATGTTCATTATAATCTACTTAACTATTTGATCAAGAATATAAGAATGGTGAATCTCAAATTTGGATGGTTTTCTTCATTAAGGGTTTCTAGGGTAAAATTTGTGTGTATTGTGTGAATCTTTATGGTGTGCTATTGTTTATGTTCTATTCTTTAAGTTCTCTCATTGGAATTTAAATATTTATGTTAATTGAGATTTTAGACTAGTTTATATGTTTGGTCGACTTTGTATATAGATGTAAAAAGTGTTCAAGGTTGGTAAGATCATGAAATACCACTTACTACCTCCATAATTTGGTATCTAACTTGTAAATCTAGTGCCTAAAAGCCAACATCAAGTATTAAAGGATGTTTGGCTATAGGGGGATGCCTCTACTATTAAAGGTTCTAGATCTTGGACCTAGATCTATTCAAGAAAGACATTCTTGATTAGATATGAGATGAGATTCCTATTTATGTGGAAGTCCTAAGATGTAACTTTGGTTAAAGAAGGGATGGATACAAGTACAAAATTAAGATTGAGAAGCTTAATGGCCAAAATGTTGAGTTTTGGAAACTTAAACTAGAATATCTCCTTGTGTATTAAGAGTAACGGATTATTGTGCAACCCATAACACCTTCGATTGGCATGTTGATGGAGAGATGGGAGAAATTAAGGAGCATGAATCAACTTTGACATGCAGATTCATTGTTATTGAATGTCTCGGGGGAAGACATGGCCAATAAACTATGGGATAAGTTGGGAAACTTGTACTAGTGGAAATCATTGGTTAGAATGTTGTTTGTTCAAGATTAAATTTTTCTTTTGAGGATGAGAGAGGATGATCCAGTCATAGAACATGTTGGCTTTGTGGGCCCTGGCCTAGGTTCAACATTAGTCAGCCAAACAAATCCCTACGCTACTGGCCCTTTTGGCATCATCCCGCAGAGCGCGAACCAAAGTCTCACCCAAAGTAGTATGGGGGGATGTTGGAACCAAGTTTTCGCACCCTGAGATGGTCGTGATGTCGGTTTATACCCCGTGCTCCTGCCTTCGCGCAGGTCGCTAAGCCTTAGGGCTTATCGATCTACCTTCTATCCCGCCCTTCAATACCTCCGTGAAGGTGTACGATTGACCTTCGCGCAGCCCTAACCATTGGTTTAGGTACTTTCACGTTGCTATGATGATGTATTGTATAGGTTCCCAAGTTATCTCAAGTGTTTTACTTATCTTACCAATCAATTACAATTAGCATCACGTAAACTGATATTCTTACTTGTGTTCAATTAATAGATATAATCACATACATTCGTGCATCAACTAAATACTATAAAATAAAACCAAATCGCTATATAATCAAATGAATTAACAGAGACTAAAAACACAGTAATTGCATAATACTTCTCTTTATTGATATCTTCCAGTTTAATACAGACTCTATCCACCCTGCACACATAGCTGTAGGGGTCCGCGCACTCAGCTGCGGACTTCTACCCTAGGCCTCTGCGCACTCAGATGGAGAGCATCTACCTACGCTAAGACCCGAAAACACTTAGACCTCAACTCTACTTCACTTCTTACTCTTCGCTCTTCTCCCTTCTAACTACTTAGAGCTTACTTACTTAGCTCTGTTTTATACAATCCCATGGTCCACGGACCATGGGTAGGTTTTTATAGACAACTTGACACTTTAAAAAATAAGGGCAGACAACCCTTTATGACTCTTGACACCTTCGTGCTCCGCGACCACAAAATGCAGAGACTTTATAACTTTATTACAAAGTTGTCCTAAAACATGGGCTTTTAGCCCCAAAACTACTCCTTGGGAAACCCGTTCCCAACAGGCCCCCAACACAAACATGGTGACTCACCCTCAAGTCACTCTGTGGGCACATAGATCATAATGTGAAAACCTTCCAGCTCGACCTGTATGACAACCACCTCGGCAGTGCATTGCTCGGCCGCCTGCTTCACTTCTTTGACCAATTTCTCAATCGCTGGTCCTAAACTGTCAGCCTGAAGCTTCTGTTGAGTCACTTGTAGACTAGCAAGCTTGCCTTCAATGGAGGTTGTGACCAAATAGGCCTCGTCCAACCAAGGCTTCAAGCATGCCTTCAACACTGCCTCTTTGTGTTAAGATGCTTCTACTTGTTCCTTTAGTGTTTTGGCCTCCTACAGCTTCGCAAGTCTCTGTGTGAGGGCAACGGTACGTGTTGTTCCTTTTACCTTGTCATAGCGTTGTTGCAGTTCTCACGCCTCTGTCTCTAGCCTCTATACATTAGGATCTTCTTGCAGACTGGTTAGGACCTCGAACGATTGTTCAAACAACCTTGTGCAGTCTGCTACTGCACTGTCTACTACAGCTATCTCCTCTATGACAGCGGTTGCGCGCTGCTCCTTTACATCCAGCAGAGTTGAAGGCTGAGCCTTCAACTCCAACTTTGCAATATAGAGGTTCAACTCCAGCTGAACCTTGGCCAACTCTGTGCGAGCATCACACACCCCTGTAGCCAGTTTGCGAACGTGCACCTCTACCATTTCTCCCTCAGGAATGGCCAACTCTAGGACCATTCGGCATGCTTCCTCCACAACCTGAACTATGCGCTTGTTTCATTCAGTTACATCATTCACGACAGCGATGGCAGAGTCTCACTATAGGGCCAGTTGCACATTATTGATCTGCTGCTCTCTGGTCACCTACAAAGCTTGTTGTTCGCAGGCCCTTAGCTCCGCAATAACTCCATCCTGTAGTAGGTGGAGTAGCTCTCTAGGAAGCACTGCCAAGTTCAGCCCTACTCCCTTGAGGGCGCTAACAGCGGGCCAGTCAGCTTCGATCTCTGTGGCTAGTGCTCCCTCCAGCAGTACTATCACTCGTGATTCCTTCACATGCAGCATCCCAATGGCTTTTGAAGTACCGATAGCAAGGCTGGTGGACACCGTGCCAGCCTGTGATGTACAGATCTGTAGCTCATGTAGACCCGTATAGATGGCCCCCAATACTTGTTGTTGATACTGCTTGAACTAATGTAGTACCTCCACGGTGACATCCCGCACCGTATCTCTAATGTCATTCAAATATCCCTCTGTTAGGGTGATTGGGTCCAATGACGTTTTACTGGCCTTGGATTTCTTTTGCGGCCCAACTTTTTCCTGTCCTCTTGGACACTTGATATGATACGACGCCGTCTGCAGGTCCGCTCTGTGCTTCTCTGTCTACTCGTCTATTTCTTCCTCTGTTTTGGGCAAGGGCGACCTCGCACCTTTGTCAGAGTTACTCTCTACTCTGCCTGTCTACTCTTCCGCCTGCTCTGTGACATCATGCTTTGCCTAGGCCTTGTCATCGACCTCTTTCCTCCTATTCTTGGCAAGCTGTGCCATCTTGAGCTTGGCCTCCTCCTTTTTTCGCTGCGTGGTGGACTTTCTCGATCCCACCATCAAGTTTGAGGCAGTGCGCCACTCTACCGGTCAGTGGTCAAGAACTGCATCGATCACGTTGTCAGTTGCCAAGTAAGGCAAGTCATGCCACTTTTTCTCACGGTCCTTCCATGCCCTGATCGATATGACCTAAAATTCTACCTTGAACTCCACATACTCCTGCAGTTTGGAAAACATGGTAGGCGACAATCATGGCTTGCGGTTGATAGCCATGCGTATATTCATTTCCGTCACAATCCAAAAGATCTTGCTATCCTTGATGCGCTAAGAATCCTTGGTCACCCACATCGAAACGTACTTCGCCGCTTCTACCATGTCTGGTGTGACCAAGGGGAATTAACTATCTTTAGGCAGCTCCCAGGCTACCAGCACAATGGACAGCAAGAGCCATGCATAGTGGAAGGTCTTGTTGAGTTCCTGTGCCTCATGGCAGATCACGAGGAACTCACCACAGAGATAGCATGCCCAGTTAAGTTGAACTCCTTCTGTGCATTGGGCTGCTAGAGCGATGGCATGTGTTGGCACTTCATTTGCACGACACTACTACATCACATTTCTTGCCAAAATCTGCGTGGCCACCTTGACCACAGGATCACACATACTCAAGATGGCATAGCCTTGCAGCTTCATCATGAGCTTGAATTTATCCTTCATGGCCTCTGTGAGGGCATGCTCGCCACCTTTTCTGCCAAACATCATGGCCAGATTTTCCCCTGTATAGGGCAGCCGTGTGATCCTATGGATCAACCTGTCAGTGATGGGTATCTGCTCCTCTAGCCATAGACACCCATCATGTACCAAGCATAGCAGTTGCTTGATGACCAATATTGTAATGGGTGTGCGATTGTAGTGTGGCACACATAGCAGGTTTGAGCAGACTTGCCTTGTCTACACCCCTAAGCCACTTCTGTGGTTCCAACGCAATCATCCCGATGGTTGTATGAACAATGTGATGCATTAGTTATTGTTTCACCAAGTGAGGGAACTTCTCAGTGTCAACTAAGTCCCAATATTCCAATTTCAACAGCGGAAGCCGTCCCAAGCATGGTTCTTCAAAGACAATCTCGTCCGACAGCAGAGGTATGTGCAAGGCGACCTTGCTTTCATTAATGTCCTTCAGCACCTTGGTCTTGCTCTTGCACAGAGTGACGTATTCGGGAAACTTAGTAATGGGGTCAGAACCCTCGACTTCAATGTCCTCCACTTCCACCCCCAAATCCTCATCATCCATCGGGATGTCCTTAATCTCTTCCTCCTCTAGTTCCAAGTTAATAGTTTTTCCTTTTTCCTGTGCAGTGGGCTTGTCCTTCTGTGGGTTTCTTTTAGGCAACGTGTGTACGGGTGTCGTAGCCTGCTTTCCCTTCTTATCCTTCGCACTCTCCTTGGTCAGGGTAGGCTTCAGTCTAGGCATCTGTGGTGACTTGGGGACTTCAGCTAGTACCTCTGCAACCTCTAGAGTAGCTCCCTCTGCCTCCATAACAACCTCTGGCATAGCCCCCTCGATTGTCACTGCTTTGGTGTCCATAGCTTCTGATCCTAGGATAATGTCACGGATGAAATTGCGATCGGACTCTAGAAATCGATCAAATGCTGGGCAGTCAAGCAATTCTTTGAAAAATGCGTGGTTCATGCACGTCTGAGAGCTCACCAACTCAATGCTCAAAATGCCAAGTGTTTTTCTTTGGGCAGCCACATGTAATTTATAGGCCATTTTGAATTCAAATCCAACCATTCCCCCCAAATTCAGTTCATTAATGCCAGATTGGCAACAGATTTTCAAGGATCTTACCCATAAATTTCATCTTAAATGTCGCCTGCCCGCTCCATTTGGTCGTGGTTTCATTGTCAAATCATGAATAGTGACTTTAACAGTCACTTTCCAGCTAACCTGCATGGTTTTTCCATAGGTAGCGCAGCTCTCTCCGCGTGGTTGCAAACCCTATGACATCTCCTCATTCCGCGCAATCCCTCGATCGCGTAGTTTCCCAACCCGGGTAGTGTAGTTTATAGTCCTGCACCTCCTTTCAGTTGCTTAGAGCACTAAGACTATGCTACCTTCATATAGTCACCTGGTCGGATCACCGGTGTATGGCTTCAATCAGCTGCCATTAAACTTTATTAGGAATGGATCTCCATCCAATTTAACCAACTAAACTACTCCACCGTCGGTAATCTCCTTAATTACATAGGGCCCTAGCTAGTGCATCCTAAATTTACCTGGAAAATTATCAAACTTGCTGTCATATAACAAAACCAGATCATTTACCTTGAAGGTGCACAGTTTAATGTGCCGATCATGCCATGCTTTTTCACACTTCTTTTGGACCTATTGGTGAAATCCATTCAGAAACCTTTCTTCCTCAAGCTCAACAAGCTGTGCGAGCCTCTCTTCCAGGGCTTTGCGATCCTTCATACACGTGAGTGCCGCTATGCGTAGACTAGGCACAATGTATTCCATTGGCATCACTACTTCAACACCGTATACAAGCCTAAAGGGTGTCTGTCCAGTCAACTTTTTGCATGTCGTTTGATAGGCCCATAGCACTGCGAGTATGCGTAATTCCCAATCATTTCGTTGAGCATTGCAAACCTTGGTCAGCACGTTCTCCAGTACCTTATTGAATGCTTCCACCATCCCGTTAGCTTGTGGGTGATAATGCGTGCTTTTCTAGTGATAGAACTAAAATTCCTTTGTCAGCGCGCTAATCGTTTCATTCAGAAAGTGCGTACCGCGATCACTCATCAATATCTTTGGACACCCAAATTGCGTTAGTACATACTCAAAGAGAAACTTCACAGCGGTCATGTCTGCAGTCCTTCATAGGCTGTGCCTCCACCCATCAAGTCAAATACTCAGTCACGATGATAATGTACCATGCACCCATCTTCTTTTTTTGAGGTTGAATGGGTCCCAAAAAATCTATTGCCCATTTCTCGAAAGGTTGTAACATCATCTGTTGGTTTAGAGGCAACTCATCTCTCTGTGATGGCCTGCCAATCCTTTGACACACGTCACACGCCCTGCAATATCCGTTTGAATCCTGATGGAGGGTTGGCCACCACAACCCTGCACGTAGAATATTCTACGCAGTCGCCCTTCCTACATAATTCCCTCCCGTGGCACCCCCATGAGTGTCTTTGAGGATACTCCTTCTTTCAAACTCTGGTACATATTGTCGCAATACTTCATCAGACCCCATTTTGTACAAATGTTTGGTAATGACAAAAAATTCTACCGCGCGTACCACTAACTCCTTTTTCTGCTAGGTGGTGTAGCATTCTGGGGTAGTTTCTGTCGTTAGGAAGTGTATGATGTCTCAAAAGTGACCATCTGCGATACGCACTACAAAGAGCTATGCGTCAGGAAATCCCTCCTCCAAACTAGTGGGCTCTTCTCCCGTTTCAATGCGTGACAGATGATTTGGTCCCACGTTAAGTTGTCTAGGCTTCAAAATAACTTCAAAATCATAATCCTAGAACAATAACAAGCACCTGCATATTCTCGCCCCCAACACAGGCGTATTAACCAGGTATTTCAATGCAAAATGATCCGTATACATCTTAAAATGTCCACCCAGCAAATAGTGTCTAAACTTCTGGAGCATGTATACCATTGCTAGTCCTTCACGCTCGGTGTTGGAATAGTTCTTCTCAGCCTTGGATAACCTCCTACTTGATAATGCTATAGGGTGGTCCAATTCTCCTTCACCAGCCTATGTCAGTGCTGCTCCTAGTGCTATACATGACACGTCTACATGTACATGAAACTCCTTCCAATCCGAGAAGACTAAAATCAGCATAGCGACCATTTTTCCTTTCAGCACATCCAAGCTTTTCTGACAGTCCTTGTTCCAACAGAACGTGACATCCTTTTTCAACAACTTCTCCATAGGCACGGTGATCTGGGCATAGCCCTTGATAAACTTCATATATTACCTAGTATGTCCCAATGTTGCGCGCAGCTGTTTCACACTCCTAGGTGCCTCTAGATTAATCACTGCGATCTTCATGGGATCTACCATCAATCCCTGTCTGCATACCACATGACCCAGCAGAGTCCCAAAAGGGACACAAAACAAACATTTCTTCAGATTGAGCGCAATCTGGTACCTTCGATAGGTATCTAGCATTAAGCACAAACTTGCCACATGGCATTTTACCAACCCAAACATAGTCCAGTCATCAAAGTACACCTCCAGAAACTTATGAATGAAGTCTTTGAATGCAACAATGACTACACGCGAAAAAATCACAAGTGCATTCTTTAATCCGAAAGGCATTACGGTGTACTGAAAACATCCCCATTTAGTCGCGAAGGTTGTCTTTCTTCTATCTTCAGGCGCAATTTTGATCTGATGGTACCCAGAGAACCCATCAGTGAAGGAGTATGCTTCCTGGCCACCTACATTATCCAATACCTCATCAGTGAACGAATTTGGGAAAGGATCATGTATGCAAACGTCATTCAACTTCCTAAGATCTACGCATATCCTTATTTCATCCTTCTGCTTCTTTTCCTATACCACCATTGGGCTCACCCAATCAGATTCTTGTACGGGCTCAATGATGCCTGACGCAAGCATCTTATCTAACTCTAAGCGGACCTTCTCCTTATAGTTCGGATTGAGACGGTAAGGTCTTTTCTTAACCAGATTTGTGTCAGGTTTTAACGTGATCTTCATAACGCCCAGGTCTCCTATTATCCCCTTTAACTCCGTAAACTTGGTAGGGAACAAATCCTGGTATTCGCGGAGAAATTTGGTGACCTTATCTACCATCACGTCATCCTAGTAATCTCCAATCTTCGAGAATTTGGGCTCCACCTCCATGCCAATATTCATCTGTTTAGTTTTTAGCGATGCGGTTATATTAGGATTCTCGATCTGCAGTCCCTTGACCTCGCAGTGACCCTCGATTTCAGGGATATTAATCTTTCGTGGGTCCTCATCTTCTTCTTTAGCAGTCACGTTATATCACTTTAGCGCGTGGCTCAGTTGAGTAGTCCAATCGAGTTGAATCAGATCCAAAGGATCCTGCGATATCCTAAAGATCGCTACTTTAACTTCTTGTAGAGCTTCGTCAATACAGTCAAACCCGTCTTCAAAGTTGAACGTCATTATGAACCCTTCGCGCAAAATATCCCATTCTCCTGTGCCATGGCGGAGCTCTGTCTCCAAGTACTAGTTCATCGGGATGACATCCAGAGTGTGACAGAACAAGTGCACCCATTCAGGTTGGGGCTTCGCTCCATAGGCCTTAGCCCATTTGGCCAAGTGTTTGCATGGATCATCCTTCCCGTCATACGTGTCTGTCACTCCTACCTTCAGCTTCCCAAAGAGTGTTCTCATCATCCTCCTATACTCACATCAATCATCAAAACTACCCTTGTGCGTACCCCACCATCTCACGGGTGTAGCGCACAATGCCCAGTCCAAAACCTGGAAGTGTTGCTTCTCTGGTACTTCCCTCTCAAATTCATCCAAAAACACATCCACATCATTCAAGACATCATAAGTGGGTAGATTTCTTACCTCTAACGACACACAGCGCAGCGACCGGGTCATCATGTTACAGCTCAGCGTAGTCACTTCATGTAGCTGATTCTACCAGTGCTCTAATTCTTCGTCTAAGTCTGAGGTGCAAGAACTCTCGCGATCCCATGTAATTCATCCATCTGTTGTCAGATTCACCCAATCTTGGTCTCGCACTTTTATCTTATATATGTAGTCCAAATCATCATTTCTTTCATAATCGCGAACTAGTTCAGTATAGTGTGATCCTTCTGCAGGATCTAGGGGTACTATTACGCAAAGTGATTTCTCTTCAAATATCATCTTTCGCTTCTTTAGGTTGACTACCCCGTTCATGTCAGTAGCCCAATCAATGCCAAGGAGCGTAGGGTAGGGGTTGTTGTCATCCACAATTTCTATTACTTCAAAATCAACCACTGCGCTCGCACCTTCAATATCTACAGTTACTCCCTGCAATCGCCCCATGGGGATGATCTTCTGTTGATTTTCCATCCTTAGCTAAATCGGAGACCATTACAGCGCGGTTCTCCCCATCCACTCCCAAGTCTACTTTTAAGATCCAAAATAACTTGATCCATTTCATATTATCCTATCTGTGCGGTGAGTCTCATCTCACGTCTTATCCTTACCTTATGCCTACCAATCTTCCATACCACGTGTGGTTCACCCGGGGGGTTTCCGGAAAATTTATTTATAATTTCTTGTAACCCCTTCACAACCTTGCTATCTCACAGCAGCTTCATGTAGGTCTCTAGAAAGGTTGTAAGCATAGAAGGGTCCATTTCCTGAACAGGTTTATCCCCGCTCCCTGAGGTAGAGGCCTCAATGAAGCTCTTATTTTCTTCCATGAATGTTTCACATGCACACTCTGTTAGTTACCTATACCTATAGGTTTCATATTTCATGATTGGCAAAGGAAGGTCCAAATATGCTCTACTTTGATGAGGCAAAGATCCCATATTTCCAAGAGAAGACAAGCTGTGCATATAGCTTGATATAGACTCAATTTTGATGCATGGTCCAACTGCCTAATCTGGATCATGCCATGTTTTAAATTTTCAATTGTAGAATAGAGAAAGAAGTCTGTCCAAACTGTTTAATCTTGGCAGACAAGTAGCTTAGGTAGAGAAGTAAGGCTCCCAACTGCTTAATCTGGGACCTTGGAAGCAATAAGGGTAGCATTAGATAGAGAATCAAAAGGAAAAATCCAGAGAAAAGAAAAGGCAAATAAGGGTCTGCAAGTCTAAGTGCACCCTCCAAGAAGAAACAAAAAATGCTAGGCAAATAGATGGGTAGGCAGATGGGGTTGCAGAAGTGTCAATCCTTATAATTTAAGGTGTGCTAACCTATTTCACAAAGCAAAATCAATGGATTGAGAAGTCCTTCTTCTCTATCAGGTTGCAGCAAAGAAAGGAGCATGTCTAACTTCCCAATTTTCCCCTTTTCCGTCCATTTACTAACATCCCCTCATCAGTTGAAATTGATGGAAGAATTGGTGGTTTTATGGTGGTTCTTAGTCTTATTAGAAGCCACATTTCTTGTCTAAATTCTTTTCATTTTGATCTACTCCCTAAGCTAAGTTATTTTCAAATAAACTTAGTAATATCACCCCTCATCCACTCTTTCACCCACACTAATTTCTAAAATTCTATTATATAATTCCCCTATGTTACCCCTTCCCCTACTATTATAACACCATGGTGTATAAACCCCCAAGCATTGTATAAATATCCCTCCCCTTGGAATTATAGCCAATAAGTCCTCTGTCAGGGATCAAATGGACATCTGGTCAGTTTGAGAAACCTAAGCCTAACCCCCTTCCCCCTTCTGAATCCATTTTGACCTATTACCCCTTCATTTGCTAAGAAAAACATATGAAAAACCCTTTTTACCCATAACCCGCTTCATTTACAAAAAGCGCACAAAAACCCACTTTTTTGAGTTTATCCAAAGTATCGGCGCGGTATTATTTGTATTTTATTTTTACATTGAAAAAACCAAATAAACCCGCCGAAACCCAAAGTCCCGCTGGGCACGCCGTTCAAAAGAAATAATATTTTATTACCTCCCCGCTGCCGTATCGTCCGCACTATTCAGCGACCCGTCAACCGTCCGATCGGGTGCTTTTGATCGGACGACCATTATGCATATTGGGTTGGGCCCGACGTCCGAAGATTAGCGCCCGAGAAACTGTCAGAGGGTGACGTCAGGCCTTCGCCACGCGTCGCCCTCACAATTTCTCGGGTCGCCCTCTGACAAAACCCTGACCGTATCTAAGGCGGTCCGAGAAAAACCATTACCGCTTATCATTTACCGCCGGTTCTATTATGCCTGCGTCATCACCACGTCGGACCCACGTCAGTGCCACCCCGCCGTCGCGTCAGCACTCTTGTCCGCCCCTGTGCTGATATGTCTGCCACCTCATTATCCCCGTGGACCAATCACGGCTTGCCACATCACCCGGTGACGTCATGCTGACGTCACCCGACCTTGACCCCACCTAATGACGTCATGCTGACGTCATCCCAAAAACGAGCCAATATGCCAAAAGTCCATATTTTAGCCAAAAATGCATGTTTTTTCTCACTTTTGCCAAAACTACTATTGATTTTCCTGCATGCATTTTACGACCAATTTAGCGCCAACCTGCACAATTTGACTCTTAAACCGTGGGCGCCTCCGTCGTACCTGCATTCGTAACTGTTATCGACAATTCACAAGGTATTTCTCAAAATTGTTCCCTGCACCTGGTTTTATCCATGTTTCTGTAAGCAAACTGTTTAAGAGAGTATAAAACACCAAAATCACCATCAAACATCCAGTGACCTGCACTCATTTCCGAATAGCGAGGCAATAAACCTTCTGCCAAGCCTGCATTTGACCAAATTAACCTGAATTCACTGGTAGTTCGCGCAGTCGTGAACTAGAAACCTCCATTACATAAATTCACCATAGAAATACTCTAACTCAGTCCTGCTACTGTTTTAATCAATCCTATAAACGGTATTTCAATTGCTGTTTGCTCAATTCGCCCTCTGTTCCCTACAATTCACAGTTATATCGTCAAGAAACTCCTCTGCGTTCTTCTGCTCACTCAAAACAGTTTACATACAAATCATAAGCCTTTCTAGTCATGGAAGCACCAATAGCCTTGAATATCCAGCCTCTGAATGCCCCTCAAAGGGAGTTAGAATGGAAAGCCCTGGGAGATGTAGATTATCAGATGATAGACTGGTTCCCAATGGGTTCTAAGTTTAATATCCACATGCTAAATGAATTGAAAGCCCAACACCTTGGTGGAGCTGATATTTTAGGGATTTGGGACTCAAATTTTCCCATTTACAACCTCCCTCAAGTCAATGCCCTTCCAGACTTGATCCACAAGTGCCATGAATGCTATGATCCATGCCAAAGAGTTGTTCTCAGTCCTACAGGCTCAATCTTGTTTCATATCACCCCAGAAACTATAAATGAGATGTTGCATTTCCATACTGCAAGGCCATTGACTCCTCTCTCCATGTTGGACTTAGTAAAGAAGGGGAGTAATTTGTCAAGTGCCCAGATCACCAAAATTAATCAGTTGTTCATACAGCCAAGCTCTGAAACTATGAGGACTCCTCCTATTGGATATCACTACCTGAATGACTTGGGCAGAATGCTGGTAGATTTGATCAGCTACGTTCTGGGGTACAAGGGAATTGAGGATGTTGATGACACTATAATGGCAATGCTGTCTATATTTTCTCCTGGAAAGCCTCCAGCTATACACTATGACTATGCCACATATATTGCAGAAAAGATCCATGAACAGCTAATGAATCTGCAAATGGAAAGGGTGTTCAGATACACCTCATACATCTACCATCTGTTCTTGTTTTATCAACCAGACAGTTTCTCCATTCCCCTCAAGAAACTAAATGCCCAGGGAATTCCAAGGTCAGTTGTGTTTTGGACCTCAGTTTTTCATCGTACTTCCGAATCACCATACACATACTGTGAATTCATAGACCTGTTCATTCACCCAGCTATGACCTTGCTGTATGGTGTCCCTCCTCCAAGGTTGACTGATGACATGCAAAGAATTCTCCATCTCTCCAAATCCTACAGCATTGGTGATTGGTATTTTTACCAACACCACACAGTAATCAGAATATATGGCTGTGAGTTGGACCCTTACAGGCTGCCAAGGTATGTCCCTATGAGACTTTTTGCCCTAGAATACTTCAGGCAGTTTGGAAATGCAGACTGCTTCCATTTCCAAAGTAGGAATAAGAAGGTGCAGCTGAAGGTAAGGAACCAGCTAGGCCCTTTTCTATACAATAAAAGAGAGGAGGGATGGAAGGAGGCAGATATGATCTTAGAAAGTTTCAAATTGCAAACCAGTTTCAAATGGATACCTTATGACCCTAATCATTTTATCTCCCTCAGAAGGATAAAATACAAATTGGGTAACTATTCACATGTTAGGCTGCCTCATATTGAAAAGTATGCAAATGCTTTGAGCTGGAAAGAGGGCACTCTAGAAGAGCCAATCTCTAGAGAGCAGATGCTAGAGAGAGAGGCTAGGAATTTGCAAAAAGAGGCTGACTTGGAAACTTGTGGACAAGTTTCCTTATCATATCAAAGGCAACTTGGAGCATCTGCCTCTTCTTCAACAACACATCAGCAAGCTGCCATGGACACTCAACAGACATCCAGCAAAGGCAAAGAAAAGCAGGTGGAACAAGAGCAACCACCTCCCATGACTGAAGAGCAAACAGAAAAAGAAGTGCAGCAGCAGGAAGTACATCAACAGCAGCAGCAGCAACAACAAGAAGAACAAAGACAGGAGCAGCCTGTACAGCAAGAGCAGACAGTGGAAGCCCCAATTTTCACTGAACAGCAGGCCCAAAACACGGTGCCTCCTAGGCAAGAAACATCAGCTGAAGCATCAATCCTCCAAACTCCACAAAAGGAGGATATAAGCAGGAAAAGGGACAGAGAGACTCCCTTAACCACATCAATAAGTCATGGTGAGAAAAGACAGAGACTGAATCCTTTCTCTGAGGAGGAAATGCCAATAGGGCAGTCTCTGGGCATGGGCCCACCTAGTAGAGAAGCATCCGCAAGTTCCTTCCAAGAGGAACAGAACAGAACAGTGGGAGGAGAAGTCAGCTCCTCAAGCCAGCAGAGAGAAGGTGAACTGAGCATCAAACAGCAGTTCATTGACATAAAGAGGAGGAATGAGCCAATAAAGATACAACTATACAATCATTTGTTGAAAATGGCTCCCACTAACCAGCAAAGACTGATGTCTGCGTATGATGTTAGTGAAGGCAAAATGATCATGAGTCATTTCTTGCCAGCTGTAGCACAGCCCCAGTCCCCTGCAGATTATATAAGGACCAATCTTGAGGTCCTTGCCAAGGACATCCACCCTATGGACAAAATTGAATTACACAAACAAACGGGTGAGATGGTGTATGCCTCCTTGGCAGACAAAACATTGGACAATTATAGGCTAGAAAATAGCCTTAATAATACAGTTGCACAACTTGAGTTGGAGAGAGCATTCTCTCAAGCTAAGGACAACAGAGTTAGGTCCTTAGAAGATATAATCATAGAGATTGGGCATGATCCCAAAGATATCAAGGGCATACAAGAGATATTGAAGTTGAGGGATGCAGACATGGTAGCTTTGAGAAGAAAGATCAAAATCCCAGCCACAATTCACCCTCAAACAGATGAAGTTGCCCAGCAGAGGCATGATCAAGATGCCACAGCCTTGCTGGTGTCTCTATACAAGCAGCTAATTCAGACTCAAGAAAAGCTGGGAGAATCAGAGGCTGCACAAGCAGCATTACAGGCAGCTTTGAAGCAAAGAGAAGAAGGTCAGACCTCCCAGCCTCCTCCTGAAATAATAAACCTTGAGGAAACTGCTCCAACTACTGTTCCTCCTCCTCAACAAATAGGACATACAGCACCATCCACCTCAGCACCACCAGCAACAACAGAGCAGGCCCCAAGCCTGGATATGCAAAAGCTGAGAAATGAGATCTAGGTTGTTATCACAAAATCAGGTACTGAAGGCTGCCAATCAGCAAGACTCTGTGTAACTGTTTCAAACCAGGCTTTTAACTAAGGCTTAGCCTCCTTAGTCTGAGAGGGCTCTCTCATAGGTTATTCATATTGAACAAGATGGCTAACTCTTACAAGACACATGAAAAATGTACTGGCTGGACAGAATTGCTTCCCATTGGGCTTATGGAGTCACTAATATCTCAGTAAACAATAACACTATCCTTTCATAGAAATCAGGTCACTTTACATCTAATGTTCAAACATAACTTACATGAAACTCAGTTTGCTTAGGCATACAGGAAGTCAGAGCATGATTCATGAGTTCTGAGTGATTATGCATTAACCAAACTGTAAAAGAACATTAAAGAGAATAAATCATCATACATTTGAACAATAAGATCTATTGTGAATCCTGAGAAGAAACAACAGTCCTTTGCATTACTGAAATCTGCTATACATAAACCAAAACAGTCTTCTCCAAAAACATCCAACCCCAATTACCTAGATCATTCTCCTCTATATAGACACATACTTCTAACTACTTAGAGCTTCCACCTCCAGCATGAGGGAGCACGATGATTGCCATTAATTACTCTTATCCGCTATTGAACTAACCTATTAAATACAGTCAGAACTAACTGAAGTTCTAAAAGGTTCATATTTAATTATAACTTTAATTCTATCTTCTTCGTAGAAGATTCCTCCTTGCAGCTTTGACACATGGCTTCCTTTCCGTTTGGCTGAGATGGCATGAGATGAGCAATTAATGCCCCATGTTTGTCTTTAATAACACATCCTTTCCGTTACCCTGAAACATAGGCCCCTGTTTGTCGGTCTTTGATGTGCTTCACGATATTCGAATCCAAAGCAGTATGCCTTTTATCTTTGATTACTCAAAATTGAACAGGCTGCTACGTCTTCGATGTGCTAGCCATTTTTTCATGTGTGAAGACAACACCTTTCAGAAAGATTTGCTGATTTGTCAATCATAATTGATTGGCTCAACTGAAACATGCAGCTACAGCAGTTTCGTAGCGCGCTACGAAACTGCTGTGTAATTTAAAAAACACAGCTTCAACCTAAAATTTGACTGTCTTCAAGTAACAAGGAAGAAGAGATGTATGCCAATCATTGACAATGAAAATAAAACCCTCCCCATGAGGTCCACTAAAGTGTTCACTGCTTGAGAGCTTAATAATCTTTGGAGCTTCAATAGCTGCCTGACATAAGAGGCTAAAACGAAGTTCATTGTCTTGAGTTTTTATCCCTGAACAAAAGATAACTGCCTCAGAAGGTTTATGATCTTCTGCTTCAACACCATCATCTGTTAAAATGCCACATTCCGCTGCAATTGCTTTAGCTGTGTTAATATTGTCACCAGTGACCATCCTCACTGTAATACCTGCCATATCATGCTGTGGAGATGCTTTCTCAGATATGACTTCCATTAATTCACTCAGTTCCATGCCAAAGTCAATCAAAGAAACAACAGTACATCTGTTGCAGAAGAAATCAAGCTTTGTCATGCGAATGTTCATCTGAGTGTCTGTTCCATCATAGTGAGGAGAATTGGGCTACCTTGTAACAAATGTGACATTCACAAAATCAGATACATCTTCCTCTTTGGTTTTTTCCCCTCCTACGGGTAAATTCCAATCAAAAGTTCATATTTGGAACTTGTAAGAGGGGTTCCAAAGTCATGTGATGAATTTTGTTTTGGTGTCGAGGGGAAAGAACTTAAGATGCTTTACTGTCCATATATTCAATCAGCAAATCCTGCACCATCCCTCTGTCTGGCATCTTTCCAGCAGCTCCATATATTGGAGCCATGCCATCTTCAAATGCACTTGGATTTTCTTGCACAGTTGTAACTGCTTCTTTCAGATCTTTCAAGCAATCTTCTGCTATAAGGGTATGCTGAAGAGTCAGACATATGTGTATGCTGTTAGGTCTTTGTAAAGCATTTAGATTCCATCCTCGTGTTGACAGAACATCATTCACTTTAAAAATATCGAGCTTATCTGATCCAAATGCAATGACTGTCATGTCTGGTCTTCCCACAATGAATAGTTCTGGAATTTGCTTTATTCCTTCCTGAAAAGTTTTTGATACTTCCATTACTTTTCTCACTGCCTCCAGATATCCTTCCTCCCTAACACTCATCATAGATGCCCAGGCACCAGCAATAAGACCACCAGATCTGCTTCCAGCAATAGTTGGTGAAACATAAAGACCTCCTGACCACTCTGTTACAGCCACAAATTGTTGCTTTCTGATTTCATGATTGTGATACAGCACAACACTTGTGCCCTTTGGCCCTAGGCCATACTTGTGAGTATCCACTGATATTGAAGTTACTCCTTGAACAGTGAAATCAAAAGGTGGAATTGTATACCCTAATTTGCGAGCAAAAGGAATCACAAAACCTCCAAGGCAGAGATCAACGTGAAAGCAAATACCCCAGCGCAAGACCAAGTCTCCAAGTTCTTCGATGGGATCAATGATACCATGAGGAAAACCCGGTGCTGAGCCAACAATCATAACCGTATTCTTGTTCAAATAACGCTGGATTTCTTTTACATCTGCTTCGACATCTTCATTTACCGGTACACGCCATAGCTTGATTTTAAGGTATTGGGCCGCTTTATCATATGCAGAATGGGCAGATTCTGGAATTATAATTTCTGGTTTCATAATTCCCTTCTTGACTTTCATATAATCCCGTGAAGACTTTATTGCAAGTATAATACTTTCTGTGCCTCCCGAAGACATATTACCACAAACTTGTCCTCCAGATGCTTTTTCTCTACTACCAAACATGCTTGCTTTCATTGCTACCACCTCACTCTCAAATCGTGCTATACTTGGGAAAACGCTCAAATGCAGCGGGTTGGTGTGAGAAAACATGGAATATGCTTCATTTATCAGTGAAAAATGTCCTTCGGGTTCACTCCCACCAATATACACTGTACCAGAGCATCTTCCTTTCCATCGCACATCTTTTGACTTCTCAAATTTCAACCTTTCTATGACTCCTATACCAAGACCAGCCCTTGGCAGCTCAGTTTGCCAATTTTCTCGTCCAGATTTAACACTAGACTGCATCTTGTCAACAACCTTTCCCTTCTCCCGTTCGATGTGGGTCGGAGAGCATGGCCTCCATTAATTTCCCGAGGAAGCCTGTAACGAAGTAGTTGTCCCTCAGAGGTTATCGTTGCAGTGATTTTCATCCTTATTGCATTTGCACCTTCTGTAGTTTTCGACAGGAGATCAAGAACTCCAATTATACCTTTGCCAACACCTTGAACAAAACCCTCCACACCAGATGATCTGGCACCTTCAAGTGGCTTTGTTACAATACCTGTAACTCCGCGAAATAGTCCTTTGCAAAAGCCCCTTTGATGCCAACAGAGCCTGCACGTGTCAAGACTGACATGTAAGACCTTACACATGCTATTCCCGTAAAATTCTTGCAGAAAATATGACAGCTGGTGTGAGATGTGCTATGGATCAGCATGAATTCCCCATTTCGTAGCGCAACCAGTGCAAAACATGAATTATGCGCTACGAAATCACTTAAAACATGCTGCGCTGCGAAACTGATAGAAAGGATTTATGCGCCTTTGACAAAGAGTCGAACTGATGTGAAAAATTTAAAAAAATTTCTTGAGTGACAACAGTGACTCCACTTGGGATAGTGTGCTCCTGTAGTACACTAAGAACTTGCAGATCCAGTGCCTTATCCATTCATGACAAACAGAAATTTGCTTGACAAGCATGACTGTAGGAGAAAGAAAGCTACATCTACTGAAAAATGCTCAGTTGACCTTGAGCTTATTTATATTTACCTACCTACCTATCCTAACAGTTTCAAACTTTTTCCTGCTCAATCAATATGAAATTTCCAATGTAGCCAATCCTCTGTTTTATTTGATATTTGACTTCTTTGACTGCATCGTAGTTCAGAGCCAATATGATAGTGTGATGACCGCTGCCACTGGAATTGTCTCTGATCTTTATAGGAAAACTGAAATACTGGAGTGTAAAACTCTTCCATGTAATCAGCTATAGGATCCCAGAATACATGATCATCTTGATTTTTCTTGTAACTTTCTGGTTGTGCAAACTGATCTTCAACAACAGTGTTCAGTTCCTCAATCGTGAAAGAGAAAGGAACCAGCATTGTCTCCTTGCGTTCTGCCATAGAAAACTTCTGAAAATAATGATCATGATTATGAAAACTATATGCCTGAATTTGACCTTCTAAACCTTCAATTTCTTTCTCAATGTCCTCAGCAACTTCATCCAAAAATCCCATATTATCCTCTGCTTTACAGTCAAAGGACTTTAGATACGAGGACAAGGACAAAGAAAAATTTTCACCTATTTCTTCATTAATATGATCATCATTCCATTGTTTGAAACCCTCAACTGAAGGAGAGTTTGCCACCACCTCTGACCTATCTATCCATTCCTCCAAAAACATAAGCCATAAGTCTTGAAGTGACTTAACGGATTTGATAGGAAAACTTTCAATATTGTTTGCATTTCCCTTGAAGTGAATCATAAAATAACATAATGCAAACATCCTCATGTTTAACTCTAAGAAGCTCAGCAAAATGACAGAAATCTGAGATATGCTTCAGAGTTAAACTCAAATCTTCTCCATTAAATTTGGGACCATTCCTTAGAAAATATGCATCCTTGGGAAAATGATTTGGGAAACCATGAATTCCTGAAAAATCTATGCATGCATACCTTGAACTAAGAATGGTAGCTTCTGGGTCCTTCATAACTCCAGTGGAATCACCATGAACCTATGAATTTCGAATTCTTCAACAATGGAGTCGCCAAGGTAGTTTTGCAGCCTCGAAAACCTTTTTGAACTCCTGCTACCTTCAGAAATTCAATCTTATAACTACGGGAATGAGTAATCTTCAGGCTCCTGGCAGACGCACCAAAATGTTATCACAAAATCAGGTACTGAAGGCTGCCAATCAGCAAGACTCTGTGTAACTGTTTCAAACCAGGCTTTTAACTAAGGCTTAGCCTCCTTAGTCTGAGAGGGCTCTCTCATAGGTTATTCATATTGAACAAGATGGCTAACTCTTACAAGACACATGAAAAATGTACTGGCTGGACAAAACTGCTTCCCATTGGGCTTATGGAGTCACTAATATCTCAGTAAACAATAACACTATCCTTTCATAGAAATTAGGGCACTTTACATCTAATGTTCAAACATAACTTACATGAAACTCAGTTTGCTTAGGCATACAGGAAGTCAGAGCATGATTCATGAGTTCTGAGTGATTATGCATTAACCAAACTGTAAAAGAACATTAAAGAGAATAAATCATCATACATTTGAACAATAAGATCTATTGTGAATCCTGAGAAGAAACAACAGTCCTTTGCATTACTGAAATCTGCTATACATAAACCAAAACAGTCTTCTCCAAAAACATCCAACCCCAATTACCTAGATCATTCTCCTCTATATAGACACATACTTCTAACTACTTAGAGCTTCCACCTCCAGCATGAGGGGAGCTCGATGATTGCCATTAATTACTCCTATCCGCTATTGAACTAACCTATTAAATACAGTCAACACTAACTGAAGTTCTAAAAGGTTCATATTTAATTATAACTTTAATTCTATCTTCTTCGTAGAAGATTCCTCCTTGCAGCTTTGACACATGGCTTCCTTTCCGTTTGGCTGAGATGGCATGAGATGAGCAATTAATGCCCCATGTTTGTCTTTAATAACACATCCTTTCCGTTACCCTGAAACATAGGCCCCTGTTTGTCGGTCTTTGATGTGCTTCACGATATTCGAATCCAAAGCAGTATGCCTTTTATCTTTGATTACTCAAAATTGAACAGGCTGCCACGTCTTCGATGTGCTGGCCATTTTTTCATGTGTGAAGACAACACCTTTCAGAAAGATTTGCTGATTTGTCAATCATAATTGATTGGCTCAACTGAAACATGCAGCTACAGCAGTTTCGTAGCGCGCTACGAAACTGCTGTGTAATTTAAAAAACACAGTCTTCCTCCTAAAATTTGACTGTCTTCAAGTAACAAGGAAGAAGAGATGTATGCCAATCATTGACAATGAAAATAAAACCCTCCCCATGAGGTCCACTAAAGTGTTCACTGCTTGAGAGCTTAATAATCTTTGGAGCTTCAATAGCTACCTGACATAAGAGGCTAAAACGAAGTTCATTGTCTTGAGTTTTTATCCCTGAACAAAAGATAACTGCCTCAGAAGGTTTATGATCTTCTGCTTCAACACCATCATCTGTTAAAATGCCACATTCCGCTGCAATTGCTTTAGCTGTGTTAATATTGTCACCAGTGACCATCCTCACTGTAATACCTGCCATATCATGCTGTGGAGATGCTTTCTCAGATATGACTTCCATTAATTCACTCAGTTCCATACCAAAGTCAATCAAAGAAACAACAGTACATCTGTTGCAGAAGAAATCAAGCTTTGTCATGCGAATGTTCATCTGAGTGTCTGTTCCATCATAGTGAGGAGAATTGGGCTACCTTGTAACAAATGTGACATTCACAAAATCAGATACATCTTCCTCTTTGGTTTTTTCCCCTCCTACAGGTAAATTCCAATCAAAAGTTCATATTTGGAACTTGTAAGAGGGGTTCCAAAGTCATGTGATGAATTTTGTTTTGGTGTCGAGGGGAAAGAACTTAAGATGCTTTACTGTCCATATATTCAATCAGCAAATCCTGCACCATCCCTCTGTCTGGCATCTTTCCAGCAGCTCCATATATTGGAGCCATGCCATCTTCAAATGCACTTGGATTTTCTTGCACAGTTGTAACTGCTTCTTTCAGATCTTTCAAGCAATCTTCTGCTATAAGGGTATGCTGAAGAGTCAGACATATGTGTATGCTGTTAGGTCTTTGTAAAGCATTTAGATGCCATCCTCGTGTTGACAGAACATCATTCACTTTAAAAATATCGAGCTTATCTGATCCAAATGCAATGACTGTCATGTCTGGTCTTCCCACAATGAATAGTTCTGGAATTTGCTTTATTCCTTCCTGAAAAGTTTTTGATACTTCCATTACTTTTCTCACTGCCTCCAGATATCCTTCCTCCCTAACACTCATCATAGCTGCCCAGGCACCAGCAATAAGACCACCAGGTCTGCTTCCAGCAATAGTTGGTGAAACATAAAGACCTCCTGACCACTCCGTTACAGCCACAAATTGTTGCTTTCTGATTTCATGATTGCGATACAGCACAACACTTGTGCCCTTTGGCCCTAGGCCATACTTGTGAGTATCCACTGATATTGAAGTTACTCCTTGAACAGTGAAATCAAAAGGTGGAATTGGATACCCTAATTTGCGAGCAAAAGGAAGCACAAAACCTCCAAGGCAGAGATCAACGTGAAAGCAAATACCCCAGCGCAAGACCAAGTCTCCAAGTTCTTCGATGGGATCAATGATACCATGAGGAAAACCCGGTGCTGAGCCAACAATCATAACCGTATTCTTGTTCAAATAACGCTGGATTGCTTTTACATCTGCTTGGAAATCTTCATTTACCGGTACACGCCATAGCTTGATTTTAAGGTATTGGGCCGCTTTATCATATGCAGAATGGGCAGATTCTGGAATTATCATTTCTGGTTTCATAATTCCCTTCTTGACTTTCATATAATCCCGTGAAGACTTTACTGCAAGTATAATACTTTCTGTGCCTCCCGAAGACATATTACCACAAACTTGTCCTCCAGATGCTTTTTCTCTACTACCAAACATGCTTGCTGTCATTGCTACCACCTCACTCTCAAATCGTGCTATACTTGGGAAAACGCTCAAATGCAGCGGGTTGGTGTGAGAAAACATGGAATATGCTTCATTTATCAGTGAAAAATGTCCTTCGGATTCACTCCCACCAATATACACTGTACCAGAGCATCTTCCTTGCCATCGCACATCTTTTGACTTCTCAAATTTCAACCTTTCTATGACTCCTATACCAAGACCAGCCCTTGGCAGCTCAGTTTGCCAATTTTCTCGTCCAGATTTAACACTAGACTGCATCTTGTCAACAACCTTTCCCTTCTCCCGTTCGATGTGGGTCGGAGAGCATGGCCTCCATTAATTTCCCGAGGAAGCCTGTAACGAAGTAGTTGTTCCTCAGAGGTTATCGTTGCAGTGATTTTCATCCTTATTGCATTTGCACCTTCTGTAGTTTTCGACAGGAGATCAAGAACTCCAATTATACCTTTGCCAACACCTTGAACAAAACCCTCCAAACCAGATGATCTGGCACCTTCAAGTGGCTTTGTTACAATACCTGTAACTCCGCGAAATAGTCCTTTGCAAAAGCCCCTTTGATGCCAACAGAGCCTGCATGTGTCAAGACTGACATGTAAGACCTTACACATGCTATTCCCGTAAAATTCTTGCAGAAAATATGACAGCTGGTGTGAGATGTGCTATGGATCAGCATGAATTCCCCATTTCGTAGCGCAGCCAGTGCAAAACATGAATTATGCGCTACGAAATCACTTAAAACATGTTGCGCTGCGAAACTGATAGAAAGGATTTATGCGCCTTTGACAAACAGTCGAACTGATGTGAAAAATTTAAAATTTTTTCTTGAGTGACAACACAGGCCTTGGAAGCACAAATGACAGAACTAAATGAAGCCAGAGAGAAATTAGCCAAGGTAAATGAAAGATATGACAAATCCAAGCAGACCGTGGCAGAAAAGGGCAGGGAAATAAAAGCCCTCAAAGACAGGATAAAGGAGTTAGAAAAGGAGCTCCAACTGGATAAAGTGGTGGCCGAGATCAAGACAGTGCTATGGGCTAATATTGGCGAGTCTATTACTGACCAATGGCAGTATATTGACACAATCCATGAGCAGCTGGAGCTCATTGGAAAAGCACAGAAGGAAATTCAGAGGTCAAGGGCAGCTCTAGGCAATATGCCTGAAATTGCCACCAGGATGATCAATGTGCTCAATAACAGAACAAGTTCTCAGTTAGCAACCATGGGAATTCCTAACAGGACTGAGACTATTATGTTGGTAAAAAGGGTCCTTACACTAAGAAACTTAGTGCAGACATTGGAGAGAAGGACCCAAGACATGCAGACCGAGGTAAACAGATTTATGGACAAATTTGTGGTATTACAGAACCGAGGTCTCCCTGGCTTACTGAACAGTGCAGGGAAACTGCTTACCCATGAGCAGTATGCCAAGAGGGTCAATACATTTGCCACAAGTCAGATCACTGAAAGGCCCAGCACCTCAGAAGAAACAGGGCCAGCTACAGGACAAAGTCTCTACAATAGAGTAGAGAATTTATTCTTCATAATGAATGAAATTAATCACCTGTTTGAAGTGCCTCCTAACTTCTATAAATACACAGAGGCAGATGAGACTATGGATGCAATTCTCAGGCATCAACTACCCACACAGGAATGGTGGACAAAGGCAATACAGATGATCTTATAGACCAGGAAGCCATTCTTCAAGTTTTTCATCAAAAATACAAGGTGGCATGCACAGGAAAAGCTAGTAAAATCAGCATGCATGAAAAGATAAAAGCTGAGCCAACTCAGCAGGACTTTCGGCCAGTAAGTCAAGATGGACAGCTACAGGTGACAGGGCCGAAAAGTTACAGCAGAGCAGCCACATCAGCGCATTCTCCAGCATTTAAAGCAGATCATTCCAACCGACTCAGTGGCCTCCAAAGGCCAAAATATCTTCTGACTGATATAAATGAACATTTATGATGTATTAAAGACAGCAATAACTTTTTATCTGCTGTTATGTACAAAGTTGGTGAAATATTTATTTCTCAGATGACTCAACGCCATAGATATTTTGTATTACCATTTGTATATATTTGCCCCTCGCATAAGCTTGCAGGGTTGTTGTTGATTTCTCTTGAACAAGTTTCCTATGTTGTAATCTTTACAGAGTTTAAATAACAGAAGTAATGGAATTTCTGAAGTTCTGAGTTGTTGGAATGCGTTCATGGTGTTTGTTGAAGCTTGCAGGATCCCTGTTCATCTCACATACAATAAGTTTTTCTGTAACTCTCTTAGTTTTGTGTTTCAATCGTTTACAATCCACAAATGTTTCTAATCTCTAGGTATTTAGCAGCAAAGAAGAAGAATAGCCTTCAGGATTTATTCATGGAATACCCTGGGCTCAATCTATGTTGTTAATGAATGTTTTCCTCAGTTATAATCTTGATGAGTGTAATTCTTAATTGCTACACTTTCAGAATATATCTTTCACAGTGACCTTTGTTTCAGGAATTCAAGTTTGCTCCCGAGCAATATATTCACTTTCACAGCATTAGCTTAATGGAGAATTCTTAAATGCTTTTCATTGGCTAAACATGCATCATCACACATCACCACTTAAGCTTTGAATTTTGTTTGTTGAGATACCCAATAGGCCCTGCAGTCTAAACATTCCCACTGAAGCATTTCAAACATTTCACAGCTCCAGACTCCATTTCCCAATTAAATACAACTGTCTATACATTACATCCTAGGTGTTGAGAGACATCCTTCAACCAAAACATAAACAAAAACTTGAGCATAATAGCTAGCCTAAAACACTATCATAACAAAGACAAATCATAAAGACAGAGCCCTCTCTGATCACAGTTTGGCTAGAAACTGTAATCCAAAGATTGGTTAGTGGTTACCCCGGCCGTATTCCCTTGGGAGTCATAGGGAACAACCTGGGTGTTAACATAAATGGCGACTCCACTGGGGAGCTAAGCATAATTTTCAAGTTGTTGTCTATCTGTAGACAGTGGTGCTAAAAGCTTAAACAGTCCCTTAAACAATCCTAAAATATCTTAGAAAATACCAAAAACAAATTCAGAAGCTGGCTCCTAAAAGGGAAAACAGGTACACTAGGTCAAACCCTGACCCAAATCCACCAGCCGTGTTTGAGAATCCTAACATAATCCCTAGAATCATTAGGAAGCAGCAAAGGCAGGAAAACCCTAGTGATTTCAGTCCTGAGACAGCTCACCCTGAACCAGTTCCAACCCCAATCAAAGTGCTATTTAGGTCTACCCCTGTCTCCCCCAGTTCACCATCTACATCTCAAAGCCCTCCTTTCACATCTTCACCCACTGCACATATCCCCTTGAACAATACCCCAGGTGCTGCTACACCTGTTACCTCTGTGGCACACATCGTTCCTTTTATCCCAGTTGCTCCTGTGAATCCCCCAAACCTTGTGAATATGGCTAACAGATATGCACCCTTGCAGATACCAGCTAATGTTGCAGCTCTACCCCAAGACTACCAAACCAAAATCTCATATTTTGACTCCACTGGCCCTTTGACAGCTATTCAGCATGCCAAAAGGATGCAAGACCATTTTGAAACTTATGAAATAGATGATGACAGTGTGAGAATGAGGATGTTTGTTCAAAGTCTGACTGGGGATGTAAGAACTTGGTTTAGATCCCTAAATGCAAATTCCATCACAACTCCTGATGAGTTGTATCAAGCCTTTACTAACAGATGGGAGAAAAAGAAAGATCCTCTGCACATACTTGGGGAATATGACACTATCAAAAGAGGTCCCCAAGAGACTGTTTTGGAGTATTGTGCAAGATTTAACAATGTATATAACGCAATCCCGCAAAATTTAAGACCTCCCCCTGATTTAGCCTTGTACAAATTTCCTGATGGTTTTGACCCTGATATGGCCTATCAATTGAAGGAGAGAGACCCTCAAACCCTTGCAGAGGCCCAAAAGGTTGCTGTCACTGTGGAAGCTAACCTGATTGCCAAAAGAAACAGAGCAAGGTTGGAAAAGAGAACCACTTTCAAAGAAGAACCCTCAGCCTTTGATCAAAAACTGGATGCAATACTCACTGGTATGAAGAGATTGGGGGATAGAGTTGAATCGGTTGAGAGAAAATCATCATGGGAAGCACCACAAAACAACCCTCCTAGGAATCCAAATTTTAGGAGAACTCAAAACCCAAACGTTGGCAAGGCCAGTGCTGACCAAGACATAAGACCCCCTTTCCAAGAAAACTATGCTGAAACTTCCACATCAAGTGAACCCAATGAAGATTCTCAGATTAATTTAATGGGTCTAGATGGTGAAAGTCAAGTCTTTTTGACACAAGAAGACCATGAGGATGAGGTAATCAAGTTGTTCCCAATCAAATCAAGTGAGTCATTTGACTTCAAACAAGGCTATGACACAGCTGTTTATGAAGTCCATAAGCAATACAAGCTAAGGAGCAGAACTGTAAATGTGACACAGCCTGAAAGGATAAAAAATAATCAGCAGCCCAAAAGAGCCACAGTTACAGAGCCAAATGACCCAACAGATTCACTTGCAAAAGAAGTGGTCATTGAAGAAGTCACTGAACCAGCTTCTGCAAAACAGCAGCCCATGGACACATCATCCTTGCACCCTAACCCAAGTGTCACCCCTCAAGAGATGAGCAAGAGAGGCAAGCCTCAAAATCAGGATGAGAATCAAGAAGAAGAGTTAGTGAACAAGGAAAAAAATGCCATCCACAGCCAAAAGACCCAATCAGATAAACCCTTTGACCTACAAACTGAAATTAGTAAATTGAAGGTAGCTATTCCTCTTTCAGAACTAGCCAAGCATGACATGTATAAACAAAAAATCAAAAAGTCCCTTCAACTTACTACCAACAAGGATGATGTTAATGTGTTGGATGATACCCCAGAGCTACTTTTTGGCCCTGAGGTGGATGGAAAGACAGCAGGTATAGGCATTTTACCTTTCTATGTCAGCCTGCATGTTCATGACAAAATATTACACAATGCAATGTTTGACTCAGGTGCCTCTCACAACCTGATGCCCAAATCAGTCATGGAAAGACTAAACCTGGATATTACCAGACCATACAAGGACCTGTTCTCCTTTGATTCCAGCCAAGTCAAGTGCTTAGGCCTAATAAAAGATCTATGTGTGTCTCTTGTTCAGTACCCAAACAAAACAATTCTAATGGATGTTGTAGTTGCTGACATCCCACCCAAGTATGGGATGTTGTTATCAAGGTCATGGGGGGCTAAACTTCAAGGTTCCCTGCAGTTAGATATGTCATATGCCACCATCACTGTTTTTGGGCAACCAAAGAGATTATACAGAGAAACATTAATGAAATACATGGTCAGCAGTGAAGAAAAGCCTCAAAACTTTCCCATATACGTTGTCCATTCAGACATAGACTTATACATTCTCTTCAATAATAATACAACTCTCCCAGATAATGAGGTTGAACCCAAGACACTCATACAAGAGGAAGACACCAATGAGCAAACTGCTACCCAAGAAACAATGATTAAGCAAACATTAAACACAGCTGCTGCTCAAGAAAGTGAACAGGTCCCATCAAGTGAGGAAATTGCCCTAGAAAACAAACAAGAGGGCAAACCAGATCTTCGACTTACAATTCCAATACATAAGGAGGTCACTAAATTCTCCCTGGAACCAGAGATCCTATGGTTCCTTGAATTTGATGGGTCAGTCAACAAACTAGGGGCAGGGGCTAGAGTTTGGATACATAATAAACAAGACAGTCATGCAGAAGGCCGAGCCTATAGACTGAATTTCAAGTGTACTAATAATATGGCAGAATATGAAGCTCTTTTACTAGGCCTCAAGCTAGTAAGGTTCTTACAAGCCACAAAGGTCTCAATTATGGGGGATTCAGATTTAGTCATCCAACAAGTAAAGGGAAATTTTGTCACCAATGACAAAAGACTGAGATCTTATAGATCTGCTGCTGCTGAACTACTACAGTCCTTCACTGAATTTCAAATTTCCAAGATCCCCAGAACCCATAACTTGCATGCCCACAGTTTAGCCACGTTTGCAAGTACCTGCAAGCTACCTTTTGAGCCCCACCACTGTTTTACAGCTGAGGTAAAACACAGACCTTCTATCCCAAACAATGTCAAGGACTGGCAGATATTTGAAGATGATGCACAAATAAACAACTTCTTGACCTTGCAACAAGAATTTGCAGGACTAAATATTGACACTGAAAGAGCAAGTCAATCACAAATACTGTTTGAACAAACTGACCACCCAATATCACCCAAAACAGCAAAACAAATGCTAAATCCAACTATTTTCAACAAGGAGAACATACAACAAATTCAACAAATCAATCATGAGGAAGCAGCTATTGTAGAGGCTGAAATCATAGAGCTGAAAGACAATTTTCTCCCAACAGGCCTAACTCCATTAGAAGACATCTTTGACTCAAATGATATCCCTAGAAAACCAAAAATGCAGCCCCTAAATACAGCCATTGAAGAGTGCAACATTGGCACGGTTGATAAGCCCAAGATAATAAAGCTATCTGCATCTCTGCCTCCTGATCAAAAACCCAAATACATTGACCTTTTCAAAGAGTTCCAGGATGTCTTTGCATGGGGTTATGAGGATTTAAAATCCTATGACACCTCTGTTATCCAACATACTATCCCTCTCAAGCCTAATCAGAAGCCATTCAAACAAAAATTGAGAAGGATTAATCCTATGCTCCTCCCTTCAATTGAAAAGGAATTGCAAAAAATGTTTAAAGCTGGTATCATAGCACCAATCAGGTTTTCTGATTGGATTTCAAATTTGGTCCCTACAAGAAAGAAAACTGGTGAGATAAGGCTTTGTGTGGATCTTAGGAACTTGAATCAAGCATCCCTCAAGGACAATTATCCCTTGCCCAAGATGGATCACATTCTTCAACGAGTGGTAGGTGCCTCAAGAATCTCATTACTTGATGGATTCTCAGGTTTTAATCAAATCTTAGTACACCCTGATGATCAAGACAAAACTGCATTTACAACCCCATGGGGAACTTTCAAATATGTAAAAATGCCTTTTGGATTGAAAAATGCAGGGGCAACATTTCAAAGAGCAATGGATATTGCTTTTGCCAAGGAGATACATGACTTTCTTGTCATTTACTTAGATGACCTCACACCTTTCTCGAAATCAGATCAAGAACATCTGAAACATTTGAGACAGATCTTCCTAACATGCAGGAAATATGGAATTTCATTGAATCCCAAGAAATCCCTGTTTGGTTTAGAGGAAGGTAAACTATTGGGCCACATCATTTCTAAAGATGGCATTAGGATTGATCCAGACAGGATACAAGCTATCTTACAAATGCCCCACCCAAGAAATATCAAAGAATTGCAAGGATTTTTGGGAAAAATCAATTTCTTGAGAAGGTTTATCCCAAACCTAGCAGAACTGATCAGATTACTAAATAATATGCTAAAGAAGGATTCAAAGGTGAAATGGACAGTCGAAGCAAATCAAGCCTTTGATGGTATAAAATTGGCCCTTACCCAAACCCCGGTCCTAACAAATCCTCAATTTGACAGGGAATTTATCATATTTTCTTTTGCTTCCCAACACACAATTGCTGTTGTTTTATTACAGAAAGATGACCAAGGAAATGAGAAGCCCATTGCTTTCTTTAGTAGAGCTCTTAGAGATGCTCCCCTAAAATACCAAATCATGGAGAAACAAGCTTATGCTTTGGTCAAGGCCATCAAAGACTTTAGGATCTACATCCTCTATTCACATGTTATAGCTTATGTACCAAGCCCTATTGTCAAAGACATTCTCACCCAAGAAAATTTAGAGGGCAGAAGAGGAAAGTGGATTGCCAACATTTTGGAATTTGATATTGAGATAAAACCTACAAAACTAATAAAAGGGCAAGGTTTGGCCAAACTAATGACAGAAGCAAACTTCCAAGCCTTAGACATCAACCAGCTGGATAGTGAACCGGAGCTGGCGACTCCAAAGATCAATGTAGCCTTTGAACAATCCCCTTGGTACTCTGATATATGTTATGTATTACAAAACCTGTGTGCTCCCCCAGGATTGTCCAGAACTAAATGTAGGTTCTTAAAAATGAAAGCCTCAAGATTTTGTGTTATGGAGGGTAATCTGCTTTGGAGAAACCATGAAGGGATATTGCTAAACTGCTTAACTGAGGATGAGACTAACAATATCATGAAAGAATTTCATGCAGGTGACTGTGGTGGACACTTGTATTGGAAGTCCACTGTGGATAAAATACTGAGGGCTGGTTATTACTGGCCCACCATGTTCTCTGATGTCAAGAAGCTCACAACCTCATGTCACAAATGTCAAGTATTTGAGGGAAAGAGAAAGTTACTACCACTTCCCTTGAGGCCTATTGCCACAGAGAGACCTTTTCAACAATGGGGCTTGGATTTCATTGGGGAAATTCATCCCTCATCCTCAGGCCAGCACAGATGGATTCTAACAGCTACAGACTATTTCACTAAGTGGATTGAAGCTGCTCCATGCAGACAAGCAAATGATTCAACAATCATTCAGTTTTTGGAGAACAACATATTGGCTAGATTTGGCTGCCCTGACAAAATAATAACAGACAATGCTGCTGCTTTCAGATCTAAGAAGATGGTGAATTTCTGCCACAAATTTCACATTACCTTGGGCCATTCTACTGCATACTATCCCCAAGGAAATGGCCTTGCAGAATCATCAAATAAAAGCCTGGTGAACATCATAAAAAAGGTGCTGGAAGAAAATAAAAAGACCTGGCATAAGAAGCTTGTCAATGCCTTATGGGCAGATAGGCTAACAACCAAGAGATCAATTGGGGTCAGCCCATATGAGTTGGTTTATGGATTAGAAGCCAAATTCCCTTCATCACTAGGAGTTCCTGTTATGAAACTTCTTCAAGAAAGCCAAGCTGAACCAAATGATATGCAAAGAAGGATCAATCAAATAATATGCTTGCAGCAAACTAGAGATCAAGTCTACAGCAGAGTTCAAGTTTTACAAGAAAAATTAAAGAAGGCCTTTGACAGAAGGACCAAGGCAGAAGATTTCAATATTGGTGACAAAGTCCTCAAGTGGGATTCAAGAAGGGAAGATAAAGGAAAACATGGGAAATTTGATTCCCTTTGGAGAGGACCATTTACTGTTCAAGCAGTGCAAGGAAACAATACTTATTTCTTTAAAAGTCTTAATGAAACTGATTTGGATGAAGGTCCTGTAAATGGCAGGATGCTGAAGCACTATTTTGACTACCACCCATAAGTGCAGTCTAAGTCTCCATTGTACATATTCAAGTGTATATATTACTCTTTGTAGGATGTAAAAATGCAGTTTCTCAAGTTTATTAACTATCAACAAAAGGCAAATAGGGTCAGAGATCTACCAAGATGGGAAGAGAACAATTTTGGCATTTTAAAAGCAGCATAATGCAAGTATTGGCGAAAGCAGGCAAAGGCCAAGGCATTCTGACCTGCTGTTCTTGGTCTTTCTAATGAAAAACCATCCCCATGTGGAGCCACTGTTAGTTACCTATACCTATAGGTTTCATATTTCATGATTGGCAAAGGAAGGTCCAAATATGCTCTGCTTTGATGAGGCAAAGATCCCATATTTCCAAGAGAAGACAAGCTGTGCATATAGCTTGATATAGACTCAATTTTGATGGATGGTCCAACTGCCTAATCTGGATCATGCCATGTTTTAAATTTTCAGTTGTAGAATAGAAAAAGAAGTCTGTCCAAACTGTTTAATCTTGGCAGACAAGTAGCTTAGGTAGAGAAGTAAGGCTCCCAACTGCTTAATCTGGGACCTTGGAAGCAATAAGGGTAGCATTAGATAGAGAATCAAAAGGAAAAAGCCAGAGAAAAGAAAAAGCAAATAAGGGTCTGCAAGTCTAAGTGCACCCTCCAAGAAGAAACAAAAAATGCTAGGCAAATAGATGGGTAGGCAGATGGGGTTGCAAAAGTGTCAATCCTTATAATTTAAGGTGTGCTAACCTATTTCACAAAGCAAAATCAATGGATTGAGAAGTCCTTCTTCTCTATCAGGTTGCAGCAAAGAAAGGAGCATGTCTAACTTCCCAATTTTCCCCTTTTCCATCCATTTACTAACATCCCCTCATCAGTTGAAATTGATGGAAGAATTGGTGGTTTTATGGTGGTTCTTAGTCTTATTAGAAGCCACATTTCTTGTCTAAATTCTTTTCATTTTGATCTACTCCCTAAGCTAAGTTATTTTCAAATAAACTTAGTAATACCACCCCTCATCCACTCTTTCACCCACACTAATTTTTAAACTTCTACTATATAATTCCCCTATGTTACCCCTTCCCCTACTATTATAACACCATGGTGTATAAACCCCCAAGCATTGTATAAATATCCCTCCCCTTGGCATTATAGCCAATAAGTCCTCTGTCAGGGATCAAATGGACATCTGGTCAGTTTGAGAAACCTAAGCCTAACCCCCTTCCCCCTTCTGAATCCATTTTGACCTATTACCCCTTCATTTGCTAAGAAAAACATATGAAAAACCCTTTTTACCCATAACCCGCTTCATTTACAAAAAGCGCACAAAAACCCACTTTTTTGAGTTTATCCAAAGTATCGGCACGGTATTATTTGTATTTTATTTTTACATTGAAAAAACCAAATAAACCCGCCGAAACCCAAAGTCCCGCTGGGCACGCCGTTCAAAAGAAATAATATTTTATTACCTCCCCGCTGCCGTATCGTCCGCAATGTTCAGCGACCCGTCAACCGTCCGATCGGGTGCTTTTGATCGGACGGCCATTATGCATATCGGGTTGGGCCCGACGTCCGAAGATTAGCGCCCGAGAAACTGTCAGAGGGTGACGTCAGGCCTTTGCCACGCGTCGCCCTCACAATTTCTCGGGTCGCCCTCTGACAAAACCCTGACCGTATCTAAGGCGGTCCGAGAAAAACCATTACCACTTATCATTTACCGCCGGTTCTGTTATGCCTGCGTCATCACCACGTCGGACCCACGTCAGTGCCACCCCGCCGTCGCGTCAGCACTCTTGTCTGCCCCTGCGCTGATATGTCTGCCACCTCATTATCCCCGTGGACCAATCACGGCTTGCCACATCACCCGGTGATGTCATGCTGACGTCACCCGACCTTGACCCCACCTAATGATGTCATGCTGACGTCATCCCAAAAACGCGGCAATATGCCAAAAGTCCATATTTTAGCCAAAAATGCGTGTTTTTTCTCACTTTTGCCAAAACTACTATTGATTTTCCTGCATGCATTTTACGACCAATTTAGCGCCAACCTACACAATTTGACTCTTAACCGGTGGGCGCCTCCGTCGTACCTGCATTCGCAACTGTTATCGACAATTCGCAAGGTATTTCTCAAAATTGTTCCCTGCACCTGGTTTTATCCATGTTTCTGTAAGCAAACTGTTTAAGAGAGTATAAAACACCAAAATCACCATCAAGCATCCAGTGACCTGCACTCATTTCCGAATAGCGAGGCAATAAACCTTCTGCCAAGCCTGCATTTGACCAAATTAACCTGAATTCACTGGTAGTTCACGCAGTCGTGAACTAGAAACCTCCATTACATAAATTCACCATAGAAATACTCTAACTCAGTCCTGCTATTGTTTTAATCAATCCTATAAACGATATTTCAATTGTTGTTTGCTCAATTTCGCCCTCTGTTCCCTACAATTCACAGTTATATCGTCAAGAAACTCCTCTGCATTCTTCTGCTCACTCAAAACAGTTTACATACAAATCATAAGCCTTTCTAGTCATGGAAGCACCAATAGCCTTGAATATCCAGCCTCTGAATTCCCCTCAAAGGGAGTTAGAATGGAAAGCCCTGGGAGATGTAGATTATCAGATGATAGACTGGTTCCCAATGGGTTCTAAGTTTAATATCCACATGCTAAATGAATTGAAAGCCCAACACCTTGGTGGAGCTGATATTTTAGGGATTTGGGACTCAAATTTGCCCATTTACAACCTCCCTCAAGTCAATGCCCTTCCAGACTTGATCCACAAGTGCCAGGAATGCTATGATCCATGCCAAAGAGTTGTTCTCAATCCTACAGGCTCAATCTTGTTTCATATCACCCCAGAAACTATAAATGAGATGCTGCATTTCCATACTGCAAGGCCATTGACTCCTCTCTCCATGCTGGACTTAGTAAAGAAGGGGAGTAATTTGTCAAGTGCCCATATCACCAAAATTAATCAGTTGTTCATACAGCCAAGCTCTGAAACTATGAGGACTCCTCCTATTGGATATCACTACCTGAATGACTTGGGCAGAATGCTGGTAGATTTGATCAGCTACGTTCTGGGGTACAAGGGAATTGAGGATGTTGATGACACTATAATGGCAATGCTGTCTATATTTTCTCCTGGAAAGCCTCCAGCTGTACACTATGACTATGCCACATATATTGCAGAAAAGATCCATGAACAGTTAATGAATCTGCAAAGGGAAAGGGTGTTCAGATACACCTCATACATCTACCATCTGTTCTTATTTTATCAACCAGATAGTTTCTCCATTCCCCTCAAGAAACTAAATGCCCAGGGAATTCCAAGGTCAGTTGTGTTTTGGACCTCAGTTTTTCATCGTACTTCTGAATCACCATACACATACTGTGAATTCATAGACCTGTTCATTCACCCAGCTATGACCTTGCTGTATGGTGTCCCTCCTCCAAGGTTGACTGATGACATGCAAAGAATTCTCCATCTCTCCAAATCCTACAGCATTGGTGATTGGTATTTTTACCAACACCACACAGTAATCAGAATATATGGCTGTGAGTTGGACCCTTACAGGCTGCCAAGGTATGTCCCTATGAGACTTTTTGCCCTAGAATACTTCAGGCAGTTTGGAAATGCAGACTGCTTCCATTTCCAAAGTAGGAATAAGAAGGTGCAGCTGAAGGTAAGGAACCAACTAGGCCCTTTTCTATACAATAAAAGAGAGGAGGGATGGAAGGAGGCAGATAGGATCTTAGAAAGTTTCAAATTGCAAACCAGTTTCAAATGGATAACTTATGACCCTAATCATTTTATCTCCCTCAGAAGGATAAAATACAAATTGGGTAACTATTCACATGTTAGGCTGCCTCATATTGAAAAGTATGCAAATGCTTTGAGTTGGAAAGAGGGCACTCTAGAAGAGCTAATCTCTAGAGAGCAGATGCTAGAGAGAGAGGCTAGGAATTTGCAAAAAGAGGCTGACTTGGAAACTTGTGGACAGGTTTCCTTATCATATCAAAGGCAACTTGGAGCATCTGCCTCTTCTTCAACAACACATCAGCAAGCTGCCATGGACACTCAACAGACATCCAGCAAAGGCAAAGAAAAGCAGGTGGAACAAGAGCAACCACCTCCCATGACTGAAGAGCAAACAGAAAAAGAAGTGCAGCAGCAGGAAGTACATCAACAGCAGCAGCAGCAACAACAAGAAGAACAAAGACATGGGCAGCCTGTACAGCAAGAGCAGACAGTGGAAACCTCAATTTTCACTGAACAGCAGGCCCAAAACACGGTGCCTCCTAGGCAAGAAACATCAACTGAAGCATCAATCCTCCAAACTCCACAAAAGGAGGACATAAGCAGGAAAAGGGACAGAGAGACTCCCTTAACCACATCAATAAGTCATGGTGAGAAAAGACAGAGACTGAATCCTTTCTCTGAGGAGGAAATGCCAATAGGGCAGTCTCTGGGCATGGGCCCACCTAGTAGAGAAGCATCCGCAAGTTCCTTCCAAGAGGAACAGAACAGAACAGTGGGAGGAGAAGTCAGCTCCTCAAGCCAGTAGAGAGAAGGTGAACTGAGCATCAAACAGCAGTTCATTGACATAAAGAGGAGGAATGAGCCAATAAAGATACAACTATACAATCATTTGTTGAAAATGGCTCCCACTAACCAGCAAAGACTGATGTCTGCGTATGATGTTAGTGAAGGCAAAATGATCATGAGTCATTTCTTGCCAGCTGTAGCACAGCCCCAGTCCCCTGCAGATTATATAAGGACCAATCTTGAGGTCCTTGCCAAGGACATCCACCCTATGGACAAAATTGAATTACACAAACAAACGGGTGAGATGGTGTATGCCTCCTTGGCAGACAAAACATTGGACAATTATAGGCTAGAAAATAGCCTTAATAATACAGCTGCACAACTTGAGTTGGAGAGAGCATCCTCTCAAGCTAAGGACAACAGAATTAGGTCCTTAGAAGATATAATCATAGAGATTGGGCATGATCCCAAAGATATCAAGGGCATACAAGAGATATTGAAGTTGAGGGATGCAGACATGGCAGCTTTGAGAAGAAAGATCAAAATCCCAGCCACAATTCACCCTCAAACAGATGAAGTTGCCCAGCAGAGGCATGATCAAGATGCCACAACCTTGCTGGTGTCTCTATACAAGCAGCTAATTCAGACTCAAGAAAAGCTAGGAGAATCAGAGGCTGCACAGGCAGCATTACAGGCAGCTTTGAAGCAAAGAGAAGAAGGTCAGACCTCCCAGCCTCCTCCTGAAATAATAAACCTTGAGGAAACTGCTCCAACTACTGTTCCTCCCCCTCAACAAACAGGACATACAGCACCATCCACCTCAGCACCACCAGCAACAACAGAGCAGGCCCCAAGCCTGGATATGCAAAAGCTGAGAAATGAGATCCAGGCCTTGGAAGCACAAATGACAGAACTAAATGAAGCCAGAGAGAAATTAGCCAAGGTAAATGAAATATATGACAAATCCAAGCAGACCGTGGCAGAAAGGGGCAGGGAAATAAAAGCCCTCAAAGACAGGATAAAGGAGTTAGAAAAGGAGCTCCAACTGGATAAAGTGGTGGCCGAGATCAAGACAGTGCTATGGGCTAATATTGGCCAGTCTATTACTGACCAATGGCAGTATATTGACACAATCCATGAGCAGCTGGAGCTCATTGGAAAAGCACAGAAGGAAATTCAGAGGTCAAGGGCAGCTCTAGGCAATATGCCTGAAATTGCCACCAGGATGATCAATGTGCTCAATAACAGAACAAGTTCTCAGTTAGCAACCATGGGAATTCCTAACAGGACTGAGACTATTATGTTGGTAAAAAGGGTCCTTACACTAAGAAACTTATTGCAGACATTGGAGAGAAGGACCCAAGACATGCAGACCGAGGTAAACAGATTTATGGACAAATTTGTGGTATTACAGAACCGAGGTCTCCCTGGCTTACTGAACAGTGCAGGGAAACTGCTTACCCATGAGCAGTATGCCAAGAGGGTCAATACATTTGCCACAAGTCAGATCACTGAAAGGCCCAGCACCTCAGAAGAAACAGGGCCAGCTATAGGACAAAGTCTCTACAATAGAGTAGAGAATTTATTCTTCATAATGAATGAAATTAATCACCTGTTTGAAGTGCCTCCTAACTTCTATAAATACACAGAGGCAGATGAGACTATGGATGCAATTCTCAGGCATCAACTACCCACACAAGAATGGTGGACAAAGGAAATACAGATGATCTTATAGACCAGGAAGCCATTCTTCAAGTTTTTCATCAAAAATACAAGGTGGCATGCACAGGAAAAGCTAGTAAAATCAGCATGCATGAAAAGATAAAAGCTGAGCCAACTCAGTAGGACTTTCGGCCAGTAAGTCAAGATGGACAGCTACAGGGGACAAGGCCAAAAAGTTACAGCAGAGCAGCCACATCAACGCATTCTCCAGCATTTAAAGCAGATCATTCCAACCGACTCAGTGGCCTCCAAAGGCCAAAATATCTTCTGACTGATATAAATGAACATTTATGATGTATTAAAGACAGCAATAACTAGTTTCAATCCCACTTCTTCACCCCTGTGAGCATCACCCGATGCAATGAGTGCTAAGTGAACTATTCAAAAATCATGAGAAATTAGTCAGTTACGACTACCTCTCATGGAAATGGTCATACGTGAATGATCTTACTTAACGCAGTTGAATCCCAAAATGATATCTAATAACTTTTTATCTGCTGTTATGTACAAAGTTGGTGAAATATTTATTTCTCAGATGACTCAACGCCATAGATATTTTGTATTACCATTTGTATATATTTGCCCCTCACATAAGCTTTTAGGGTTGTTGTTGATTTCTCTTGAACAAGTTTCCTATGCTGTAATCTTTACAGAGTTTAAATAACAGAAGTAATGGAATTTCTGAAGTTCTGAGTTGTTGGAATGCGTTCATGGTGTTTGTTGAAGCTTGCAGGATCCCTGTGCATCTCACATACAATAAGTTTTTCTGTAACTCTCTTAGTTTTGTGTTTCAATCGTTTACAATCCATAAATGTTTCTAATCTCTAGGTATTTAGCAGCAAAGAAGAAGAATAGCCTTCAGGATTTATTCATGGAATACCCTGGGCTCAATCTATGTTGTTAATGAATGTTTTCCTCAGTTATAATCTTGATGAGTGTAATTCTTAATTTCTACACTTTCAGAATATATCTTTCACAGTGACCTTTGTTTCAGGAATTCAAGTTTGCTCCTGAGCAATATATTTCACTTTCACAGCATTAGCTTAATGGAGAATTCTTAAATGCTTTTCATTGGCTAAACATGCATCATCACACATCACCACTTAAGCTTTGAATTTTGTTTGTTGAGATACCCAATAGGCCCTGCAGTCTGAACATTCCCACTGAAACATTTCAAACATTTCACAGCTCCAGACTCCATTGCCCAATGAAATACAACTGTCTATACATTACATCCTAGGTGTTGAGAGACATCCTTCAACCAAAACATAAACAAAAACCTGAGCATAATAGCTAGCCTAAAACACTATCATAACAAAGACAAATCATAAAGAGAGAGCCCTCTCTGATCACAGTTTGGCTAGAAACTGTAATCCAAAGATTGGTTAGTGGTTACCCCGGCCGTATTCCCTTGGGAGTCATAGGGAACAACCTGGGTGTTAACACACTCCAAATTAAATTCAACCACCTTCTCTGGAGCTTTGCGAACCCATGCGTTGTCTTCATGTTGTTTCCCCTTATCGTCACTTGTTTCAATTCCACTTCAGAGCACTATATTCACATTTGGATCCTCTTCGTGAGGGTCAGCCCTCATCATCTGCAGGTTCTGAGTCGGTTGTCGAGGTAGCACCCCTTTGTCGAATATACTTGCTATTATTGTAGGACAGTCCTCAGTCTCGTGATCAAACTAAGTACAGTATTTGCATGATAGACGCATTGGGTTAGTGCATTCGCAGGAATAGTGTCCTGGTCCTCCACAGTTGTAATAGATCAGCTGTCCCCAACCTCTGCCAGGTCCTCCTCCACCTCGGCCTCATCCGCACCCCTGAAAGCCTGTTCGTGCCATCCCAGTGCCCTGGTCAGGAGGCCGTGTTTGTGCTTGAACTCTATAGGTGGGTATTCTTTCCATCATCAATTCATAACTTCGACAGTTATGCTCATCATGCCCTACCAACCTGCAAAAGTTGCAAAATAGTTGTTGTGGTGTTTGTACAAACTTCTGCAGCAAATGACAATTATCAGTCGCATGTTTCCCTGCTACCTGACATATAGTGCACCACAACACAGGCCCTGTGCTCGGTCCTACTTGGGCTCCCGGCCTAAAAGGCATTGGTCCTCCTCCTGCAATATAGTTCACAAAGACCAGGCAGTGATCTTTTTCATGCCCCTGACCTTTACATTTTAGGCACCATATCTCCTCGCACACCTCTGGCCAAACCGTTAGGAAGTGGTCTTTTGCTTTAGACTTTGCATCTCGAGGCAAATATTTTGCAGCTGCACATGGATCTGCTGAACCCCCAAATTCAGATCTTGCATCGATGTTTCATTCAATCTTATTGCAATCTCCAAGGCCTCTGCCTAAGTCATAATCTTTTGTTGTGACAGCACAATCCTTAGGTGAGGCAGGAGTGAAGCCACGAACCATTCATAGTGTTGTCCATCCATTAAATTCATATTAGCTTCATGGATTTTACACTTCAACCTCTGATCCAACTCCCAAGGTGTCTCACCTAGTTTCATCGCGATTTCCTTAAATCCCATAATCGACTGTGCCTCGGATTTAGGCCTATTGAACTCTTTATTCAGCACGTTCTGGATCTCTGCCAACGCAGCGTTTGGGTTATCATTAGAGTACTTGATGTACCAAGTTAGCGTGTGATCCTGCAAAGCACTAACCAACATTGCCTTCTTCATGTGAACGTCTGTGACACCCTGAGCTTCCCATACAACTTTTACGATGAACCTAACTGGTCCGGGTCCTCATTTCCCAAGCCGTCAAACAATGGCAGCTTCACTGAATTCGCCATATTGAACTATGACATGTGAAGTGGGCAAAGTCGCAGGTGACAGTGATGAAGGTGGAGATGGTGTAGGTGGAGGTGGTAGTCACGGGAACCCATGTTTTATCAACTGAACCACACTTCGCGGAGAAGCCTGTGCTACTCCCTCTTCGTCACTCAAAGGAGGTGAAATTAGTGGGCTATATTCAGGACCCTTTCTTCCTTCATTCCTGTAAGTCTTTCCACTTCACATAGCCCTGAACATCAAGGTAGCTGCATAACCCGATTTTCGCACAATAACATCTTAATCCAAGTATTTAAAGACTTCAAGTACTTACCTCGCAGACCTTTGAAAAAGCACCGCTCCACCTCACTATAACGACTGAGGTATCAACTACGAATTCATTCACAAACCCTCCTATGATACGATCGAGCCAATGATTGACAGCGCGGGTGATCTTATCCTTAGAGGCTTCCAATCTCTGCACTAACTCTAGGGTCCAGATAATAGGACCGTCAAGCCTCCACCTTCCTTGGTTATCCACTAGCTTCGTGATCCACTCATATAACTCAACTGAAAAGGAACAGAAAAAGATCTCGTGGATTTCTGTATATAGGTACATGTCTAGCTGAGGTAATGCATTTGTCCTACTTTGATATTTAGTTATTGTTTATGAACATGCATGTAACTTTGTGATGATTGTAGATAATCTTACAGTCTGCCAAAGGTCCTGAGAAGACCTTTGAGGGTATCTCCATTCTCCATACACCGTGCATTTTATCCTACAGCAGAATTGGTGACTCCACTAGGGACTATACATCCAGTTCCCAGTTTACCCGGACAGTTCTCAGTTTCCTCCTCCTTCTAAGACCTCCCTATACTTCTGCATTCCCTTTCTAACCCACCAAAACCTTACTACATTCTACCTTCACATATTCAGCCTTGAATCTGATCCAAAACGCCTTGTTTTGAGTTGTTTTCCCACACTAATGCAGGTTAGCAGAGTACACAGTGCTTTATAAAGCTCTATGTCTGCATACACAGAGAGTTAGTGGACCTAGTAACTCTCTATGGCCACTGCTATAGAGCGTTAGTCCCTTAAAATCTTGATATATGGCTGTGTCTGCAAACTCAAGGGGATAGGAAGCCTGCTCATGGACTGAAAGAGGGTCTTCACTTACATTTTGTTAGCAAGATCGGTGTCCTAAAAGAGAAAAATAATAGGAAATAAATTTTTTTCTTTCTTTCTTAAAACATTTTTTGTGAAAGAAAGATCCACTTTTTTATTCATTCTTCTATCTAGTTGGTTAAAAGCTACTTTATTTTGGTTTCAAATAGTTGTTAGGAAAGCATTGGAAAGATTTCTGTTGGTTATGCATATGTTATAATGACTAAGATGCATGGAACAAATATGAATATGTGAAAGACTCTCACCTGTAGAATACAGCGTGTTTTCATTGAATTGAATATTTTTTAAAGCATTTTCTTGTGCATGATTTTTGAGTCAGAGTCCCATCACATTTCATACGTCAACTCCCCTGCTGAAGACAATAAAAAAGTACACATAAAATTTACCTAAAATCAATTAGTAACTCTTTATTGAGCAAAAAAACATTAGTTCGGGCTAGGATCTTGGGATAGGCAGTGTGAGTAAACTACCCAAGATCAAAAACCAAAACTAGTTTAAAAGAGAGAAAATTCCTTCTACACTCATACTACCAGGACACTCTAGTCAAAGCAGAGCTAAATACGAGACAACATCGGACTGTAAGTGAAGGTATCCCGCCTTCACTTGCAAATCTTTTGGGTATTCTGTGTATTGAGGATCGCTTCGTAGATTTCGGAGCTGAGTCGGGGACTCAGGTATCCTACCCACACAGCGTACTGTCTGCGACTATGTCCCCCCAGTAGTGACTGTGATCTAAGGTATCCTTAGTGGCCAAGTTTTTAGGGACTTACACAAGGTGACTGGGGTGGGCTGCCCTAATACCTGACACAGACAGACCTACTCTGTCTTCAATTTTTGGGAGGGTGCTCTTCTTCACGAGAGTACTTAGCCCCTCAATCTGAGGTTCGGGTGAAGCTCTAGAGTAATTGTAACTGTACATTTGGCCAGCCCTCTCTATTATTTATTGTGATAATAGGTTTCATCTCTAGTGATCAGTGCTTATCAGACAGGGTGATTTCCCTCTGTTTGTTGATTGATCAACTTAGTGTATTTTTTATATTTTTTTAGGTACCCATGTGTTATCATTAAGACTTTAACAAATATCACGATAAAATTTATTGATAAAAATTAATGGTAACCATGGCTACATCCGACCCTTGTCGTCAATCTAGAAAATTGTTAGGACTTCATCCACTCATTGTGGAAGATCGATGAGCTCCAGTGAACCGGATTCCCCATCCTCGGGGAATCAGTCTCCTCGATCTCACATGGAATCTATTTGGACAACCAACGATTCCAGTTTGCCAGAGTATTTCTTTACTGAAGGATTTCTTCCTCCCCTTAACCCTCCTCTCACGAATCTGTTGGACCCACTCTTGGTTCCCGTGGCACCTGTACTCCCTGTCTCTTTAGAAGGAACATTTCCATCCATCCCATCCATGACTAACGGGTCGTGGAAATTTGTGGACACTTTTGGTCCTCCACCACTTCCCCAGTCGACAGTCACCACCACACCATTGATGGCGAACCCCGCTATCCCATTTTTCCCAGGTACAACCACTCACATGAAACCCTCCACGAGTGGAACCTAGTCGATTGCAGGTTCCACCGCTTTAGTGTCAAACTGTATACCTTCGACAAGTGCTACATACAGCGCTCCTTATAATGCCCAATATAGCACTATTAGCGTGGTTCCCATCCACCAACAATATGGTCGGCAGCCATTGTACAATTCAATCCCCCAAATTCAAGTATCTAGGGGCATTCCCAATATGCACATACCGATCGAGAACGTAAAAATTCCCCTCCATTCTTAGGCATGCATGGTCAGTCATTGATTGACATGAGCGTTCCTTATGTCAATCAAGGACATATGGTTAGTTCTATGGCGAGTGGGAATCCTCAAGGAGGTCCCAACCAATCCATGGGAGCACCCTACTCACAAATTCAAATGATTCAAGGGGGCATTGCTTATCCTGGGGGAAATTCTATACCCCAACATCAAATTCCCCATGGAAATCCACACTACAACACCATACCCCAAGGCAACTACTATACCACGCAGCCTATGTATAATATTGGGACTCAAACGATGGGAGGACCGCAAGGTTCCTCAAGTCATATGTCATTGCCTTGGTCTGAGTTGGGGGCACCACACACTTTGCCTTTCTTGGCAACATTGGATATCCCCGACTTGTACAAACTTACAAATGACCCCATCTATCATAACTTACTTTGGCCGCTGATCCTACATAAAATACCAACAGACATCCCCAAGTTTGAAGGGAAACAAGGGGAGGATCCGGGCACCCATATCACCACATATCATATTTGGTGTGTTTCTAACTCCATGGTGGATGATAGTGTCTGATTATGTCCTTTTCCCGCACCCTCACCGGCAACACAGCTAAGTGGTACATTTAGTTACCATGCGCGTCAGTAAATACCTTTGACATTCTAGCGATGGAATTCTTAAAGAACTTCCAGCTACCCATCTGTTATGAGATTGGGATGGAACTCCTCACTTCATTACGTCAGGATACTACCACCCACATCTTTGATCATATGCATGGATGGAGATGTAGGCGGAGGTTAGTTAAAGTTCCCCTCCCAGACTATCTCTTAGTGGACTGGTTCTGTAAGTCCCTACTCCCCCAAATCGCTAAGGATGTCGCCTTAGGTGGTGCGGTCACAGAAGACCAATCCATACATCGTGCCCAACACTTAGATCTGATATATTCATAGTCTGTTCTCTTTACAACGTAATCCCCAATGCCCCTCGCAACTCCAATGCTTCCACTACTACCAAATCGACTGCTCTTCCTACCACTGCGATAAACTCTAGTCTATGCAAAAACCTGGTGGTAAGAACAAGAAGAATAAGAAAAAGACCGCTCCTTTTGACGAGTAGTCAAAAAAGTAGCAAAACGCAAAGCAGAAGGCCGTTGTGCCCTATGATGATGGAAAGGATAAACCCGCCCAATTCCCTTTCAAAATATGTGCGCAATACCACATGACATATCTGTGTCCGCATCTTCAAGAATGCACAGGTTTCTTTTCTAAAAAGGACCCCTGCTATCCTGAATAATCCTTTCCCCGCTCAGCAGCAGCAACACCTTATTGCAAACCAACCCCAACCCCCGCAAGGGGGCAATGGTGGTTTGCAACATCCTTCAGCTGGTGAAGGATCTTCTACTGTTTACACCTTTGAAACGGTAGATCTACAAACCATAGCCAAATCTTATGGAGCTCCTGTTGCTCATGCAGAGAAACCTTCCTCAAGTCAAAACCCACCACCACTTAACGATTTTCATATCAAAAGGCCGGTTGCTGACCTTGTGATTTGCCCCCCTAAAGAGGCACTTCGATGCAGAACGCACAATACATCTGCACGTGTCGCCCAAAACTACAACATTGTAGAAGACTTGGCACAAGCGTCGTCGGCTATGTTAGCGCTCAAAGTATTACAAACATGTCCAACACAAAGGAAAGCTTTGCTTTCGGTTATTGGTGGTATTGACCCACAAGATTCTATGCTTGCAATTTTTGACATGGAAAATTGTAAACCTCCCCTTTCCCACCAACTTGCATTTCAAGTGCAAATCTTTTCGAAAGGTAAAGGTATACATAGAACTGTCATCGACAAAGGTGCTTCTACCTACATCATGTCAGCTTCATGTTAGCTCGCTTTGGGTTCTCTAACCCTATCCCCGTCGTCGAATTCCCTTAAAGATTTTGATGGCCACACTTTCATCCCAAAAGGTTACCTTGCTGACTACCCCATCACTCTGAGTGGGAAAACGGTAACGGTGGATATCGAAGTCGTGGATCATAAACTCGACTATAATCTGTTTTTGGGCCACACTTGGACTTATTCCATGAATACCGTTGTGTCTTCGGTCTTTTGTATCATCCCCTTTCCCTTGGATGGAATGATAGTCACAGTGGACTAGTTGTCCTTTTCCACCCCAAATTACTCTCCGTTACCTAGCAGTTTTGTACCCTTAGTGGTGGGTGTACCTAACTCTTACGTCAGTATCGGTACCGGTCTACTGAAGGGCTCTTCCCTAATGGGTTGTTTCCCTCTTCCGCCACCCACAGTTCCACAGACGGTCTCGATGGTTTCATCCATTCGTCACGAACCGACCGATCCTTGGATCCTCATGGCCCCTTCAGACATTGACACTTACGGAGAAAAAATGTTGTTGTCACCAACTAAATTTGCCTACCAGGCCATTCAATCTACATCCGTGTCTCCAATCACTTTGGTCACAGCCAATGTTACATGGCCCCTCCCATAACTACCCCTTCTTTCGATCCACTCAATCAAGTCCTACTTAAGGAGGAAGCTATTAGAGAGATCATGAGTTTAGAAGAGCGACCTTGGGAGGACTCGCACCATCGTGTTTCGATATCTGATTCGAATATGATGCCTCTTCAAATCTTGTCATCTGATGCACCTAAAATCATTTCCTCACCACATACGACTATCCAAACTTTGGACTCGAAGGGAAACATGGGTAATCTTTCAAAGGCATTGCCCATCGATATTTCAGTCAAGATAAGCATCGTGGAAAACATACAGATTGGAGCCAATCACAATCCTGAGGAAATTGTGAGCTTCACCTACCCGTTTAAAGACTTCCGCGATGTTTTCCCTTGGTCTTATAAGGAAATGCATGGCATAGAGCCTTCTATTGTCAAGCATAAGATCAAGAAGTTTCGAGCATTCTTTTTCTAGTATTTTTCTTGCTTGTTAATCCGAAAAATCCTTGAGTCTCCTTCTTCAAGCTCATTAAATTACCACGAAGAAGATCAAGCATTCTTTTTATGGTATATTTCTTTCTCGTTAATCTAAAAAATCCTTGAGTCTCCTTCTTCAGGCTTGTTAAAACTACCATGAAGAAGATTGAGCGTTCTTTTTATGATATTTTTCTTGCTCGTTAATTTGAAGAACCTCAAGTATACTTCTTTGGGCTCGTTAAACTACTATAAAGAAGATTTGAGCACTTTCTTTTATGGGATGTTTTCTCGCTCTAAAACTGAAAAATCCCTGATTTTGTCATCGTTGGGCTCGTTAAAAACATACGACGATGGTCAAAGCAACTCTTTTTTGCTCTCTTTCTAGCTCATTAAACTGAAAAAGATCGTTAGAGCATTTTTTTTAGCCGCTTTTTTCTCACTCATAAAACTGAAAAAATCTCGAGTTTTGTCTTTAGGCTCGTTAAAAATGTATAAATATGACCCGAGCATTATTTTAGGTACTTTTTTCACTCATTAAACTGAAAATCCTGAGTTTTTGTCACCAGGCTCGTTAAAAATCTACGAAAACAACAAGAGCACTTGCTTTCTTAGGACCATTTCTCGCTCTTAAATCGAAAAATCCCCAAGTTTTTCCCCTTCTTCAGGTTCGTTAAATCTACGAAGAAGGAAAAAGCAGTTCTTTTACCTCTTTTTCCTTGCTCAATAAACTGAAAAAGATACTTTGATTTTTCTTCATTTGACTCATTAAAATTTGATGAAGGTATTGAGTTTGTCGTCAAGTGACTCATTAAAAATTCACGAAAAAAGACAAGTTTAGTCCATCTCCTCGTACTCGTAACAAAATGAGTTCGACATCTATTGAACATAGGTTTCTCTTTATTCGGATTCAATAGATTAACTCATGGAAAAGTAACAAATCCGGGTATACTATTAACCTTTTGTCGCACCTGGTTAACAACTATGACAAAGGGACCACCATGGAGTTGTTATTTACGATCTTTTCAGACTCTCTAAATATGAAAAGACCATCGAGTTGTCTAGTCTGAACTCTTTAAATTACACAGACAAGATATAGAGTCGCTCTTTTTACAATCATTTTCAGACTCTCAAAACATGAAAGGATCGACGAGTTTGCCTGTCTAGACACATTAAACTAATCAGATAGGGCATAAAGTTGCTCTTTTCGCGATCCTTTTTAGACTCTTAAAATATGAAAATATCGACGAGTTTACCCATCTAGACTCACTCTACTAATCAGACGGGGAAGGTAGACAATACAACTGCATTCAGTATTACAAAGTGTGATTTGGCAGCAGTCGTTCCCTTGAACATGGTACTCCCTCAGATAAACCTTCCTTGTGACGGCCTCTCAATATGAATCCTACTATCCCATGAGTTTAGCCTAAATACCCCGATGTTCTTGCATCTCTGTATCCTAACACTCTTTGGTGTTCATGAGTCTAGTGCTGCATGGTTAAAACCATTGTCGTGCCTTCTATTGTTGTCACACGGAATCTGTCAAGGGTGCGGACACGACTGACCTTCCTAGAAGTCTAAGACATTCTAATGACAAACAAGACAAAATGGAGTGATCTTTCTCTAAATACACCTTTTACAACATGAAAACTACAAGTGTTTAGGCTTACCTTATTCCAAAACGCTGTTGTTGAAGTCCGTTCTTGACGATCCGGATGAGCTCCTCCTTCAAGTCAATTCCTGCAACCACAAACAATCAAACAATTACCAAGCACTTGCATTTCATATAATAAAACATATATTCAACATGCAGACCAAGGAACACATGAAATAACTCATTAACACAAGCTATTGAGAAAAATAAACCAGTTTGTATTAATAACAAAACAAAGAAACTCTTACAACCTGGCCTTGGTGTTGTGCAAGTTCCTCCCAGGGTCCATCAAGGGTTTTCCTCTACTTTGACAAAGCTCACCCTCTCCCAAGTAGAATCAAGTGAAGACAATCTCTCCTCACAAAGGCTCTAATGGAAGACCTAAATCCTGCAGCATTTACCCAAAGAAAATGTATAGCTCCAACCTCCTCTCCCTCTGGCTCAATGTCTTTATTTATAGTGCTGTAAAGAGGTTATTCAGGTCCACTATCAATGGGATCATCCCCCTCTATGGGTGGGATAGCTCCCTTATTGATGGGATAAGTTCCCCCTTAATAGAGATACATGAACCAACTGGAGGCGCATCCATTTCATCAAACCGACCTCTAGAATGTTCTAGAAGTAACCACAAGTAACTTTTTCAAGATAAAACTCGCGCATTTTGCCTTTTACAGAGGGACGCACCTGTCCCTTAACATACAGAGCGTCCATGGACGCAGATTTTGTGAACATGGTCAGCGTCCCCGCAGGTAAGGCTAGAGAGAACCTGCGACCCCAGAGATAAACATAGTTTTTACAAGACTTTCTCTCTTCTTTGAGTTTGAGATGGATAACAGAGGCATGAGACTTGCCTAAGAGGGTAGCATGACTGTTGATTTGAGCCATACTAACTGTAAGTAGTCAAGGTGACATTTTTTAGTGTAACAGATTGCCCCCTAAAGTGCGAAGCCTGGAATAGAATAGGGTTTTGTAATTCTAGGAAGGGTGAAGCGCTTTATCATTTCAAGGATTGCCTTGTGGATGGCCTGGTTGGAACCTGCAATTTTCAACACAAAATACATGGATAAGATTATATCATCACTGAGGTAGGCATTCCCATACTCAGATTCAAAACTTTAACTAATGGACTAACTATTCTGATACAGGAATGATCTTGCAGTACATCATTTTTATAGACTTTTGTAGACACAGTATGGACGCAGCCATCTGTTTATGATTAGTCTACATAGATAATGAATACAAAACTCCTCGCAGCCTGGATGGTAGAAACTAGATCCAGGGTCTTCACTTCTACTTCCCGAATTGGTACGATTCTAGCCATGTGATGAACATGGTAGAAACCACTTGATTACCAGTCAATGATGTAAACTGTTAACAAGCGTGAGAGAAACCACCAGTAATGTCAATGGTTCTCAAAGTACCAAGCACAACCCGTGAAATGTGAATAGATGTTTTGATGTCGAACACTTCACGGAATCCTCTGATCGAAAGTCAATGATGTAAACTGACGTCAAAGGCGAGAAACCTGCCATTGATGCATGCAGACTTCAAGGTACTGTCGATTCCTAAGTCATCTTTCTAGATAATGTGTCGATGTCGATAGAAAGCGACCCGTTGCAGGCAAGCCCGCAACACGAAATCATTGTTCAAGTTGAAGAAATGTTGCTGTAAGGACTGACTCAGGGATGGTCAAATGGATGACAAGTATTTTGCAGATGAAAGTTTTTTCTTGCAGACCTCTTGAACACATAACGACACAACAGATGGCTTGGTGACGTATAACTCAAAGTTAACCCCTGGAACCCGGTTAAAGACTTTCAAAGTGATTTGGTCAACTGTGAGGTAAAAGATTTCCCAACCCAGGTGAATGAAAAGTGTCGTGTTCAAGAGCGGTAATAAAGTTTCTTCTGAGACAAAAGGTGACAAATAGGTTCATTCTTCTCTTTTTTCCCCCACCATTTCTGGCAAGTACCTCTTTATTTTTAACAAGCTTGAGGAGGATAACATATGCTTGATTATAAGCTCATCCTTCGGACGAGTCCAACCTAGTTTAAATTCGAACCCTAGGAAGGAGTGGTTCGTTCCTGTTTGTAATTGAACAGGTCCTCTACTGTAAAAGTTTAACGAGCCCAGTATAGGAGAAACTCGGCGTTTTTCAATTTTAGAGAGTCTGAAAAAACTAAAGGAGACTCCACGTTGAACTTTTTCGTATATTTGTGTCCCTCAAGCCCGAAAAAGTATAAAATAATACCTGGGGGAACCGCTTGATCTTGCGACCAAGGAGTACTTTCATAATAGTGTCGTTAACCTGAAAAGTAAAAAGCGATCAAGGACACGTCGTTTTATTTCCTTATCGAGTTCGAAACGACAAAAACCCGGCAATCTTTTCCTGATTTTGCGGTCAGAAAAGAGCTAAAAGGGGACCGTCTTTTAATTCCGTTTTAACGAGTGAAAAAGAAACACTCGGCGATCTTTTCATGTTTTAGGAGTCAGAAAAGGGCTTAAAAGATGACTCTGAAATTTTGTTTGTGAAAAATTACAATTTCCCTCGAAATCCCTTTGTCCTGCACAAAAGCGACACATTACTCATACCTGTTTAAAATAGGCAAAAATACATTCAAAAACATCTTTTCATGGTAAAAAATGAACTAATTCATCCAAAAAACCTATAAAAAGACCTTTTACCATGTCATTTTTACCGTTTCACTGTTGAGGTTGAAAAAGGAGCTTTTGACAAGAAACTTCCCGTGGTCGCTGCGGAAAATCTGACCGTTGGAATCGAACGCCGTCTCATCCAGGTATTTTACACATCCTACTCTGCATTTCTATCCGTTTAGAATCAATTTTTAGGTTTTAGTTTCATTTTTTGGGGGGGTTTTGGTTTTGGAATGCGCCTCTCGGCGGACGCAGGTGCCCTTCGGGTGACCTGCGTCCCCCGACTTTTTCTCATACGGGAAATGGTCGGAAGACGCAGCCCGCCTTCAGGCCAGCTGCGTCCGGGCGCCCTGTGCTACAAAGCCGGGGTGCGTCCTCCGAGAAACGCGCATTTCAAAACCCCAACTCTCTCAAAAAACCACCAAAAATTCCCAAATTAATTTCTAATTGCTATTTTTGATATGCAGGGCATTAATCATGTTAGACTGGAGAGAAAGAGAGCATGTAGAGGAAGATGAAGCTGCAATAAATCATCAACCTTCCCTGGATGCCCTAAGAGCATGCGGATTATACAAATATTGGACCATACCGGGCATGAGGGGCCAGGTAAGATTCTTGGAATGGCTGGTTGAGCGATGGAACGTACAAGAACAATGCTTTTACATAGGAGGGCACCAGCTCGAGATAGAGCCCTCGGATGTATACTTTCTCACTGGCTTGCCAAACAGAGGTGAGCAACTCAGTCTTGCGGGGACTAGGCCGGGTGGCCAATCCCTTGATAGTCTCCGCGAGAATTGGTGCACACCTGGGGCTCACCATTCAAAAGGCATAGAGATAAAACACATCACTCTACCGGAACTCAAAGTCATAGCGTTCACGGTTACCAGAATTTGCGGCGCGGCCGCTTTACACATTGCTTCCGGATCCCAAATGCGGATGGCAATTGACTGTTACCAAGGCACCATTTTCAACTGGTGTGAAGCTGTGTCGGCTCATATGAAGAGCCAACTGACCAAGGCAAAGAACGGACGACTAAAGACTTTTGGATATGGGCCTATAGTCGTGAGCTTTGCCTTGGAGAGAATTCCAATGCTGATCCCTCAGCAACTCACTGTTGATATCTTGGGTCCCCAGCAGCCAAAGCTGATACGATGGGTTGCGGTGATGGCCCGGCATCCTGACGAGGGCGCGACAGTAGTTCGATTCTCAGATAGTTATTTTGACTGGTTAGAGGGCCAGCTTTTTGTGATACAGGACTTTCCGTATGCCGGAATGGATTTCAGAGGTGATCCGGACATGGTTCTTCCACAGGGAGAACAATGGGACGACAGAGGTACTTTTTATTTTCACAAGTTTTCTAGTTATGTATTTTTTGTATTTTTTATATATATCGTCTCAAAACTAATAGTAAATCTTTCAAAATGCAGATGTTGGTCCACAGCGTCCAGCCAACCTCCGGCCTTATGATAGACTACATCCAGCTGCACCGGTACCGGCCCCACAGGATGCGACAGCAGAAGTACTAGCTGAGTTGGAGCATGATCTAGAGCGTCTCACGGCAGATATACCTGAGACTACTATGGACGACATTCCTATCAGGCTTCAGCGCTTCGTAGTCGCGGTCCCTGGACCGTTTAGGAGATTTTTGCGTAAGGTAGCCCGCGCAGTGGTGTCGTACAGAGAGCACCACCAGTGATTGACTAGTCACTTTTGTAGTCACATGTGACATTTTTGACTTTTTGTACTATCATTTTGCCGATCATAAGGTGTTTTAAACCTATGATCGAAGACGATGTATATATTTTTTGACACACTTCTATCTATATATATCACTATTACCGGCTTATCTTGTTTAACATATGTGATGAAATGTTTTTAAATTTACTTGCATGATTATTGTAAATGTCTGTCCAACATTCGAGAAGCAATTGCATCTGCTAATGTATTCAAAGACCTTGGAATATGTTGATATTCAATGTAATCAAATTCACGTTCCAAGAGACGCACTCTCAAAAACAACCTTAATAACACAGGATTTCTAATGGCATAAACTCTATTAAGCTGTAATACAACAAGTTCAGAATCTAACCTCACTATCAAACGTCGAATTCCAAATGAAATAGATTCGGATAATAATTCAACCACTGCACTGTATTCTGCAATGTTATTCGTTGTTTGACCGAGGCTTACCCCATGCATAGAAACTAACTCGTCAGAGGGCGAATAGATAACCCAAGCTGCGGAAGAGATATTCCGTGTATTACGACAAGCACCATCAGCAAATCCAATGTATGTTTGGAGAGGCGTCGACATCTACAATATCAAGAGTAAAACCAAGATAAGCCAGAATAATGACGAAAAACCACACTTGCTAAGCTAAGCACACTGACTAAACTAACACACTTGCTAGCTAGAAAGAAAATCTAACCTATCTAAAAATTTCTCCATACCCATCATTTTAAGCATAATACCTCTTTAGGTAAAGTCCATTTCTGGGTTTACCCAAAGAGTCCCCATCAAAATCAACTAACTCATAAGCCCCTTTTGCTAGCTTTCGCTTTACAATGTAGGGCCCATGCCACATGGGAACGAATTTTCCGGCACCTAGCTTATCGTTAGCTTGATCATATAATAGTACTAGGTCTCCTTCCGAAAAACTTCGAGGGGTTACATTTTTATCGTACTGAGCTTTCATTCGTTTCGCGTGAGTCTCGATAGCTAAAGTAGCGTCACGTCGAGTCTCATCTAATTTAGCCAAGTATAATAACCGTTTCTCCTCTTCGGAAGTAGCTGGAAGTAATTCGACAGCCATTTGAAGTGATGGGATTTCGCATTCAATAGGTAACACAGCTTCTAAGCCATAAACTAGCTGGAAAGGGGTGAAACCTGTTGAATTTTTCACTGAAGTTCGATATGCCCATAGCGCCGAAAATAACATGTTATGCCAATTCGTTCGATGGATACCAATGATCCGTCGAATCATGATGACTAGAACTTTGTTGATTGACTCAACCAAACCGTTGGCTTGCGGATAATAAGGAGTAGAGCTATCGTGGCGCAAACCAAGCTGGCTTGTAAGCTCAGTCATCATGACATTTCGAAAATGGCTCCCATGGTCAGTAATGATTGCTTGTGGGACACCAAACCTAGTTATGATATGATTGAATACGAAAACTGCAGCTGTCTTGCCGCTTGCGTCGAATGTAGGCATCGCCTCGGCCCATTTTGTAAAATAATCAACCGCGAGGATGATATACGCATGCCCCCCGGCCGAGTGAGGGTTACAAGTAATAAAGTCAATGCCCCATTTGGCGAATGGACCAGCGGCAATTATAGGGTGGAGAGGAGCAGGTGGAGCGCGCATCTTTCGATCAAACACTTGACAGTTGTGGCATGTTCTGACAGCAAGGATACAATCTTTAAACATAGACGGCCAGAAATAGCCAGCGCGCAACACCTTCTGAGCTGTGGCATACCCAGACATATGACCGCCACATGCTCCAGAGTGACAATCATTCAAAACTCTCTCAGCCTCTTCGTGAGTTAAACAACGTCGAAAAACTAAGTCTGCCCCCCGGCGATAAAGTGTATCTCCAATAATTCTGTATTGCTGGGATCGAAACCGAATTTTTCGACGGTCTTCCTTGGAAGCTTCAGGCCGAAAGGTTTGGGTTTGGAGATAGATGATTATATCCCCATACCACGGATCTAAAGTGCTAATAAGAAACAAAGATTCGTCCGCAATGGACTCCTCTGCCACAGTCTCTGTGTCAGCACTCGGGAAATCACACATCAATTCCGCAAAAACTAAAGATTTCTTAGACTTGGACTTCTCGAACTCCAAGTCGAACTCTTGCAGGATAACAATCCATTTAGAGTACTTGCCCCCTAGCAGTTGTTTTGTCAAAATATAAATCATAGGGTTGCAATCCGAAATAACTGTAGTCTTGCGGAGAAGAATGTAGTGACGAAAACGCTGGACAGCTTGAACGGCTGCCAGGGCCAATTTCTCCACATGCGAATATTTTAACTCAGTGGGATTTAAGGTTCTACTAAGATAATATATCACATGCTCTGCTTTGAATTCATCTTCTTGAACTAACACCATTCCAATGGTGGAATGCGAAGCTGCGAGGTATAAGAAGTAGTCCTGGTTGTAGTTGGGAGGATGCAATAACGGTGCATGGGTCAACGCGTGTTTTAGTGCATCAAAAGATTGTTGGGCAATCTCGTCCCAAAAGAATTGTGCGTTCTGTTTCAACAACCGTGTAAAACCTTTAGTGACCTCGGCGTAGTTTGGGATGAATCGGCGTAAAAAGTTCGCTTTCCCTTGCAAACTTTGGAGTTGGCGCAAACTCGAAGGAGGAGGCAATTTGATGATAGCCTCGACTTTCGAGGGATCGACGCGAATGCCGGCTTTTGAAACAACAAATCCCAGCAATCGACCTGTTTCTATACAGAAAACACACTTGTGGGGATTCAACCGAATTCGATAATGCCTACACCTCATAAAGATTGCTCGTAGGTGGACAAGGTGATCAGCTCGTTGTAAAGAATGAGCAGGCAAATCATCGAGATAGGGTTGCACAATGTGCTTGATGTCATGAAATGCATAAGACATCGCCCGTTGAAAAGTGGCCCCGGCATTCTTAAGTCCAAAAGGTAATTTGCAATAAGCAAATGTCCCCCATGGACAAATGAATGCCGTTTTTGGTTGATCGGCAGGTAGAATATTGATTTGATTATAGCCTGAGAAACCATCCATGAAGGAAAACATCTCACTTCCGGCACAATCATCAATAATTTGATCGATATAAGGCGTAGGATAGTTGTCTTTTGGACAAGCTCGATTGATATCCCTATAGTCGATACAGATTCTTATTGTTCCTTGTTTTTTATTGACGGGAACAATATTCGATACCCAATCCGTTAACGGGATCGGATAAATGAAACCTGCTTTCAACAGCTTTTCGACTTCTGCTTTAATCGCAGCCGCTTTTCGAGGGTGAATCTGACGCAACCGTTGCCGAATGGGTTTAGCATCCGGGTAGGTTTTGATTTCATGAACAACAATGGCAGGATCAATTCCCGGCATTTCCTCGTAAGACCAGGCAAACACGTCGCGGAATTCTTGGAATAGGGCCTTGTAAGTTTGGATTTCTTCTTCAGTACATGCGGCACCTATATGAATGTTCTCCTCGATTCCGGGCTTCACTGAAATATCAATGGGAATAGTACGAGAAATATTCCCTAAATTCAGCTCTGAATCAGAATGTTTCGTTGGATCCTGAGCGTCTTTGACATATTCAGCGGTAAAGATAGATGAAAAATCATTTTCAAATGCATCATCCTTAGGTAAAAACGAAGATCTGTGATGGAGATCTTCCCATGGTAGATCATCTACACTTAGGATTTCGCGAAGTTGTTCGTCAGATGACACTTCTTCGGGAAACGTTATCCGTTCTAAGGGTGAGGTGAAAAGTGACTCTTCACTGACCACATTCATTTGGTCGGTTGAATGAAAGTCGGTAAAAGACATAAGAGCTTCATAAGCAATCTCATACGGACTCAACGGCATAACATCACCGAGTGAGTCTAGCTCAGAGTCAGAGGGAACATACCAAGGATCATCATAAATAATGTTTTCTGACGTGATCATATGAATTGTTGCGAACGAAGGGTCTGCATTGAGTGGAGGGAGAGGAAAAGTTCCCAGTAAACCGGAATCCTTAACTAAACCTACACCAATGTCCCTATAAGGGATTGTCGTTTTACCAACATGCTGGATAGTTTCTGAAGAGGTTGGGTCGGATGAAAAGTATGTCAGCTGATCAATAGTCACGATCTTACCGTTATGTGGAAACTTAATGACTCTGAAGACCGATGAAACGACCGCTGTCATAGCATATGACCAACTTCGACCCAAAAGAAGGTTGTAGTCTAGAGGGGCATCAACCACTTCCACATCCAGACTAACGGTTTTACCTTCGACCCCTATAGGCAATTCTTGTAGAATACCAAACGGACGGAACCCACGGCCATCAAAGGCCTTAAGGATGGTGGGGGATTGGTTCAACGAAGGAGAACCAAGCGATCTCCAACATTGAATCGACATAATACACGTAGAAGCTCCCTCATCAATCACAGTCCGATGAATAGGCCTGTTTTTGACTATCACTGGAATTTGGAAAGCCATTTGATGGGGGAGACGCGGTGTACTACTTTCTAGATCAAAGATCATTAGGTTCGGGTCCTGAACATCGACAGCTCCAATAGCCGACAAAAGCAATTTTCGTTGCGCTGGACATGATTGCAGCACTTCGAGTGCCGACATTGCTGAAGGTGAAACAGCTAAGTCTTCAACAATGTTGTAATTCTGGGCTGCTCTCGCATGTGGATTGAAAGCAGACCTTCGAAGTACACCCTTGGCGGGCGGCTTAATCACTAAGTCTGGGTTAGGTTTTTCGATCTGTAGTGGATCGGAACCAGGAGCTGAGGTTGATGGGTTAGAGTGAGAAGATTCTGCTTCCTTACCATCAACAGGAGCCTTACTACCATAATCTTGCGATCGAGTCGCAATCCTGACATGAGACATCATCAAAATGGGTTCTTCACTGGCATTCGAAGAAGAACCTATCATCTTATTCTCCTGCTCTGGAAATGGATTTTTTAACACAGCAGGAGTGGGAGAACCTTTGACTATTTTCACTACCTCGGCCCGATGAGGGCAGTCTCTCGTAAAATGATCTTCTTCACAAATAAGACAAGGATATCGAGGTTTGCGCTTTTCGTCATTGGTTTCCGACTTTTCCGTTTTCTCCTTTGGAGCCTTGTCTGCTTTAGCCTTCTTCTTTCCTTTCTTCTTTCCACCGTTTTTTGATTTGGCCGTAGATGACTCTACAGCGTGAATGTCGGCGGTAAGTTCAGGAGGAGAAGACTCTCCTGTCGGAGAATCAGGCAAAGTGATAATTGGAGTATTGGAGGCCTTGGAAGACTTCTTCTTACTCTTCGTAGTCACGATACCGATCATACCATCAGCGGCATGAGATCCCGAAGGAGCAGCAGCGATTTGGTTTGACTTTGGAAGATCCGGAATTTTCTCGTGTAACGTACCCGACTGAGTGTAAACTAAGTCAAGGTATTGTGCCTGAGCAATGACTTGCTCCTCAGTAACTACTCCGGCCTTAGCTACATCTTCAGTAATTCTTGGTAATAATGATTTGACAAACCATTCAGCTAAGATTTGGTCCGGGATAAAAACTTTCACTAATCTTCTTCGACGTCTCCACTCATGGATGTGATCAGAAATGTACGTGGATGTCGATTGTTTTAGCGAAGTTAATAATTCTGTACCATTATCGTATCTGACTGGTAACTGAAAATGAGTTAAGAACGAGGTAGCTAACTGGCTAAAGTTGTAAAAAGAGGCCCGTGGTAACTCAATGTACCACTTGGCTGCGAGACCAATGAGTGTACGCTGGAAAAGACGTAAGCGGATGGAATCATCTGAGATGGAATTTGATGCACACCAGAGGTGGTAAGTCATCACGTGATTAGACGGATCCTCTCCAGACTTACCTTCGAACTTGGGTATATCGCTGGGCAACTTATTTGGCATTGGCGGCCAGAACGGAAGATATTGAATTGGATCGTTCGTTAGGCGCGTCAAGTCGGGTAAATCTAAAGTCGCAATAAACGGTAACTGCCGGTTAGGATCTCTAAAACTCTGAGTCACAATACCAGCCCCAGGAGGAGGATATCCAGGATAACTAGGAACAGGAGTCGCATTTGGGATATTATATCCTCCTGGAAAACCAGGATTAACCGGACCGTACTGGGGTTGCTGAGGTGGTTGATAAGTGTACCCAGGATACGGTTGATACTGGTAAACCGGTTGTTGGGCAGCTTGCCCAGGTTGATACTGTCCCTGGTACGGAGGTTGAACAAATTGAGGTTGAGTAGTAACAACCGTACTTGTACCAGGTTGGCCTGCAGGCATCTGGACTGTGGTTTGAACCGTGGGTCCAGACAACGGTACAGATGTCTGAGGAGTGGTTACAGGGACAGTAGAAACCGGAGCTGCCGATACTCCAGAAGTAAGCATGGTAGATGAAGCGGTAGTTGCTGCAGCCGTGTGAGGTGGAGTACCAGGTGCAATTGGCGGCTGAGTAACTACAGAAGTTACAGGGGTCTGAACACTTGACTGGACAGGTTGCGGTTGCTGGGGTGGACCAGGAACTGCAGGTTGTCCTGCTTGAGGTACCGACTGTATACTTGGTTGCGACATCTGTTGACCCTGTGACGGATCCCATGTTAACATTCCAGGGTATTGACTCGTAACAGGTTGAGGATACTGAGATCCATAGCCGTATTGAGGATAGGGTTGATAACTGTAAGGTGCAGTCCCATATGATTGCCCTTGAGGTGGTTGATAACCTTGACCAGGGTATTGACCCGTAGGTTGATAACCTTGAGGTAAATACGAATACTGGGGTTGACCTTGACCTTGAGGTTGGTATCCTTGAGGTTGATACCCTTGGGGTTGATACCCTTGGGGTTGCCATCCTTGAGGTTGCCATCCTTGAGGTTGATACTGATACTGAGGTTGACTTTGGGGTACATATTGAGGCTGGGGTTGATACCCTTGGGGTTGATACCCTTGAGGTTGCCCCCCAGTCACAAATGAAGTACCTTGAGGTTGCCCCCCAGGCATTAACGAAGGTTGCCCCCCAGGCGGTAATTGGCCACCTTGAGGTTGGTTAATGGGAGTTGAACCTGACATCATATAAACTTCACCTATACTCAATGGTACATTACCACTGTTTCCAACTAATAACCCATGATCAATGGGTTGAGGAGATGCTCCCGCAAAGGTACCAGAAAGTGATTGATACCCAGTAGGAACAGAAGGACCGCCATGTAAAAATGATTCAGGACTTTGTGAAAACACAGATGACTGACCAGACATATTTACAGGAGAATGAATTCCTCTAGGTGGAACCGGAGTACGAGGTGTAGAAAAACCTACTGAGTTGTCTAAAAAATTGGTTAATGCAAGGTACCAAGATTCACTTCTAGGAGGACTGTAAAAGATGGATTCACGCTCCCTTAGATCAAGGGTAATTAGATCTTCAGAATCAGAAACGCCTATTTCTTCCTCTGGAACAAGTTCTTCTATAGCAATTAATCCAACAGGAAGATTTTCGGTGATAATTCTTTCTATTCTTGGTGAATCAGGAACACTAGGAGTTGGAGTAACAGGTTCTGAAATTTCAGGTTCTTCGCCTGTTTCACTGGCAGATGAAAAACTACCAGCAAGCTCGGAAACTGTAACAGCTTCGGGATTGTAACCTGTTTCTAAACTTTGGTAATCTGGATGGACTACCAAGGAAAATTCTCCTTCTTCAGGTGATCCTACTCTACTGCCACTAGGAGGAGTTACAAGGACCTTTAACCCTTCTAAATTACCTGGGTCGTCTCGAGGAGGGGATCCCCTAAGTCTACGGGATCTTCTCAACAATTCGGCCACAGAAACAACTTCAGGAGACTGGCCCGCAATTCGACGGGACCTTCTCGGTAATTCCGCCACAATTAAAGATTTTAACTACAACACACGAAAACAAAGTAAAAAATTTCAAATCAAACCACCTAAAGTCTTCTAAAGAACCAATCAAATTTGAAGCACACGCCTAAATAATCTAGAGCGTCAAACCACACACAAACAGTAGTCTTCCGGACCAAAAGCGCTAGTTGGTGATTAGGCCCAACCTCGCAGGATTCAGTACAGAAATAGTGGGTGGAACAGTTACCCCGGCAACCTGCTTAATGAATAGACTGGACCAAGTTCCTCCACTTTAACCGTCTCGAAGTGAAGCGAACCCCCCAGAAAATCCAAGTGAGTATAACCGACGTCTGCTCCAGGTACAGTGGGACCTTCCCTCCACCGTCACCTTGGGTAGAATCCTAGATATTATGGCCACTAAGGTTACCAATCACAACAATTACACCTGGGGGAACAGTCTAAACTCCGACAGCACGCAAGGGCAGAGTAGCAAGCTCCAATCCCCTTACCGGCTCCTTGACAACAATCCAAGGTTTACCGATAAGTGACCCCTGGCTCCTCGACAATGGTTAATCCGAGGTTTACCGTTTGTAATACGTACTGCCTGGCGTCGTTCCCAACGAGGGAGGAATGATCCCCTCACTGGTTCGGACACGAGCTCGTGCTTCTCCTTTAAGAGGAGCTTTCCCAGAATGTAACTGAAACAATTGGATTTGTTCTACTCAAGATAGACTATCTGTTTGGTTTTGTAGTCTTGGAGAGTTAAGTACTCACCTACTCCAAGACCCTAGCCTAAGCTATGTTGGTGCTTCAGAGCCCTAGAAAAATAAAGATTACTAGATTGATTTTAATTTAAGCGTTACTTTTAAGGTTGTTTCTTAAGTCAAAAGGTGATGGAAGTGAAACCAGTGGTGTGTTGACTCGACTCGAAACCACTACAAAATGCACCTAGAATGATTTATCCACTACTTTACTTTTTCGATGAATTGCTTAACTAAAAAGTTGAGAGAATGCAATCTTTATAAAAGCAACTTCTTAATTGAAGACAATCAAAGAAACAATTCGTTTTTCTTTTCCAAGCATAAAAACATAACTTCTCTTTACATGCACGAAAAAACTCTTTTCTTCTTTTGAAAACAAAAAGCTACTTGAAACAAGACTTTTTAAGAAGATGTTTTTGTATTTTTCTTTTAATAAAGCAAGTAAATCTAATATAACCAAAAATCAATCTTAACAACTCTTAAAATCTATGAAAATGCACTCATAAGCAAACTAAAGGCAAATTTACTCTAAGCAATCTTAACGAGGCCAAAACTAACAATGATTATTTCTAAGGTGTTTTACTTGATCACAATCAAATCAAGGACTAGCTTATTGCAGAATCAAAAACTAGCCAAAACAAAACTCTAATCTTTTTGTTCTTTTTGTAAAATGGAAATCAATACTTTATAAACAAGTAATTCGAAATTTGACCCAAAACAACTCAAATGGCAAGTTGCTCACAAAAGGAGACTTTACGACAGGCCCGACTTCTAAGAAGGTTGACTAACCAGAGAGATCTAAGGCTGGACAACTTTCTACTATCAAAGTCACTACAAAGCCTTTCCAAAAATCAAACCCTAGGTCTAAACTTCGTTGAAAACCACTAAAACACTCAAAGCTCACAAAACAAGTTCAGGTGAAAATTCTTGACAGGGTACTAAAGGATCTGGGCAGAAAACACTAAGGAAAAACAAAATCTAAAAGCAATTTAAAGCAAAAATGGAATTTTCTTAAGTTTTACAGGAAGACGCAGGCAACCCGTTGTCACAGGTGGCCCCGCTCTGTGCAGACGGCAACAGCGCGTCCAAAGACGCACTGTGCAGTACTCAGAGACTGCGTCCTTCTGGGAAAATGAAGAAAAACCAAATCTAACTAAATCTAAAGCTAAGCCACCCAAATACTAATTCTCACAGTCAAAAACCAGAAAATAAAAATGATTTTCTCAAAGCAAAGTTCATATAAAGGAAAAGACTCTCTCATTAATGGATTCCCCAGTGGAGTCGCCAATTTGTCACACGGAATCTGTCAAGGGTGCGGACACGACTGACCTTCCTAGAAGTCTAAGACATTCTAATGACAAACAAGACAAAATGGAGTGATCTTTCTCTAAATACACCTTTTACAACATGAAAACTACAAGTGTTTAGGCTTACCTTATTCCAAAACGCTGTTGTTGAAGTCCGTTCTTGACGATCCGGATGAGCTCCTCCTTCAAGTCAATTCCTGCAACCACAAACAATCAAACAATTACCAAGCACTTGCATTTCATATAATAAAACATATATTCAACATGCAGACCAAGGAACACATGAAATAACTCATTAACACAAGCTATTGAGAAAAATAAACCAGTTTGTATTAATAACGAAACAAAGAAACTCTTACAACCTGGCCTTGGTGTTGTGCAAGTTCCTCCCAGGGTCCATCAAGGGTTTTCCTCTACTTTGACAAAGCTCACCCTCTCCCAAGTAGAATCAAGTGAAGACAATCTCTCCTCACAAAGGCTCTAATGGAAGACCTAAATCCTGCAGCATTTACCCAAAGAAAATGTATAGCTCCAACCTCCTCTCCTCTGGCTCAATGTCTTTATTTATAGTGCTGTAAAGAGGTTATTCAGGTCCACTATCAATGGGATCATCCCCCTCTATGGGTGGGATAGCTCCCTTATTGATGGGATAAGTTCCCCCTTAATAGAGATACATGAACCAACTGGAGGCGCATCCATTTCATCAAACCGACCTCTAGAATGTTCTAGAAGTAACCACAAGTAACTTTTTCAAGATAAAACTCGCGCATTTTGCCTTTTACAGAGGGACGCACCTGTCCCTTAACATACAGAGCGTCCATGGACGCAGATTTTGTGAACATGGTCAGCGTCCCCGCAGGTAAGGCTAGAGAGAACCTGCGACCCCAGAGATAAACATAGTTTTTACAAGACTTTCTCTCTTCTTTGAGTTTGAGATGGATAACAGAGGCATGAGACTTGCCTAAGAGGGTAGCATGACTGTTGATTTGAGCCATACTAACTGTAAGTAGTCAAGGTGACATTTTTTAGTGTAACAATTGTTCAAGGGTTAACCTTTTGTTTCCTCCATCAACCCATCAAGCATATCCTTTCATCATGCCCTCTGTTTTTTAGACCCAATGCTCAAAGATTCCTAAAAAAACAAATCATTCTTGTCCTGTTTCGTGTCGATTGGTGTAGGACACATTATTGCCTACCTTTCGACAGGTACCTTCCTATCGACTTCAACAATATCTAGGAAGACAACTGATGAGCCTCATAAATGGGTAATTATATGGGCTCATTTTACCCCCTAACCTAGTCAAATCAACCATTCTCTTAGCTTATTGTATGATTTTCTGATTATATTTATTATTTATGCTTATAGAATGAGTTGAGTTAGTTATGATGCCATGTGGTATAACATGTATTTAATGCAGATTATTTATGAAATTCATGTTCAAAGACAAGGATCCAGTGGTCAAAAGGCAGTAATAACTCGAAGTAGATAGAGGAGAGGACTTATAGGAGGGAATCCCCCTCATTTATTACTCCTCACTTCAATTCCCCTTCATTCAACTCGAAGTACAAGCAGCCGAATCATGCACTAGAAGGCAACCGAGCAAGTGGAGGATGACTAATAGTTATCTCGAGTTTTGGGAGCCAAGCCTCCCTGATTTTAAGGAAGCTGCTAGTAGCCTCAGATGTATAAGTAGAGAGGCCTACGGCCTCACTAGGGTCTGATTTTTGCTTATGTAAACTCTGCTCAAATTTCGAACTTATTATTTTGTGACAGTTTCATGTAATCTTACTATTGTTTTGATAATGAAGATGGAATCCTTTTTGAACTAGCACTGAGTACCTCAAAGAGTTGAAGCTCTTGGGTTAGGGCCCAATCCAAGCAACCAATCTTCTCTTTACTTGTATTTGTATGCTTTACTTCAGTTTGTATATTAATTTTTTGTTAGATGTATTTCTTTTATGGTTGAGAATAGGTTGCTTTTGATGATTTTGTAGTTTGTTTCCATTTGTGCTTTCTTTAGTAGGTTAAGCAGTGATCAGAAAATATTCAAAAGGCTATCAATAGTGCCTTAGCCTCTCTTCCTCCCTCTAGGACCATGATTTGAGACAAAGACTCTCTTGCTACCCCAAAAACACAGATTTTCCTCATTCATAGGACTTCTGGTGGTTGCAACTCTTTAGTAGGTTAATAGTCCAGTTTTTCTTTACTCCAAATCTCCTCTATCATGTTCACTTCATGATTTGCAATAGTATTCTTTCATTCTTTTCTTTCCTACAACATTACTCAGCATTTTCTTTCATAGATCAAAGTTTAGATCATTTTCATCTAAAACTTTGTTTTTCCTAAATGCACTCATTTCATTTGTCGCTTGATTTTCTTGGTTGACTTTTAGTTCCTTTTTAGCAGATATCTTCCAGCAGTAGGCCAGCTTGCCAGCAATCACACCCTCCATTTTATCCATGCCTTACAGGTCTCCCAAACCTCGCCTCGGTTCTGCCTTAGTTTCCTGCATTTTTCATAGAACTTCTTCCTCTCTCCTTGAGAAAACCCAATCATCTTTCTCTCTCCTGGTGGTTCATGGTAGACCATAAGTGCCCTAAAACCTCCTTCCAACCTTCATCCACCATTTCCACCCACTCTCACACCCTCAAAATAGTGGAAATTGCTCTCAACCTCCTCTTGTAGGCCTCCTGTAGTTTCCCTATTTTCCTCCTGCAGTTTCCCTGTCTCTTCCTGTAGTTTTTCCTGTAGGATTTCTTTTGAAGGCTGAGTGTGGGAAAAGCCTCTAGAAGGCCACCTAATACCTCCTAGGACCCATCCACACCATCTTCCATCCTCCCAAGCTCCAAAACCACCCTTTAATGGCACCTATTCACTGCCACACTCACACACAATAAATTAGATGCATGTCAAATTCACATAAAAACAGTGATGGTAGTGGAGCATGTCTTAGCTTCCACTTCACCCACTCACTGAAAAAAAAAAAAAAGGACTCAAGTGAAAACCTCCATGAGGCGCTTGAGTCCCATCATTGGGATGAAAACCTCTTCTGAGGCAGCCTAGTGATGTCAAAAAAAAAAGAGAGAGAAAAAAGAATAAGATCCCTGGGTGAAAACCTCCCTTCGAGGTGCCCAGGGCAGGCGATTAAGGTGAAAACCTCTCTGAGGCACCCTAGTTGTTTTCAGGAAAAAAAAGAAAAAAGAGACAGAGAGAAAATGAATTTGTATTGCATTGCAAGTTTGTAGGAGGACTATAGGAAGCAAAAGAAAGTGCCAAGGGGACCCTGACATTCACACCAGCATCCATCTCACCTTCTCCACACCTTTCTCCATCATATTTGGCATCTCTTTCACCCCACTGTACTTTTTTTTCTCAAAGCAGTGTTTTCTACAGGAGGCTCTGTGTTTTCTACAAGAGGCTCCTGTAGGAATTACAGAGAGCCAAAAATGTCTACAAAAGCCAATTTGAGGGACCAGGAGAGCTTCATGAGGAACTTATCATCCCTCTTACCACCTTCAAGCCTCCTTGCTATCATTTCCAAGCCTGCATCACACCCCAAGCATCATTTCTTTTCCTGTCCAAGAAAAACACAGAAAAAACAGTTTTCCAATATGAAAAAAACAAAAATAAAAAGAGGAAATGGCACCAATAACCTTACTTGAAGCTTACTGATTATCCCTCCATCATTCATGACACCTCTAGCACTATTCTCGAGCTCCAAGTATAGGGAGAAGCTGAAGTTTCAAGGGGAGAAGCACTATAGGAGCTCCTGTAGGAATTCCTGTAGCAGCTGATGCCATAGAAGTCCAGCACCAACAGAAAAAGAGTGCACATTTGAACATTCGAAAGGCACATGTAGCTCAACTCCAGCAAAAAAAGAACCTGCAAAAGTCCAAAATCACACATTAACTAGCAGAGACAGCATGCATGAAGAAGAATGAAGGTCTGTAGCAGAGAGAGAGCCATAACACCTCACAGCGAATACACTTGGATCACAAGTAAGTAACTAAATTACTCCTCTATTTGCATTTGTGTAATTCGGAGTCATACGAAGGCAATGAGATGGTTGAGATTGAACGAGGAAAATGTGGCCAGTTAACTTGGCCACCCTCATCTAGTTGACTCCACTCATTTGAGATGTCACTCACACGTGCGCATAGTCAACTCAAGAAAAAGATGCCAAGGACAGGTAGTGGAGGAAGAGTGAACTCCGATGTAATAATGAGGGATGATTACGAGGAGGGGCCATGATGACCAAGCAGGTGGGGACCAACGGTCCGAATATGGCCAACGTACACCTTGCCAGCTCAGCACTCATAACCGAAAATATCCATAAAGGGTAATGAGCACTCCTCCCCACGTATTCTCACCACCTTTTCTTCATTTTCTCCTCATAACTCAGCTACAATAGCCTTCTTGTGCCCCCATAGCCTCGTAACCACCATCTTCCATCGATTTCCCCCCTGTCTTTTCTCTCGGTGTTTTCTACAGGAGCACCTACAGGAAATCTACAGGAGGGACAACGGGCTTCTACAAGAGGGGCAGTGAGACATTTTGAAGGGAGAAAACACGGTTTTTTTCACGAAATTCAGTTTGAAGAGGTAGGGGTCATGCATACCTCCTTTTGAATATCAATATATGAAAGAATTGATCTCAATTTGAGGAGGAAATAAGACTTTAGGAGGGCAGAAAATACATAAAAATTTTATGTTATTCAAAAAAAAAAAAAAAAAAACAGTATCCTCTGTTTTTTTTTTTTTTTTCTCAAAACCTCTCTGTCTCCACCTCCATATTTGGTTTTTAAGGAGAAAAAAAAAGCACAGGCAGTATGACTGGATGTTTTATGAGAAGGGAGCCCACTAACTCCACTAGGCTCCATGCACATCCCCCAGTAGTGGACATATTCACAAGGGCAAACTGAATGAGCTTCTTTGAGAAATTTCGAGGGGTTGAGGAGGAGATTGCCCAAGAATTTTCCCTCTCTCTGGTCCCTCACACAAGAACACATGCCATTGTAACCATTAGAGGCCTCTCCATCAAAATAACCCCAAAATTCATCAGTAGGGTCACTACCCTTCCTCTTGGGTTGCCTTGGAGTAAAGATGAAAAACCCATTGGCCAGGCAACCAAGAAGAAATTCTTCTAAAATAATGAAACCCCTGTGAAAGATAAAAATGGAATTAGAAGGGCTAGTATACCATAAACCTGGGATGAGGTTAGCTATCAAATAATCAAATACATTTCTTGTGTGGGAAGGCATATCATTTTCTATGGTTATCATTTCAGAATCCTCCATGACTTAAGGTATGGCATGGATACCCCAGCATATCAAAAGCTTAGTATCCCTTATTTTCTCCTTCAGTCCCTCATTGACTCTAGCACCAAGGTTCAAGCAGGAAATTCAAGGCAGTTGGCTCACCGTGGCTTAATCAATATCTTAGTAGAGGAAGCCCTCCATACCTTTACACTCCCTATAGCATGGGAAGTTTTTCGAAATATAACATTTGACGATAACATAAAGGCATTAACAGCAAGGAGGAGAAGATGAAGCTAGGGGTGACATAGTAGAGCAAGAAAGGAAGGAGGAAGGAAGAGAAACAGAGGAGGGAAAAGTTGAAGGGACAAAAAAAGAGACATAAGAAGGAGAAAAGGAGGTAGAGAAGGCAAAGCAAGGGGAAGAGTCCCTTGAGACTTTGGAAAGAGAGGTAGCAGTTTCCCTCACTTCCCTTAGTACACCAATCAAGCCAAAGGAGAAGAGGAAAATATAGACCTCCCTGTATTTCACGGCAAGGAAGAGCACAAGAATTAAAATAGGTAAACCTCAACCCTCTTCAAAAGCTCCCATTACCATTGAAGATTCACCATCTGCCAAGGTGAAAGAATCTCCTTCCAAGACACCTATCACATATGAAAGGGGGACTCCAAGTTCTTCTACCTGGAAGGGAAAGGCAGTACTACAGGACCCAAAACCAGACCTACAGGAGGCTCAGACAGTCCTACAGGAGACACTGTCTAAACTACAGGAGACCCAAAAGCTTGAGGATAAGATAGGGGGACAGCCAGAGGTGAAGGAGGAAGAAAAAGAGCTACAAGAACCTGACCCCCAGCCTAGTCTTGCCTCCTATTACAATCTACTTGAGGGAGGTAGAATAATCCCCAAAAAAATTTCAATTCCACTGTTTTTCGAATTGGAGAAAGAAAGAGTGAGAACACACAGGTGGATACAGATAGCCAAATCCAAAGGGGTTGAGGATGTTGGCCATATGGAAAACAAACACAGGGAAATGGGCAGAGAATTAAGTGCTCTCAGAGACTAAGAAGCCATCAAAAAAAGCCACCTTGAAAATGAGAATGAAATCCTAAGGAGGTAGCTGCAAGAGAAAGAGAATCAGCTGGCATACATGGCCAGCTTGTCCATGGAAGCATTACAATGCAGAACACCAGCCAAGTCTTATGGCCTCTATCTGAATGATCAATGGCTTCAATTCCAAATAAAGACTTTGGCACAAAGAGGCACAATGTTTTTCCAAGACTACAGGTAGTTCATGAACCTATGTGACCAAAGCACCTCAGAGGATAAGGCAAAGATGGAAGAGTTCTACTTACACAACATGGCCCTCATAGACACAAATGTGTGGGACCCCAATGCCAAACTAGGGGACCTACAATTAATGGCCATGGCCTCATGGATGAACCATGAAGAATTAAGGGCAGCAAAAATGAAAATATTGATGATAAAAGAGCAGAATGAGCCATTAATGATAAGAGTTGAACCATCAGATCCTATGGCACTCATCAGCACACACAACCTGCTTGCCAATGACCCTCAGATTTCCCCTAGATATCTATCCAATCAGGCACAAGCAATTACACACTTTGAAGATATGCAAAGGCTACTTGGGGATGACTGTGTGCATGCATGCATGAGAAGATGGAACACCTTACCTCATAGTTTGCAGAGCAGGGAATACCATTCCCCCATGAGGTTGAGGGAGGCATTGAAAAGAGTGCCCATGTACAAGCACTCCATGCAAAGGCTGAAGGTCAACTGGATTGGCCTCAAACTGAGTCCTCCACTTCTATTAGGCATGCTGGAAGGCAGAAAAGAAGAAGAAGACAAGGAGAAGTGGAAGGACATAGAAAGAAAGGCAGGGTTTTATGACCAACATGAGCAGACCACATCAGAAGCCTGGGATGCTAGGGAGGCCACCAGGGCCATAAAAGATGAGGAGATTGACTAAGTTTCTCAGAGGATGAGCAACACCTTCAGTAGGGGGGTGATGATGAGCCTCATAAATGGGTAATTATATGGGCTCATTTTACCTCCTAACCTAGTCAAATCAACCATTCTCTTAGCTTATTGTATGATTTTCTGATTATATTTATGCTTATAGAGTGAGTTGAGTTAGTTATGATGCCATGTAGTCTAACATGTATTTAATGCATATTATTGATGGATTTCATGGTCAAAGACAAGGATCCAGCGGTCAAAAGGTTGCAATAACTCGAAGTAGATAGAGGAGATGACCTATAGGAGGGAGTCCCCCTCATTTATTACTCCTCACTTCGAATTCTCCTTCATTCAGCTCGAAGTACAAGCAACTGAATCATGCACTAGAAGGCAGCCGAGCAACTGGAGGATGACTGATAGTTATCTCGAGTTTTGGGAGCCAAGCCTCCCTGATTTTAAGGAACCTATTGGTAGCTTCAGATGTATAAGTAGAGAGGCCTAGGACCTCACTAGAGTTAGATTTTTTCTTATGTAAACTCTGCTCAAATTTCGAGCTTATTATTTTGTGACAGTTTCATGTAATATTGCTATTGTTTTGATAATGAAGATGGAATCATTTTTGAGCTAGCACTGAGTTACCTCAAAGGGCTGAAGCTCTTGGGTTAGGTCCCAATCCAAGCAGCCAAGCTTCTCTTTACTTGTATTTGTATGATTTACTTCAGTTTGTAGATTAATTTGTTGTTAGATGTATTTCTTTTATGGTTGAGAATAGGTTGCTTTTGATGATTTTGTAGTTTGCTTCCATTTGTGCTTTCTTTAGCAGGTTAAGCAGTGATCAGAAAAGATTCAAAAGGATAGCAATAGTACCTTGGCCTCTCTTCCTCCCTTTGGGACCATCATTTGAGGCAAAGACTCTCTTGTTGCCCCAAAAACATAGATTTTTCTCATTCATAGGACTTCTAGTGGATGTAGCTCTTTAGTAGGTTAATAGTCCAGTTTTTCTTTGCTCCAAATTTCCTCTATCATGTTCACTTCCTAATTTTCAATAGTCTTCTTTCATGCTTTTCTTTCCTACAGCATTTCTCAACATTTCCTTTCATAGATCAAAGTTTAGATCATGTTCATGAAAAACTCTATTTTTCCTAAATTCACTCATTCCATTTGTTGCTTGATTTTCTTGGTTTACTATCAATTCCTTTGCAGCAGATCTCTTCCAGGAGTAGGCCAACTTGTTAGCAATCACACCCTCCATCTGATCCATGCCCTATAGGTCTCCCAAACCTCGCCTCAACTCTCCCTTAATTTCCTGCATTTTTCATAGAACTTATTCCTCTCTCCTTTAGCAAACCCAATCATCTTTCTCCCTCTTGGTGGTTCATGGTAGACCATAGGCACCCTAACACCTCCTTCCAACCTTCATCCACCTTTTCCACCCACTCTCACACCCTCAAAATAGCGTAAATTTCTCTCAGCCTCCTCCTATAGGCCTCCTCTAGTTTCCCTGTTTTCCTCCTATAGTTTCCCTGTGTCCTCTTGTAGATTTTCCTGTAGGCTTTATTTTGAGGTTGAGTGTGGGAAAAGCCTCCAGAAGGCCACCTAAGACCTCCTAGGACCCATCCACACCATCTTCCATCCTCCCAAGCTCCAAAACCACCATTTAATGCCACCTGTTCACTACCACACTCACACACAATAAATTAGATGCATGTCAAATTCACATAAAAATCCAAAAATATGTTTTTTTCTTATTTACTTCCAGAAATAGCATGGTTATATGTTGTTTTCTTTCTTGAGTAGGTAATGGCATTTCTTTCATGGTTTTCATAATGTTTTTGGCAAAAGTAGAATTAGCTTGTTAATTAGGGTTTACTAGGTCTTGCTTTACATTCCAGTCTTTTTCCTTTCTACAATTAGAATGGCTTCTGTAGAGTAATCTTTCTTTCTTTCATCACACATAGAGCTTCTTCTGAGATCTATAGAAGTTGGCTTGAGCTCCTAATGATCTTGCGCCGGCTGACCAAGTGACAACCTGCAGTAAGAACTAGTACTTGTGCATACAACACCGACGCTTCCAAGTTTGTTACGAACTACCGGGTTGATAAAAGTAAAGTTGGCAGCCCAGGAGTTGCAACATTCTTGCTGCAATACTGGCACTCACCACTTTTTGGCACTATTGCTGGGGACGCATCATAGTATTATGTGATTACTGCTTTCTTCTATTTACTATTGCAACATTCTGCTAATAGTTTATTTCGGCAAACATAGACTAGTCATTTCTTTTCTTTCAAGTTCTACATTTCCTTGCTTTCCTTTTCAATTCTGCAAATTTCCATTCAGCAAGTACACTTCATCTAGCTGCAATTTGTTTTTTTCAATCACAATTTTAGTTTCTGCAGGTACTATCAGTGTGGGGAAAAAACAACCAAAAATATTTCCCTTCATACCTCATAGGAATAGAGATAACTCAGGAAAAATTTTGCCCAACGCCCCCACTGCTTCACATAGCCAACCTGCTCTCTTCTTTGGTGGTTTTGATCAAGAAGAACCCTTAGGTGAATAGCCAGACATATTTGAAGAACCTATAGGGGAAGAAGAAGAAGAAAACATTCCTTTGGATCCAATGGCTGAAAACAGAAATGCTAGGGGGAATGGAGAGAGAATAGAGGGTACCTTTCCCATCCAGGAGACCAATGGGGACACCAAAATGAAGAATATAATCCCTTTAGCCCTACCTCACTTCCATGGTCTAACTACAGAAGATCCTGACACCTTCTTGTTTGAGTTTGTTGTCATCTGTCGAACTTATGACTATTCAGAAGACGAGCAAAAGTTGAAACTGTTGCCTTCTACTCTCAAGGATGTAGCACTGCACTGGTTCATGGGATTACCTGGCAATAGCACCACAACTTGGGCTCGGATGCAGCAGGCCTTTAATAACAAGTATCGAGACTATTGTAGGTCAAAAGATACTAAAGAAGAAATTTTCTGAATGAACATGGGAAGTGATGAGTCCCTGGAAGACTGTGCAGAGAGGTTCCATCTCAATTACAAAAGGGCCAGGTGTACACTTGACCCTGAATCTCTAAAGTTGGTCCTGCTCAGGGGAATCTGGGAAGACCTTCTAGACACCCTCCATCTGCTGGCTGGGGAGACATATAGCAACTATCCTATGAGGACATAAGGACTGTTTTTAGAAACCATTCTAGGGCGGTTAGAAAGAAAGGTAGGGGGAGTCAACCCATAGCCAGTACCTCTTGCTCCAATTCATCCATTAAAGGTGAAATTGGAAACATGCTGGAAGACTTCAAGAGCGAGATGTTGCAAACTCTTGCCATGAAAATGGATACCTTGCATATCAAAAGAAAATAAGAGGAAGTGGAAAGGGCTTTGGCCATTTTTTGTCCTAGATGCACCAGGAGGCATCCTAGGAATGAATTCCCATTGAACTCTATAGAGGTTTGTTCAGTCTGTGAAGAAGACCATTCTACAGATAAGTTCCCTTCCTTGCCCAGACTTAAAGCTAGATACCAAGGCACTGAAGGAGTCACTGAACAGATCTATTACATAAACCAAAGGAGGCCACATGGACCTAGACCATACCAGCAGGGGATGCAAGGGACATCTCAGGCATACTACAACCCCAACCAAGTCACCTCTATACCTTCTTGGGGCCCCCCTGCTCATCCTTCCTGGTCCACGCCTCCTCCTTGGTCCTTCACATCTTAATATCATGCCCAACCAGCCACCCATTCATTTCAATCCTATGCTCAGCTACAACCTCAGTGGAATGCACCTCATCAGGGGTGGAGGCCCCAATACAACTCTCTTCCCACTCTTCTGCCTCCACCACCTGCCCAACCACAACCATTAACTTCTGCTCCACCAAGGCAACCCCAAATGCATGCCCAACCAAATCTGAACCCAAATAACAAACAGGCTCAGCAAGTGTATAGTGGGGAACCATCATGCCCAACTTATGTTGTGGAGATTCAAGAAATCAACTTACGATCTGGGAAAGTTCACCCAGATAGCAAGCCTCCACCCAGGGAGGTTGAGGAAGATAAAAAGGAAACCGAACCTAAATCAAATCCACCCTTTCCTGAGAGACTATCCATGACAATCCAGCCTACCCCAGAAGAGATTGAACTCTTGGGAGAATTGAAACAATTATGTGTGAAGATACCACTTCACCAAGCCATAAAAAATGTGCCTATCTACAATAGGTTGATCAAAGAGAAGTGCTTTAGGCATCCAAGAAGGCACAAGAGAGATGCCCCAACTATTAATGTCATAGGACAATTGTCCGACCTGATGTTGGGGCAGGTAATCTGTCCAAAGTATCTGGACCATGGAAGCCCAGTAGTTGATGTCTACATCAATGGCACAATGGTCCCACATACCCTGATTAATCTAGGAGCTGCCATTAATGTGATGACAAAGGACACAATGCTCAAACTTAACCTCCAGGGCTCCTTGAGGAAGACCACGACAGTGCTGCAGCTAGCAAACTGCTCCACAGTGACCCGTGAGGGGATTGTGGAATATGTGATGGCCTCCATTGATTCTTGGGAGTACCCTACTAATTTCTTAGTTCTCAAACTAAAGGAAAATCTCACGGGGTATCCTCTCATTCTGGGAAGGCCCTGGTTGGCTACAGCCGATGCCTACATCAGCTGTCGAGCTGGGAACATGACCGTAAAGAATGGGCACATGTCCAAAAAATTAACCCTATATCCTCCTCCCAACCATTTCTAGAACATGATCTACCTATCTGGTTGGAAGAGGGGGATGAGGATGAAGTTTACTCTGCACCGCTTTGTGCATTAGAAATTGCCATGGGGGGGAAACCGCAAGATGAGGATGATGTGATTGAAAATTTGATTCGGAATCCACCTCCAAGTGTATCACCATTAGAAGACATAGTAAGAGAAACCCAAAAAAATCCCTCAACTGATCTCCACGTGGCCAAATCCACTTCTCTCCCTGTTAAAAATATAGAGTTTGGCCCAGAAAGAACATTGAAAATCAATCCATCCCTATCTACTTCCCAGGAGAAACAGCCATGTAGCATATTGAGAAACCATCTAGATGCCCTTGCCTGGAGTTATAAGGAGATGAAGGGAATGTGCCCTTTAGTATATACTCATCATATATACATCAAGGAAGACTGCAAACCAATCAGGAAGCCTCAAAGGAGGATGAATCCAGCACTTAAAGATATTGTTAAGGAAGAACTGCAGAAATTGCTTGATGCAGGATTTATCTATCCCATCTCTGACAGTGAATGGGTCTCTCCTTTGGTTCTAGTGCCAAAGAAAAATGGTAAGTGGAGAATCTATGTCAACTATCGGGAATTGCACAAAGCCACTAAAAAGGACAATTTTTCTTTACCTTTCATAGATCAAGTGTTAGATGGTCTGGCAGGGAAAAAGTTTTTCTCTTTCCTAGATGGGTTTAGCAGGTACAATCAGATTCAAATCAACCTGGAAGACCAAGATAAGACCACTTTCACTTTTCCTTGGGGTACCTTTGCATACCAGGTCCTTCCCTTTGGTTTGTGCAACACTCCAGCCACTTTCCAAAGAGTGGTATTGAGTATATTTTATGAACTGGTTCATGATGCAGTAGAAATATACATGGATGATTTTACTCCTTATGGCTCTGATTTTCAAGAAGCTTATCTAACCTAGAAAAAGTTCTAGATAAGTGTATTGAAATGAACCTGTCCCTCAGTCCGGAAAAATGTGAATTCCTGATAACTGAAGGAACCGTGCTAGGTCATGCAATATCTCAACAAGGACTACAGGTGGACCCCAACAGAATTGCCATCATCCAAAGGGTCCCACCTCCTCAAAAGGTGAGAGATGTCAGAAGTTTCCTAGGCTTAGCTAGATATTACAGGAGATTCATTAAATACTTCAGCAAGATATCCTCTCCTTTGTTTGGCCTCCCAGGCAAGGATGTTGAGTTCATATGGTCGGAAAACTGTCAAGAAGCCTTAGATACCTTGAAGAGCAAGCTCATGACTGCTCCAATTCTCAGAGGCCCAAATTGGGCCCTACCATTCCACATTCACACAAATGCTTTGACAAAGTGATAAGAGTAGCCTTAGGACAAGTTGATGAAAAGCTACCTTATGCCATATACTTTATTAGCAAAAACTTGTCAAAGGCAGAGTTAAACTATACAGTGACCGAGAAGGAACTCCTAGCTATCGTGCATTCCTTAAACAAATTCAGACATTATATCACAGGCTATCAAACCTTTGTGCACACTGATCATGCTGCAATTAGATATTTAATGAACAAACAAAATGTAAATGTTCGCATTATTAGATGGTTGCTTTTACTGCAGCATTTTGATTTGACAATTATTGATAAGCCTGGTAAAGAGAATGTTGTTGCTGAATTTTTGTCTAGGGTAAATTTGCCTACAGGAGACGAAGGAATGGTGGATGACCAAATGCCAGATGAACACCTATTTTCTATATCAATACTCTCTCCATGGTTCGCTGATATAGAAAACTACTTGGTTTCAACACAGTTCCCACCACACCTATCCTCAAAAGAGAAGAGCAAGATAGTAAGGAAAAGCGCCCCTTTCACCTGGATTGGGGGAAATCTCTTCAAATTGGGCCTAGATTAGATCTTGAGAAGATCTATCAAGGAGGAGGAAGTCTTTGACATCCTCCTAACCTATCATGACGGCCTTGTGGAGGTCATTTTGCAGCAAAAAGAATTGCCTTCAAGATATTGCAAGCAAGCTACTACTAACCCACTCTTCATCAAGATGTGAGGAGATACACGAGCCAGTGTGATCGGTGTTAGAGGATGGGGAAACCAACTCCAAAGGATGAAATGCCCATGCAGCCTCAAGTTACCTTCGAGCCATTCGAGAGGTGGGGCATGGACTTTGTGGGGCCTATCAACCCCCCTTCAAAGTAGAAGCAGTACATCATTGTGTGCACTGACTACCTGACAAAGTGAGCAGAGACAAAAGCAATCAAAGCAGCAATAAAGGAAAAAGTAGCTAATTTTCTGAGAGAAAACATATTCTACAAGTTCGGATATCTGAGAGAGTTGGTCACAGATCAAGGTAGCCAGTTCACTTACAACCTAATTGAAGACCTGCTCACACATCATAATATCAAGCACAGGACTTCCAACCCTTACCATCCACAAGCCAATGGGCAAGTGGAGGTCACTAACAGAGCTTTGGAAGGGATCCTAACCAAGGTAGCAAGCAGCAGCAGAAAATACTGGGCGGATAGATTATTTGAGGCCACTTGTGCCTACAACACAACATGGAAGACCACCACCGGGTTCACACCCTATGAACTGGTCTATAGGAAGAAATATTTTTTGTCAATAGAATTTGAATTCAGCACCCTAAAGATGGCAGCTCAGCTAGACCTAGACCTTAGCCATGCACAGAAGGAGAGATTACTTCAGCTCAATGGATTGGATGAATACAGATTACAAGCCCTTCTCCATACAGAGGTAGTTCAGCTTCAGAGAAAGATATGGCATGACAGAAATATCAAGGAGAAGCAATTCCAAGAGGGAGATTGGGCACTACTCTATGATTCAAGATACAAAGATTTCAAAGGCAAGCTAAGGACAAGATGGTTGGGACCCTACACTGTGGAAAAATGCAATGAAAATGGTTCAGTTCTAATTAGAACCATCGATGAGGAAGCCATCCCCATGCTTGTCAATGGACATCGGTTGAAAGTCTACAAGAAACCCCTCTCCAAGCAAGAGCTTATTGAATATCTGAATAAAACAGTGATGGTAGTGGAGCATGTCTTAGCTTCCACTTCACCCACTCACTGAAGAAAAGAAAAAATAAAAAAAATAAGGACTCAAGTGAAAACCTCCATGAGGCGCTTGAGTCCCATCATTGGGTTGAAAATCTCTTCTGAGGCAGCCTAGTGATGTCAAAAAAAAAAAAAGAGAGAAAAAATAATAAGATCCCTGGGTGAAAACCTCCCTTGGAGGCACCAAGGGCAGGTGATTAAGGTGAAAACCTCTTTGAGGCACCCTAGTTGTTTTAAAAAAAAAAGAGAGAGAAAAGAGAAAATGAATTTGTATTGCATTGCAGGTTTGCAGGAGGACTACAGGGAGTAGAAGAAGGTGCCAAGGGGACCCTGACATTAACACCAGCATCCATCTCACCTTCTCCACACCTTCCTCCATCATATTTGGCATCTCTTTCGCCCCACTATAATTTTTTTCTCAAAACTGTGTTTTCTACAGGAGGCTCCTGTAGGAAATACAAAGAGCCAAAAATGTCTATAGAAGGAAATTTGAGGGACCAGGAGAGCTTCATGAGGAAATTATCATCCCTCTTACCACCTTCAAGCCTCCTTGCTATCATTTCCAAGCCTGCATCATACCCCCAAGCATCATTTCTTTTCCTGTCCAAGAAAAACACAAAAAAAAACAGTTTTCCAATATGAAAAAAAAACAAAAATAAAAAGAGGAAAGGGCACCAATAACCTTACTTGAAGCTTACTGATTATCCCTCCATCATTCATGACACCTCTAGCACTATTCTCGAGCTCCAAGTAAAGGGAGAAGCTGAAGTTTCAAGGGGAGAAGCACTACAGGAGCTCCTGTAGGAATTCCTGTAGCAGCTGATGCCATAGAAGTCCAGCACCAACAACAATAGAGCGCACATCTGAAGGTTCAAAAGGCACATGCATCTCAGCTCCAGCAAAAAAAAAACCTGCAAAAGTCCACAGTCGCACATTAGCTAGCAGAGACAGCATGCATGAAGAAGAACGAAGGCATGCAGCAGAGAGAGAGCCACAACACCTCACAGCAAATACACTTGGATCACATGTAAGTAACTAAATCACTCCTCTATTTGCATTTGTGTAATTGGGAGTCATACGAAGGCAACGAGATGGTTGAGATTGAATGAGGAAAAGGTGGCCAGTTAACTTGGCCACCTTCATCTAGTTGACTCCACTCATCTGAGATGTCACCCACACGTGCGTACAGTCAACTCAAGAAAAAGATGCTAAGGACAGGTTGTGGAGGAAGAGTGAACTCTGATGTAATAATGAGGGATTATTACGAGGAGGGGCCATGATGACCAAGTAGGTGGGGACCAACGGTCCGATTATGGCCAACGTACACCTTGCCAGCTCAGCACTCATAACCTAAAATATCCATAAAGAGTAATGAGAACTCCTCCTTACGTAATCTCACCACCTTTTCTTCATTTTCTCCTCGTAACTCAGCTACAACAACATTCTTGTGCCCCCACAGCCTCATAACCATCATATTCCATCAATTTCCTCCCTATCTTTTCTCTTGGCATTTTCTATAGGAGCACCTACAGGAAATCTATAGGAGCACCTATAGGAAATCTATAGGAGGGACATCGGGCTTCTACATGAGGGGGAGTGAGCCATTTTGAAGAGAGAAAACATGGTTTTTGGCACGAAATTCAATTTGAAGAGGTAGGGGTCATGCATACCTCCTTTTAAATATCAATATATGAAAGAAGTGGTCTCAATTTGAGGAGGAAATAAGTCTTTAGGAGGGCAGAAAATACATAAAAAATTTCTGTTATTTAAAAAAAAAACACAGTCTCCTCTGTTTTTTTTATCTCTCAAAACCTCTCTGTATCCACCTCCATATTTTGTTTTTAAAAGAAGAAAAAAAATCATAGGCAGTATGACAGGAGGGTTTATGAGAAGGGATCCCACTAACTTCGCTAGGCTCCATGCACATCCCCAAGTAGTGGACATATTCACAAGGGAAAACTGGATGAACTTCTTTGAGAAATTCTGAGGGTTTGATGAGGAGATTTCCCAAGAATTTGCTCTCTATCTAGTCCCTCACACAAGAACACATGCCACTCTAACCATTAGAGGTCTCTCCATCGAAATAACCCCAGAATTCATCAGTAGGGTCACTACCCTTCCTCTTGGGCTACCTTGGAGTAAAGATGAAAAATCCATTAGCCAGGATGCCAAGAAGAAATTCTTCCAAAATAATGAAACCCCTATGGAAGATAAAAATGGAATTAGAAGGGCTGGTATACCATATCCCTGGGATGAGGTTAGCTACCAAATAATCAAATACACTTCTTGTGAGGGGAGGCACAGCATTGTCTATGGTTATCATTTCAAAATCCTCCATGACTTGAGGTATGGCATGGATACCCCAGCATATCAAAAGCTTAGTGTCCCTTATTTTCTCCTTCAGTCCCTCATTGACTTCATCACCAAGGTTCAAGCAGGAAATTCAGAGCACTTGGCTCACCATGGCTTAATCAAAATCCTAGTAGAGGAATCCCTCCATACCTTTACACTCCCTATAGCATGGGAAGTTTTCTGAAATATGACAGTTGAGGATGACATAAAGGCATTAACCTATGATGTCAGTCCTACTAGCAGTGAGGAGGAAGAAAAACAAGGAGGAGAAGATGAAGCCAGGGGTGACATAGTAGAGCAAGAAAGGAAGGAGTAAGGAAGAGAAACAGAGGACGAAAAAGTTGAAGAGACATAAAAAGAGACATAAGAAGGAGAAAAGGAGGCAAAGAAGGCAAAGCAAGGGGAAGAGTCCCCTGAGACTTTGGAAATAGAGGCAGCAACTACCCTCACTTCCCTTAGTACACCAATCAAGCCAAAGCAGAAGAGGAAAAGACAGACCTCCATGTATTTCACGGCAAGGAAGAGCACAAGAATTAAAACAGGCAAACCTCAGCCCTCTTCAAAAGTTCCCATTACCATTGAAGATCCACCATCTGCCAAGGTGAAAGAATCTCCTTCCAAAACACCTATCACATATGAAAGGGGGACTCCAAGATCTTCTACCTGGAAGGGAAAGGCAGTACTACAGGACCCAAAACCAGACCTACAAGAGGCTCAGACAGTCCTACAGGAGACACTGTCTAAACTACAGGAGTCCCAAAAGCTTGAGGAGAAGATAGGGGAACAACCAGAGGTGAAGGAGGAAGCAAAAGAGCTACAAGAACCTAACCCCCAGCGTAGTCTTGCCTCCTATTACAATCTACTTGAGGGAGGTAGAATAATCCCCCAAAAATTTGCAATTCCACTATTTTTCGAATTGGAGAAAGAAAGAGTGAGAACACACAGTGGATGCAAATAGCCAAATCCAAAGGGGTTGAGGATGTTGGCCATATGGAAAACAAACACAAGGAAATGGGCAAAGAATTGAGTGCTCTCAGAGACCGATAATCCATCACAAAATCCACCTTGAAAATGAGAATGAAATCCTAAGGAGGCAACTACAAGAGAAAGAGAATCAGCTGGCATACATGGCCAGCTTGTCCATGGAAGCATTACAATGCAGAACACCAGCCAAGTCTTATGGCCTCTACCTAAAGGATCAATGGCTTCAATTCCAAATAAAGACTTTGGCACAAAGAGGCACAATGCCTTTCCAAGACTACAGGCAGTTCATGGACCTGTGTGACCAAAGCACCTCAGAGGATAAGGCAAAGATGGAAGAGTTCTACTTACACAACATGGCCCTCACAGACATGAATGTGTGGGACCCCAATGCCAAACTAGGGGACCTGCAACTAATAGCCATGGCCTCATGAATGAACCATGAAGAATTAAGCGTAGCAGAAATGAAAATATTGATGATAAAAGAGCAGAATGAGCCATTAATGATAAAAGTTGAACCATCAGATCCTATGGCACTCATCAGCACACACAACCTGCTTTCCAATGACCCTCAGATTGCCCCTAGTTATCTAGCCAATTAGGCACAAGCAATTGCACACTTTGAAGATATGCAAAGGCTACTTGGGGATGACTGTGTGCATGCATGCATGAGAAGATGGAACACCTTACCTCATAGTTTGCAGAGCAGGGAATACCATTCCCCCATGAGGCTGAGGGAGGCATTGAAAAGAGAGCCCATGTACAAGCACTCCATGCAAAGGCTGAAGGTCAACTGGATTGGCCTCAAACTGAGTCCTCCACTCCTATTAGGCATGCTGGAAGGCAGAAAAGAAGAGGAAGAGAAGGAGTAGTGGAAGGACATAGAAAGAAAGGCAGGGTTTTATAACCAACATGAGCAGACCACATCAGAAGCCTGGGATGCTAAGGAAGCCACCGGGGGCATAAAGGATGAGGAGATTGACTAAGTTGCTTAGAGGATGAGAAACACCTTCAATAGGGGGGTGATGATGAGCCTCATAAATGGGTAATTATATGGGCTCATTTTACCTCCTAACCTAGTTAAATCAACCATTTTCTTAGCTTATTGTATGATTTTCTGATTATATTTATGCTTATAGAGTGAGTTGAGTTAGTTATGATGCCATGTGATCTAACATGTATTTAATGTAGATTATTGATGGATTTCGTGGTCAAAGACAAGGATCCAGTGCTCAAAAGGTAGCAATAACTTGAAGTAGACAGAGAAGAGGACTTATAGGATGGAATCCCCCTCATTTTTTACTCCTCACTTCGAATTCCCCTTCATTCAACTCGGAGTACAAGCAGTCGAATCATGCACTAGAAGGCAACCGAGCAAGTGGAGGATGACTGATAGTTATCTTGAGTTTTGGGAGCCAAGCCTCCCTGATTTTAAGAAAGCTATTGGTAGCTTCAGATGTATAAGTAGAGATGCCTAGGGCCTCACTAGGGTCGGATTTTTTCTTATGTAAACTCTGCTCAAATTTCAAGCTTATTATTTTGTGATAGTTTCATGTAATCTTGCTATTGTTTTGATAATGAAGATGGAATCCTTTTTGAGCTAGCACTGAGTTACCTTAGAGGGCTGAAGCTCTTGGGTTAGGGCCCAATCCAAGTAGCCAAGCTTCTCTTTACTTGTATTTGTATGCTTTACTTCAGTTTGTAGATTAATTTGTTGTTAGATGTATTTCTTTTATGGTTGAGAATAGGTTGCTTTTGATGATTTTGTAATTTGCTTCCATTTGTGCTTTCTTTAGCTGGTTAAGAAGTGATTAGAAAAGATTCAAAAGGCTAGCAATAGTGCCTTGGCCTCTCTTCCTCCCTCTAGGACCATGATTTGAGGCAAAGACTCTCTTGTTGCCCCAAAAACACAGATTTTCCTCATTCATAGGACTTCTAGAGGTTACAGCTCATTAGTAGGTTAATAGTCCAATTTTTCTTTGCTCCAAATATCCTCTATCATGTTCACTTGCTGATTTTCAATAGTCTTCTTTCATGCTTTTCTTTCCTACAGCATTTCTCATCATTTCCTTTCATAAATCAAAGTTTAGATCATTTTCATGCAAAACTTTGTTTTTCTTAAATGCACTCATTCCATTTGTTGCTTGATTTTCTTGGTTGACTGTCAGTTCATTTGCAGCAGATCTCTTCCAGCAGTAGGCCAGCTTGTCAGCAATCACACCCTCCATCTGATCCATGCCCTACAGGTCTCCCAAACCTCGCCTCAATTTTGCCTTAGTTTCCTGCATTTTTCATAGAACTTATTCCTCTCTCCTTGAGCAAACCCAATCATATTTCTCTCTCCTAGTGGTTCATGGTAGACCATAGGTGCCCTAAAACCTCCTTCCAACCTTCATCCACCTTTTCCACCCACTCTCACACCCTCAAAATAGCGGAAATTTCTCTCGCCCTCCTCCTATAAGCCTCCTGTAGTTTCCCTGTTTTCCTCCTGTAGTTTCCTTGTGTCCTCCTATAGTTTTTCCTGTAGGCTTTCTTTTGAAGGCCGAGTGTGGGAAAATCCTCCATAAGGCCACCTAAGACCTCCTAGGACCCATCCACACCATTTTCCATCCTCCCAAGCTCCAAAACCACCCTTTAACGCCACCTGTTCACTGCCACACTCACACACAATAAATTAGATACATGTCAAATTCACATAAAAATCCAAAAATATGTTTTTTTCTTATTCACTTCCAGAAATAGCATGGTTATATGTTGTTTGCTTTCTTGAGTAGGTAATGGCATTGCTTTCATGGTTTTCATAATGTTCTTGGCAAAAGTAGAATTAGCTTGTTAATTAGGGTTTACTAGGTCTTACTTTACATTCCAATATTTTTCCTTTCTCCAATTAGAGAGAGTAATCTTTCCTTCTTTCATCACACATAGAGCTTCTTCTGAGATCTATAGAAGTTGGGTTGAGCTCCCAGTGATCTTGCGCCGGTTGACTAAGTGACAACCTGCAGTAAGTACTAGTACTTGTGCATACAACACCGACGCTTCCAAGTTTGTTACGAACTACCGGGTTAATAAAAGTAAAGTTTGTAGCCCAAGAGTTGCAGCATTCTTGCTGCAATAGTGGCACTCACCAACAACCCAGAAACACATTGAGTGCCTTGGTACTTGCAGACATTAGTGGTAGGTTTCCTTGTGTTTGATCAGGGGTTCTCATTATTGGCTCCTGGTTAAGCGATTCTATGGGTGTTCGACGACAAAAACATATTTCACACTCATTAGATTGTACTATGTATTTTGGAGACCATCACCATTATTGGTGGCCCTCCTCGCGTCTGTTAACGATCTCCATTATTGACTGGTAATCAGATGATTTTGTGCATGTTTGACATCAATGCATATATTCACATGTACCAATCTATGTTATTCGGTGAAGCAGAAATCAAGACCTTGGGTAGAGGCTTGCATCACTTAGCCTTGTTTCCTCTCCCAAGTTGCGTATATTGTTTTTGGAGACATCTTATTAGGATGATTCTATTATGACACCGGACACGCATTGTGCTTATCGACGGCCAACATCGTCATATCTCTTTGGAAAAAATCACTCTGACATAGCTACTGAGCATGGGAATGCCTGACTCAGGACATGATTTTAGTAGTTTTATATATATGTGTTGTATCAGGTTTCTCGTACCACCTAAAGCTCCGATCCTCTCTCTCTTTTTCTTGAAGAAGGAAAATTATAGTTAAGTAAAGTATTTCGGCCATCATCACAACCTCTGATCTCACACTTTAGGGTGCAACTGTTATACAGCAAATTGACCCCCTCATCAGCTCAGAGGGGAAAGACATGATAGCTGAAGCAAAGACCAAGATCACATGCCTTGTTTCCACACTAGCACTGGCTATGCACTAACAACCTGCTTTATAAAGCTTCTCTACAAGCCTAAGGGTGCATTAGTGACCCAACTAACTCTAGTTGCTAGTTCGGGAACAGCGTTAGTGGACCCTAATGAAGTTCTAAGGGTCAAAGGAGCGAATTGACTCATAAATATCTAGATATTTGCTCCTAGATCTACTCAAGAAAAGAAAGGAAACATCTCAAGTTCAACCTATTTGGGGGATTTATAATCCTAATGAAGGAGGCAAATGGGAAAGAGCTGAAAAGCATGGAAACTTCATTGCTTTTACCCTAAGGAACTCATGGAGGAACTTGGAAACCCTAACTCAATTGCTACATAAGCAAAGCTAGGGCTATGGTGAGAAGGATCAAATCATTTGAAAGGATAGCATACTTGATTGTCGAGCATTGTCTCAAATCAGAAGAAGTTGGCAAGAAGGGAGAGAGAGAGAGAAGCTGGAGGGGTAAGGGAAGGCTGACGCAACAGATGGTTGTAATCACTCTTCTGACATTAATATAGAACTGCAGTTGTACTGTCTACTCTGTGGTGTTGGTACTATCATTCATTTACTTGTTTGTCCAATACCTCTTAGCATGAGTAGCTTAGTTATGTGTAACTAGATGTTCTTTTATGTATTCATGTATTAGTTATCAAGGTTGTATGCTGTGATTATGATTGTCTCTTCTATGTGTAGGACTCGATCTAGAGTCGGCTCATGGGACTTCCACCTAGCTGCATTGCGCTCTCCAACAAATCTATACGGAGGCTTGAGGTAATCCATTTGTCTGACTTTGAGATTTAGTTATTGTTTATGAACATGCGTGTAACTTTGTGGCGGTTGCAGATAATCTTACAGTCTGCCAAAGGTCCCGGGAAGACCTTTCAAGGTATCTCCATTCTCCATACACCGTGCATTTTATCCTACAGCACTAACCATTGTTCCTTTGTCAGCCGCAGATTTCTATTTTCCTATGCTGCGAATTTGTGGACCTTCATATCCAACCAATCTTCAATCTCTTTCTTAGTTGGATTCCAGTGATATGACATCACACATCTCTCATGCAGATTCTAGTCCTGGTAATGGAACCATTTGTTGGATTTGTGAGCCCTGACCCGGGTTCAGTGTTAATCAGCCAAACAAATCCCTACACTATTGGCCCTTTCGGCATCAGGCCGCGGAGCGCGGACTGAAGTTTCACCCGAAGCAGTATGGGGGGATGCTGGAACCAAGCTTCTGCACCTTGCGATGGTCGTGATGTCGGTTTATACCCCCTGCTCCTACCTTCACGCAGGTCGCTAAGCCTTAGGGCTTATCGATCTGCCTTCTATCCCACCCTTCAGTACCTCTGTGAAGGTGTATGATTGACCTTCACATAGCCCTAACCAACGGTTTAGGTACTTTCGCGCTGCTATGACGATGTATTGTATAAGTTCCCAAGTTATCTCAAGTGTTTTACTTATCTTACCAATCAATTACAGTTAGCATCGTGTAAACTGATATTCTTGCGTTCAATTAATAGATATAATCACATACATTCATGCATCAACTAAACACTGTAAAATAAACCCGAATTGCAATATAATTAGATGCATTAACAGAGACTAAATACATAGTAATTGAAAAATACTTCTCTTTATTGATATCTTCCAGTTTAATACAGACTCAATCCACCCTGCGCACACAGCTGCAGGGGTTTGTACACTTAGTTGTGGACTTCTACCCTAAGCCTCTACACACTCAGCTGCAGAGCCTCTACCTACCCAAGACCCAAAAACACTTAGACCTCAACTCAACTTCACTTCTTACTCTTCGCTCTTCTCCCTTCTAACCACTTAGAGCTTACTTACTTAGCTCCTTCTTATACAATCCCATGGTCCGTGGAGCATGGGTAGGTCTTTACAGCTGACTTGACACTTAACAAAATAAGGGAAGATAACCCTTTATGACTCTTGACACCTTCACACTCTGTGACCACAAAATGCAGAGACTTTACAACTTTATTACAAAGTTGTCCCAAAACATGGGCTTTTAGCCCCAAAACTGCTCCTGGGGGAACCTTTTCCCAAGAGAACACCTTCTCATATCCAAACAAATAATTCCATCCCAATCTCCAGGGAAATATTGTCCATGTTCTAATTTTCTTCGCTATCTTACAGTGTTCCTTAGTTGTCTTCAGGTTGTCTACACTCTCTCATCTCCTTCTTCTCTGCTCTCTTGTTTGATAACCTACTCCCATCCTTTTCTTCATTTTTACCTTTTCTCTTCTCCACCAAAACCCTTCTTGTTTTTGACTCACCTCCTCTTCCCAAGATAGTCATCCTCCTCGGTCTCGATCTACCGAGAGAATGGGGATGGTTGTTTTCCTTGTTACTACTACAACCACTCCAAAACTTTAATATTTTAGTTTTTTCCACACATAGGTAGCTTACTGGTCATGGAAAGGTATCAAGGTAATTAAATGAATTCGGTTATGGGCTCGCTTACATCATGTCATAAGAAACTCAACAAGCGCGTAGCATGAAACCCCCTTAGAGCTTTGGATCCATACATCCATCCATTCAGGCTAGTCATTAATTCATTTTCACATAGATTCACATATATGTATAATTCATATAGTTTTGTTTACATGCATAGGGTGTTATGAAAGAGGGATATTATAGAGGAAGCCAAGAATATTGAAGACACTTTGTTAGAAAAATGAAAAGAAAAGGCCAAGGAATGTGAGAAGCTAGAGGAAGAAATTATATCCATCATAAAATAATTAGAAAAGACCCAGGCTCAGTTGAACCAAAATATAAAGTTAATTAAAATATTAAAAGAAATGGATGAACTACTGAGTGTTCAGAGATCTCCCCTAATTAAAATTAGTCTCTTCTATAAAGGAGATACAAGCACCAAGAAAGATAAAGACAAAAAGAAAAATAGTTATGTTGAAGCACTCAAATAACGTAACGACAATGGAAATAGTCAAATTTAGTCGTAGGAAAGAAAAGAAAATAACTACAAGGAAATCAGTAATAATAATAAAACTCAGTAGTAGCAAAGGAGGAAAAAATACATCAATTCAAACAACCATAAAAATGAAGTTAAAAATTAGTAGAGGCCTCATCCAGAAAATCAACAAAGAATCAAACGACATTTTCCTCAAAGGCCATCTACATCTAGGTATCAAAATTTGTGTTATGGTTATAGTTATTCATGCACAAATTTTGGTCATAAGGTCATCCATTGCAGAGCGTATATTAAAGATAATTATTTTAGAATTAAATCCTATTAATCCTTAAAGAATAGAGACAACTTATTTATGAATCCTCATAGGTATAATCCAAGAAGCAACAAATTTGTTTCTCCTTTACTAGATCATGTTGAATGTTAGAACTATCACAACTTTGGACATAAGGTAGCTAAATGTAAAACAAGAAAATTTAGATCAACCTCTCATATCAAGCAAGTACAAGAACCCAAAACATGGATATCATAGAGGAATCCGAGAAGGTTGAAGATGCTTTATTAGAAAATGAAAATAAAAGGGCAAGGAATGTGAGAAGCTAGAGGAAGAAATTATCTCCATCAAAAAAGAATTAGAAAAGACTGATCGACCTCCACATTAAACACAAATTAAGGCCCATATAACCTTTCTTAAGCACATGAAGGCTATATTAAAATTATCCTTCTGCACTTAATAATGTTTTTTATCTTTAATATTTTCATTAGGAAGGTTTAGAGATAATTGCATATTTGTGCCTAATATTATTTATTTTTGTAAACTCCATTGTGAGAATATTGGGCAGAGTATGAAGATTTGGAGGAGGAGATAATCAAAGGACTTGCTCCCTACTATGAGAGGATAAATATTGGATAATAAATGAACAAAATATCATGAAATCATTGACAAATTTTGGAGCTCCAGTGATTGAGAAAATCTAGGAATGTGTTCCCTCTCATTTAATGCAGATTCCTAGTGTTGGGGACTAGATCCACTATTTGAGGGATTTTGGAGGGGAAAGATTCCTCCTTTCATGGAGAATTATTCTTCATCATATTGTATAAGTACCAATTCTAATTTTCCTCTAGGGGCATGTATTTTTTAGTCTTCTTGTGGAGAAAACTTGTATTTTTGCAGCTCTGCTTTCATTTCTAGCAGGGATGTACTTGGATTGATTCAAATAATGAAGTTTGGTGCCATTTTTAGGTTCGAAATATTGTTCTCCTTCATAGGATTTTGATTTTCCTTGGGCTTGGCCATCCCAGAAGCCTCAGAGCCTTTTTGTATAATTTCCTTTTCTTCTTTTCACTTCTTATTCACATGCATCTCTTATTCTTGTTTTTCCTATTTCTGCATTTAGTATTGATGCTTCTTTTGTTGTAGGATTGGGTTAAATTGTTGAAGTGAGTTATTTTGTAGGTTATTTATAGATTCGCAATAATTATTTCATCCCTGTAATAGATTTGGAAGTTCATAGTCATCATTGAGCTACTTAGATTAGTTTACTTATTCACAAATTTAAAATTTATGGAAGTCCTTGTAGCCAAATAGTAGTAATTTTCTGCTATTTTTTAGAACTTGTTAATGAGATTCATTTGATTTGAATCCACTTGCATTATATCATAAAAAAATTCAAGTCGATAAAAAAATTTACCCCATTTCATTTTCACTTGATTAGGTTAGACATTTTATAGGTTAACTAGCTCACTAGTTCTCAAATTTCTAGATTTTAGGTTAGTAATTTTCTGTTATTTTTTAGCATGTGTGAACAAATGTATTTTGGAGTGATTACACTTGGAATAGAGACCTAAGATATCATACTCAATAAATATATATATATAATATTAAAAAAACCAAAAAAAAAAATCCCATCCCATTTTCATTTGATTTACTTGGTCATTCGGTGAGTTATCTCCTCTTCTAGCAATTTTGTCTTCTCTTGTAGCAAATATGTCCCTTCCTGTAGCAAACTTGTAACACCACTTTCCTTCATCAATTTTTATCCCCACTAAAACTATGACTTATTGTAGATGAATAATTACCCACAACTATAATTTTATGATCAGGGGAAGCTCCTAAGCCACTCCAACCCTTCCTTTTATTCACTACAAAAACAGAGCAGACTTAGTTTCTTTATCACAAGTATGATGCAAGTAGGTTACTGATTTACAAGAAAGTGTGAATTAGGTAGATGGTACATGTAATTATGATTGGTAGTTTTATGAATTATGCAAGATAAAATAAATTTATTTCTACAAGTATATTAACCTTTTTCCTTTCATGAATTGATTAGTTAGATTTACAAGTTGAGCAAGTAGAATTTCCATTTCTTTCAAATAGAGTAACAATTCCATTTTTGCTTTGATTTCACGACATTCACTCCATTACATAAAATCAACAAAATAAGGACACATTGTATGTTGCACATATAGTGTCGATACATCTTAATTTTCTACGAACCCCGGGTTTATAATTAAATTTGGTAGCCTTGGGAGTTGCAGCATTCTTGTTGCAATATTGAGGCTCATCACTTTTTGGCACTGTTGTCGAGGAGGTGTCAAAGTATGCACTGTTTTCTTCCATATTTGATTCATTTCTTTTACTTTCTGCAAGAACAAAAAAAATCATTAGGCATATTTGATTTCAAAGACAAAAAATTACATTGCATTAGGCATATTTCATTTCAAGAATAGAAAATTGCATTGTATTAACATTTTCATTCAATTTTTTTTATAAAAACAAAAAAATAATTCTCCAACACCACCACCACCCCCCCCCATTTGATCACATGGTGCAGTAAGAGCCACATCACCATCCACTTTTGCAGGTAGAAGAAGAGGAGGTGATAGAGAAGGTAGAATAAATGAATGGATATGATGATAATGAAAAAGATCCTATTGGATTTTCCATTCAAGATATTGATATCATTGTGCATATGAAGAACATCCCTCCATATTTCCTTCCCAACTTCCATGGTATGAGGTCAGAAGATCCAGAAACCTTTCTCTTTGAAGTTGAAATTCTTTGTGGATCTTATGGTTACTTATTAAAATCTCAAAAATTGAGATTGTTTTCGAAAACATTGAAGGATAGATCTCTTAACTGGTTCATGAGTTTAGGGACTAATTCAATAAGATCATGGAATGATATGCAAAAAAAAATCTAGAAAAAATATAAAGATCATGATCTTAAAGAAGAAATATTTAGAATGAAGCAGAAAGAAGATGAGAGTCTTGAGGATCTAATACAGAGGTTCATGTATAATGTTAAGAGGGGAAAATTACATCATTAAGGATCTGACACACTAAAAACCCTCTTACTTAGATGAATCATGGATGACTGGATTGACCTCCTTGATCTCATGAGTAGAGGTGATCTATACCAATCATCATTTGAATAAATTTTTGAAACATGCAAACATATATCAAGAGGAAGGGCAAGAGTAAGTAAATCGGAATCAAGATCAGTAAGTCAAGCTAAACTTGGAAATTTTGTTTGATGACTTAAAACAAAAATTCATAGCAATCTAAGAAAAAAACTAGAAATGTTAAGAATGAAAGATGAGGAAAAAGAAGATGTTGATATTTGTGTTATCCATGCATAATCACATGTTGTTAAATATTTCCCATCATTACCAAGGTTGAAGGAAGTTTACCAAGAGGACAATGGATCAAGTCAATTGCCAAAGCAGCTATGTTATGTAGCTCCAAGAGGACCATGGCATCCTAGTCAACCTAGTATGATGCAAGAACTTAATTCCAAACATCAAGGTTATGCACATCCATCTCAAAGTAATTGAAACACACCCTTTCCTTGGAAACCTTGGCCATATCAACCTGAAAACAAATTTTGGCAACAAGGTTGGCAAGGACCTTATGTGAGAAATCCACAATATCTTGAATATTTTCCTCAATATCCTCCATACCCAACTCCATGTTATCCCTACCATCCACCTCCACCAAAACCACAACCCCAACCACATCCATATCAAATATCCACTCCCACTCAACTACCAGTACCACCATTTCCAATCACACACAAGGAATTAGCTCAGTCCACTTACAATGTTGAGGTGCAACACTTCCAAATATCTCCTCTTGATATAAATGGTATTCATCTTAGCTCAAGAAGAGTATTGAAAAAAATAGATTCTCTTGATATCATCAAAGGAAAACATTCGGAAAAAGAAGATTCAAATGAGAAGACCAAAGAATCATGGGTTTCACTTGATGAAGAGAAAACATCAGAATCAGAGATTGAGAAGTTTCCTCATGTTTACCATCATATCCTCCATGTGTTCAATAGAACAATCAACAAAAAGAGGAAGATTTAAATGTCATGATAGAATATGACATAGAAAGATATCCAAATGTGCAAATGGACCAGGGGCATCACAACTATATTGAAATATGGTTCCAGACAATGATTAAGTTGCAACGACACACTCTTCTCCAACAATTCCTAATCTCATCTCAATCAAAGCAATTGGTATCTCATATTCAAGTACATGTCAAAGCATATCTTCTGAGCCTACACATGATTTTATATGTCATCTTTATATGCACATGGCTCCAATGGAAGTATTCTTATACTTAAAAGAAATTTTGTTTTTCCAAGTAGAGTAGGATAGAAAAAATATATAAAAAAATGAAAAATGAGAGGAAAAAATAAAATCTTAGGTGAAAGCCTCCTTTGAGGTGCATGTTATGTGTGTGTTCTATTCTTTCCATGACTACCCCACAGGCGGGGGGGGCAGTAGCCCTCCCTCTACATTGCAGGGGCCACAGCAAGGGGGTCATAGGGGAGACAGTTGCCCCACCTATCGAGGGGTATGCAAGGGGTGGTAGCCCACCTGCGTAGGGTGTGGGGCAGCGCCCCAGGAAAAAGAAATTGGACCCTATATTAGGTGGTCGGACCTACCTATGCTTTTGTGCATGGTTTTCACATATGGTTTTGGGCATGATGGTTTTTTTTCCATGGTATTTGGTAGATCCGGTCAAGGGAACTAGGGTTGTGTTCTAATCGAGGGTTAATGGATTGGGGCTTATGGATGCTTCGGCATGTATATAGATGTATTATAACATTGAAAGGAATATAATGAAAAATCAATCTAGTAGTCCTGGTTTTGGGATCTATGGGGAAAATCTCTGTGTATATATGTTTTATGTTTTATGCTCTCTCCATTGTTTATTTTATGTTTTTAAGAATTCGTATGCAGGAAATATTTGTACGGGGTTAAAACCTACAGTGTCTGAGATTGGTTCATTGATTGAAAACCTCCATGAGGTAGTCAATGGGCTGGAAAAAGAGAAATATATATATATATATATCCTAGGTGAAAACCTCCTTTGAGGCACCTAGGCAAACCTAGTAGTTGAAAACCTCATTGAGGTGGCTAGTAGGCCTAAAAGAAAAAAAATGAAAAAAAAAAATATTTATGTATCTCTCTCTCATGAATGCAGGTGCTCTCCAACCTTTGCAAGCAACAAAAACAAGTTAGCACCAAAATAAAAAGTTGGTCAAAAATCTAGTCAAAGGAAGTCAAACTTGGGCTTTCTCCTCCTTTGCTCAAATGCTCCAACAGGACCAAGGCCATGTCAATCCATCACCCTCATCCATTTCCAACATCCACCCATCATTCACAAACCTTTCTCATTCATTTTCCTCGTTATCCTAAAATGCTATAGGAGGGCTCTGTTTTGCTACAGGAGACCAAAATACACATAACAGAAAAATGTTTTTATCATATCTTGAAAACCGTGCATCCATTTTCTGAGTTGTTTCACGGGGATATGCATATGGATTATGATAGCATGCTCAAGAAATTTCAGCAAATTCCAGTGCACACTTCTCAAGAAATCGGCCTCCATCACCTACAGTCATCTTTAATTTTTCTCAAGATTCGTGCATCCATTTGCCAAGATTTTATATGGGGAGGTTCATAAGGATGATGGTAGCATGCTAAAAAAAATTCAGGTCAATCCTATCTACCATTTGAGATATATGGATAAACAATTCTGCTACAGAAGGTTGTCCTGGAATGCTACAGGAGGGACCAAAATTGCTATAGGAGGCAGATTCGATTGGAAAAAGAGGCCAAAAGGTCATGTATTCTTTAGGAACTATTGAGATAGGTCCACCATAGCCTGGTCATTCATTTTCCACATCACTTTACCTCTTCTCCACTCTCATTTTCATCCCCATCCATGAAAAGAACCCATTTTCACCCCTTCTTCCATCCCTTCCACCACAAAAAAGGCCTTTGATCCTTGTCAAAAGATTACTTATGAATTATTAGTATTTTTAAATGTATCACTTGAAGGAAATAATGATCCCAGGAGGGTTTATATGACTGCTACGGGAAGACACACAGTTCTGTAGTAGTTTGCACAAGCCCTCTAGAACCACAATCAAAACCACTTGGAAGCACCAAAATGAAGAATTGACCAACATGAAGCATTAAGGGATCATCTCCTCGATCTTGGGCAGCCACAAAACTTCCGCAGGGCTACTACAGGGTCACTAATCATCTTAAACAGAAGCAGCTTGATCCACCATCAATGAGACCTATAGTGACAACTTCGATCAGCCAAGCACATTTCAAAAGAAAAATTTCAGAGAAAAGCCAATGCATGGAGAAAAAATCATAAGAAGATGACTCCTCAAGAAGCCAATATATCATCCATTACCTTTGTTCAGAAGTAGCATGCAACCATCAAAGGATCATCACTAGCATCTTTAGAACCACCAAAGGCAGCTTCAACAGTGATATCAATAACCTCAATATCACCTACAAAAATACATCAAGGGTAAGGCCCAAGTATGAAATCCTCAAAACCTCTCCTACAAACTTATTTTAGCTCAAAAAAATGTTGTAAGTGTATGAAGGAAAATGTTTTTTATAGCCAAACTTAGTAGCAGAGAAGCCTTGGCCTTATCTAGCAGTTAACTTCACTTTTCCACCAAGACACCTACACATGGGGGAGAGGACAAGCCATAAGTGAAGAGGACTTGAGAAAGTGGGATGTAATCATTTAGTCGTGATGTAAGACAAGTACGAAGGGGTAGGTGAGGGCCAACTCAATTAACTCAAAGCACTTTGAGTTTATTTTGCATGCAATAAAAAAATAGAGAAAATTTTGAAAAAAGAAAAAATAATGGAAAAAATCAACAAAATATAAAACTAAAAGAAATAAAAGGTGGACCCACCACCTCTTGGCATGAAAATATTAGTTTCTATAGGATTAAGGTTGTGTGATACAGGAAGGAACAAAAATGCTACAAGAATAATAGAGTTGCTACAAGAAGAACATATTTGCTATAGGAAGCTATCATAGTGCTACAGGAAGGAAAATTTCACCCAAAACAACCACTAGAACCTTGGGAAGCAAGGAAATATTCAAAATAAAAGTAAATAAAAATTAATTCTCTCCAACATTTAGCATAAGGATTCCAAAAGCACCTCAATCATCAAAAAAATGTACTATGCAAATTTACAGTTTGGATTCTAGTAAGAGAAAACAGTTGGATTGGTTGAGCATTTGCTTAATAATATGGTGTGTTGAATAGGGAAAGGGTGCATCTTGTAATTTTTATTTCCTCAACCTTGAAACAAGAATGTCAAAAACTTCTTTTGTTACAACAACCTCCACTACATAGGAACCTACAGGGTCTACAAAAAGTGTTATAGGAAAGTCACAGGTTGCTATAGGAAGCTTGGTAGTGGACATAATTTCCCTTAAACCCTATGAAGGTGGAAATAATCATGAGGGAAAGGGTAAGTACAAATTTTCTCCACTAATATTTGGCATGAAAACCCTTAAAACTCTCTCAATTCTCAAAAGCATACTCTGTAGCTGCCACATATTTAAATATCAGTAAGAAAGATCAGTGGATTTTTGTCATTAAGGATAAAGTGTCTTGGGTTGCATGTTGAATTATACCTTCTCCTCAGCATCATAAAAAAAACATGTGTTCTACCTTTGTTTCAATAAACACTCTCACTTTTGTAGCATAAAAGAGAAACTCCTTGTTCTACATTGATAAAATTTTATTGAAGTCATGAGAGGAGAGGGAGAATCAAAGGAATTATGGGAAATTGAGATAAACACAAATCTTATCCAACAGGGGTAGTTACATCCACATTAGTATGGAATATCATGAAAGTAATCTAAGGCATAAGAAAAGAACAACAAGGAAAGAATATGGATAGGTTTCTCAGAGGATGAGCAACAATTTCAACAAGGGGGTATGATGGGCCTCCACATTAGACACAAATTAAGGCCCATCTAACCTTTCTTAGGCACATGAAGGCTATATTAAACCTCTCCATATACACTTAATAATGGTTTTTTGAGCTTTAATATGTTCATTAGGAAGGTTTAGAGATAATTTCATATTTGTGCCTAATAATATTCCTTTTTGTAGAATATTGTAAGAATATCGGGAAAATTATGAGATTTGGAGGAGGAGATAATATAAGAACTTGATCCCTACTACAGGAGGATCAATATTGGATAGTAAATGAATAAAATATCATGAGATAATTGACAAATTTTGGAGCTCTGGTGATTGAGAAAATCTAGGAATGTGTTCCCTATCATGTAATGCAGATTTCCAGTGTTGGGAACCATATCCACTATTTGAGGGATTTTGGAGGGTGATGCAAGATAATGCGACTTGGAGGAAAAACGTTCAAACTTAATTCCAACAAATCCAAAAAAAACTACAAGCAAAGGAGTTGGGTCCTTTAGCCAGCAATTTCCATGCTTTTCTAGTTTAAGAGAGGGATAGAATTAAGAATAAAAGCATTCTGTAATAATCGCTCATGGATAAGGGATAATAAGTTTTATGCATGACTGCTTTAAAGTGCTCTATGTAAAATGCATGCTTCTGTATGGATAAGGACTGAGAGGGCTTATCTACAATATATATAAAACAAAATAACAGGATGCTCAGAGTTAGAGAGTGCCTGGAAGTATTATCATTTGAGAAAACCTCTCTCTATGTATCTACATTGGTGGTCCTCTGTTAATTGATAATTGTATGCGTGTATTAGTTCAATTGCTTTCTTCTAAGTTTGAATATCAATGAATTAGCCTTATTTTCCCATTAATGTTTAGGCTAAAGCCTTTAAAATCGTTTTTCCTTCATATCGGTGAGCGCAGGCTTCTTAAATCATTGTATAGAGTTCAGCGGCCAAAACTCTAATTTACACAGAAAATAATGAAATTACTTAGTCCGAACAGAGTTCCGAATTTGAAATTTTATTTGTTCTGGTTCATACCCGTATCAGTTCCGAACCTTATTGCATTGGAGAATCGCAAGTGGATTGGGAAGGTCCTTTGGAGCCGCCGAAGTCCAAAACCCCGACAGTCTGAACCCAAAATAATATAGAGCAAGGCAGATAAGTTATCGGGTCCACAAGTGTATCGCATCACAAGTTCAGAGCGGAGGAGTTCAGCCCTTGGAATAGTGGGATCACCGATTGCGATCTCCGATAATCTATATATTATCGCATCGAAGGAAGGGAGATGGAAGGGCCATTTAAAGCGTTGATAGTGTAATTCTTCGGAATTAACATGAAGACTGTTTGAAAGTCGCGATAGTGGTTAAAAGCACCAATAGTGTATTTTGTTCCTTTGGAATAAAATCCCGGCTGATTGTGTATTTTGCGTTGAAAACACAGTTTCCTCATTTTTAAAGCATCGATAGTGTTTTTGTGTAATTCCTTTGGAATTACAGTCCTGATAGAGTATAAGGGCTCTGTGTAATAAATTGTGGCAATAACAAGGATTGGGGTTCTAGAGGAAAACCCATGAGGTTGTCAGTTTAACAGTAAATGACTGATACGCCAATAAGTGGAGAAGGAGGAATTTGGCCAGATATTGAAGAAATTGTAGCCAGATTTGTGAGGTTGTCTATATCGCCTGCACCCAGGCCACCATTAGTGGTATCAGAGTAACCAGTTAACACTGAATTGAATCTCAGAAGTAGGAAGTAATGGAAGTTGTGCAACAGATGCAAGCTAGATTGGATGCATTAACAATAGGCAGAAACATAAATGATGGAGATGTTAGTGAACCTGAGGTTGAAGCTGCAGAGGAGGAAGCTATAGCAGTTACTCCTGAGATGAGGTTATTTTAGTCAGTATTGAGATCCACAACTAGGCCAAAGACCGAGGTGTCAATATATGAAGGAGGACTGAATCTAGAAGAATTGATAGACTGGATTAATGGCATGGAGAAATTCTTCAACTATGAAGAAACAGAAGATGAGAAGAAAGTAAAGTTTGTTGTCACCAAGTTAAAAGGCCATGCAGCGCTTTGGTGGGATGGTGTGCAGGCAAAAAGGAAGAGACTTGGCAAGAAACCAATCAAGAATTGGAGCAGGATGGTAGCAAAGCTAAGAGGTAAGTTTCCACCAAGTAATTATCAGCAAACCTTGTTCAAACAGATGCAGAATCTTAGATAGAGGTCTTTGACAGTGAAATAATACATAGAGGAATTCTACAAGGTAAGCATAAGAGCTGGAGAAGCCCAGGATACAGATGAGAAGGTGGCTAGATATGTGAATGGCCTTAGGATGGATATTCAAGATGAGATAAGTCTACTGTCTCCTAAAACAGTAGAGGAAGCTTATCAGGTAGCACTGAAAGTTCAAGAAAAACTCATGAGGAAGCAGTCTGCCAGAGGGAGAGGTACTTTCTGAGGAAGGAGAAGTCAAGGTGGTAGAGGAAGATCTACAGCACCTAAATATGGAGCTAGAAGCAGCTCAACCCAACATGCACCCACAGGAGGTGATGCAAGAGGCAGAGGGAGTTTCTCTAGAGGAAGAGGCAGAGAAATAAGATGTTACAGATGTAACAAACTAGGACACAGAGCTTTTGAGTGCCCAGAGAATGCAAAAACAAATCAGAGGAATGCCATTGTTTCTCAAGCTAAGGGAGAAGCAATAGCAACAGTAGTGACAGAAGAAGAAAATATACCAAAGGGAGGAGAATCTTTGGTAGTTAATAAAGTTTTGCTCAAGCCAGCAAAGGAGGTAGTTGAACCATCACAAAGGAAGACTTTATTCAGGATAGTGTGTAAAGTCCAAGGGAAATGTTGCCAGATGATCATTGATAGTGGCAACACTGATAATTTGGTCTCTACAGAAGTGGTGGAGAAATTGAAGCTAAAGACAATGAAACATCCAACACCTTACAAGGTGTCATGGCTACAAAAGGGACATCAATTGTTAGTAAATGAACAGTGTGAAGTGGAATTTCAGGTGGGCAAGTATAAAGATAAAATTGTATGTGATGTGATGCCAATGGATGTGTGTCACATATTGCTTGGAAGACCTTGGCAATATGACAGAGGAGCCATGCATGATGGGAAAAGAAACACCTACAAGTTTGGAAAGGATGGTGTCAATCATATGTTGTTGCCTCTGCAAGAAGAAGATGTATCAGGAAAGAAGACTAATCCAAAAACTCTGTTACTAGGAGGAAAGGAATACTTGAAGCAGATTGAAGAGAATGAGGTAAATTTTGTTGTAATTTGCAAGCCCAAGGTAATAATGAATTCTACTAAAATTTCTGATTTACCCATTGAAATTCAAGAAATGTTGGAGAACTATTGTGATATTATTGTTGATAATTTGCCAAATGAGTTGCCACCCATTAGAAGAATTAGCCATCATATGGATTTGATTCCTGGAGCAAGTTTACCTAACAAAGCAGCTTACAGAATGACTCCTACATAAAATGAAGAGATTAGGAAGTAGGTGCAAGAATTGCTTGACAAAGGGCTAATCAGAGAAAGCTTGAGTCCTTGCACAGTACCAACAGTGCTGAGTCCAAAGAAAGATGGAGGTTGGAGAATGTGTACAGATTCAAGAGCCATCAATAAAATCACAATCAAGTACAGATTTCCTTTGGCTAGAATTGAAGATTTAATGGATTTCTTGAGTGGAGCAAAGTATTTTTCAAAACTAGATACTAAAAGTGGGTATCATCAGATAAGGATAAGAGAAGGAGATGAGTGGAAAACCGCTTTTAAGACAAATGAGGGATTGTATGAATGGAGAGTAATGCCTTTTGGGTTGTCAAATGCACCAAGTACATTTATGAGACTCATGAATGAAGTTTTTAAAAATTTTATTGGTAAGTTTGTAATTGTATATCTGGACGATATATTAGTTTACAGCAGGTCTAAGGAGGAGCATATGAGGCATTTGAATTATGTCTTACAAAGGCCGCAGCAGGAGAAATTATTGCTAAATTTGAAGAATTGTTAATTCATGAAAGAAGAGCTAGTGTACTTGGGTTTTGTTATTTCTGCTGAAGGACTGAAGATGGATCCAGAGAAGATCAAGGCAATCATGGAGTGGCCTTCACCCGAGAGTGTTTTTGAGGCAAGAAGTTTTCATGGTCTTGCTAGCTTTTATAGAAAATTCATCAAGAATTTTAGTAAGATCAATGCACCTATTATTTAGACCATAAAGAAGGACAAACAACCATTTATATGGACTGCTGAAGCAGAAAGAAATTTTCAGCTACTAAAGAAGAAAATCACTGAAAAGCCTATTTTGATTCTACCTAATTTTAGTAAACCTTTCCAAGTGAAGTGTGATGCCAGCGGAGAAGCAATTGGAGGTGTTTCAAGTCAGGAAGATAGACTTATATCCTATTTTAGTGAAAAGCTATTGTGCGGTCATTAAAGAAGTGGAGGCATTATCTAATGTCAAAGGAATTCATCCTTTATTCAGATAACCATGCACTACAGTTTATAATGCAATAGCCAAAACTCAGTGAGAAACATGCTAAATGGGTAGAATATCTTTAAGGTTTCCATTTTGTTTTGAAGCATATAAATGGCCAATCAAACAAAGTTGTAGATGCCTTAAGTAGGAGGAATGTATTATTTCAAGAGAGTCACATCCAAGTGTTGGGCTTTGATTTGCTTAAAGAATTGCATGAAACATATCCAGATTTTAAAGAGGCATTTGAGGCTTGTAAAAATCCTATTTTAATGGATAGGAGTAAATGATTGGATTACTTCTTACAGGATGGATTGTTTTTTAAAAAAACTCAGCTGTGCATACCAAATTGTTCAATGAGGGCGAATTTAATCAAAGAAAAACGTAGTGGAGGACTTGTAGGACATTTTGGTGTAGAGAAGACTTATGAGAAGCTAAACAGATATTATTTCTGGCCAAAAATGAAATGTGAATTGGAAAACTATGTGAGAACTTCCAAAATCTGTCAATATGCAAAGGGAAGGAGCCAAAACACAGGTTTGTATATCCCATTACCAATTCCAGATAAGCCTTGGGGTATGGTAAGTATGGATTTTGTGTTGTGCTTACCAAAGACTCAAAGAGGTAATGATTCAATTTTTTTTGTAGTGGACAGATTTTCAAAAATGGCACATTTTATTCCATGTTATAAGACTAGTGATGCTTCTCACATTGCTAAATTGTTTTTTAAAGAGGTTGTAAGATTGCATGGATTGCATAAAAGTATGGTCTCAGACAGGGATTCCAAATTTGTTGGACATTTCTGGAGGACACTATGGAAGAAATTGGGAACTAAATTAAGTTTCAGTTCTGCCTATCATCCACAAACTGATGGACAGACTGAAGTTGTGAATAGGAGTTTAGGCAATCTTTTAAGGAGCCTTACTACAGAACATCCAAAGCAATGGGATCAAGTGTTGGCACAAGCTGAATATGCATATAATGACTCACCTAATAGGAGTACAGGACAGAGTCCATTCCATATTGTTTATGGAATGCATCCAAGAGGAGTAGCTGAGTTAAGAAACTTGGGAAAAGAAGAGATGAGAAGTGCAGAGGGTGAAGATTTTGCTTCAGAAATGCAAGCAATACATGAACAAGTGAAACAACAGTTGTAGGATAGCAACATCAAGTACAAGACCAGAGCAAACATGAGAAGAAGGGAGGTGAACTTTGAAGTTGGATATCTGGTTTTAGCACATCTCAGAAAGGAGAGGTTTCCAAAGAGGGAGTATAACAAATTGAAGTTCAAAAAAATTGGACTGTGCAGAGTGTTGAGGAAATTTTCTGCAAATTCCTATGAGATTGAGTTACCCCCTGATGTTGGAATATCACCAATTTTTAATGTTGCAGACCTATACAAGTATGAAGGTGAAACTGCAGATGATACAGCACAAGATCAACAGAACCAAGAGATTGACTAGGTAAAACAATTACCCACAACAAAGAATTTGCAGCCAGAAAGAATTTTGGACAACAAGGTGTTTAAAAAAACAAGGGGACAAGAGTACTTCCAGTATTTGATAAAGTGGAAGAATCAGCCAACCGATGAAGCTACTTGGGTTACAGAAGACATGCTATAGAAACTGGGCAGTTCTGTAGATGAACTCATGGACAGGAGCCCATGAAGAATTTTGTCCTCAGGAGTCTGATGCAGGAGCATGCGACTTGGAGGAAAAATCTTCAAACTTAATTCCAAAAAATCCAAAAAAATCTACAGGCAAAGGAGTGGGGTCCTTTAGCCAGCAATTTCCATGCTTTTCTAGTTTAAGATAGGGATAGAATTAAGAATAAAAGCATTCTATAATAATCGCTCATGGATAAGTGATAATAAGTTTTATGCATGACTTCTTTAAAGCGCTCTATGTAAAAGGCATGCTTTTGTATGGATAAGGACCGAGAGGGCTTATCTACTATATATAAAATGAAATAACGGGACACTCAGAGTTAGAGAGTGCCTGAAAGTATTATCATTTGAGAAAACCTCTCTCTGTGTATCTACATTGGTGGTCCTCTGTTAATTGATAATTGTATGCGTGTATCAGTTCAATTGCTTTCTTCTGAGTTTGAATATCGATGAATTAGCCTTATTTTCCCATTAATGTTTAGGCTGAAGCCTTTAAAATCGTTTTTCCTTCATATCGGTGAGCGCAAGCTTCTTAAATCATTGTATAGAGTTCCGCGGCCAAAACTCTGATTTACACAGAAAATAATGAAATTACTTAGTCCGAACAGAGTTCCGAATTTGAAATTTTATTGATTCTGGTTCATACCCGTATCAGGTCCGAACCTTATCGCATCGGAGAATCGCAAGTGGAGTGGGAAGGTCCTTTGGAGCCGCCGAAGTCCGAAACCCCGACAGTCTGAACCCGAAATAATATAGAGCAAGGCAGATAAGTTATCGGGTCCACAAGTGTATCGCATCACAAGTTTAGAGCGGAGGAGTTCAGCCCTTGGAATAGTGGGATCACCGATTGCGATCTCCGATAATATATATATTATCGCATCGGAGGAAGGGAGATGGAAGGGCCATTTAAAGCACCGATAGCGTAATTCTTCGGAATTAACACGAACACTATTTGAAAGTCGCGACAGTGGTTAAAAGCGTCGATAGTGTATTTTGTTCCTTTGGAACAAAATCCCCGCCGATTGTGTATTTTGCGTTGAAAATGCAGTTTCCTCATTTTTAAAGCGCCGATAGTGTTTTTGTGTAATTCCTTTGGAATTACAGTCCCAATAGAGTATAAGGGCTCTATGTAATAAATTGCAGCTATAACAAGGATTGGGGTTCTAGAGGAAAACCCATGAGGGTGTCAGTTTAACAGTAAATGACTGATACGCCAATAAGTGCAGAAGGAGGAATTTGGCCAGATATTGAAGAAATTGTAGCCAGATTTGCGAGGTTGTCTATATTGCTTGCACCCAGGCCACCAGAGGGGAAAGCTTCCACCTTTCAGGGAGAATGCTTCTTCATCATTTTTTATAAGTACCAATTCAAATTTTCCTCTAGAGGCATGTATTTTTTTAGTCTTCTTGTGGAGAAAACTTCTATTTTTGTAGCTCCATTTTCATTTCTAGCGGGGATGTACTTGGATTGATTCAAATAATAAAGTTTAGTGCCATTTTTAGCTTCTAAAGCTTGTTATCATTCATAGGAATCTAAGTGTCCTTGGTCTTGTCCATACCAAAAGCCTTGGATCCCTTTTGTATAATTTTATTTTCTTCTTCTCACTTATTATTCACATGCATCTCTTATTCTTGTTTTTCCTATTTCTGCATTTAGTATTGATGCATCTTTTGTTGTAGGATTGGGTTAAATGGCTGAAGTGAGTTATTTTTTAGTTTATTTATAAATTCAGAAACATTATTTAATACTTGGAACAGCTTTGGAAGGTCATATTCATCACTGAGCTACTTGGATTAATTTACTTATTCACAAATCTAAAATTTCTGGAAGTCCTTCTAGCCAAATAGTAGTAATTTTCTGCTATTTTTTAGAACATGTTAATGAGCTTCATTTGAGTTGATTATACTTGAATTATATCATAAAAAAATTCAATTCGATAAAAAAAATTACCCTATTTCATTTTCACTTTATTAGGTTAGGCATTTGATAGGTTAACTATCTCACTAGTTCTCGAATTTCCAGATTTTAGACCAGTAATTTTTTGTTATTTTTTAGCACATGTGAACAAGGTTATTTTGGAGTTATTCCACTTGTAATGGAGACCTAAGACATCCTACTCAATAAAAAAAAATCCCGTCCCATTTTCATTTGATGTACTTGGTTATTCGGTGAGTTATCGCCTCCTGAAGCAATTATGTCTTCTCCTATAGAAAATTTGTCCCTTCCGGTAGCAAACCTATAAGACCACTTTCCTTCATCAGTTTTGATCCCCACTACAACTATGACTTAGTGTAGATGAATAATTACCCCCGACTATGATTTTATGATCAGGGGAAGCTCCTAAGCCACTCCAACCCTTCCTTTTATTCACTGCAAAAACAGAGCAAACTTAGTTTCTTATCACAAGTATGATGCAAGTAGGTTACTGATTTACAAGAAAGTGTGAACTAGGTAGATGATACATGCAATTCTAATTGGTAGTTTGATGAATTATTCAAGATAAAATAACTTTCTTTATGCAAGTATATTAACCTTTGTCCTTTCATGAATTTATTAGTTAGCGTTTACAAGTTGAGCAAGTAGCATTTCCATTTCTTGCAAATAGAGTAACAATCCCATTTTTCCTTTGATTTCATGACATTCACTCCATTACATCAGATCAACAAAAGGACACATTGTATGTTGCACATATAGTGTTGATACCTCTTAATTTTTTATGAACCCCGAGTTGATAATTAAATTTGGTAGCCTTGCGAGTTGCAGCATTCTTGTTGCAATACTGAGGCTCATCAAAGACAATGGCTTAAATGAACCAAAATATAAAGTTTATTAAAGGATCATAAAAATTGGATGAACTACTCAGTGTTCACTGATCTCCCCTAATCAAAACTAGTCTCAGTTATAAAGGAGAGACAAACACAAAGAAATATAAAGACAAAAAGCAAAATAGCTATGTTGAAGCACTCAAAGGATGTAAACAAAATGGAAATGGTCAAATTTATCAGTAGCAAAGAAAATAAAATAACTACAAGGAAATCGAAGATAATAATAAAACTCAACAGTAGCAAAGGAGGACAAAACACATCAATTCAAACAACCATAAAAGTGAAGTTAAAAATTAGTAGAGGCATCATCCGGAAAATCAATAAAGAATAAGACGACATTTCCCTCAAATGCCATCTACTTGTAGGTATCAAAAGATGTTTTATGGTTATAGTTATTCATGCACAAATTTTGTTCATAAGGTCATCCATTGTAAAGTGTATATTAAAGATAATTATTTTAGAAGTGAATCTTATCATTCCTCAAATAATAGGGACAACATATTTATGAATCCTCATAGGTATAATCCAAGAAGCAACGACCCTTTTGCTCCTTTACTAGATCATGTTGAATGTCATAACTATCACAACTTTGGACATAAGGTAGCTAAATGTAGAACAACAAAATTTAGATCGACCTCTCAGATCAAGCAAGTACAAGAACCCAAAACATGGAAGAAGAAAAATGCTTAAAAGAAATAAGAATGTGGCATTGTCTTGTATGCTTAGAACCAAGGCATAAATTGGTATGTGGACATTGGATGCTCCTAACATATGACTGGTGATAAGGGTAAATTATTATCACTAAGAGAAGATAATATAGGAAGTGTTACCTTTGGTAATGATGCTCTAGGAAAGATCATGGGAAAAGGTACAATTAGCTTCAACAATGGAAGAGGAAAAACTCAGAATGTTCTTTTATGGATGGATTCAAACACAACTTATTGAGTATCAGTTAGATGTGTGGCCAGGGGTACGATGTTACTTTCACTCTAAAGGTTGTGAAATAAAAATGGAAAACATAGGGAAGGTAGTAGCGAAAGTTGTGAGAACACCAAATAATGTATACATGCTCAATGAGGAAATCGAAAAATGTTGTGTGGGAAAGCTTGATGAGAGTTGGTTATGGCATAGAAGGTTGGGGCACCTAAATTTTGATCATATGTTGAAGCTTAGAAAGAATCGATCTATAATGGATTTACCAAGGATCTCAAATCCTAAAAGTACAGTCTGCGAATCATGTTAATTTGGTAAACAAGTTCAAGTACCCTTCAAGACCAAGGAACACTCATCAACCAAGCCTCTACAATTGGTTCATACGGACTTGTGTGGACCCTCAAGAAATGAAACCCTGAATGGAAAATGATATTTTATGGTAATTATTGATGACTATACCAGGTTCACTCAGGTTGCATTTTTAAAAGGGAAATATGAAGCATTTGGTAAGTTCAAAGATTCCAAAGCCCTTGCTGAAAACCAAATATATTATAATAAAATGATTAAGGTCTGACAAAGGTTTAGAATTTATCTCAAGTGAATTTGATGGTTTTTGTGAAGAAAATGGAATAAGGAGACAATTCTCTATTGCAAACACCCCACAACAAAATGATGTGGTGGAGAGGAAAAAAAAATCAACATTTCAAAAGACTATAGCAATGTTAGATGGAAAAGTCTTCCCAACACCTTTTGGGATGAATCTATTCATACAATAATCCATTCTTAAACAAATATCACTTTACGCCAAACAATGACAAGACTCATTATGAGCTTTGGTATGGAAAACTGACCTCAATAAAGCACTACAAAGTCTTTGGAAGTAAGTGCTATATCAAAATTAATGATGAAAATCTTGGTAAGTTTGATTCTAGAGCTGATGAAGGCATGTTTTTAGGATATTCAACTAATAGCAAAGGTTATTGATGTTATAATTGAAAATATTGTGTAAGATTGTTGACACTATTGATGTGAAAATGGATGAAGTGTTACCTATCAAGGGGAAGTAACATAGATATATCAACCCATCTTATCAAATAAACAATGAGTATGAAGAAGAAAAACATGAGGAATTAGAAGAGTAAGAGGAATAAGGCCCAACATTCTCTCATCCAAAAACCCCTTCAAGATATGTGAAAAATAATTATCTCGATGGCCAATTCTTGGTGGAAAGTAAGTAGGAGTTCAAACTAGAAGAAAGTTTATAACTACTTGTATTCAAGCACATATTTCCATGTTGTCTGTGATTGAACCCAAATATTTTTTCTGATCAAGTTAAGATAAGCATTGGATACATGCCATGAATGATGAATTAATTAGATTGCAAAAAATCAAACTTGGGAATTAGTTCCAAGACCGATAAATAAAAATGTCATTGTCACAAAATGGGTCTTCAGGAATAAGTTAAACGAGGATGGATAAGTCATTAGAAATATGGCCAAATTAGTGTGAAAAGGATATGCACAGGTTGAATGAGTATACTTTGAAGAATTTTTTTTGCTTACTACAAGATTAGAGGAAATAAGAATGTTATTATCATTTTCTTATCACAACAAAATTAAATTTTATCAGATGGACATGAAATTAGCCTTTCTAAATCGAGAACATGAAGAGGAAGTACATATAGAGTAGCTTGAAGAGTTCCAATTGTTAGGAAATCTAGATGATGTATGAAAATTTAAAAAGAACTTATATGGATTAAAGAAATCACTAAGGAAATTATATTTTGTATTAGATAAATACCAGCAACAACAAAGTTTCAAACGAGGGACAAATGATGGTAATTTGTATAATAAATTCGAAGATGAAAATATTTTAGTCATTATTGTTTATGTTAATGAAGTAATATTTGGAAGTGATGCAAATATGATAAGCCAAAATTTGTAGTTGAAGTGCATGTTGGGTTTGAAATGTCAATGTTAGGATAACTATCATTTTTCCTTGGTTTGCAGATTCCACAATCAACATGAGGAATGTTTATCTCCCAAAGAAAATACCTCAAGGAGATGTTGAAGAATTTTGGAATGGAGGAGTGTTCACCTATCAACTATGGTCACTGGATGTAAGCAGATAAAGATCTTGAATCATTAGAATTCAATCAAACTGTGTTTAGATCAATGATTGGCAACATATTGTACCTAACAACCTCAAGGCCAAACATAATGCAAGTTGTTGGTTCAGTAGAAAGGTATCAATTAGCCCCTAAAGAGAGCCACTTTTTTGCTCCACAAAAGAATTTTCAGATATTTAAAATCCACAAGGGAATTTGGTTTATGGTATCCAAGGGTCGAAACTTTTCCTTAACTACATAAATAGATGTCGATTGGGCTAGTAGTGTAGAATATAGGAATAACACAAGTGGTGGTGCCTTATTTCTAGGAAATTTTTTGGTGGCTTGGTTAAGCAAAAAGTAGGCATCAATATCATTGTCCATGGCTGAAGTTGAGTACATAACAGTTGCTTGTTGCACTCAAATTTCATGGATGAATCAAACCTTGAAAGATATGAAGGTAATGTATGATGAAACAATTTCTATAGTTTGTGATAATACAAGTTACATAAGTATGTCCAAGAATCCTATTCTTCACTCAAAAACCAAGCATATACCTATCAAGTATCATTTTCTTAGAGAACAGGTGGTCGGTAAAACTGTGAGGTCGATTGTATAACAACAAAGGAACAAATTATTGATATCTTCACCAAGCCTCCTGAAATAGATCCCTTTAAATATTAAAGGAATAATTTGAGAGTGATGTCTCCCTCATCTCTTCAATAGATTCCTTCAAAAGGAAAGAAGGAAGTTGTCCAATTAAGTGAGGGATAGTTGTCTATTGGGAGGTCAGAGAGAAGAAAATAGAATCAACTCAAGGGAAGTGGTAAGATCAATAGGAGTAGCACATGCTCAAGAGGAGTAATTTGCATTATAAAGATGAAAAAAGGAAATTTTGCATGCCTTATATGTTTTTGTTTCATTTCAATTGTCATAAGTGGTTGAAACAAATAGTTTGAAGCGGGGAGAGCATTTGGATCTTGGAACAAACATTTGTGTGCATTGGTACAATGGTCTATCAACATAAGCATGACTTCCTCAATTGGTAGAAAGAGCTCTTTACCATTGATGTCAAAGGGGGAGAATGAAGAGACATTGGAGTATATAAAAAAACTTCAAAACTTTGGTGAGTTTCATCCAAAGCCATAAATGACCAACAATGTCTAGTGTATTTTCCATCAATGCCAAAGGGGAAGATTATTGAATTTGTTCTCATTGATGTCAAGTTGGGGGTGGCTTTTTTAATATGTTATCATTTATGTCATTATTGTAGTATTGAATATATGGTTTAATGTCTTTTTGAATACAAGTTGTACTAGCAACGTTTCATCCTAGGTCATGGTTCCATGAATTCATTAAGCTAAGAGTCCATTGGACCATTGGAAGGAAAACTTTGGAGGGATCACAATTTAAGTCACACTCCCAAAGCCCCAAATGTTGTGAAGGAACAAGAGCACAACGAGAAGGCCATGAAGGGTTGATGGATCAAAAAACTGAGACAAAAATCCCTCATCATTAGTTGATAGGAAATAGTCACAGTGTCAATAGATTAACTATTTATTGGGCCCCAAACACATCAGACCACAATAGAAAAAAATAGGAGAGATGTCACTAAAGAACAAAATGACCAAGGATTTGATTCCTTTGGTCATCAACTCTGGTCATAAAGGGCCAGCAAGTTAGCGCCTACAAGTTGAGAACCTATCAATCCATTGAGTCGCTTTTCCATAATTCACAAGGCATTAAACCAAACCAAGACCCTAGCACACTTTCCAGGATAGTTGACATGGTTGATGTGGATTCCAGGTGGATGACATAGCGGAGTACACATGGAAAATTTATGAAGTAGCAGCATGTGAGTAAGACACATTGCATGTGCATTCAACATTTTTTACAGGAAAAATGGACAGTTGATGAGTGACATGTGACAAGAACATGTTCGTAGGTGGACATTGGTGAGTTCTTATGGGAAGTAGCACATGATGTGTCAAACATAATGGTAGGTGATGTTGCAAGTGGGATCCCACATTGGGCATCAGAGTATTTGGCATAGGGCTCCTCTAAGATCAGCAAATAACCAACATGATGTGGCAAAGAGGAATGTGGTCGATGTAGGCAATATGGCAGGTTACATGGAAAGAAAGGTGCCAGGAAATGTGGAAAGGTGGGTTCCATCCGAGGGCACCGATCCATTGGAACATAGGTAGAAGATTCATGATTTAGTCAGGCCAATATGTTGATATTTGATAAGAAACCATCGATGCTCATAGCACCTTGTTGAAGTCACAACACCTAAGGACTTTGGTCTTGGCACATTCCAAAGCATGATCAACAAGACCCAATCTATCGATTTGTTGAGGAGTTTAAGATTGAATTCATATCCCTTGGTCCCAAGTGATAAGCATAATTTCCTATGGGATTATCAGATATCTATACTTCAGTCACAGTTCATAAGTGTTTTTGCATTCAAAAAAATCCACCACCATCTCACTCTCGATAAGCAGTAAGTGCTCAGTTGGGAAAGATATCAATCATAGAACTTAGCCATCTGGAAGAGTGTTAAAGGTAAGATAAAGTGCCTTTAGAGTTTAAGCCACTGGTTCTGGCCCTTATTCATGTGGATCAAGTGGCTTAGAAATCAAGTGTTGAGATTTGAATTTGGTTGTTTCAAGTGCCAAAATTCAATTAACAGTTGGAATGATAAAATTTCAAACTAGACAAGTCAGAGAGTTTGTGTCTAAAAATAAAAACAAAACAATGTGAGATAGTGAAGTTCTCATGCAAATCAATGTGTGAAATTATTGTGGACGTGAAAAATAATGTTTTTTTATATGAATAACAAAAGGTAGTTGTGTTGTGACAAAAGAGGATAAGTTGTGTGTCAAATCATGTGGATCTGAGAGAGGATGTAGAAGTGTGTTGTGAAAATGTTGTAGGAGTAGTTTTGTTGAGATATAGAGTTGATGAATGAAAGATAAAACATATATCTAAAGAAGTGGACCATTAATTATAGAGTTTTCTTAAAAAATAACCAACATTCATAAGCAATTTTGAGGAGAGGTGTTCGTTATCTAGTATAAATTCAATTGAGTTATAGAATTAGAATAAGAGAGGTTGATGCAAAGAAAATATCAATGAATTAGAGTAGATCTAATAAAAGAGATTATTCTGTGTGTGATTTTATTGTAAAGGTGCCATATATTTGAGTATAAAAATGAATGAAAGAGGGGTCTAAGTGATTGATACAAGTCAGTTCTTGCATATCATGGGATTGGAGTCTCCTTCAAGCTAGTTCCAATAAATATTGGGGCTTGTTATTTCCATCATGTTGGTGCCTACAAACAAGTGGAATTGGATGCTTCTACCAAGTGGGTGCTTGCAAATAAAAAGGGGGTTGGTGCCTCTTGTAGGCTGGTGCCTACACAATCTGTTGTAAATTGAAGTTGGTGCTTGCATTTACATTAAAATTAAAAGAATATTTGTGTTTCTCTCTCGTATCAGAGTCCATGTAAATATCCTATGTTCAATGATCTATGTGATTGTTGCATTACTTTGTGAATGAATGTGTTTGATTGGTTAAATCATTATTAAAGAGTATATAATACTAATTCACCCCTTCCTCCCCTCTCATTATTATCACGGTTTCCAACACCATCATTAGTTAAACATGTGTACCAAGTCTAATTTATAGATGAATTTTCAAGGAATATGTGGATTTATTTCCTCGGGAAGAAATCTGAAGTCTTTAAAAAAATTTAAAGAGTTTAAGGATCTTGTGGAAAATAATACAAAGAATAAAATTAAGGTGTTGAGGATGGATAATGGTGGAGAATTATGTAGGAATGAATTTAAGGAATTTTGTAAGAAGTGTGGTATAGCAAGGCAGACGACTACTCCATACAAACCTTAGTAGATAGGAGTTGTAGAAAATATGAACAAGATATTAATGAAAAAAAAATCAAGGAGAATGTTTAGTGGTTTCAAGTTAAGACAATAATCATTAGGTAGAGGTAGCGGATACTGCATGTTACCTGGTAAATCAATCATCCTCATCAATTTTGGATAACAAGACTCCATATGACCCTTCCTATATGTTCTTATGGTAGATTCCCTTAGTAAAAATCTCAAGCAAGATAGACAAAGAGGGTTTATCATTGGCATCCACTTCAGTAGAGGAATAAAAAGTTTGAATCCCTCATAATTTGTAGACGATATGCTACTATTAGGAGGAGCTTCAAAAACAGTGGCAAGAAGAATCAAGAAAAAACTTGATGTCTTCCTTGAAGCATCGAGAGGATTACTCAATAATATCAAGTGTAATATATATGGATGGAACACACTCTCTAGCATCCTCAGGAAAATTTCTCAAATTTTTGAAATTTCTTACAAATCAAATTGGACTCATTTTAAGTATTCAAGAATGTCAATATTTAAGAAATATGCGAAGACTGAGGTATGGGAAGAGATAATAGATAATATGAGAAAGAAATTACAATAATGGGAGATGTAGTGCCTAAATCTTACAGGTCGCACCATCCTTATAAAATATATATTATCAACTCTTCCCATCTACCAATATGTGATGTTACAAGCTCTAGTTGGCATTCAAAAACAAACTAAAATACTTATAAGGAATTTTTTATGGTGGGGGGGAGTCAAACACAAAAAAAAAATAAAAATAAAAAAATCCATTTCCTCAACTGGAAAAAGGTTACAACTCCCTAGGAAAGAGGGGGGATCGGTATCAAGTAGTCTAAACTTATGAACTTAGCTTTGAGAGAAAAAATCCTCTAGAGATTAATCATAGAGGGACCAACATGGTGGAAACATTTTATTGAAGGAAAATACTTGAAAACCTCCCAACAGAAACTTCTCAAGTCTCCAATACCTCTTCGAACTTACTCTCCAATTTGGAAACTTTGTAAGAAGTGACTCCCTCTCATAAAATCTCATACATCCAAAATCCCAAGGAATGGAAATGAGATAGATTTCTGGGAAGAAAGTATTCTTGGCAAACCAATTATTTCCACTTTTCCTGATCTCCAAACTCTAAGAAATTGATGTGCATATAGAAATATACCTCATTTGGTGCAAATCTCTTCTTGGGAGCAAAGTGGATCAGCTTGGAAGGGCAAGAAACCCCTACCTCTTCAAGTTGAAATATCCCATATTTGGAGTTTTCTTATTGAAAATTTAAAGGGTGCTTCCCCAACAAAAAATTCAGAAGTATGGTTTCAAATGGAATTTATCAGGAAAATAATACATAGTCAAAAGTGGGTACAAGGCACTCTAAGAAGAGAAAACCCAATATCCTATTTAGCCATACTAGAAAATCATATGGAAATCTGAAAGCCTTCCCAAGGTCAAGTTATTCACATGGACTCTTCTCAGGGGGAATATCTTGACAGTAGGAAACTTAATAAAGTGCAATATTTAAAAGCCTTCCATATTCCCCCTTTGCATGAATTCAGAAGATACAATTCAACACTTGTTCCTCTTATGCCCCTTTTCTCAAGCATGTTGGAAGAACCTACTCCATCCCCTCCCGGTCCAACTAAATTTTGATATGAATCTTACCGAATTATTCACTCAATGGAACATAACATACCTCTTCCCCCTCAAAAATAAATATTTGATCAGGTGCTTCTCTACTGGAAAATCTAGCTAGCAAGGAATAAGAGTAAATTTGAATTAAAAAATCCAAAGAAAAGGAAGATCATGGCCAAATTTTAGGGCTTAACAACTGAAGTTATTATATCAAAAGGGAATAACAAGTTGGATTCTCAAAATTTACACGAAGCAGAGTCACAATGGTTCCATTTTTTTCTCATAAAACTTGATCAAGTTGTCCAAATCCCTCAAAAGAAACTGCCTTCATTGCAAAATAAATAAATAAAAAGGATTAAAGAAAAAAATGGATAAAATAGCATAACATATATTGTCTATTTTTCAATGGAGCCTCCAAAAAAAATCCAGGGAAAGTTGGAGCAGGGGAGATCACCATCACTCCCAAAGGAGAAGAAGGAACTACATTTGAATGGGGCCTAGGATATGAATCCAACAATAAAGTGGAGGTCTACGCCCTTCCCTTAGGTGTCACAATCCTCTGTGAGCGTAAGAAAGAATGCCCCATAATTTTGGGTGACTCCTCCCTGCTCATAAATCAACTAGTCAAAGGCATAAGTCCCAACAATGTTGAGTTAATGCAAATTCTAACCTACATTCGTGCTCACCTAGGGAACCTGGAAGGGGCCTCCTTATATAATATCTTAAGGGGGAACAATAAGGAAGTTTATTTCCAAGCAAACAGAGCTTTCCAGAGATTCTGACGAGAAGCAAGTGTCAACACAAAAATTCGGAACATCTCCATTCCATGAACATGAGAGACGATGTAAGTGTTTCATTGGAACTTGTTCCACCTATAACAAGTCCCAATTCTGCAACCACCTCTAATAGAAATCTCGACCATAAAAGGATGCAATGGATTCTAATCTCCACCCTCTCAAAAGATTCTCATGACTTTGAAGGATGACTTGCACGACCCAAATCCTCTGCAATATCTATTTCTGACTCATATCAATATGTGTATGGATACTAATCTCTCAAGCTCCTCACATCACTTGTGTTAGCAAGTTGCGAAGCTTTTTGACCCCTCCCATTCCCATCATTATCCCCTCACATGTCTCACGCAATGGCTTCTTCCCCCTCCATACCTCAGTTCCCCTCGGCTAGTGATCCTTTTGTAATGGGTCCCTCGAGATCCTCTGAACCCCCCTGGAGACGTTGTAAAATTCTCTATGTGGAACTACCTCATACCAAATAAATCCAACATTGCTAGAATGATCATTGTGAACATGCATTCAATTATGAGATCAGGAGCTTGTAAGAAGTAGCATCAATCAGGGTGACACTCAACCAAAAAAATCAACATTGCAAGCATCTTGAAAATGTGATCTCCTCTCTCTAATAATTTGTCTCTTCTCAGCATCATCAGATCTCCTCACTAGAACAACGAATCTCGTTGTTGGAACAGAAATTTTCATAAGCCTCTGGCTCAACCAACAAAGACCAAAATCGAGCCATGGAAGAAGACAATTCCATCAACTAGGCCTAGTAAGGACAAGCAAACATAAGCTAAGAATATGCACCAACAATACTCAAAACATTTTTGTATCAAAATATGAATTGAAAGTACGTATTTCTCATATATTAATTTGTATGTTTTTATACAGTCAGTGCGGTAAAAATAGGTGAAATTTCACTAGTGCATAACAATAGCAAAGTGAAACATTTTCCAAGGAATTGCCTCCCACATTTGCATCTATGTATCAAGGAATCAATGCCTCATTTTTTTTCAAAATTAATACAATATGATTGTTCTTGTTAAAAATAAAAAATACAAGACTCCATACAAGGAATGAATGGGTACGAACCCAACTCTTAAACATATCATGGTATTTGGTTGTGATACTTATGTATACATTCCCGAGTGTTGGTTCCCAAATTGTTCCAATGACAAAGAACATTTTAAGAAGACACTCACTGAGGATCTAAGGATCATCTCACTTTTGAATAGAGACTGGTCCTCTCTATCCATTGGGTACATTCCCTGTATTTAGTATTATTATATAGATTTTTTATAATAACGAATAAATGTGACCATGTTGTACATAAGAAAGTGTTTTTAAAAAAATATGAGTGGTTAAGTTGTGAAGTGAAATAAACTCATAGTTAATAAATAATCAATGAATCCAATATAAGTTTTAAGTATGCAATTCGAATAAATCACATTGGCCCAAAAATAAAAAGAAACACAAATGACATTATTAAATAAATATAAAACAAGAAAACAAATAAAATATTAAACATATTTATATTGTTAACAAAAGATTACTTATCATAATGAAGGAAATGGAACATCACAATGTCAGGGATTATTGTGTCTCATTTTCCATACAAAAGATAAGTATGATGAACTTATAGTCCCCAATTAGTATGATTACCAAACGACACATAATTCATTATTAGCTACAACAAGACAATATTGAGTAGGTCAATGATTAACTTGTTAAGAAATGTTATGACATAAGCATGTAAATAAATGGAAATTAATAAAAAAGACAATAAATCACATTACTGATATAATTTATATTTATATGAAATGTTGCAATGAAATTACCAATGTTGAATGTTTTAAATTTAATTAAACAACCGTTCACATATTTTAATAAATCAAATGTATGCCCATCAAGTGGCAATAGGATAGAGAGTTTTGTTCGAAGATGGGAACCTGAAGGGATCCAAGGGCTCATGTTTATTTTAATGGATGATTATTATTTCACCTCGGGTGTGAAATAATAGGTGAGTTAACTCTTAGCTCCGACCCCATGACATCTAGACGTGTGGAGTGGGGCCTCATACATTATAATATTCAAAAATAGATTTCAACTTTACTTGATTCATATGAATAATATTTTATAAGGTTTATTTTCTAAATGTTTTAATCATAATTTTCAAACTTTATATTATACATCAAGATTTATTGATGTTGGGATTCTTGAAGTTGGAACGTTGATTTTTTTGAAGGTGAACGTTGATTTTTTTGAAAGTGAACGTTGATTTTGGTAAAAAGTCCTATCAGGTAAAAGCAAGGATTTTAACCTTTGTGAAATCATATTTTATAATATTTTTTACAAAAATTTATATATCATTTGAAAAATTCAATTCTCCTAAACGTGCATCAAAAAGTTTATATGAGAAATCCTTTAATTTATTATATTCTTAAAATATATTATCCCTTTTTCGTGGACATCATGCCCTTTTTTTTGGGCACTTCCCTATTTCATATACACCGTAGTTATAATTATGACTATTAATAACGTTTATGGAATGTATTATTATGATATCTAGTTAGTAGTGTAAATCATTTAATTAGTGTATATATGTAAATTTGTTTATATGTGATTAATATAATAAAATATGAACACACTCTTATTGATATGTGACATTATTTGAATAATGTTGCTTGTATCATTAATGTCATTTTTCATAGTTGAAGTTTTGTTTTAATTTTGTTTACTAGTTATCATTTTCATGTGATTAGGGTCAACTATAAGGAGTCAAATACATTTTAAAGGAAGTCGATTAAAACTGACGGAAACAGAACAAAGGTTTATATGAGGTAAAATCCAAAGAGGTATCCTAGTACTTGAAGAGGGTCAAATTGGGCTAAAACATTTGGCTCCTACTGGAGATGGCGCTTCCCTACAAGGTAGCAAGAACCATAGACCATGTGCCTTCATTAGGCATGGAGTCAACTTGAATTTTCAAATCAAAACTTTGTGCTCTAATGCATGAATACCATGTAGCACATTAGTAGATAGTCATAAATGATGGATGCCTCAAAACCATCTATTAACCAACAGGGGAATGTGTTTTAAATTTTTTATGTTAGAGAGATCATTTTTATTATGAAATCTCTGCAATGTTGTTGAATATTGTTATTTGAGTACACTAATAAGGCTGGGAGACTTGTCGGTTCCATCGAATACTTTATTTTTACATTGTCTTGGAATATTTGAGATGCGAGTGGAATTTCTCTATAATAATTTAGGTTTCAACGTCGGATGCTTATTGATACATACTTTTGGATCATATGGGCAAACAATTATATGATACCCACCAAAATGCATATAATTTTAAATGATTTAGCATAGATTTTGTATACATAATTGATAAAAAATCAAAATACACTGAGAATTAAAAATTAGAAAAAGGAGAAAATGTTAATACTTTTTGTTCTTGATTTCAACAGGACATTTTTATATTTCAAAACCATTTATTTGTGAACAAGGAGGAGAAAAGAAGCTTCTAATGTAGGAAAATACAAACCCTAATATGTCCTAAGAAAAGAAGGAAAATCCTTCACAACTTAATGTTTTATATGACCAATAAAAAGAATGACATCATGATTAATCATATATGATTCCAATATAATGGTTGATGAGCCCAGTCATTATTAATGTATAATACACTTGTTTATACCCTTCAATCTACTAGGGTCATTATGGTAATGAATTAGGTCTCAACAATCATAGTTTGATATGTGTATCATTCTTCATGGAGGAATTTCAAAACCATATATAAATTATTGCATTGTTATAGTTACTAATTAAGAGATTGTAAAAATTATGGTACTAGATTTAGGAGCACAAGTATGACATTCATCTCAGAGTAAAGTTCAACTTAAACTATTGAGACTAGTTATTGTGGATTTTGTTTCCCACGTTTGTGTATTCTACATGAGTTTCCAAAATCAGACATTGCTTTGCTGCCAATGAACATTAATATACGCAGCAGAGTCATCTACTATCTTCACTAAATAAATTTCATCACTTTTCATTTACATATAAGCATGTGTTGCAGAAGCTTCAATTTTTTCTTTCATTATAAAGAATTATGGGATGATCACGCATTGGGATTTGACCCAATATCACTAACCTTGTTATGCTGCCAACCATCATTCATTGCCCCAGAAGAGATATTAGCATTCCCCATTTTGAATCAACTTAAACGATTATGGGATCATTACACACTGGCATAAACTAGAACCACAGATATTGCTCCGCTGCCAGTGAGCATCCATAGCCCTGGCAAAGTTATCTACTTCCCCTATTATTAAAAAGGATTATTTTCCATTAGTCAAGAATAGTATGATGATTAAGGAAGGACAAATGCATGGATTATATTTATAAGTAACTAGTATAACAAATAGCCTCAATATCATTATGATTTTTTGAAGGTAAAATCTTGTGTTTATAGGTTTAGTACTCATGAGGTAATATAATCTCTCATAATATAAAGAAATAAGAATTAGAAATAAAATAAAGATGTGGTAACAATAATGCTTAACATGGACCTTGAAACTAATAAAGGGATGATGTATGAGCCCTTTAAGCAAAATTAATTACCCTTCAACCTTCTGACACGAAAAAAGTCTTTAATGATATTTTCCAAACTCATTGATATGATATATACTAGGGAAAAAATTTAAATCCTTGACTCATTCTTGCATAGATCATCTAAGGTTTTTAAGATGTTAGGATTTCATATTTATTCATCCTAATTTTAATATCCATAAAGCATATGTAATCAAATTGTGGTAGGTTTATTTATGTACATAATTTATATACATTTGTCTTTCAATAGAAAAATTTATCAAAGAAATGAAAAATATATTGTAACCAAGTTAAAATATTATCAATTACATACCTCCTAATTTGGGCTTCATACCTATCAAAAATAGTGATATGCTCAATTGTTGAAAGAAACGAGAAAAAATTCATTTACCAAGCTTTCAAGAAATATGCTAAAATTTGCTTGATAACTTTAAGAAACTTTTTCAAAATATTTACACATCCATTCCTCAACGAAATCATGCAGCCCTGTCTAAACCTCTGATATAAAAAAAATTGGAACATCAGCAACTTGTTCATGAGAAGAATTTTTGTATGTTTCTATCTCATGGCTATCCTATATTGTCAGTGGGTTAGTCATATTACATTTTGAAAATAAGTTGAAAACAATAAGGTTCAACACATTAACATCCATAAGGTCCATTGCATCATTTTCTTGTTGTATAATACAGTTATCATAAACATGTTCATTATTAGGAAAAGGAAGGGTGTTAAATCAGTCATATCCTCATGTTTATCACTATGGAAGGGATCATAATTGTAAACTAGAACCTGTATCAAAATCATCTCCTATTTCAAAATTGTGATAGATGATTAATGGCTCATCATCATACTCATCATATATGGGTAGTTTAGAATAACTAGCATAGACGTTAACTGAAATGATATTAGAATTATTGAAAACACCATCACGTATATTTTTGTTTGTTTCAAAAAGGTCTTCCACAATTGATGGTTGATATGCATAATCATGAATATATAATATTGATGTCGACATGGACATAATTTCTTCCTCTACATTGCTTGCTTCATAAACTTTATTAGTACTATGATCAAGGGAATCAAATAAAGAAAAACTAAATTCAACATTGGTCATTAAATCATTACATTCATTAGTGTTCTTTTGGAAATCAAGGCTAGACATTAAAACCTATCCAGTTAAACATTCATGTTGTATAGCAAAAGAGGGTAAACATATTTCATAAGAATCATTAGATTAATCCTTCCAAGTTACAACTTTATCATTAACATAATATTCACTTTCTTGAAACCCTAAATCAGATTTATTACAATGTTCATTTGAATGGAAACAATCTTCAAGGACAAATTTGTAGGGATACATAATTTTATAATGTTCATGAAAATGTTTTAAGGATGAAATAATAACAGGAGGAAATATCTTTTACCATTATCGAGTGTCACCTTCCAAGGAAATCATGAACAATTTCATGAGTACATACTCATGGTAAACCCCAATCCTGGGAATCTAACCATGGAATTCAATTAGATGTTGAGCAAGATTATTTTCTTCATATTCTCGAAAGCAAGGAAGGTAGTTGTCCCATACATCTATGTCAGAAATCTCATTTGGAAAACCAAGTTTGTTAGAAAAATTAAGTGGAGCAAATCGTTTGGATATCAAAGAAGCCCAAGAAAATCCATTTCAATAATATGAACAATATAAATAAATTAAGGAGTATCTAGGTGAAAAATTAAAGAAAGAAATATTTTCTTAAATCTTCCAAGGCACATATTGTTGTGATTGTTGGGTTGTGTTATATTCTTTCCATGACTAGCCCACGTAGTTAACCGTGGGGTTAGAGGGGGGGTAGAGCCCCCCCTTCGTTGCGCCAATTGCATAGCGGGGGGGTCACAAGGGGTTTGAGGGGTGTAGGTAACCCCACTCTATGGGGTCTAGGGCAGCGCCCTGGAAAATTTTGTTTTTTGGACCCTATATTAGGTTGGGCGGACCTACCTATGGTTTTGTGCATGTTTTTTGCACATGGTTTTGGATGCGATGGTTTTCGGTCCATGGTTTTGGACGCAATGGTTTTCGGTCCATGGCATTGGATGCTTCAACATGTATAAATATGTATTGTAACATTGAAAGGAACATAATGAAAAATCAATTTGGTAGTCCCGGTTTTGGGATCCAGGGGAAAATATCTGTGTATATGTGTTTTTTGTGTTATGCTCTCACATTGTTTATTTTCTGTGTTTTAAAATTTGTATGCAGGTAATTTCTATATAGGATTAAAACCTACATTTGGTATTAGAGCCAGGTTTTTGGCTTCAAGGGGATGCCTTTGTTGCTAAGGGGTTTTTCTCAGGCCTATGGTAGACCCTGTTCAGTGGGAGATCTACGAGATCGATTCTGGGAGTGAAAAAAGATGGTGAGCAGTGGAAAGATAAAGATCGAGAAATTTAATGGTCAGAGTTTTGAGTTGTGGAAACTCAAGACGGAGGATCTTTTGGTGGATAAAGATCAGTGGATCGTGGTTGATCCGGGTACTAAACCAATGGGAGTGTCCGATGAAGAATGGAAGAAGTTGGATTGGAAGGCAAAGAGCACAACATGATTGTGTGTCTCAGATTCAGTATTGCTGAATGTATCAAGGGAAGCTACAACGAAGGCTTTGTGGGACAAGTTAGGGACTTTGTACCAATCTAAGTCTCTGGTGAATAAATTTTTCCTACGGAAAAAGTTGTATAACCTGAGGATGAAAGATGGAGACTCGGTGACAGAGCATCTGAATGCATTTAATACTATGGTAAGTCAGTTATTATACATTGATATTAAAATTTCAAATGAAGATAAGTGCATCAGTTTGTTGTGTTCTCTACTAGATTCATGCGATAGTTTGGTTATTGCAATAGGTAGCAATACAATTGCCTTGTAGTTTGATGAAATAGTCTCATCCTTGCTGACGTAGGAGATGAGACGGAAAAATATGGAGAGTCAGAATGGTGATGTCTTGTCTATACAAGGACGGTCCCAAAATAGGTACAAAAATAAGTCATCGAGTGGGAGATCTAAATCTAGAGGGAGATCTAAATCTCCAGGAAAACCTGTAAAGGTGGTGTGCTGGAAATGCGGAAAGGAAGGGCACTACAAAAGGGATTGTAAATCTAAAGCTCCTGATAAAAGAAAGGGATATGATGATGCTCCTTCTGCAGAGGTGAAAACCACCTCAGATGAAGGTGGGGATGTGTACTTGGCTTCTTCAGTACACATGTAGATCATGAGGCATGGTTGATTGACTCAGGTTCATCCTTTCACTTCACTCCCCATAGAGAGTGGTTCTGCGAGTATGAGAAATACAATGGTGGTGATGTCCTCTTAGGGGATGATAAGAAGGCTAGAATAGTTGGTTGCGGAAAAGTTAAGTTGAAGTTGCAAGGTGGAAGGGTTAGAACACTTCCGGGTGTTCTACATATTCCTGCATTGGCCAAAAATTTGATTTCTGTAAGCAAGCTGGATGATGCAGATGTAAAAACAATGTTCGAGAAGGATACCTGCAAGATGGTTTAGGGAGCACTGGTATTAATGCGGGGAGTTTGGATTGGAACTCTGTACAAGCTGCAAGGTAGCACTGTTGTTGATGGGTGCAACAACTCTATGGTTCCTGAAAGTGGAGAATAAAATCTAGTGGTCTCTGGAGAGAAGAACATGTTATGGCATCAAAGGCTTGGACATATTAGAGAGAAGGGCCTTCGAATACTTCATGGTAAAGGTATTGTATAAGGTATGAGTAATAGCTCTATGGATTTTGATTTCTATGAAAATTGTGTATATGGGAAGCAGAATCGGGTGAGTTTCCCCTCTAGTGGTAAGAGGGTGAAACATATATTAGAACTTGTGCACAGTGATGTGTTTGGACCTGTGAAGGTTCCATCACTGGGTAAGTCTATGTACTATGTATCATTTATAGATGACTTCTCAAGGAATACATGGATATATTTCCTTAAGAAGAAATCTGAAGTCTTTGACAGGTTTAAAGAATTTAAGGCTCTGGTGGAAAACCAGACAGAGAAGAAGATAAAGGTGTTGAGGACAGATAACGGTGGAGAGTTTTGCAGTAATGAATTTGAAGAATTCTGTAAGAAGTGTGGTATAGCACGGCAGAAGACTACTCCATACACACCTGAGAAAAATGGAGTTGTAGAAAGAATGAACAAGACATTGATGGAAAGGGCAAGAAGCATGCTCAGTGGTGCCAGGTTAGGACAGGAATTCTGGGTAGAGGTGGTGGAGACAGCATGTTACCTGGTCAATAGATCACCTTCATCAGCGTTGGAGGATAAGACTCCACAAGAGGTATGGACTGGTAAGAAACCCTCTCTTTCACATCTAAGAGTATTTGGATGTGATGCATATGTACATGTTCCAAAGGAGAAACGAACCAAGTTGGATAGTAAATTTGAAAAGTGCATATTTATTGGGTATAAGGATGGTTTAAAGGGTTATAAGCTTTGGAACCCAGTAACGAGGAAGGTTGCGTACAGCTGAGATGTGGTGTTCAGAGAGGTAAAAGATGTTATTAAACATGAAGTCCAACCAAAGGAACCTGAGAAGATAGAGTTTGAGCTTAAGGAGGAAGAATCAGCCTCTACAACAGAGGAAGAATCAGAAGATGAAGAGCCACAAACGCTGGGTGTGAAAAGATCAGTTTGAGAAAGAAGGTAGCCAGAAAGGTATAGTCCATCTACTTTCTGTTCAAATTTTGGTTTATCTATTACTGAAGATAATCCCAAAACTGTGAAGGAAGTAGTAGATTCAAAGGATGGAAAACTCTAGAAAGAGGCCATGGTTGATGAAATGGCATCTTTGCACAAAAATGAGGCTTGAGATCTAGTGGAGTTGTTGGCTGGAAGGAAACCCATTGGCAGCAAATGGGTGTTCAAGAAGAAGACAAATGCAGAAGGAAAGGTGGAGAAATACAAAGCTCAGTTGGTAGCAAAAGGTTATTCCCGGGTGCCGGGAATTGATTTTAGTGATATTTTTTCTCTTGTTGCCAAGGTAACTTCTATTAGATTACTTTTATCTGTTGTTGCTGCTTTTGATTTTGAGGTAGAACAAATGGATGTGAAGACAAAATTTCTTCACGGGGATCTGGAAGAGGAAATCTACATGAAGCAACCTGAAGGCTTTGCGGTGAAGGGTAAGAAAGAACTGGTATGCAAGTTAAAAAAGTCTATGTATGGGTTAAAACAGTCACCAAGGATGTGGTATCAGAAATTTGATACATTTATATGGGGACTTGGCTTCACCAGAAGCAAAGTAGATCACACTATGTATTTTAAATTAATTGGTGACCGTGTTATTTATCTGGTCTTGTATGTGAATGATATGTTGCTGGTTGGAAACGACAAAGAAATTATCCAAGATTTGAAGACCCAATTGTCCTCCAAATTCAACATGAAAGATCTTGGTGCTGCAAACTATATTTTGGGCATAGAAATTAAAAGAGGTCGGGAAAAGAGGAAGCTCTGTTTAAACCAGAAGAAGTATGTCGAGACAATACTGCAGAGGTTTAATATGCAGGATAGTAAACCGGTGAAGGTTCTTATTCCTGTAGGTGTGAAGTTATCTATTGAACAGTGTCCCAAGACACAAGACGAGGAAGAGGATATGTCCCGTGTTCCATATGCAAGTGCAGTCGGTAGCCTGATGTATGCAATGGTCTGTACTAGACTAGACATTGCACATGCAGTGGGAATATTTAGCAAGTTTATGTCAAAACCAGGGAAGGAGCACTAGACAACAGTGAAGCGAGTTTTCAGGTATTTGCGTGGCACTAGTGATTATGGTTTGTGCTACCAAGGAAGACCAGGATTGGACAGAGTGTTGGATATTCGTGGCTTTGTTGATGCAGACTGGGCTTGAGGTCTGGATCAGAGAAGATCTACAAGTGGATATGTGTTTAACCTATTTGGAGGTGCAGTCAGTTGGATGAGTAAGAAACTATCTGTAGTGGCACTATCAACTACAGAGGCAGAATACATGGCAGCTACTCCTGCAAGGAAGGAAGCAGTTTGGTTGCAGATATTGTGTTCCAGTATGGGGTTAGTACAGGGAGCTATAAGGATAGACTATGACAGCCAAAGTGCAATTTTCTTGGCAAAGAACCCTGCATATCATTCAAAGACAAAGCACATTGATGTTCAGTATCACTTTGTGAGGGATATGATAGAAGACAAAAAGGTGTTGTCGGTAAAGGTGGACACTTTAAAGAATACTACAGATGCATTGACAAAATCTGTGAGCTCTGAGAAGTTCTCTTGGTGTAGAGAAACAATGGGTGTTGCAGGGCTGGATAAATGACTAAGCTCTCTTGTGGTCCCTGTGGAAAGAAAACAACAAGTTGGAGAATGTTGGGTTGTGTTATATTCTTTCCATGACTAGCCAACATAGTTAACTGGGGGGTTAGAGGAGGGGCGAAGCCCCCCCTTAGTTGCGTCGATTGCGTAGCGGGGTGGTCACAAGGGGTTTGAAGGGTGCAGGTAACCCCCCTCTATGGGGTCTGGGGTAGCGCCCTGGAAAATTTTGTTTTTTGGACCCTATAATAATATAAAATTACATAGAAAATTGCTATATACAAGAACTACTGCATAACGGAAAAGTACAAAGATGTCATGATTTGGGCATTCCATCAAGTGCATTCAAACAATAAAAAAAAAATCATATCCTCCAAATCCACCAGCCTAAAGTACAAAGGTGTCATGATCTGGTCATTCCATCAAGTGCATTCAAACAATTAAAAAAAATCATATCCTCCAAATCCACCAGCCTAAAGTACAAAGGTGTCATGATCTGGTCATTCCATCAAGTGCATTCAAACAATTAAAAAACAATCATATCCTCCAAATCTACCAACCTTCGTCTTGAATGAGTTCAGGGGTCCTTATACACAAAAACACCTCATAATTGTTTACATAACATATCATAGAGAAAATTAAATCATGTTATATTATAGTAGTTCAAATGATTGATAATTCAATAGAATTAACTATTAATTTTGATTAGCCAATGAGAATGCAAACAATTGAAACAACACAAAAAAAATGTTATATATAAAAACTACATGACAGAAAATTATAAATGCATCACAAGTTGGCCAATGCATCAAGTGCATTCAGATAATTAAAAAAAAAATGTATCCTCCAAAGCCACCAACCTTCATCTCGAATGAGTTCAGGGGTCCTTAAAAAAAAAACCTATAATTGTTTGCATGATTAAAAGGAATATAAAAACAATTTTTGAAATGTTTTATAATAGCTTACAAACTTTTATATTCTCCATCGATATGAACTTAACAATTTCTTCCTTAAATTAGCATTCTACATACTTCTTCATTGAATTATTTTTCCCTATTTCCCATCCATTTGTAATTGATTTCCCTCCGTTACAAAAAAGCAAATTATTCTTTAGTGTTACATAATCACCCATAAATCAATTATTTGAGGAAAAATTATTTCGATAAAATGTTATTTACATGCTTTACGTTTTTTTACAAATTTACTTAATTGTTTTATTGATTTCATTCCGGTGGTAAATCCTAGAAAATCATAAATTCTGAAATGTATTTTGTAGGCGTGAATTTAGTTTTTCATATTTCAAAACAAATATCCAGCCAGATAAATTTACGCAGTTAAATAAATTCATCAAGTTAAATTTTGAATGAAATAAATGATAAGTTGTAATACACATCAAGTAGAGAAGGTTGCTAAAGTTAATTTTTCATATTTCAAAACAAATATTTAACTAGATAAATTTACGCAGTTAAATAAATTCATCCCGAAGGTAATTTAAATTTTGAATGAAATAAATGATAAGTTGTAATAATCATTAAGTAGAGAAGGTTGTTAAAGTTTCCAGCCAACGTGCAAGCTCCGAAAGATCTGAGGATAACGATTTATATGAAGGGTTTATATCTAAGGAGTCAGTGTATAGAAGTGGAGGAATTGTTTAAAAGTGGTCAGAATTTGGGTAAAAAAATTTCAAAAAATCTTGTAAATGCAGTGTTTGAATCATGTTTTTGATGGTAGAAATAGATTCAGCACCATCAAAAACTTCTAGAGCATCTAAAATTATGAACTGAAATTTTTCAAAATATAACTGAAATTTTCATAACTTTCCGAACAAAAAAACATAATAATCATTAGACTACGGAGTTTTTAATTGATAGTTCTTATTAATCATACGCTGTTCAGGCAATTCCTTCACCTCGTTAGACGACTCCATTTATAAACAATAAATAAATAAATGATTTATTATCATCTTAAGGAATTAGTTAAGAAATAATAAATAAATAAGGATTTATTTATTTATTGAGATTTTCAAAGGATGGAAGGAATAGGGCTCGACCTGGGAACCCTAGGCCCTAGGCCTAGGTGATGCAGGTGTCGCAGTCATGGCAGAAGCTGTACAGGTTTCGGGCTGCAGCTGGCAGGGTCAACAAAGCAGCGGGAGGAGGACAGACGTGTAAACCGCCAGCTGGAACCTGCAAACGGTGTTGGGGTCTTCGCGGAACGGGATTTGGAGCCTTTCCGTAAAAGGCGTTTACGATATGGTGAAACCCTTTCGGCATTGTTACCATTACCTGTGCATCCGGAGGTTTCAAAGACCAGGCTCGTTACGCTGTGCACATCCGGTGACGGTTGAGGGGAGTCTTAAGGTAAACGGCGCCGTTTTTTACTATGGTAAACCCTAGAGAGTCGGTTGATTTGGACCCTTCCCCGGAAGATATCCTTTCCGTCTGGGGAAAGGAGGCTTCATCGGAAAACATTGAGCAATATTTTGGCCACTCGGTCAGTCAGGCGAACGCTCTGCTCACGGGAGGAGGCATTTGGCATACAAACGCGGCAAAAGGGTTGTTGGATGAAAGCTTGGAGCTCCTAGGCGGGGTTGGAGTCGGAGGCAGAGGCACGTTAGAAGCAAACAGTGCCGGAGGAAGGGGCTTGGAAGCGACAAACCCTCATGCATGGCCAGGTCTGTCCAAAATCAAGAATGACGAAGTGCAAAGCTATAAGCCTATCTCCCCGTCAAAAATTTTCACTTCGTCGGGAGGCTTGGAGGACATTATAAACTTTCCAAATTTAAAAGGGGTATGGAGGACTGTTGGAGGAGTTCAGAGTGCAGGGAAAGATTTGGGGGAAGGAAGCAATCAGCCGGCGTTTCACAAAACCCTGTTTCCAAACGAACCCTTGCAGAGATTTTCAAAGGAGGTAGAGGGTTTAGCTGGTACCGGGGATTTTAACCCTCCGAGGGCTTCTGACAACCCTTCCGATATAGGGAAGGTAACCGAAGGATTCCATCCGGTTTCGAGAGAAGCAGGGAGCCCGGTGGAAGGTTTGGTCGAAACCCTAATCGAGCATCAGGATCAGAGAGCTGAGAAAGATGGAAGCGGCAAAACCGGGGATACAAGAATTCCAAACCCTACCTCAGAGGAACGAGTATCATCTAGAGAGGCAGCGAAGGTAGGGGAAAAAAGGAAGAAGACAAAATCGTGGAAATCAAAAAAGGTCTCAAATTTGGTCCTTGGCATGGACGTTCAGGCCGAGGAGGCGCTGGATGTGGCGGAGAGCACCCTCGTGGGCAGAGTGAGAGGTAGATATATTTCTGGTAATTTCCTAAAGCAGTGGGCCGAGAGCCAGTGGTCGCATACTCCGGCGAACAATTTCTCGACTGCTACGCTGGTGAACGGCTGGTTCATGGTGAAATTCGATTGCAAAGAGGCTATGGAATGGGTCGAGGATCGTCTATGGGCTTTCGGGGACCGACCTGTCTTCTTCAAACGATGGTCGCCCATGTTCGACGCATCAAAGGAGAAGGTAACAGAACAACCCGTCTGGGTCAGAGCTCCAAATTTACCTCCTTATCTCTGGGTCGACTCAGTCTTTAAGTCCATTGGAGACCACTTGGGAACTTTTCTGGACGCAGATAGATCCTTCTTGCAAACATATGAAAGAGCGGTGGCGAGGATTCTTGTAAGGCTAAACCCATCGGAAGGACTTGCAAAAACAGTTTCATTGCACTACAAGGATTATGTGTATGAACAGAAGTTGGATTACGAACTCTTTCCCTTCAGGTGCTTTCGATGCCAAGAATACGGTCACCTGGCAAGGGATTGCCCTACGGGGAAAAGGAGAAGAAAGCTGAAAAGCAGAGAAGAGGACAAGGAGGGCCTGCGGAGGAGAAATGAGGAGCCGATGGAGGATATTAACCTGGAAGCAGAACATCAAAGAGCAAATCAGGAGGCTCAGGCAGAAGCGGACGTGCAACGGGAGGAAGCGATCCCTCTGCGCAACAATGAAGACCAGCCTCCAAAAGAAATACCCTCGGATGGTCCAGTCAACCCCTCTGCGGATGATCCATCTGGGACAGGAATGTTGAAGCAGACGAATATTCTAAGACAGGTTTACAACAGGCTGTGGGTTCGTGGAGGATAAAGGAACAGTTTCAGGACCAGATTCGTGAGACGGATTTGGCCCCTTATACTTAATGTTTTTGTGCATCAAGCTGGGAAGGCGTCAGAAACAATTGTGTCTTTATATTGTTTTTGGCGGTTTTGTTATATGATCATTCAAACTATTTCATTACAGCTCCTGTATTGGAGAAGCTCCGGATAAATACTATGGTTTTCCTGTTTATGTCGCGGGTCGTTTTCCTTAATGGAGGCCCAGTGGTTCTTGACAGCCTCTGTTATTTTTTGATGCGGCTGTGTTCAGGCCGAGTTTCATTTTGAACTTGGTGTTTTTTGTTTTGTATCTCAGTCATTTTAGATGACAGCATGGGGATGGACGGTTTTCTACCTCTCAGTTTCAGGCAGTTTTCTAACTGCTGGATGTTAACTCATCTGTTTGTAGCTCTTTTATTTTTATAATAGAAAAGCTCGGCTTTTTTCCTTGGAAAAAAAAATAAGGATTTATTTAATTATTCCTAAGGGATTTAGTCAAATTTAACAAAGAATAATAATTAATTAGTGATTAATTAATTATTCTTAGAGAAAAATAAGATAATTAATGATTTATCTATTTATTTTTCATGATTGGGTCAAATATGACAAGAATAATAATTGAACAATAGTTTAATTAATTATTCCTAGAATAAAATCAAATAAATAAATTACTTAACAAAGGTGGTTTATTAAGTAATTTCTCACAATGAAAACAATTTTACTATGGTAAAATTGGCTTTACATGGTGTACTTCGATCCATGTAGTAAATTAGGCTAGATGATCAATTTTTTTGTCATAACAAAAATGCTTTTGGATATACTCGATATTTTTCCATGATTCCTTGGATATACTGCCACCCCAAACCTTAAATCCATATAAAATAATAGGGGTGACAAGAGTCCAAAAGAAAGAGGAACTTTATTTTTATTCAAAATCCAAAGATTTGTTGATTGGCAATTATTTTCAAGCCCATAGTAAGTTTTCTATCCTCCACTTCTCCTTTTTCTCAATGCCATAATTCCAATTGAGCTAATGATTGATGTCAATTCCAAAATATTTGTATGAAGGAACTTCCTCTAAGTAATTATTATTGTAAATGAAATGACCATAGGTAATGTTTTTGGGTTTAATTACTATTCATATATAATTCTTAATTAATATAAAAGGTATTCCATTGAATTACAAAAACTTTTACGTAAGGATTACACAAGGATTATTTACCGGGCGGAGGGTGATCTCAGGTACATTATTTATTTATCAAAATCTATATATACAACAACAATTATTATATATATAAATATAGATAATTTATTTTCATAAAAATATTTGTATAATTTATATAAAGGTTGAGATATATTTGATTGAACGCTTTTTGCACGTGAGTGCATGATGTAATGGTTGGGGCGGTCGGTTTACACGCCCCCCGCCCAGTATCGAGTCCTGCAGAGCTGCGCTACAGCGTATTTGGGCCATGGCCAGTGATGTATTACTATGTACAGAATGTATTTGACAATATATAGCTTCTTCAGTGGGGTCCCGCCCCCCTGAAAAAAAAGGTTGAGATATATTTCAAAAGTAGTTATGTCATTTCTACCATTTTAATTAAATTGACTGATTTAAAGAAAATATCATATGAACATGTGCCATATAAACACAAGTTAATTTTTTTGGGCATGTAGTATTAGTAAACCATGGTATTGGCCCATTATATTGTAACAAAATCTATTTATAAATTAAGAATCTCCATGGTAAAGTGGCAATCAATCTCCATAGTTAAGAATCCTTTTACTTCTTTTTTTAAATGTATATATGTTTAGCTCATTTACTAATCATTAATTATAAGTAATAATCTAGTTAATTAATAATTTTATATGATTACTCTCTCTCTCTCTCTCTCTCTCTCTCTCTCTCTCTATATATATATATATATATATATAATCCAAAAAGAGTATTTATATTATAAATATGTCCTTGGTCACGACAAATACATTAAGTTGTACATCACTTATGTTTCATATTTTCTATCTTTTGCCTCCTATCTAGGATACATACAAAGCTATCATCTAAAACATGCCACTACACAACAAATTAGGGATTATACAAGTATAAATCTCACATAATTCCCCCCTCCAAAAACTACATTTGAAGAACATTAACTACTGTGTGTTGATATCACTTAACCACCTTCCATCTTAGGGTGGCTCGTTTAGGTCTACACCTTTAGTTGTTGACTGAAAGCTTGTACTAGTTGGCTTCCTAAAGCAATGGGTCCATTGCTTGAGTTACTCATTTAACTGAAATTTCTTGACAGAGAGCATCCATCTTGTCATCTTGATGGCCTGCTTAATGCTTCAAACTGTGGATTTCATCCATTTCATTATTGATGGTTTCTCCTTGTTCATTTTGCTTCTATATGAGTGTAAAGATTTCCATTTATCCACTCTCTAAGCTAGGTTAGCATTGAGATATCTACATTATTTTTTTTTACTTCCTTAGTTAGTCGCACATAGATTGGCTTATCTATTTCCCTATGACCATAGTTATAGTTTTCTCTAGTCCAATAAACTAAAACTGACTCGAATCCTTTTGCAACAGGGTCCCAAACAAGGTCCAAAGGCTCAACAAGGTTTTGACTAATGAAACGGAACTCCAAAATGGTATGTACCTTCTCAGTTACATTATTCCAAGAGTTGACAAATGCGCCAATTACCTCTTTTGCAAATAACAAACTTGGAATTATATTTCTAGGAATTATGATCACGACTAGACCCGTCTAGACACAATGAGTTCAGATGCATGCAAAGGAGAATATGTATGATGCTATATCCATACCAACCTAATCCCATCCAATGTGCATACAATGTTCATTGTTAGGGTTGGGTGCATGTGAAATAGGGAACACATGCCCAGAGCAGTTTTTTGACCCCAAATTAACTTGCATAGGATTAAATTGAACCCAATTATTTCCAAGATGACTATTACCCGACATTTTTTATAATTCCATGACATTATGTGGTTCACCATCTCAACTCTGTGAGCTCGATGACAGGAATATGAGTCAACATTAACAAAACACTTCTGCAAACTTGAAAGAAAACAAATAGATTCTATAGAAGAAAACAAGGACCTAGGGGCATTCACAAGAGGAGAAATAGACCTAAAGAATACCAACAACCACACATTTTTTTTAATATTCTTAAGATGCAAGAAAATTCCATATAACTCTCCCATCCTGTGGTTATCTAATAAGGCACTCGTATGATTCAACTCACAATCAACTTGCACTGAAATAATGTAAACCAAAAAATTTCCATCACAAGGTTCACACCAATAAGTAGGATAATTCACCAACACTATAACTTGAAACCAAACAATTTGATTATCCAGGTTGAGCCATTCGATACTAACCTGACAACTGCATCCATGCAAGGATGAAGAACACAAAAGAATTAAATTATTGGTCAATGGTTTCCCTAGGTCGAATGGGAAAACCTACTGCTTATTTCAAAAAGCTCTAGCAAGTTTCCCAGAGCTCGTTTCGTTTGTAATCTCTCCCTCCAATTTTCAATTAAGTAGGAAACATAAGGAAGGGTACTTAGATTTCCACAAATAAATCCCACATCCTCGCCAATGAAAAAGGCTAATTTCATACATCATTACCATTACCCTTATCCTTAGTACCACATATTGTAGATGAAGGCACTGGATTGATTGCTTTGTGCTTACATTTACCACCCTCTTGAATGAGATAGAATGTTGAGTTAATGTAAATGTGTGTGACTGACTTGCAGGACCAAGATCATTGTTGATTTCCATGATGCTCCTAAATCCCCCCATTTTCCAACCTTTTTGAATATGAGAATCTACAAAAAAAATTAGCTATTAACCATCATTATGGAAGAATCAATGGCCTAAGTTGGCCATTTATATATAAGTATCCCACCTTCAATTTACAACATTGATTGGAAATATTGTCAACTTCTTCGTTGTGGTCTCGTATGACATGGAAGAAGGCTTTCGATGGGATGGATTTTATCATTTCTCAAACTCTTTTCACAATATTCTTTGGATATTTTTCCTTAGGCATAGTGTCTTTAACTAGATGTTGCAAAATGAAGAGTGAATCTCCTAGGATAGTGATCTCTTTCACATTATTTTATTTGGCTATCAAAAGACCTTGATAAAGGCTATGCATCTCTACATGGTTATTCCTCATGTGACCAAGTCCCCATGCACATATGAATACTTTGCCATCCTCATAGCTATAAAGAGCCCCTCTCCCTCCTGCCACATCCGTGATTAATTTAAAATTATAACTAAAGTGATAATTTAGTTAATTTTTATGATTTTTTTAATCTTGTAAATGTGAGATATATTACTAGGCAATTTTTTTGATGTCTATCAACCTTTACTAGTGATTTAATTTATATAGCTACACTAATTTTACTCAATTTAAAATTTATTTGAACTAAATAACTATGAAAATTGACGATTGTTTATATTATCATTGAAGTATTTGTAAAATGTTTACAATAATTATTATATATAAATCTATAAATTATACTTATTCTAAGTGATTAAGAAGAGTCCATAGGGCGTAAAGGTTATTGGTTTAAAACTCCATGGGCAAAAATCTAGCCATGCTTATTGTCCACGAGTGGTAGCACAACTGGAAAAAAACATGTTGGCAAGCTCTTGTGTATCCAACTGATCGGAAGTTCAATCAACCCAAACATGTCTCACTAGTCAAACCTACAAAAAAAAGTGATTAAAAAAAATAATCAGTATCATTTTCATTCATATTTAATTGTTATAAGCGACTTGTTAAACTTCGATCATATACATTGTTGTAATGGTTTCTAGATTTACTTAATTAATACCAAATAAATTCAAAAACCAGTTACTCATTCACCTTATTATTTCAAAATTTATTTCAAGTAATTAAAAATGCATAACCATTATGGATAATAATTATTGCATTATCATAATTAAAACCATTGCAATATATATAATAAGATAACAATTATTGCATTATCATAATTAAAACCATTGCAATATATATACTAAAATATTTAAATAAGAATAATATTTTATTTATTATAAGAAATAAGATAGCATTTTTTTTTATATATTTTTAATATTTTAATTGCGTCAAAAGCACTCTCCAACACACTATGGAAGAGATGGTGTAATGTCATGTCCTGTCATGTTAATTTTTTTTTTTTTTGTAAGCTTGGTGGGGCTACATCTTCATCATGTCCAACTCCAACCTACTCTGGGAAGAGATGGTGTAATGTCATGTATGGTGTTTTTTCATCCCCTTAACACCTTCCCTTTCTTTATCATTATTAATTTTTTTTTCCACTCTATTTTTAATTAAAATTTTAATTTTATTTCAATTATATCATAATTCTATTTTAATAATCTAATAATTTATTTATATTTTAATATTAATAGTTTAGTATATTAATACTAATTTAATCACTGTATTTTGCTAACCCTAATCTTATTTTGACCAATATTTTCTATTTTTGATAATCTATTTTTTTTTTGTATGTAAGGTAGTTCTCTTCTTTTCTATTCACATTAAACTTAAAGCCCAGATACACAGTTATGGTGGCCTCAACCTGCCCCTAGGGGAAACCAGGTCTGTTGGCCACCTCAGTTTACTGTAGGCATTCCAAAACCAAAATTTGGTGATTCTGTCCATACTAGCTATATAAACATAACATCTGAAATTACTTAATAAGCTTCTATGCAGCATAAAACAGTGTTTGTAAAGAAACAAAAAACCTCCAGTGTATCGTCCTCCGCATCAGCTAGTTCTGGTTCCAGCATCTTTGTTTGTTTCCATGGGGAAATTCGCATGCTGTTCCTGGCTTGAGACCAAACTTGCTATCCTGGACAGGGTCTGAGATATCTCTACCAGCTTATTGTTCTGGTTGATCATAATGGTTTGGAAATTTTTCATTTCCTTCTGAACATTTGGGATGCCATTGGCAATTTCAGCCATTTCTTTAGCAACTTGTTCCAAGGCTTTTGCCAAAAGACTCTTCAAAACCCAGTAAATGTGCAGGGATCTTCTATACAGCGTCTGTCTCCCCCTTGTATTGCCTGGGTCACTAACTATAGCAGCCCATTCTTCTGTTTCCGAGCCTGACTGCTCTTCAAGGACTCTTTCCTCCAGATTTTGAATTATCCTGCGAATGTCTTCGTCTGTTTCCTCTTGGTAGGCACGGGCTGCCTCTTGGCTAACAGTCCGAGCAGACCGCCTCTCCCTGCGTTGATTCTCGGGTTCCTCCACAGGCCTGTCACCCTGATTACTTTGTCTGGGTGGCCCCTTCCTCCTCGACCACGCCTTCGACCCTGTCGAGCCATCCTGGCTTCTACCTCCTCCTGTTCACACACATCAATCACAGGTGTTAGATTTACAGCGAATTCATGCTCTTCATCGGAAACCACTTGACTCTTTGGAATTTCTTTCCTCCTACTACTCTCCCCTTCCATTTTTAAGTTTTGTTCATGATACTCCTTTCCCGAGTTCAGGGGGTGAAGCACTCCCTCTGTTATGCGGGTCGGGTACCATTTTAAGGGGTCCGTTGGCAAATCTCTGGCTTCTATCTTTCCTTTGCTTCCAGCCATGGCTACCCCATTCTGGTTTCCCTCATTATTTCTCAACCTCTGCCCCTGACTGCAGTTTCTTCCTCCTCCCTGGGATCTTTCCAGATGGTCTTCATACTGCGAAACATGGGGCCTTCCCAGTTTTCCGGGACTCTTTCCACCTCCAATCTCCTCCCACAACTGACTGTTATTCATTCTACTGATAAAAAGGAGAACAAGTAAGGTGAGAAAAGCAGTTTGCACGTACCAAAGCTTGCAGATTACCCTGGTATTGTTTTCCTCTTGCTCCTCAAGCCGTTCCTCCTTCACTCCATCCGCATTATTCTTTTCTTCGCCTCCCTTCACCTTCTTGTTATGCTTCTTCACCGTCCTTCTCTCCCAGTCATAACCACCGCCATTTTTCTCCATCATCTATACGCCTCCTTTCCCACCCCTGCCACTTGAAGTTTTGTCTGACAGAGTATTCATTTCACTCGTTGGGATGGTGGCCTGATACCTGTGGTCATTTCCTACTGTCCTGTCCTTATAATCAATGCCCTTACCATTATCACCTCCACGTTTCCTCATCCCGATCGGGAGTTGATAATCTAAAATTTTAATTCTAATTCAATTCTAATTTAATCTTATTTTAAATTAAAAATCTAATAATTTTTAATTTAATTCTATTTTAGTTCTATTTAATCATATTTTAATAATTTATTATTTTAATTTAATAAGATTTTATTTTAATTGAATTTAGGTTTCTCTCACCCATATTATGAAAAGTAAGAAAACTTTTGGTAAAAATCACATCATCAGAGTTTTATCCACTCGTTTCGAAGTTCATCATTAGACAAGATGAAGAACAAGATCTTGGCATCAAGTTTAAATAGATGAAGAAAAAAAATTATCCTTTACAAATATAATGGTTAGATTTGACTAAATAAATAATATTATTAATAAATAATATTTTCATATAAAGAAAACGGTTAGATTTGACTAAATAAATAATATTTTAATATAAAGAAATAATTGTTAGAATATAATTGTTAATATTGAATTAAGGAAAATAATTAATCAAAAGGAAAATTTTAATGAAATGAATATCTAAAAATAAAAATAAAAATAATATTTAGGTCAAACCTAAATAATCAAAACAATAAAACAATTAATAAAATAAATATAATAATATAATAAAAAATAAAAATAATATTTGGGTCAAACTTAAATAATCAAAAAAATTAATTCTAAAAACTTAAAAATAAATAAAAATAATAAATGGTCAAACTTTAACAAAAATATTTGGGTCAAACCTAAATAATCAAAACACTATAATAAAAATAAGAATAAGAATAATTAAGTCAATGATGGAAAAATAATTAATCTTTTATTAGTAGTCAAGATAAAAATACAAATAAATAATAAAAATTAAGAAGTTAGAATATATATATATATATATATATATATATATATATATATATATATATATATATATATATATAAACTTAAGAAGAAATGGAAAGGATCCAATAACCGCTAATTTTCCAGCCATCTTATTGTTTGGCTTCTTTTCAATTCCTATGGCTTTCATAAACTTACGGTGATGGAAATGATCTATCTTACCAGTGACTTGGGCGTCTTCAATGCAAATGTTGTCTTTCCAACATTTTCTGTTAATGTTGAGGAGTCGCTCCTCCTATGTGTTTGATGTCTGTGGCATGTCCCTGAATCCTTTGATTTATTGAGCGACCACTTTCACCAACATAGAGTGTTCCACATGAACAAGGGATTACATACACACCTTTCATATTCTTAGGGTCCACCAACAGATCCTAGGGAACTTTGAATAGTGTTAAGAGGCCTAAAGGTTGAAAAAACCTTGTGCTTTCTAATATAATATTTTAATTTTAATTTAATATTTAATCAAAATATTAAATTATAACTTTAATTTATAATTTAATCTTTAAATTAAATTTCTCTAATTATTTTCTCAATCCTTTTTAACTTAATACTATTATTATTAATTATCGAGTAGTTTTTAAATATATTTTTTTTAAAAAATTTTAATTTATTTTCCGATTTAATTTATCTAAAATCTATCTAACATTTATTAAAATTACAGGTTTGACAAATTTCCTTTAACCTTTATTTTTTTTTGTCTGATTTCTTGCGCCCATTTATATTTGGTCACAAATTTGACCAATTTCCTTTAATTTTTTTTTCTAATTTCTTGCAGACATTTATATTTGGTCACAGTTTTGACAAATTTCCTTTATTTTTGAAATTTCTTAGGGCCATTTATACTTAGTCTGACAATCTTAAATACACCATTTGAACTTTCCGTCCTCAAAATGAGTGAAGTATTCATTTAAAACATCGAACACCTCAACAATATCATCTCAGAGTAGTCCAAAAATTTACATCATCGTCTCGCAATATTTTAAGATGCCAAAGTTGCCTTTTCAGTAGTGTTTATGTGCGGTGAAATATAAATATATTTTGACGATCCCAAGACTAAAGTTATTTTATTATTATTTAATTATATGCAAAGAAACACATATACTATTTTAAAATTTTTATTTTTAAATGAGTTTTTAAGATCGATTTTATTCTAAGTTTAAACGATTTATTTAACAAGTTCACTATAATACTTTTTTAACTTGATTCGAATTTAGTCTCTTTTCTTATAATTCTCATTGATTTTTAAATTTATTTTTTCATTTCATATAATTTTTATTTAATTTACTTATATTTATATTATGTTTTAGTATGTTTTAATTAGTTTTTTAGTGTGATTTTTTGATAGATTTTTTTAGTTTAGGTTTTTTTAGAATCCGATTAGAATTCATTGAAATCATAAGTTTGATAGGTAACTCTTGCACAATAATAATGCTCTAGGGGTTTTTCAGAATGTTGAATCCATATATACACTCAAAAAATTAGTTTAAATAACACAAATCAAGATTTCACCACAAATTTAAACACCAAATTCCGACATCAAAAACTCTAAAAAATCACACTAAAAACAACTCCATATTTTAATACCGATTGAATTAAAACTATCTTTTTATTAAATTAAGGCCAACCTATAAAATGTGTAAAATTATTATTTAAAATTGTTATAAATAACCACCCAAATTCTCGGGTATATTTGATGAAATCGATACTTACGAAAAGATTAAAAAAAAAAAAAAAATTAAATTGGTTCACCTATTCCGACAAGATAGCGCCCCACCAAGATAAGATAAGAAAGGACAAGATAGGCTCCCCCACCAAAATAAAGAAGGGAAGGACACATATAGTGGGTTTCCAATATCCAATGATACTCTTCAAACAAAACAGATAAATATTCCCTACCAAAATAAAGATTGAAATGACAAATTATATTTCGTTTGTTTATACTTAAATCTCTTAAAACAAGAAAAAGGGATAAATGGCAAGCTATGGTAGGAATATTTTTTTCATGTTTAGATGGATGTAGTTGTACAACGTTGTACATAAAGTAATAAGTGTTACATATTTTTTTTCATGTTTAGATGGATGTAGTTGTACAACATTGTACCTAAAGTAATAAGTGTTATTATTATTATTTAATTTTTTTAATTAAGTTTTAATGGTTATTTAATTTAATATAAAATTATTAATTATTAATTAATAAAATTTGAAAGACGGATTTGTAGTATGCTTTAAAATTGTTTATGGTTAAGAGTTCGTTTTTTTTTCGGACGTAAGGAAACATGCTAATGGTCAAGGAAACATGTTAATGGTCAAGGAACCGCAGACATCTGATAGGAGTGATAGCTTGCCCCCTTATGGACGATTAGTGGATTATTCCAAGTGGAGTGGTTTTCCTTGAATAATGGTGAGGAGTGATAGCTTGCTCTCTTATGGACCATTAGTGGATTATTCCAAGTGGCGTGGTTTTCCTTGAATAATGGTGATGAGTCAACCTGCATTCGCTGATAGTAGCCAGTGTTGGTTGTCCTCACTGTTGGTTTGACAAATGAGTTTGATAGGTTTTCCCATAGTGTTAAAAAAAAGTTTGGAAAAATTAAGGGGAAGATAACTTGTTTTTAACTTATTTAGTCCAATTATTTAATATATATTTTTTGTGAAATTATATTTTTTTATTATTTAAAATTTATTATGAATGAACAAATGAATTTTGATCCAGGTTGTTTCCAGGAAGAAACTAATTATTGACAAAAAAGAAATATCACTAGTGCATAAAAGAATAATGTAGAGAAAAAAATAATATGAAAGGGCTTAGTTTTTTTATTAAACACTAAAAATGTCATAAGATTACGTCATGAGAAACTCCATGGCATTTACAATGATGAAGACAGGTATTTATTATTTACGAGTGTTATTCTCATGCACTTTCGTTATATTTCAAATATCATGGGTAAATACTATGGGTTACAAAAAACTATTAGTAAATATCATAAATCACTATGGTAAAAAGCAAAGAATAGTTCTATATGGTAAAATCTAATTGTGCCATTAGAATTTCTATTTTATTTTCTTCCACTTTTCAAATACATTGGTGGATACCATGGTTTACCCATACTTTGGGTTTGTAAACCATTATAATTGAAAAACAATTGTTTATTATTGAGCTGAGAGGCTCATTCTACAACCTAGTACGATGTGTAACTTTGTTCGTCCGTCATCAAAGTTGAAATTTTGCTCATGTCGGCCAAAAAAAATAAAAATAAAAATAACTATATAAAATATTAAATAATGTCGGTTCATAAAAAAATTTGAACATGAAGAAATTGGAAACAATTCGGCTCATGTTAGATCGTATTTAAGATGGATCTATGCTGATGATAATATATCGACATTCACTGAGATCATTTCTCCCTCATCAAATGGGGAAGATTTTGCTAAATTGGCTCCTAGTGAGTCACTTGACTTGGTGAAGTTTCTCTTCTTTGACAAACTAGTAGAATTGTATATTTGCTGGTGTATATCTTTTGTCTTTGCGTCTATGATTCAATCCACTATACCCTGAAACTTGTGTGGAACTTGATGTTGATCACGTTGTGATTTGTACTTGGCATTGGGTTATTTTGCAGGACATCATGGACTTGTTATTGGAAATGTTGGATCCGTTCAACAATTTTGGTTGCTCAATCTACTTGAGCCTAAGCATAGAAGGACTTTGCTAGTGAAGATGCAGTCAGAAGAGTTACATCCATGGGGGTCACTGGCTAAAACCCCAAACACATATAAAAGAGCTATGACCAATAGAGTTGTGAAGAACTTTGTTGTAACCATGCTAAGCATATGGAAGGTTGTCATCCCATGTAATATGTGGATGTTTGACCTAGAAGTGTAGATGCACCCTTGTAGGTGAGGTGAATATGTCTCTAGAATCTTCTATAATCTTGTCCACCTGTTTATGTTCTATAGAGTGGGTTTGTGGTGAAGTTACATTGGTTATAGTGACATTTTGTTCTCCTTTTTGCCAAACCATGAAGAGGACAAACTTCAAAGTATAAAAGACTAATTTTTGCCATTGTTTGGATAAGAGTAATTAATTTCACATCATTAGAACTATCTCTGGTATCTTGTAGAGTTGATCCCCCATAATAACATTGACATTATGAGGTCAACACCCATAAACAACATTATGCTCCCACATATATGGTTGTCTTAAAAGAACATCACAAAATTTGAGTGGGGCAACATCACACAGTGCCTCATCTTTGAAGGGCTTGAGGATGTATGACAAGTGGCATTATTAGTTGACATAGATGTTTTGTCCATGGCTTATGTTGGCATTGGGTATAGTCAAACCCGAGTTAATGCATAAAGTTTGGCTAAAAAATCCCACTAAACACCATGCCTTTCGGCATCACCTGTAAAACAGAGGAAGTTTTACTCGAAGCACCTATGGAGACTACATGAACAAGGTTTTTGCAATGGAAAAGTGAATCAGAATATGTGTAATAACTACTCTTTTCAACATTATATAGGGTTCCTCCCATTCTCATATGCTAATTCCAATTATGGACACCCATAATAACCATTAACCATATCAATATATTAGAATTTTTTTTAAATGGGTGTTTTATTTTTATACATTGCACATCACTAGACATTACCACCTTCAATGCACTGAAAATTATTTAAAACCTTACTATAGTATATTAACCATAGACATTGTTCAATGCAATATTCAACCAACACATCACACAAACATAAATGGGGAAAAATAAAACTTCAACTATCTTCCATTAATACCAAAAGAGTGCTAAGCGTGATGTTACAACATCACCAATCCAGCTAGTTTTGGCTCACCAGCCTAATTACGACAACATTACAATATTTCCCACATAGGAAAATTAAACAACCCAACACAAAACCAACATAAGAGAATGGAACGACAAAATAATTCCAACCAATAACATGTAATCAACCATCCTGAATCGCTTCTACACCACCTATTTATACATAATTACATGGTCCCAGCTAACCTCATTACCATGGGTAGGTAAACTACAATTTCTATTGTTTACCTAATCAAAATAGGTTCGATAGATACAGTCAAACTTAACCACTTTAGCTCAACCGCCTCACACACTCTTTCCTTCTGTGCCAATTCTACAAGTTGATTCCTCTATGACACTTCTGCGCACCAATTCTTTTGTGACACTTACATGTTGCACTTTTGTGCACAATTTCTCTAGAACTACCAAAATTTATACAAATCCTCAAACCAAAAACTACCCCCAACACTCACTCGTGGCTGGTCCTGAGAAAATTTTATCCTTAGTTATCTCATTTAATGCTTTGAGTGCATTTCACACAATGTCAACCTTAGAATGCATTTGAGTAGCATGAGAAACTACTCTATCAGATACCTTAATTGTCATTACAGTGGTAATCCACTGGTCCCCTTGTTCCACAACAATCTTGACTATTTGCTATATAGCCCCAATTTCGTTGGTAATTCACAACGCTTCCTCCTGCAAATATTCCACTTTTTGTGCCAATTCCAATTAGTTGGCTCTCATTTGTCTAATCTCCTTGTCCAAATATAAATTATCTTCTATGGTGGTATTCTTCTTGGCCATGGGAAAACGACTCAAAGTAGCAACAACTTTCTAAGTAACTTGTAGACCATCACTTATGTCACAAACTAGAAGACTTTTTCATTTATGCGTGAGATCAAGATCCATACCCTCCTCTTTTTTTCCAATGTTGTGCTTGCACTTTTTCTCCCAAGGCTTTTGTCTACGTCTTAGTGCTAAATAGGGGATTTGGATCTTCTCCTATGATTAGAAAACATGTGATGTGTGTTATAGCTTGTGGGGTAATCTCAACTACACAGTCTAACCACAGGTAACTACCATGCACACACCTTAACAATAGTTTTGTAACAATATTGATTTCAAGACTACACCAGAAATGCATGATCTCCAATAGGTTCAAAATACTAGCCTATTATAATCCTAAAACCTAGTCCCATAGCTCAAGCTAAAAAACATTGGGGTCTTTGTGCAACATGTGTTATAGATATCCTAACAACTCCAAGAATTTCTTCTTGACTCTGTATTGTCGGGGCTCCTACAACTCACACCATATTTTCAATCTATGGCTCCTTATAGAACTATTGCAACCACCCACAAGAATCACTGACAACTATGCACACCAACTCCTTTAGAACTCACTTTGTTTGTTACAATCAGAGGTAAATATCTAAGGGAAGAATGAATAAATACGAGCCCTTCACTGCATATTTATAGCAATCTAGGTGTGACATCTCCATCAAGATCAATAAGGAAATTACTCTTAGTACTGAACATAAATGAAAAATGTATTTTTTTTTTAACTGTTATAGTTTAAGTGAGTTTTTAATGAAAATTTTATGCTTCTATTAAGAAACTTGAGGAAACTACAGATAAACATCTTCCATAAGAGAATATTTTGAAATCACAATTATTTTTGACATAAAAAATTTCTCATTATAAAATTCCAGTATGCTTCAATGCCTTGTGGAATTCGTTGATTGTCAATGTTTCATACTCATGGTTTGGTTAACGTATTTCTACACATAAACATAACTATCTTAGTAGCCAAATTTCTTTTTATTTGGCATTGAAACTTGATTCATAAAATAAGTTATAACAACACACAATTTATGACCACGGTTGAGAATCATTATAACCATATAAGTTCTATATACCAATTAATCATTTATGTGTGCTCTGCACCACTTGTAACTTATACAATGTCTTTTTTTTTGCCTTGATAAAATTAACTCTTTGGGACTTTCGTGCTATGCGTATGGGAGATTATCATTGGCACAATGAAGATTTATTATAAGTTTCGACATTGTATATTATGCATGTTGGTTAATAATTCATATATAGTGTTTCCCTTTACTATGATTCAAACTCTCCCAATGCTTAGTTGTAACCCACAATAATACTCTCGAGGAGAAATATCTCTCACCTTAAAATTATTTTATTATTCTCCGAATGTACTAGCCTCATCTCTATTGTACATGTGCCATTTGGTGAACTGACGACTATGATTCATTGGGGTTGTTCTTAGAGGTAACCACCCATGGGTTTCCCTCGTCCTTTCCCATTTGCATTCTCTATCGATGGAGGAAGTTCTGTGAGTTAGGTTTCCTATGGTTTAATATCATCCCATCGATTTTTTGCAAACAATTTCAGATATCCATTCGCATATAGTCTAGTGAGGTTAATGGCTCCTTGTTATACATTTTAATGGTGATTTTCAAAAGGGAGATTCCATTGGTGAGTCCCTTTCTGTTGGGGCTTTCATTTTTAATTTTGAAAGCTTTTAAGGAATTAAGGTGGAAAACAGGTGGCGGGAGCAACGGTCGAGTTGCGGAGATGACAGTCGGGGAGGGAAGCAAGACCATGCAGTAGATGGGTAGTTGTAGAAAGGTGTCAAGAGCAAGTAGAAATATCCGAGCAGACAAGGAGGAGAGCGAGAAGCAGCCAAGGGAAAAGACAGCCGAACAAAACTAGCAGTGGGAATAGTGGAAGAGAAGATAAAGGGAGAAGACAACAAGGAGAAGGGGTTGGTACCTAGTAGCAGTCGGGAGCACAAAGGAACAGGATCCTAAGGACTTGAGCAGTTGTGGAGAGGCCAGAGCTAGGCTCAGCCTAAGGTCTAAGGCATCCTCAGGCCATGGTATTTTATGTATTTGATTACAGCTTCACGCCTGATGTATATTTTAATGAGTCTTCCTTTGAGTTAATATGAATGAATGAATGAACCGGTTTGCATGGCATTATGATTAAGCATATCGTTCTGATTTACAGACCTGCTCAAAATTTTATATTAATGGCCTTTTCTTGGATGAATATGGTAATTGTACCAATATGATGTTGTGATGAATGTATTCTTTAAGATACTTATGAGTTAATGTATGGATCTTCCTTGATATCCCTCTAATCCTTCCTAGTTTCGGTCACGGCACGCCTCGGGTGAGACTCCTTACCCTTTGGGTAAGGTGAAAATTTCGACGTTGTCCTAGACTACAACGGATCCTTGTTGGCCCCTTGTGCCTGAACCCAGGGTCTTTCCCTGATGACATTTTTGTGCCAACAAATGGTTCCGTTGTTGGGACCTGAAATCACAAGAAGTGGTTTGGAATATGGTATCAAGGATATTTAAGAAGGAGATTCAAGACTGGTGGGATAACTGAGTAGATCAGTTCGTGTCAGAGTAGGCTACTCGTCGAAGCCAACCTACTGCTAAGGTAAGAGAAGAAATTTTGTACTCCGAGGCTGTGACTGATCAATACGAGATCTTCTCGTGAAAATTTCTGGAAGACTTGTATAACTGGTTAAGGAGATTAAAGGTCAAGAACAAGCTAGAAGGACCTACGCTAGCCCGTCACGACTGGGTTCTTGCAGACCTCGCAATGCTCCATCACTTGGATAGTGAGTTGATGAGGGTAGTAGCTTTATGGGTACAGACTACCATAGAGGGGTACATAGTTGAGTCGGCAGCGAAGAACTATCAGTCTTTATCGAAAGGGGATGCGGTGTTCAGATTGGGGTTGAGAGGGAAAATAGTGAATGAGGTGCCCTTGTGGATTAAGATGTTGATGATGGAGGAAGGGTTTTTCCTTTACACAGAGTAAGTATGGTAGTGTAAAATCCCAGTACTGGGGGAAGGATCTAAGGGGAGAATGTTGTCATTGGGGGAAACTTAGATTTTTTTGAAGGAATGGGTATAGAAGGATTGCTGAGAGCTAGAGTTATCAGGGCATAAAGGAGAGTGTTACTAGTAGAAAAGTGGTTGGAAAGAGCAGTACATACGCTAAAGGAGAGATGTATGGGACCCCACCAAGTAGGAGAGGTGTCAGGGAGTCTAAAAGAGGGAAATAAGATGGAAAAGGATGCAGAGCAAGAGTGGGATGTCGATTGGACAAATAGGGGCCAGGAGAATGACAGGGACTCTCCCTCCCAGGTTGCGGGTAAGATATCGAAAGGAAGAAATCGTGACATTTACGAGGAAGATATGGAAGATGAGATGTGCAATGTGATGAGAAGATTGTTCGCAGAGGATGATATGTCATATGAAGTTCAGGAGAATAATCCCCAAAGTTTAGGTAGTGTTCACCCCGACCTTCCCCTAGTGCTTTACAAAAACCTTGATATAATTGTTTCTAAGTTGATTAAAGTGATATGAGTACACAGTGTGCATGATAGATATAAGAAAAACCTTAATACATCTAATAGAAGTGGGCCTAACAATATTAGTAACCTAGGATTGCAAGGATCTTAGCAACCAAGAAACTAAGGATTCGTCCTCCTAGCACATACTCGAACCAAAATAGCAGGCTCCTTTAATAGATATCCGGAGTTCGTTGGTAGAGGGAATGAAGATGTGGAACAATATTGGTACCAATGTGAAGCTATATGGAGAGCCCGCCAAACACCGGAAAATGTGAAATTGATTGAGTTCCAGACTATGTTAAGGGAGAGAGCTCTAAGGTGGTTTATCAAATGGGCAGAGTTGAATCAGAATCCCTCTGTGGATGACATCAAGAAAGGATTCGTTCAAGAGTTCAAAGTACTGCAAACATATTAGCAAGGATTGTCAGAACTATGGGAGATCAAGCAGAAGGAAGGAGAGACTGCTTGGGAATTAATGAAGAGTTTCAAAGATACTATCAAAAAGCTAAGCTATACAATAGATCCTAATCACCAGAGGGATTGGTTCATTAAATAGCTTCTACCCCTTACTAGGACACTGTTAACAAAACAGAAGATTGGAACTCTCCAAGATGCCCTAGAGAAAGCATCACGCATAGAAGCCATGGCAAGATACCCCCATGAGTATCGGGGAGGGATGGGATCGCAAGACCCATTGATCATGGGCCTCCAAAATCAGATCGCCAGTCTAACAAAGAAATTAAAAGATCTACAATCGATTCGACTGGTGAGACCCAATGTATGGTGCACTCACTGCCTAATAGAAGGCCATGTGGTAACTGAATGCCCAAGACTGAGAGGCACAAATAGTTCAGCGGGAATTGCAGGATCATCAGGGGCCCCGCCAACAATAGGTGTTGCAGTGGTGGGATCACAAGGAGCTTTCCCAGGTCAAAATTTGCAAGACTATTGTGAAGTCTATAGAAATTATGGACATTTTCCGCGAGTATTTCCAATATTGCAGAAGTACTCCAATGTACCCAACAAAAATTACTGTGAGTTTTGTGCATCCACGACTCACCACACCGATCAGTGTCGAGCATTAGGCATCCTAGCAGAATGGCTAGATAGGTCAACATTTAGAATTAATGAAACTAGTCATGGAGGATAGGGAGGAGGTATGAGAGGAGGAAGAACAAGGGGTAGAGGACTCGTAAGGTTCTACAATTATGATCAGGAGGGACATGTCACTAGAGACTTCCCACTCCCAAGAATGCCATGGTGCTCATAATGCCGACTCAATGCACATTCCAGAGAAGATTGTCCTGAGATGATTACAAAATGGGAAGAAAGAACCAGATAAAGGGGAACTAATTTGATCAACGTGGAACCACGAACAAGTGACACGCTTCTAGAAACTAATATAAACATAGTTACTAGAGGGGGTAAAAAGATAGGGAATGATCGGGGTATGGTAGACCAGCGTTCAATTGTTTGGGTAGCATCCCAAATCAGTGATACAACTCCACCCAATAGAAAAAATACTATCAGGAAGAAATCAAGTTGTTCGATAGTTTAACAGAGACAAAAGGGGAAAAGAAACAAGACTCGGGCATAGCTGAAAACTCTCGACCAATTGAAGAATGGTTTAGGCTATTCTTGCAAATTTTTGATAATGAACAGATGCTAAAGGAGTTGTGCAAGAGTCTGAAAGCAGTGTTACCGGAAGAAGAAGAGAAAGGAGAAACACTATCAGAAAATCTACTTGAAAGACATTCGAGGAGGATACGAAGGAACAAGAAAAGAACTGGTAGGGAATTCCAGATTCATGCTCAAGTTGCAGGATTTTAGATTAAAGATACAATGTTAGATCTGGGATCTAATGTAAATATCTTTCCCAGAAAAACATGGGAAGCACTGGGAAAGCCGCAACTAAAGTATTCACCACTCCAAGTGCAGATGGAAAACCGTTATTGCATATTTCCCATAAGAAGGCTAGAAGATGTAGAAGTGGATGTGGTAGGGGTAAAAACTCATGTCGAATTTGAAGTAATAGATATAATGGGCGATAAGGACCCTTACCCAACACTCCTTGGTATCGACTGGGCATATGAGAACTATGCCATCATTGACCTGAAGAAGGATTTGATAATTTTTGAAGTAGAAGGGATGCGGGTAATACAACTGCTATATCCATATTAGGGACCAAGGTTCACTAAAATTGTAGATGATCGAGATGAACCTAGGATGTTGAATCAGTTGTATAGGTTAATTGCAGGAAAAAGAGAAAACCACATAAATCCCACAGCAAGAGCATTAGTTAGTTGGAGAAGCATACAAATCTTAGAAGCTTGCTCGGAAGCCAACTGGGATGCGTGGAAACAAGGAGGATACGAGGTTGATACTAGACGTTGTGCCAAGATATGCAGAGTAAACTGGATTGGGGTAGAGGTAAGTAATTACCCAAATTTTCATGGCATAGAATCAATAGATACTTTTCTTAATAAGGTGGATAGAACTATAAGGGAAAGCCACAAGGTCCCGTTATTGGATATTACATTACAAGCCACCCCAGAAAGGTGGTAGGGAGCGCATCACAACACCCTGTGTGAATGGGAGACTATCAAGCGAGCAATGAGGGAAAGATTTAGACAGGAAGCAAATCGGCCACAGGAGAAGGTGAAATATAGAGGAAACTCTGATCCCCAAAAACATCTAGAAAACTACACAGCGAAGTGAAGAAAAGAGCGAGTCCCAAAGGAAATTTTGGTGCACATGTTCATACATACCTTGGGTACAATTCCCCAAGAATGGTATATATGGGAGGAACTTCGAAGACAAACCACAGGCTGGGATGTTATGGCTAACCAATTCAACATCTGTTTCTCGTTCAAAGATAGTGACCGATGCATGACTGAGACCCTGTATGCTATTAAAAGAATCATGTTTACTCCAGGAAAGCTATGGGAGGGGTGCATTGGTTCCTATAGTATTTCTATGAGACAAGGTATCCAGAATTCATGTCTTGCGGCAAAGTTAACGCGGATAAGGAGGAGGATGATTTGGAAGGATTCAGACACTTGAAATTTCAATAAAATGAAGGAGAGTGAGATATTCATGAGGGCCCTTCAACGGACGCCCCCCATTGGCTCCTAGTAAAGTTGCGGAAGAAAAACATTGGCTCAGAAAATAAAACTAAGATGGCATCCATTGGGGATTATTGGGATGAGAAAACAACTAAGGAAATTTTTGATTTGCTGCATGAATACGAAGACTTATTTCTAACCTCCATTACTGAATTAAAAGGAATAAAAGGGGACATCGGGGAAATGAAGATTATGCTAAATCTAGATGCACGACCAGTAAAGCACATACCATACAGGCTAAACCCGAGGGTAAAAGAGAAGGTCAAGAAAGAGATTGATAAAATGTTAGAAGCAAGACTTATATTCTTAGTAGATGAAGTGGAATGGATCAGCCCAATTGTAATACAAAATAAGAAGGATGCCACAGAAATTAGTGTCTGTGTAGATTATAGGAGCCTAAATAATGCATGTGTACATGACCCATTTCCAATGCCATTTAGTGATGAGGTCCTAGATAACATTGTGGGAAATGAGGCCTACTATTTCATTGATGGATTCTTAAGATATCATAAAGTCCGCATAGCCGAAGAAGATAAGAATAAAATAACATTCACCACAGGTTGGGGGTCCTATGCCTATCATGTCATGCCATTCGGTTTGAAGAACGCACCAGCTGTTTTCTCCCAGATTGTCATAGCTACCTTTAGAGATTACATTCACCGATTCTTAGAAGTATATATGGATGACTAGACAATATATATATTGTTAAAGAAACACACTAGTCTCCTTCGGGTGATGTTTGAGCGGTGCAGACAACTACAAATCTCCTTGAATCTGAAGAAATGCATCTTTACAGTTCCATTTAGAACACTAGTGGGTCATATTGTTTGCAAGGATGGAATTCGTGTAGATCTCGCAAAGGTTGTGGCAATTGTAAATATGGATCCACCAAATAATTTGAAGCAACTGCGATCAGCACTGGGCCACACAGGATATTATCGTCGATTCATTTGCAATTATACCTTGATTATGGTTCTCATTGAAAAACTGTTGAAGAAGACAAAAGCCTTCAGGTGGATAGAGGCATGTCAAGTAGTGCTAAACAAATTAAAAGAAAAAATGGTGAGCACTCTTATCCTTGTATACCCAGACTGGAATAAACAGTTCCATGTACACATTGATGCATCAAGAATTGCACTAGGAGTAGTACTGGCGCAACCTAGAGAAAGAAACCTGGACCACCCAATTTACTTCGCCAGTAGGAAACTATCAACAACAGAGAAGAACTACACCACAATGGAAAGAGAAGCATTGGCCATGGTGTACTCCTTGCAAAAATTCAGGCACTATCTACTAGGAGCACCATTCAAGTTCTTCATGGACCATTCAACTTTAAAATATCTGGTAAACAAGCCAGTCTTGGAAGGAAGGATTTGTCGATGGTTGTTACTATTCCAAGAGTTCACATTTGAAGTGGTTATAAAACCGGGAAGGTTAAATGTGGGGCTAGACCACCTGTCTAGGTTGGAGTCAGGAGAGAATGAAGGACCAATAGACAACCAACTTCCAGATGTCGACTTGTTCCGAATATAATCCATACTAGACTACCTAGAGGAGATTGTTGTGTTATTAGCAATAAGAGACTGCTCGGAGGGGCACACGACGACGCATAAAAGACACCTAATATTGAGAGAGGAAGATTATCAACTAATTGCAGGCCATCTATACAAACTGGGACTTGATCAAGTTCTGCGACGTTGTCTCCTTCCACACAAGAGGCAAGACATGTTGTGGGAATGCCACGTTGGGGTTACAAGGGGCCATGTCGGGGGAAAAGCTATCACAAGAAAAATACTACAAGCCTGGTTGTGGTGGCCTACCCTCCACAATATTGCTAAGGTGTACGCAAAGGGTTGTGATGTTTGTTAGAGAGTTGGGAAGCCATCACATCGAGATGAATTGCCTTTACATCTAGTACACACAGTACAAATTTTCTAGAAATGGGAAGTAGACTTTATCGACCCAATTACGCCGCTAATGCATCATTCCCATGCCAGATACATCATAAAAGATACAAAGTACCTTACTCGGTGGGTAGAGGCAGTGCCAGTCAAGGACTGTACAACCGATACAACAACAAGATTCATCTTTGAAAGCATAATATCTAGATTTGGATGTCTGAAGAACCTAACCAACGATCAAGGGGATCATTTCATTAATGAAACTGTCGCTTCTCTCCTAAATAATTTTATGATCCAAAATCACAAGAGCAGCCCTTACCATCCTCAAGCCAATGGAACGGTCGAAGCCTTAAATAAGATACTCAAGAAGGGCCTAACAAAAATTGTATCAGCAAATCGAGATGACTGGGATGAGCGGTGCCAACAACACTGTGGGCTTATAGAACAACGATAAAACATACATACAAGCAAACACCGTTCCAACTGGTATATGGTTGAGAAACAGTAGTACTAGCAGAATTCATTGTCCCAATCATCTCCATTTCTCAGGCCACTGAAATGACAGATGACTCATCCTTAAAAGAGAGGTTGGAAGAACTAATGGAGTTGGATGAATCAAGGTTTTTAGCTGAATTCCACCAATCAGTTGAACAACGGAGACAAAAGGCTTGGCATGACAGGCACATTAAGAATAAAGCTTTCATGGTAGGAGATCATGTTCTACTATATGATAACAAATTTTAGAAATTCCCAGGAAAACTACAAATGCATTGGTTGGGGCCATTCATGATTTCAGATGTCAAAGACTTTGGTGCGGTGAAGCTAGCGCAACTAGATGGGATAATGTTACCAGGATGGGTGAATGGCGCACGCCTCAAGCCTTTCCACAGGTCCAAAGTTGCGTCATAAAATTGAAAGGGTCTCAGAGATGAGACCACAAGTAGGTTTATAGTCAATAACACATAGTCAGTTGCATATTCAGTTACATTTGGATTTATTTTGATTTTTCCCAGAAAATAAATAGCACGTGTCAGTTGGGTGGTGGAAACAATGCCATGACACTGCAACCCACTTGTGGTCGGGGGGGGGTGGATAGTCACACGTTCTACGAGTATTTTCCATTGCACTACTGGTCTTTTCCAAAATAAGTAAGCAATAATACACTTGTAAGACAAATTTTAGTAAAATATTTTCCCATTGGGGAAGAAATTAGCTAATAATTATCCACCATTATGGAAACTTTATTAACCATTCACCCCACTCTATCCTTTCCCATGCTACATCATCCCAGTCATATCCAGGTCATCCGACAACGATATAAAACGATTAAGCTTGCATAGGTAAAGTTGTTGTAGTAAGTTACCAAGTCCAGTAAAAAACATCGTGTCAAATTTGATATACTTAATCTGCATGGCTACACAAGAAGTTACATAGTTTCAAACACAGGTGATAGAAGAACTCAAAATTTATTCTGAGAACCAGTAGTAGCAGAGATGCAGAAACAATAAGCCTCCAATAACAATCTTCTATCAGAGGCACAACAAGATGAAAAAGGAAATTATCTCAATCCCGGAGGATCGATTGGAAGAACAAATTACAGTTTTGGAAACTATGTATGGAAAGTATGACAAAGGAACATTAGTGGAAAATGATCTCTAAGATTGTTTCCAATCCCCAGCTTTGAAGTGAGAAATATATACGGAGGATTTTCCCAAGGGAAATGGCACCATGACCACAAAAGTTAAAGATGATTTCAAAGGCCTCCAACGATCAACACCGAATAATCTCAGAAGTCTAACAATATTTGGTACACAATTGGCTGGGATGCAATGCACTAAGCTCCTTGCCAGCAGGATGCATGGAGGATCACTATGGCTCGACAAATAATACCCAATTCATGTCGATGATATCCAGTGATTGACATGAATCTTAGCAATAGGAATGTAGTATCTTCTGCGTTCCAGGGAGTAACAAAGCAAGCAAAGAAGGAAGGTAACAAATATTACTATGAAAAATACAAGAGAAAGTGTGGAGGCAAAGGTGCAAAGATTGACCTCATCACCAAGGAAGAAATAAAATTCACCTGCTATATCATAGTAGGGAAGGCAATGAGAATTTTTTCCTGGAATGAGTGTATCTTAGACGCAATATCAGTTGCAGAACACTGCTCCAGAGGGGAGGTGCTCAACTGGTCGGCCTTCCTACTGAACGAGCTCCTCGAAGCTTGTGAAGACATATATAAGAGAAGCACCAATTTTATATTTGGATATAGACTCATGATGTTAGAAATGTGGAAATGGCGTCTTCCGAAAGGAAGGACCTGGTTCAAATTAGAGAAGATCAACCTATAACACTTAGGTACAACCTATGGAAACCTCAGGGGACCCTAGTAGCAATAAAGTCAATGAAGCAGCCTTCAGCGACTAGTATGAAACAATGATAGTTACAATCAAAAAGGAAATGCAAATACCTAGAGGGTTATTGGATGAGTTTTCAGAGGATATCTAGTTTGGGGTTACCCACACGCATACATATGTGAGACCAAGATGCATTCATCTAGAAACATTCCAAATGAGACCACAAAAGTTTACATTAACAGAAGCAACATTCCACACTGAAGTTGGTTCATGGCCAGGGGTTGCGTGTGAGATCACGGAGGGAAAATACAGGTACCTATTTGAAGGCATGTAACCACAACCATCAATAGGGGAAGCAACAGGAAGCAGCAAGAAGAGAGCAGCAAAGGACAATCTGGAGCCTATGTTTACTCAAATGGAGCAATGGATGTCTTCCCTCAAAAAAACGATTGCAAGTTTCACAGAACCCTCAGGTAAGAAAACACAATCCATATCTTTTCAAGGATCTACATTGTTTAATACAATCATCACCACACCTTTATCTGTAGCAATTCCTCATGTTGGCCCTCATGCACAACCAAAGCCAACAATTCCTAAGTCGAAACAGAAAAGAGGAACTAAAAATCCAGCCACTAAGAAACCCAAGACAACCCCTATAGTTCTAATTATCGACCTCATTGGCGAGGCTGAACAATCAGTATCTGTGTCACCCATAGTCAAAGAGAATCCTCCATCAACATCCAGAGTCTCAATAGGGTCGTGGGATCTAGCACCGTATACATCCTCCACCTCTGCAACCCTATCTGAATCTATTCCCCCTAGTACACGTGTGACAACAAAAGAAATGGAAGTAGACTCCACACAGAAGTACAATGAGTCCCTCTAGGGAAATGGTGTTCACACATACTCGTTGATATCCTTACTTTTAGGTTTGGGCCCACTACCAGGGGAAGAGCCAATTGCATCCACACCGCAATCTATGGGAACTGAACATTACCAGACTGCCTTCCCGATAAATTTCCCACTAATCCAAAATCCAGTTATCATTCCACCTACTCCTCATTTCACCCCAACTTCATAGCCAACCATGTCACCCATCACACTTAGAAAATTCCATTGCCAGTAGCCTACCCATTCAGAGTAATTTCCCAGATTCAAACAAAATGCAGGCAGATACTCTACAACATTGGTTATCATCGTAGTTGTTTGGATTTATCCAACAAGTTGCACAGAGAGTAGAGAAAATACATGATGACCTCATCCGCAAACATGAGAAGCAGAAAAGATAATTGCAAGTGGTCATGGAAGAAAGGGATCAACTCAGAGAAGCAAACAATGATCTGCAAGCACAAGTAGATTAGGTTACAGATAAGTTTCAGGCCCTTTGGTTGAAAATCTCAAACCTTGTAATTGAAGCTCCTAAATATTTTACATCCTACGCATTGGTCAACTGCTATGAACACATTCAGATAGCATGTTCGAGCTTAATAGCCACAAATGCAGATATGAAAAAGAAGTTGGAGACAGTCAGATCGGCGTTGCCTGATCTGACTGAGATTTATGCCCGATCAATCAACAAAAAGATGAACACCATCACCGCTACAAAATAGTCCCTTGTTGAAGCACTTGTAGATGGTTATGCCCTAATGGATAAAGTGCACGAATGGTCAGGAAACCTGGATCAAAAGAAACAACCTGTCTATGCTCTTCATGAACAACTACAAAGTTTAATTGTTGATAGCAAGACATGCACATACTCAATTCGGTTGTAGAAGGTAGATGAAGAAATCGCCTCCATTGAGGCACAAGTCCAACAGATAGAGGAAGAGTCTGCAAAAACTAAAAAGAAAATCCATGACCTCAGACCACCAGTCTGCCTACATTTTCTTCCTATGAAAGAGGTCTGCAACAATAGTGAAGCATAGTGGAACATATTACAAAGCAGCAGACCGAGTCAGCCAACATCCAGCATGGCGGAAGACTTCATCAAGAAGGATGACTCAATAACAATTGCAGGGCAAACAATACTCAACTATTACAACAAATTCGGGTAAGAAATGACCACAATTGTTCTTGAATTGGGGCCTTCATTTGAAAAAGAAGGCTAGTAAGTGGTAGAAGCAACCGAAGTAGTAGTCCCATAGAAGGAAGTACCGGAGTAGCAACAGGCAGAAATACCTGTAGAACTAGTAACAAGACCCACAACACTTGAGATAGATTGACTTGGGGACGAGTCAAAGAACTGTGTTTGGGGCCTGTTGGGGCCTTCGTTTTGAATTTTGAAAGTTTTGAAGTAATTAAGGCAGAAAATAGGCGGTGAGAGCAATGGTTGAGTTGCGGAGATGACAACCGGGGAGGGAAGTAAGACCATGCAATAGATGGGCATTTGTGGCAAGGTGTTGAGAGAAAGCAGAAAGAACCGAGTGGACAAGGAGGAGAGCGGGAAGCAGCCGAGGGAAAATACAACGGAACATAACTTGCAGTGGGAACAATGGAAGAGAAGATAAAAGGAGAAGACAACACAAAGAAGGGGTTGGTATCTAGTAGGAGCCGGGAACATAGAGGAATACGATCCTGAGGACATGAGAAGTTGTGGAGTGGCCAGAGCTAGGCTCAGCTTGAGGTCTAAGGCATCCTATTCCATGGTATTTTATGTATTTGATTAAGGCTTCATGCCTAATGTATATTGTAATGAGTCTTCCTTTGAGTTAATATGAATGAATGAATGAGCCGGTTTTCATGGAATTATGATTAAGCATATCATTATGATTTACAAACCTGCTCAAAATTTTATATTAATGGCCTTTTCTTGGATGAATATGGTAACTGTACCAATATGACGTTGTGATGATTGTATTCTTTAAGATACTTATGAGTTAATGTCTGGACCGTCCTTAATATCCCTCTAATCCTTCTTAGTTTTTCTCATGGCACGCCTCAGGTGAGAATCCTTACCCTTTGGGTAAGGTGAAAATGTCAGCATTGTCTTAGACTACAGCGGATCCTTGTTGGCCCCTTGTGCCTAAACCCAGGGTCTTCCCCTGACGACATTTTTGTGGCAACACTTCCCAATTTTGATTTATCAATATAGTCAACTCTCATATCTTTGATTCTTTCTTCCTAACGATTGTTTTGACTGTAATATTTGTTTGGTGTAGCCATGATGATGTTTGAATGGAGGCCACGAGTAGGAGATTTATTCAATTTCATTCACCCTATGAAAGTAGTGAGCTACTGAAACTCCTATTTTGTAAATGATACTTAGTCTCTCTTTTGTTTAATATTGGGTTCACCATTTTGTTCCCAGTTAAAAGGGTTGTACTTGTTATTATTGGATAAACCTTGTTAGGATTATCTGAGTTTCTCAAAGACAAAGAAGACATGGTATGTACATGCTACATGTAATTTAATTGTTGGATATCTATTTTTATAGTGAAACCCTTCCAGTAACATGTGCATTTTCAATCCAACCAACATGGTTTCCTTATTAACTATTTTTTGTTGTATTCTCTTTACTTGCATCATGAATCTCTACTTGGTACGATGTTCATTATTCAAGAAGAGCACTCCTTTCTCTGGAGCAACTTCGTTGAGACCACCAGGTTCTAATTGCATGTTTTTTCTTTGATCATAGGGATTTCTTAGCTACAAGCTGAGTTGATAGGTTTTGGCTATAGCCATAGGGTTTAACATTTATCTCTATCGAAATAAATATTTCTTTAAAGGTTTTTCCCTTTTTCTTTCATATAAGGAAGCAGTTATGGTTACGACCATGCTTCCAGATGTATCATTTCATGTAGCCATTACAACGTTTACTCAGAATGTCGAGTTGGCGTGGTGGGTCAACCGTTGACACACACATATGTTTTTCTTTAATGTCAATATACATGTCATTTTCAGTTGCATTGATTCACTCTCATGGTCGTATGAAAGAGAATATGTTTGCTCATTCACTCTTGCACACTCAACCACCAATACTTTGTTCTTATTCTAATTTTGATCTTCAAATTACATGCATGTTATAATCTGTATATGTATGGATGAAATGAAAAACCATCAATAACTAGTTCATTTGTTTCTTTTGTAAGTCTTTGCTCTACTTTACAACTTGACTATGTCATAGTTTTAAGGTTGGTTTTTGACTTCTATGTTATCTATTTACTTCAACATTTACAATTGCTCTCTGTACTATATAGTTTCATACAACACAATTAAAGAGTCAGAAAATAAGAAACTTTATATATATATATATATATATATATATATATATATATATATATATATATATATATATATATATATATATATAACTCTCATGGGTGTTGTCATGGGATCTATTAGGGCTTTATGTGTACTAAAAGATTATAACTGGGGACTGTACTTAGATAGGAAGGTATTCACATGCTAGTCATTCCAAAATTAATAACCCTAGTTCCCTATTACACATATGCATTAAAATATAGAAACCTTATAGACAAATAAGTATTTTATGTTTGTTTATTTCCTGATAAATTTCACATCAATTTTCAGAATAGTTTCATAGAGGCTTATGAGAACTTTTAACAGAAATTATCCCATAATTTTTTGTTGGTTTAAACTTACCAACCCTTCCTTATTTTCCTCTTTCTGAAATAGTTTACCAACATTATTCATGTCAATTCTTGCACAATCTTCCATAGACAGTTTCCTGCACCTGCACACTTGTACCTTCACACTTTTTCTTGACACAAGCTTACATACCAATATTTTCTTCTAAGTTAGTCATTTATAAGATTAATGCACATTCACAGACTTACATTTTTTCAAAATGTAAAAATATTGGATTAGAAAACTTATATAAAATATTCTAGGGAATATGCAAAGGTCTCTCATGGTCCACCCAACCATAAGCTAGCTGCTTGCCTAGCTACCCCCGAGCTTCACCTCATTCTGGTCAAAGAATCAATTTTTTTGAATAGTTTAGAGACTATCTTCTTGTCACCCCAAGCAATGTCCTACTTTTTTTTGAGGGCTCCACCATTCTTTCTCTCCAACTAGTGTTTTTGGGAACTACTATCTTTCTCTCCCACAATAATTCCAATTAAAAACAAGACTCATGGGACTTATTGTTGGGTAGCGGAGGCCCCGCGTAATGGTTTTGGGACTTAAAACCCATAAGTTAGCGAGATGATAGTGTAAAAGTTTTGCAAAGTGTGCGGAGCGTGAACTGTAATAGGTTGAGTCAAAGGGTTTTCCGCCCGAAAATAATGTAAAACAATAGAAAGTGAGTTGGCCTGCCCATGGTCTACGGACCATGGGAATGTATAAATAGAGCAAGGTTCTAAGGGTAGAGGTAGCTTTTTGGAAGATCTGATGTGCTATGGGTTTATGAATAGATTAGTCGCTCTGAGTCTGTAAGTCTGAGTCGTGGGTGATAGTAGATAGATAGAGGCTTTGCAGCTGTGTGCGTAGAGGCCTGGTAGAGTCTGCAGCTGTGTGCGCAGAGGCCTGGTAGAGTCCGCAGCTGTGTGCGCAGACCCCTGCAGCTGAGTGCACAGGGTGGAATGGGAACGTACTGAATCAAAGTTAATAAGAGATAAGTTGTTCTAGAAATATTGTGTGTTTTATCGCAGATCTATATGTGTTTCTTGCTTATGTTCTGAAATTATGCATATCTGTAAGATATATGCGTGCGCGCACTAGCTATAACTATTAAATTCTTGCTTAAAGACCGTAAGAATTAGATCTGATCTATGATAACCACGATAATACTAAGATTCTAAGAAAAGCCTCATCGTTGAGCTTCGCGAAGGTTAGAAAAGCTAAGAAGAGTAGTGCGAGTGTGCAGATTGGTTCGTGACCCTTCTAGTCCTCTTCAAGACATCCCTAGGGTGTGGAAACTTGGTTCCAGCACCCTGCCTTGCTACCTCGGGTGAGACTTCAGTCCGCGCTCCACGGACTGTTGCCGAAAGGGCCGGTAGTCCGAGATTTGTTTGGCTAAAACACTTCCGAACCTGGGTCAGGCCCCATCAAGCCAACAAATGGTTCCGTTGCTAGGACCAAGATTTGCCTAAGGGATGTCTGATGTTGGAACGCTGGAACCCTACGAAGAAAGAGATTGAAGATTGGTTGGATCAGAAGCTCCACGAGTTCTTAGTACAGGAAAACAAAACTCCATAGATATCTGAAGAAAGGTGGCTGGATTGCTACTTATACTCAGAAATCCATGAGATCTTCTTCGCGTCTTTCTTGACAGAACTGTATGAGTGGATCGCGAGGCTAGCTGACAGTCAGGGAAGGTGCAGACTTGATCAGCCCATCGTGTGGACTCCAGATTTGGTACGCAGGCTAGAGGCATCTGAAGATAAAATCACACAGGTAGTAGATCACTGGTTGGATCGGATAATAGGAGGGTTTATCATTGAGTTCGCAATAGATACAACTGTGAGATACAACAAAGCGGAAAGGAACTTTCTCAAGGGGCCACGGGGTAAGTATATCAAATTGTTGAATACCTGAATTAAAATGATGTTATGTGAAAATTGGGTTATGAGAATCCATTGATGTCTGGGGTAACGCGGAGTGGAAGAGGCTACCAAGGGATCAAAGGGTTAGAGAATAGTCCCCTGATTTCACTGTCACAAGAAAGTGAGGAGGAGCTTGCAGGGTTCTCTCCGAGAAGCGCGGTCCGGTTGATAAAGCAGCACATTCCCCTGTTACCGCTGTCGTCCAGGCCATCACCCACTTTGCCTACATCAACCCCATCTTCACCTACCCCACCTCTGCCACCACCAAGGGTTGGAATGGCGAGTGCGATCAAGTTGACCATATTTAGAGCTGTAGGAAGCGAGGAACTAGATCAGTTCTGGTTCGTGGTAAAGTTAGTATGGGAAGCCCAAGGCGTTACTGATGATAACATCAAAAAGGCTACTTTGGTAAGTGCACTGCAGGATCGCACGTTGACGTGGTATATAAAGCACTCTAGCGATCATCCAAATGCGGGAATGGCAGAAATCCAGGATGCACTGAACAAAGAATTTAGCCGGCCAAAATCAGAGACGCAGTCAATCATCGGGTTCAAGGAGATTGTGATGCTGCCAGGTGAAACCCCTTGGGATCTAGATCAAAGACTGAAGAGCATGATTCACGAAGATAACATGACGCTGACGGATGCGCAACACCGTGCTTGGTTTATGGCCTCTATGACACCGCACCTAAGGATGGCACTGTCACAACAAAAGATCTTAACCCAGGCTGAAGCATTAGAGATAGCGATGAGGTTGCATGAAACTCCAATACAAGATCTTGGGTTGGGAGTTCAACAAATCCATGCGCAACTACAAAACCTATGTTTGGAGATGCAAAATTTGAAGCAAGATAGGGCACCCCGCTCAGAGGCGCGTGAAGAAGTGTGGTGTATCAAATGTAAGGGCCAGGGTCACAACAAGGATCACTGCCCTATATTCGCAAACTATTTGGTGGGAGGGGGACCGATGCCATTGAGACCAAAGGCGCAAGCAGGATCCAGTGCGGTGCCCACACTCTGGTGTGCAATCTGTTAGGTAGGAGGAAAGAACACAACGGACAACTTTCATCTATTACAGAAGTTTACACAGACCCCCCAGCAGCTATTTTGCAATTTTTGTAGATCGGTGGGCCACGATGAATGAGATTGTCGAAGTTATGAATTGTTGATGGACCAAACGCCTACCTACAGGATGTAGAATGAGGCGCAAAGTCAGGATCCAGCCGCAGCAATAGTGCGCGGTGGATTCCAGGGGCGAGGACGAGGACAGGGAGGAATGGGACCTGGGCGAGGCTGTGGACAATTAATCTGCTACAATTGTGGAGGACCTGGGCACTACACGTGTGATTGTACCAACTCAACTAGAATATCGTGTCCATACTGTGAGCAGTTTGATCATGAAATGATAGATTGTCCCACGCTCATAGCACAGATATGCGAGAAAAGGTTAGCACAACCTACGCCGATGCAGAACATCCAAATGATGAGGTCTGAACCGTGCAAAGAAGACCCCAACATGAATATGATGCTCAGAAGTGGCACCGCCACAGGGGCAGATAAAGGGAAACAACCTGAAGAAGATACATGGGTTCGCAAGGCCCCTACAAAGCAACCTAAGTTTGACTTGGAACGTGCAAAGGAGACGTTTATGGAAGCTAAGAAGAGCTTCACGGAAGTCTCTACTCCAGGTAGTAAAGACCAACTCGAGCCGGAAATGGATCCCTCTATGCTAACTACCTTTTTAGAGACATGCATAAAGCTACTATGGGACAATAAAGTAGTTAAGGGATTATAGGAGCTAATAACTAGGTGTGCAGGGTTGGGTGAACCGCTCGTGAATCGAAAACTCAGAAAGCATGCTTTGCGCACTGGGCGGGAAATGCAATTGACAGCATAGATTGGTGACTTTGAGATGGATCAAGTCATCCTGGACTTAGGTTTAGATGTGAATGTGCTACCTAAATAGACATGGGAACACATGGGCAAGCCTACATTACAATGGTATCCTATTCAATTACGAATGGCGAACCAACAAAAGATCTTGCCCATGGGGAGATTGCAAGGAGTCACAATGGACATCGAAGGCGCAAGCACACAAATAGATTTTGAGGTAATAGAAATTATGGATGACAGTAACCCTTACCCCGCATTGTTAGGAATAGACTGGGCCACAGATATGAATGGAGTCATTAACTTAAAGAAGCAGAAGATGATATTTGAGAAAAAGTCCCTGCGCGTAGTTATCCCGCTAGATCCAGCTGAAGGAGCGTGCTACACTGAACCTGTACGCAACAATGGAAGTGATGATGACTTGGATTATATCTACAAAATAATTGCGCGAGATGAGGATAGGGTAAATCTGACTACGGAGGGGCGGACACTGTGGGACCACACAGATTCCTCAGATTCAGAAGAAGAAGACAAACATTGGCATAATCAATTAAGCCAGGTAACTGTTAGCACCTAAATCTGCCTTAGGCTGAAGGAAGGCAAAATTCAGGGTAACCACAAACCACGCTCAGTTTGGTAGCTAGCCCTACCAGAACTGGAGAGGGCTCTCTCCAAGTCATGCTCAACGAATAAGTAAACGGAATGGTCTGAGATGACTAACAGTGAAATATTGATCTTAGGCTAGTAAGTAAATATGGATACAAGAAGAAATTTTTTATGAATGACTGAGTTTCTGGGATGGTATGGGATCAATAGACAACAATGAGCAGAGAATTTAATACAAAGGCACAGATTATTTCGTGAGGCAAGATAGGCGGAAAGTCTAGCAATTTAGTTTGAAATAATGCAGAATGGAGGAATGGCTTAAGAGGGTGAAAAGGAAATAAGTACATGAATCCTTTTCAACAGAAGAAGAACACTGAACATGAAATTTTCCCACAAGCAGAGCAATAAAAATGAATTCTATCTTATCTAACTTAGAAAATTTCACTGGAAATGAATATGAAATGAACTGTGAAACATTACGAAATACATATGAAATATAAGAGACACATTTTCTACACTCACAACCACATGAATCTCATGAAACAGAGCCACTACCTTTCATTAATCCTCTGTCAAAATATACAATGAAGAACTGAGTTTCTCTCCCACAGTCTCCCAGAAATTACAAGCCAACCAACCCTTTGCAAATAGTTTGCATACAATAAATAGAATGTGCCATGAAGAGATAGAACGCCCAAGGGTTGGGGAGTTACTCGAATCATTACAAAATGGAGGTGGAAAGCCAACCATTAGCTACAGGGGCAGCATTACAAACATGACAAATGGCTTGGGTGATTGTTTGCCTTCCTTTGCCATTTTCATAGAAGCCAATCTAGAGTGAAAATAATTTAAATGCCACCTTAGGTGCCGAAAAAGTGAAATGTAGATGAGCGGGCCCACTTGGAGAAAGTCGCGAATCGAAATTTCACGAAACGAGCGCGATTTTGGCCTTTTTCTCTATATGCGCCACGCCACTTTGGAGGTTGTTTTGAGGTACCTGCAGGAGTCCAAATTGTGCCCAAGTGTGCTTGTTGGAAAGCCTGGCCTATCTACTTTCCAACCTAAGTGGAATTTTTTAATTTGGTTCTCATTTTCCCCTCCAAATCTTCATTCTCCCAAGACTGCTTCCTGTGTGTCAAAATAGGGGCAGAGAGGTCATTTTTTGAGTGTTTTTGACCTCCTGGAGACTCAAATCATGCCAAAATTTTTTGTCCAAGCACCAATAGTCATGATTTTGCATGTTGAATCCAAAAATACAAACCATTTGTCATTTGGAGATCCCAATCCTACATGGCGCGACGCATAGGGAGAAAAAACCTGTGTTTTGACCAAAAAATTACCATGTGACCAAAATTGCCTCAAATTTCTTGAAATTTGGGCTGGAGGTTCTCTAAGAGGCACTATGCTGGGCCACAAAATCTTTAGCCAAAATTCAAAGCCGATCTTTCTCTTTTTCCTCTTTTGCCTCTTTTGTTGCTTTGCTCAATTTTGCCTTCAAGCTCCTTATCTGGGCCTTTGCACTCATACCTCACAACTGAAGTACTTCATGATCAATTTCATGAGTGGAGCATACTCATCTTTCAAATATCTGAATGGAAAGACTCTTGTGAGCTGACTCAAGAATCTAGTCTTAATGTAAGGCTCATAGTGTTTCCTATCCACCTTCTTCTTCTTATGCCACTGTTCTCCAACATTTGGTATGCCTGTTGCCACTGAGATAGTTTTGGGTGTCAATTTGAAGGTGACCCCGGCCAAGATAGACTGACCTCCATGTAGGTGAAGCAAAAAAATACGGGCCAACTCATGATGAACTCTAACATTAGCCACCCTTTGACAAAATTCAAAACATGCTAGGTGCTGGAAACATGACATGGCAAGAGGGCATGCTTGTAATTCAGTGAGGGTAGTGGGCTCATCCCTAACATGTTTGCCACTCTTGTGATGTCTCCTGGGAGCCTGCTCTTCCGAGGATGAGTCACTTTGTGTCTCCATCTCATACTCTGATGAATGTTGTGATGCCATGACTGCTGTGTGTACTGTATTTAGGCTGCCCTTTGATGATGGTGTGAAGCTAGGTGTTGTTTGTGATATCTGCCACCAAGGGGAACAATGAAAAAAGGGAGTGTTAGGAGGGGGATAATATGATGGGAATAGGGGTCATGGGGAGCATTTTTGTTTAGGGATATATAGGAGGGTTTGGGGATTTGATAGGGTTGGGTTTTGGGGTTTTGATAAGGTAGGGTTTTGGGGTGTATATTTGACAAATAAGAGGAGGGGAAAGAGAATAGGGTTTGGTAGTGTTTTAGGGTAGGGATAATAGGAAAAATGAGAAAGGCAGGATAGGAAAAAATGGAGAGGAGGGAAAAGATGAGAGGTGAAAGAGGAGCCTTGGCATCAACACCAAAATTTTGCAACCCTAGCAACAATGGCTTTGGTGTTTTTAGGTGGTAGGGTTTAAGAGTTTTTGTGCAACCATAAGCCGCCATGAACTATCATCATACTAACATAAAAATGGATGAAACACTGAGAGAATGATCCCACCTAGAAAATTCAAGGGATTGAAGGAAATTGGTTGCAAATTCTGAGCAAAATCAGCCTTGGCAGCTCTATGCGCCGCGCTAGTGTAAATTTACACTGGAAATTTTCTCCCAGTGCGCCGCGCTCTCTATGTGCGTCGTGCCCTTTTCCAGGTGACTTTTGGAGGATTTTATGGTGTCCAAATTGGTCACAAGATAGCTCATTGGAAATTTATTTGAGTCTACTTTCTAACCCAACCAGAATTTTTCAATTTGGAGTTCATTCGCCCTATCAAAAATCAAATCTCCCAAGACTGGTCAAAATGTGCCAAATGAGGCTGCCTAAAGGCAGAGTGCTGTTACAGTCAACTTTTGAATCCCTTCCTCAAATCCAAATTGAGCTCATGATAGCTCATTGAAAATATATTTGTGTCTAGTTATTAGTTGGCTCATCAAGAAAGTCATTTGGCCAACCGAGCTAGGAGAAAGATTGATTTTCCCAAGGTCACTTCAGAGGTGCATCAATTCTCCCGAGGCGATTGTATTTTTGACATTTCTCCAAATCCATGATGCCTGTGTAAAAAGTGAAGGAGTTTTTTCTTCCTTGGCATGTTTTGGACAAAAACCTCTTTCAGTTTTCAAAAATTCATCTTTTATTTCTTAGAAACATCATTTGAGTGAAACCTATCCCGATGTGTGGAACAAGGGATTTGTCAAAATGAAGCGAAATGAAAGGGATAAGCGGCTTCTAAATTCTTGGGAAAATTATTGAAATTAGGGAGGGATGTTAAGAAGCTGGGGAAAGTGGAATTTCAAATATTGAGTGAGGGAAGGGGTCCAAAAAGGCAAAACACAGGTCCAACCTAGAAAATTGCCAAGTTGTAGCAAGAAACTAGGGTTTGTGCGAAAATGAGGAATTTAGGGGATATCAGTGATGGGAAGTGTTTGATAAGGTACTTTAAGGATAGGGGAAGGTTTATGAACTTCAGGATACAAGTTTTTCCGATGATTTGACCGTCCAAGAGAAATTGCCTTCAAAACCCTAGGAGAGGGAAATGACCTTACCTAGGGGCAACTGAAGCATGAACAAGGTGTAAAATGACCCAGTGGAACTTGACATGATAATGAAAACCCTCTGAATGATGGTACACTCAGCTGAATGGTGACATGGACCAACATTTGGACAACTTTGACAGGAATAAAAGCAAACCCTAGATCTAATGCCTAGTGACCAAATTTTGCTTGAAGACTTACTGAAATGACAAAATTTGACCTTGACACCTTAAAATCACTTTGTAAGAGCAAGTTTGATCACTGGAGGAAGGCTGCAAAGACTGACACTAACATTGGCTCCAATGGGGGATGGTAGCTCCTTGGAGGTGCCAAGAACAGCAGATCTTTGGAAGAGCTAGTCAGTGCCTTCGTCCATTGGGCTATGGAGTCCATTATTTGGAAAAACCAACATGACTCAATTTATTGACTGAAACTTGACTGAAACTGACTCAATGCGAACTGAAATGACTGAAAAACTTGATTCTAACAAACTAACTCAAAATACCAAGACTTGAACTTAAAACTTAAAGCTTGGTGGCAGTACATGGCCACCTGTGTTTCTTACAAGGCAATATACGATCAAACTATATCAAAATGCCAATGTAACCAATCAAGCAGATGCCTTCTTGATTGATTCTCCTGATCAGATCTCCAGGTCAACAGTAGATACTTGTAACTGGGCATCCAAAAAGCTAATTGACCCTGACCTCCTTCATCACTGAATACTGCAATAATCACCTTCACTGCTGGCTACAACAGATTTGCCATTGGATCATGAAAAACATGAAGATTTCCCTCCTGCTGAGGAAACAATATGTCTTTCTCCTTTGATTCTAATCTTTCTTCACATTGTACTTCAATAAGAGTATGTTCTTGGTCCTCAAAAAATTCTGAACAAGTGGATGAGCAGATTTCCTCTTCAAAGAACATTTCAAAACATGAAACATATGAGGAAGAATCTGAAAGGGAATCCTGAATAGTCTGGTCTGCTGAAGTCTGAATATATGGTAGGTCATCTTCATACGATATGACAGCCTGATTCTCATTACATTCATCACATTCATCAATCATGAGAAAAGAAACTTCAGATGTTTTTTGAAACCTAACACTAACATTTCTATCATCTACCATAAATTCATCCAGAGGAACTTTTTTACTTGCTTGAGCAACGATCTCATCTCGCTGTTCATGAGCTGACTGGATTACCTCTTCATGAAGACTGTGTTCTGCTGACATGAGAACATTCGAATCCAAAACTCTGTCTTCTTCATCCCAGATGATTTCAACAGCAGAGTTCTCTTTCATGGGACTTAGTACAAGGTTTTCTTGGTCATCAAAATCTGAATCTGAATCTGAAATGGGTGACTTGACATTATCACATTCTGGAATTAGAACTGGATTTCCTTGCATGCTGTCTTCTTCTATGGACAGATCTGAACCAACACTTTTTCTTTCATCACTTTCAGCCATATGGAACTCTTCAACTTGCTGATCTATAAAGCTGCCCACAGGACTGTCGTCCTTTTCAGAAGAGGAAAAATTTCCACCATCACCTTCTTGACCGGGTGCACACTACAGATCTGTGTTAACTTGAGCTGGAACATGACTGTTCAAGAGTTGATCTATTTCATCTTCAGACAAAGGAGATATGGCTTTTCGTTTTCTCTTGCACGAACAGTGATTTTCTTCAATATTTTCAAGTGGAGTGTACAAATTTTCCTCAGACTGCTGATCCATTTCATGTAATTCCTGTTGACTGTCAAGATGCAAAATTCCTTCATCTTCCACCGTACTACAATCTTGATTCTGTTGCAAATTTTCATGATCATCTTCATGCTGCTGAAATGGGTTTTCACATAGGGCTTCCATGATCTCTTCATCCATGAAATTATCATCTTCATAATATTTTTCAAGGCTTTCAATAAAACCATCAGCGTATTTGCAACAGTCATGAACTAAATTTAATGCTGGATAAGAGTCTTCATACTTCTCAAAGAACATGGCATGAAAATCCTTTAAACAGTAAATACAAGCAGGCAGAAAATTTTCATACCAAGATTGGGCTTCACCTTCTAGAGTGGCCAGGAATGTCTTCATTAAGCAATCTTCAGGAAGATCAACCTTCAACTTGTGAATATGCATGTGAAATCAAACTAGATGTAAAGCAGCGTCCTTCTTACCATCATCTTTAAACGTAGGCAAATTCCTTGACCAATCTACTTTCGGAATCTTATTTGGAAAGCCAGGAATGTGATCTTGGCTCATGGGAGTGTATCTTCTTGCAATCTGCTCCATTTTAAAAATCTCAAAGCTACTGATCTCTCTGTAGTGGAGTCACCATGAAGGATTGATTGTTGGATTCTTCAGTGAATGGAGTCGCCAGGTGAATGATTTCAGCCTTCTTATGTCTGATCGTTGTTCACCATCAACAATCAGCTCTAAACTTGAGATATGTACTGGGGAAAAATAATCTTCAAGAAAACCATTTTCGTTCCCCAACGGAGTCGCCACTATGTTAGCACCTAAATCTACCTTAGGCTGAAGGAAGGCAAAATTCAGGGTAACCACAAACCACGCTCAGTCTGGTAGCTAGCCCTACCAGAACAGGAGAGGGCTCTCTCCGAGTCACGCTCAGCGAATAAGTAAACGGAATGGTCTGAGATGACTAACAGTGAAATATTGATCTTAGGCTAGTAAGTAAATATGGATACAAGAAGAATTTTTTTATGAATGACTGAGTTTCTGGGATGGTATGGGATCAACGGACAGCAATGAGCAGAGAATTTAATACAAAGGCACAGATTATTTCGTGAGGCAAGATAGGCGGAAAGTCTAGCAATTTAGTTTGAAATAACGCGGAATGGAGGAATTGCTTAGGAGGGTGAAAAGGGCATAAGTACATGAATCCTTTTCAACGGAAGAAGAACACTGAACATGAAATTTTCCCATAGGTAGAGCAATAAAAATGAATTCTACCTTATCTAACTTAGAAAATTTCACTGGAAATGAATATGAAATGAACTGTGAAACATTACGAAATACATATGAAACATAAGAGACACATTTGCTACACTCATAACCACATGAATCTCATGAAACAGAGCCGTTGCCTTTCATTAATCCTCTGTCAAAATATACAATGAAGAACTGAGTTTCTCTCCCACAGTCTCCCAGAAATTACAATCCAACCAACCCTTTGCAAATAGTTTGCATACAATATATAGAACCATGAAGAGATAGAACACCCAAGGGTTGGGGAGTTACTCGAATCATTACAAAATGGAGGTGGAAAGCCAATCATTAGCTACAGGTGCAGCATTACAAACATGACAAATTGCTTGGGTGATTGTTTGCCTTCCTTTTCCATTTGGATAGAAGCCAATCTGGAGTGAAAACAATTTAAATGTCACCTTAGGTGCTGAAAAAGTGAAATGTAGATGAGCGGGCCCACTTGGAGAAAGTCGCGAATCGAAATTTCGCGAAACGGGCGCGATTTTGGCCTTTTTCTATATATGCACCGCGCCACTTTGGAGGCTGTTTTGAGGTACCTGTAGGAATCCAAATTGTGCCCAAGTGTGCTTGTTGGAAATCCTGGCCTATATAATTTCCAACCCAAGTGGAATTTCTAAATTTTGTGCTCATTTTCCCCTCCAAATATTCATTCTCCCAAGACTGCTTCCTGTGTGTCAAAATAGGGGCAGAGAGGTCATTTTTTGAGTGCTTTTGACCTCCTGGAGACTCAAATCATGCCCAAATTTCTTGTCCAAGCACCAGTAGTCACGATTTTGCATGCTAAATCCAAAAATTCAAACCATTTGTCATTTGGAGATCCCAATCCTACGCGCCACGCAAATGGCGCGACGCACAGGGAGAAAAAACCTGTGTTTTGACAAAAAAATTACCATGTGACCAAAATTGCCCCAAATTTCTTGAAATTTGGGTTGGAGGTTCTCTAAGAGGCACTATGCTGGGCCACATAAGCTCCAGCCAAGATTCGAAGCCGATCTTGCTCTTTTGCCTCTTTTTTTGCTTTGCTCAATTTTGCCTTCAAGCTCCTTATTCGGTCCTTTGCACTCATACCTCACAACTGAAGTACTTCATGATCAATTTCATGAGTGAAGCATACTCATCTTTCAAAAATCTGAATGGAAAGACTCTTGTGAGCTGACTCAACAATCTGGCCTTAATGTAAGGCTCATAGTGTTGCCTATCGACCTTCTTCTTCTTATGCCATTATTCTCCAACATTTGGTATGCCTGTTGCCACTGAGATAGTTTCGGGTGTCAATGTGAAGGTGACCTCGGCCAAGATAGACTGACCTCCATGTAGGTGAAGCACAAAAAGACGGGCCAACTCATGATGAACTCTAACATTATCCACCCTTTGACAAAATTCAAAACATGCTAGGTGCTGGAAACATGACATGGCAAGAGGGCATGCTTGTAATTCAGTGAGGGTAGTGGGCTCATCCCTAACATGTTTGCCACTCTTGTGATGTCTCCTGGGAGCCTGCTCTTCCGAGGATGAGTCACTTTGTGTCTCCATCTCATACTATGATGAATGCTGTGATGCCATGACTGCTGTGTGTACTGTATTTAGGCTGCCCTTTGATGATGGTGTGAAGCTAGGTGTTGTTTGTGATATCTGCCACCAAGGGGAACAATGAAAAAAGGGAGTGTTAGGAGGGGGATAATATGATGGGAATAGGGGTCATGGGGAGAATTTTTGTTTAGGGATATATAGGAGGGTTTGGGGATTTGATAGGGTTGGGTTTTGGGGTTTTGATAAGGTAGGGTTTTGGGGTGTATATTTGACAAATAAGAGGAGGGGAAAGAGAATAGGGTTTGGTAGTGTTTTAGGGTAGGGATAATAGGAAAAATGAGAAAGGCAGGATAGGGAAAAATGGAGAGGAGGGAAAAGATGAGAGGTGAAAGAGGAGCCTTGGCATCAACACCACAATTTTGCAACCCTAGCAACAATGGCTTTGGTGTTTTTAGGTGGTAGGGTTTAAGAGTTTTTGTGCAACCATAAGTCGCCATGAACTATCATCATACTAACATAAAAATGGATGAAACACTGAGAGATTGACCCCACCTGGAAAATTCAAGGGATTGAAGGCAATTGGTTGCAAATTCTGAGCAAAATCAGCCTTGGCAGCTCTATGTGCCGCGCCTTCCATGTGCGCCGCGCTAGTGTAAATTTACACTGGAAATTTTCTCCCAGTGCGCCGCGCTCTCTATGTGCGTCACGCCCTTTTCCAAGTGATTTTTGGAGGCCTTCCCGGTGTCCAAATTGGTTGCAAGATATCTCGTTGGAAAGGTATTTGAGTCTAATTTCCAACCCAAACTGAAATTTTCAATTTGGAGTTCATTTTCCCTGTCAAAAATCAAATCTCCCAAGACTGGTTAAAATGTGCCAAATGAGGCTACCTAAAGGCAGAGTGCTGTTACAGTCAACTTTTGAATCCCTTCCTCAAATCCAAATCGAGCTCATGATAGCTCATTGAAAATATATTTGTGTCTAGTTATTAGTTGGCTCATCAAGAAAGTCATTTGGCCAACCGAGCTAGGAGAAAAATTGATTTTCCCAAGGTCACTTCAGAGGTGCATCAATTCTCCCGAGGCGATTGTATTTTTGACATTTCTCCAAAACCATGACACCTGTGTAAAAAGTGAAGGAGTTTTTTCTTCCTTGGCATGTTGTGGACAAAAAACTCTCTCAGTTTTCAAAAATTCATCTTTTATTGCTCAGAAACATCATTTGAGTGAAACCTATCCCGATGTGTGGAACAAGGGATTTGTCGAAATGAAGCGAAATGAAGGGGATCAATGGCTTCTAAATTCTTGGGAAAATTCTTTAAAGTAGGGAGAGATGTTAAGAAGCAGGGGAAAGTGGAATTTCAAATATTGAGTGAGGGGAAGGGGTCCAAAAAGGCAAAACACAGGTCCAACCTAGAAAATTGCTAGGTTGTAGCAAGAAACTAGGGTTTGTGCGAAAATGAGGAATTTGGGGGATCTCAGTGATGGGAAGTGTTTGATAAGGTACTTTAAGGATAGGGGAAGGTGTATGAACTTCAGGATACAAGTTTTTCCGATGATTTGACTGTCCAAGAGAAATTTCCTTCAAAACCCTAGGAGAGGGAAATGACCTTACCTAGGCGCAACTGAAGCATGAACAAGCTCTAAAATGACCCAGTGGAACTTGACATGATAATGACAACCCTCTGAATGATGGTACACTCAGCTGAATGGTGACATGGACCGACATTTGGACAAATTTGAGAGGAATAAAAGCAAACCCTAGATCTAATGCCTAGTGACCAAATTTTGCTTGAAGACTTACTGAAATGACAAAATTTGACCTTGACACCTTAAAATCACTTTGTAAGAGAAAGTTTGATCACTGGAGGAAGGCTACAAAGACTGAAACTAACAGTAACTATGCTAAATGTAATATGATGACTAAATCACTGCATTGTGTATCAGTTCAGGATCGAGATCTACCAATGTATGATGGGTTGACAGTGGTGGACGAATTCCTGAACAAGTTTGTGAGCGCGATGCCAGAGCACCAAAGGTTCGATGCATTAAAATGGGCGTTGCACGCAACGCCTGCGCGTTAGTGGGGAACACATGAAGGCACCTTTGAAGACTGGTGCGACTGCAAGTAGATGATGCAAATAAGGTTTGGGAAGCCGGAACTACGAATAACTGAGAAATATGATGGATGTGATGACCCGCGCATACACCTCACAAGATGGACCAAGGCCTATGGAGAATAACCCTAGCCGGAGTGGGTACATTTATTTTATCACACCCTAGATGTCATCCCAAGGAACTGGTATATTGAAACGGAACTCCAACATGGTACAGGCAAATGGGATATCTTGCGTGAAGTATTTTTATTAACATTCTTAATGGAGGACCAATGGATGGATACTGTTGATGATGCGCTGCAAGTTGTGAAGGCCGCCATTTTCAAAATACCACTGGAACCAGAAGAAACAGTGCAGCCAGGGTGGTCTCATCAGTTGAGCTAGGCCCTATAATGCTACAATGTGCAAGTAGAGGATGATGATGATGACCCCAGAAACATCAATATTCTGGAATCAGAGGGGAGCCACGAGGTTCGTGGACCATCGATCGAGGACCCCGACATCACAGTGCCCTTGAAAACGAAGCAGGTGAATATTGGTACAGATGAGGAACTGAAGTACGCGATGTTGGGAGACTATTGGGATAATGCCACGGTGGATAAGGTCGTCGAGTTACTTCGGGAATATCAAAACTTATTCCCAACCAAAATCACGGAGTTAAAAGGGATCCTTGGCGACCTAGGTGTGATGAAAATAACTTTGAAACCGGATGCGAAGCCAGTTAAGCAGCATCCCTGTGAGCGCTGTTATTCGCAAACTAGGTACAATATATTCCATCGGCATGACATCTTCCATGCCATAAACTAATTGGAAAGGTGTTTGTCCCATCATTTTCTTGCACGTTGTCCTATAAGCCCATAGCACAGCAAGTACGTGCAGGTCCCAATTGTTTCGCTGTGCATTGCACAGTTTGGTTAGTGCAATCTCCAGTATTTTGTTGAATGCCTCTACTGTCCCATTAGCTTGTGGGTGGTATGGTGTACTTTTCTAATGATACACCTGGAACTCTTTTGTGAGCGCGCTGATGGTTTCATTCAAGAAATGTGTTCTGCAATCACTCATTAAGATTTTTGGACAAACAAATCGGGTCAACATGTTTTTGAACAAAAACTTCGTAGCCGTGGCAGTTGTGCAGTCTTTGACCGGTTGTGCTTCTACCCCATCGTGTTAGGTACTCTGTCG